>CM071917.1:18200094-18810129 GCA_036785865.1 Coffea canephora
CGGTATGTATCACGAACTCCCGCGGCCGAAGGTAGTGTTGCCAGGTCTCCAAGGCCCTCACTAAGGCGTACAACTCCTTGTCGTACGTGGGGTAGTTCAGTGCAGCTCCTCCCAATTTCTCGCTAAAGAAGGCACACGGCCTCTTGTCTTGCATGAGGACTGCTCCAATACCTACACCAGAAGCATCACAGTCAATTTCAAAGGTCTTGTTAAAGTTTGGTAATGCTAACACAGGTGCATGGGTGAGTGTGTCCTTAAGGGCGAGGAACGCTTGTTCTTGGGATTCCCCCCAGTGGAACTTGTCATCCTTCTTTGTCACGACGGTCAATGGGGCGGCAATAGTGCTAAAGTTTTTGACAAATCGCCGATAAAAGCCCGCCAATCCAAGAAAGCTGCGCACGTCAGGAACGGATGTAGGGGTTGGCCATTGCTCGATGGCCTCAATCTTGGATTTGTCCACCTTGATGCCCTGCGAACTCACGACATAGCCTAGAAACACAAGCTCGTTAGTACAAAAGGTGCACTTTTTGAGGTTAGCATATAGACGCGCCTGTCGAAGTGCCTCGAGAACTAATCTTACATGCTCCAGGTGCTCATGCTCACTACGACTATAGATCAGAATGTCATCAAAGTAAACAATGACAAATTTACCAATAAAATGTCTCAAAACATGGTTCATGAGGCGCATGAAAGTGCTAGGGGCGTTAGTCAAGCCAAAAGGCATAACTAACCACTCATAGAGACCATGTTTGGTTTTGAAGGCTGTCTTCCATTCATCGCCTTCCTTCATCCTAATTTGATGATAGCCACTCCTCAAGTCAATTTTGGTGAAAATAATAGCACCATCGAGTTCATCCAACATATCATCAAGTCTAGGAATGGGATGCCGATATTTGACAGTGATAGCATTTACAGCCCGGCAGTCAGTGCACATGCGCCAAGTGCCATCCTTTTTGGGGATAAGGACCACAGGCACAGCGCAGGGACTTAGACTCTCCTTCACCCATCCCTTACCTAACAGGCCATCTACTTGCCTTTGAAGCTCCTTGGTCTCCTCGGGGCCTATGCGGTAGGCAGGTTTGTTGGGTAATGGTGCTCCAGGAACGAGGTCGATTTGGTGTTCAATTCCCCGAATGGGTGGTAAGCCATCAGGGACCTCGTCAGGGAAAACATCCTCAAATTCCTGCAAGAGAGCAACTATGCTCGCAGGCAGCGCCTTGTCGAGCTCAGCAACATCCAAGAGCACATGCTTGCAAATCATGAGAAGTATAGGCTGATTAGAGTTCACCACTTTTCTAACATCTTTAGCCTTAATAATCATGTTGTGCTTCCTAGTGGGAGGTGCGGCAGGTGGTTTGTCGCGTATACCCCTAGGTGTGCTCCCTTGACCCTTGGTTGATGGCTCATTTGTAGATGTGGAGCCTTGACCAGGGTCGACCGCCTTGAGTTTTCTCCTTTGACGGTCTTGTTCACACTCTCTTTGCAATAGTAGTTGGTCCTCATAAACTTGTGCAGGTGTGAGAGGTGTAAGGACCTTACGTTTGCCATCGTGCAAAAGTGTGTACTTATTTGCTCTTCCATCGAATGTGACATGTTTGTCAAATTGCCAGGGCCTTCCCAAAATGATATGTGTAGCATGCATTGGCACTACGTCGCACACGATTTCATCAATGTAAGTACCAATGGAGAAGGGGATGCGTACTTGTTTGAAGACTCGTACTTCGCCATCCTCACTTAGCCATTGGAGGCGGTAAGGATGTGGATGCCTGGTAGTGGTGAGTCCTAGACTTTCAACCATGAGCAAACTGGCCACGTTCGTGCAACTCCCACCGTCGATGATGAGACTACATACTTTGTCGCCTACCTTACAGCGGGTGTAGAATAGGTTTTCGCATTGTAGCTGCTCATCCTCCTTGACGCGGGCGGTTAGCACTCGTCGTGCTACTAAGCACCCTACTTCTCCTCGTGTAGGCGAGCAAGCCTCCCCAGCTGGCTCTTCTTCCAGGCAGTCATCTTCTACTAGTTCGGGCATGTCCTCACATTCGTCATCATCCGACACGATTTCACCATTGTGAGTTATCAGCATCACCCGTTGGTTTGGGCATTGAGATTTAATATGCCCAAACCCTTGGCACTTAAAGCATTTGATGTCCCTACTCCTAACTTTAGGAGTTTCTTGCGGTGCCTTAGAAGTAGACCTGGACACATTAGAAACCTTGTTAGGTGTAGAATAGGCATTACGCGTAGAAGCATTACCTTGGAAGCGGTTAGAATAGGTTGGCGTTGTCGCATTTCCAGCTTCGTGGGTCACTCTTCGTGGTTGGTTGCCTTTCCACGAGGTGGTGGTAGAATGTAGGAAAGTACGGGCTCCCCGTCTTAATTTCTTCCATCGTTCGGCCTTAATGGCGAGTTCCAAAAGGTCGTGCATGTCCAAGTAAGGTTGAAGTTCCAAGGCATCCTGAAGGTCAGGATTGAGACCCCTAAGGAACCTAGCCATTGTGGCTTCATTGTCTTCTTGAATGTTGGCCCTCATCATGGCCATCTCGATTTCTTTGTGGTAATCCTCCACACTCATTTTGCCTTGCGTGAGTGTTTGAAGCTTAGAGTGGAGATCACGATTGTAGTAGCTAGGAACAAATCGCTTGCGCATTAGTGCCTTGAGTTCTCGCCAAGTCCGGACACGTGGTTCTCCCATCCTCCTCCTCGTGGTCCTCACTTGGTCCCACCAGACTGGGGCATAGTCGGTGAACTCCACGGTGGCAACCTTCACTTTTTGTTCCTCGCTATAGTCGTAGCAGTCGAAGACCATCTCGATGCGGCCTTCCCACTCCAAGTAAGCCTCCGGGTCACTTTTGCCTTTGAATGCGGGAACTTGAATTTTAAGCCCCTTGATTTCGTTTTTGGGCATCTCCCTTGTAGGCCTCTCGGGTCGTTCCTCATCCTCACTAGCGGAGTAGTCTTCGCCATTTGTTTCTTTGGTGCCATGGTTACTCCGGTTATGGGACCTAGAACGAGAGCCCCGTGTAAGGCTCCTGGACAACTCGTCAAAACGAGTGTGTAATGTCTCCATTTGTTGCTCACTGATTCGCCTGAGCTCATTCTTCATTGCGGCGAATAATAATGAGGTATCGGTAGTTGCTTGGTGTTGCTCCATGTCTTCCTTGTAGACCTGCAAAAGGTTAGGAACAAACAAAGAGGTGCAAGTGTAACCTCACTTCGCTCCCTTAGTGTATCTCTCGCGCTCGTGTAGTGCTCAAGTCACTCTATAAAACTCACCAAGTACCTTACCTGTTGGTTTAGGTAGTTGAGTAAAGTCGCTCGAGTCCAGTAATTGTCACCAACTTATCCCCACAAGAGTACGCAAGAATTCTTTGTTTTTGGTGAAGGGAAGGACGGTTTTGGAAAACTTAAGGGTGGCGGACAGATTTGGAAAGAAATATTTCCAAGAAAGGAAACTCTAAAAATTCCTAAGATGTAGGAGAATATCCCAAAAATGGAGGAGGAAAAGTAGGGATGTGTTCAAGTGTTATCCTAGTGTGTACTAGTCTCCTAAACTAAGTTGGGAAACAAGTTGGAGTTGGAAACTTCCTTTGAAGACTCGCTTAAACAACTTCCTAATTCTTCTCAAATCAGCTTGGTTTCTTCCCTCCTTCAACCAAAATTTTCCAGAATTCCTCCCTCTTATCCCTTCCCAAAGTCGGCTGCAAGAAACCCTAGAAACCCTCTTAAGCAGCCGCCCACTATGCTCACAACACAAACCAGAATTTGGCCACTGAAATTTCCAGATTTCTTCCTTCTTGCACCCCTCCCCAAAGTCGGCTAATGCTTCCTATTAAACCCCCCCTCACAGCCGCACACTTCCCCAAGAAGTTCGGCTCCCTCTCTACTCTCAAACACAACAAGTCGGCCCTCCCTCCTACAAGACAGATTCGGTTCAAGGTCAATCAAGCAATTCGGCTTCAATGGCTTCACAAGGTGACGCGAGTAACGTGACTCAAGACTCTCCCAAGAAATTTACTTCCCAACCAAGAAAGCCCCGTATGGATGCAAGATCTTACAAGAAACTCTTTATACGAAGGGAAGTGCAATTGTTCAAGGTTCAAGGTGATCAAGTTGTTCAAAGGGTGGTTCAAGTTTCCAAGACTCAAGATCAAGAACTTCAAGAAGAGGTTGGCCAAAATTTTTGAGTTTGTTTCTTTCTTTTTTTTTTTTGTTTTTGTGTTCGAATTTTCTGGTTTGGGGACAAGCACGATGTAAACAAAAACTGATCTTGGAAATAAAAGTTGTTTTCCCCTTGCTTCTTGTTGTGCCACCCGATTGCTCCTTTTTTTTTTTCTTTTCGGTTCTATTTTTTTTTTCTCTTTTAACTTGGTAATAGAACTACACTTGGCCGAAAGGATTCAAAACCAGATTCTGGTCAGGTCCTAATTTACTACAACCAACAGCCCAAAACTCCAAGAGGTTGTCAAGAACTTCCAAGAACTTCAAGATTAACTTCAAGAAACTCAAGAAACCTAAAAAAAACTCTCGTAGATTCCTTCAAGAGTCACAACCCAACAAGTAGTACCCCAAATCAGTTTAGACAAGATAAGTAAACAACTTGGATAAGCTACTAAGGTTTGGACAGATTAGGCAACAAGGCAAAACCCTAGCCGCAACTTGCTTTCTCTTTTTTTTCTTTTTTTTTTGTGCAGATTCGGCTATGGCTAATTTGCTGGGCAGAATGGATACCACAAGGGTATGAAATCTGGGCAGATTGGGACTAGCAACAATAACTCACAACTGTCCAGAAATTTACGCGACAAAAGGACAAGGACTAACGAACAGAAAATTTTTTTTTGACAAGCGATGCAACAGATTTAATTTGTTTTTTTTTTTTTGACTAACAAAGCAGTAACGGACAGACTTGAAGACACCAAAACGAACAGATATGGATACGAGGAAAAAAAACAAAAACAACGACCAGAATTACTAGACAACAAACGAAGGAAAAGCGGCACCACAAAGCAACAAAGCAACGAACAGTTTTTTTTTTTTTTTAACACAAGGCAGCAGAAATAATAAAATTACGACACAACTACGGATATAACGGAAGATACCTCCACCAAAGCTCTGAAGCCAACTGATACGTTCCTCGATCCACGGTCGAGACACGTAGCACGTTTGCCCAAGGATCTAGCGGGGATGTCCTACGCTTGGTTTGCGGAACCTTTACTCAAACGGACAACTCGATTTGATTGGAGGTGGTAGACGACACTCCGATGAAGGTGAATACTCCTGGGGAATAGGTCCGATCAAGGACAGGACGCGAGATTGCTCAATAACCCTTGCCAAGCAAGTTGTAAGGCACGAATTCTTTATGAAAGAAAACGAATGCACTAAGGATTTTAATTCATCAAAAACTAGTTCTTAACCTTACAAAGCTAGCCTATCTATAGGCTAAGAAAAACAATAAAGAAACCCTAAGTAAACCCTAAAGGGGTGGTCGGCCATCTTAGTGTAAGGTGGGCCGGCCCATTCTACTAAGTAAGCTAATCCAATAAGTGTCAAAGGCTAAGGCCCTACTCGGCCGAATCTCTTGGAGACCCACTTGAGTCGTCATGGGCTTGGATCAAGGTGTAATTGGCCCAGTGGTCTTTATCTAAGCCCTCAATATCTTTGTGAACTCCATGTTGGTCTTGGACGACTCTCACCAGGGCTTGGAGTGATTCTTTGAAAAGCTTGGCCTGTGAACGTGTGACTGGGCCCAGTGGGACTCGGACTGGGTCATTGCGTGGGCCGAGGCTCGTGCACACATCACTCAATCTTCCACTTTAAGCTATGAGTTGATAGCCTTTAGCTTTTAGTCGAAGGTTGAGGATTTTTGATAGATTCACTCAAACACGTAGCCGTGACACGATGTGTGCGTAGCGGTGTTTGGGGAATCGCTCGAGCCACCGACAAAGAACCTTGGGATTGATGACCCTTGGTTTTCAAGTCTGAAGGCTCGGGGACCTGAGCTTATTGAGTCTAGATGCATTAGCGAACCCAGCCTCATGCATCCATATTAGAATTGCCTAGGGTAGATTCGACCTTACCCTATTAGGGACACCATTCACAAGGGGAGGGATTCCACCCCCTTTCCTTATATATCTTTGTTGCTTTATATTATCTAAATTGTCCAACGTGTTAAGTGGTTATGTGTTGAACTAACTTTTCTTGTCTCTTGTCTTTTGCATTCACAAACATTAAGAAATAAAAGGTCTGGCATGACCTCCTTTTAGGACCTACCCTTGTAGATAGGCTAGTACACGTTTGAAATTGTGGTATATCTTGTTCATAAAGTAATAATGTCATACCATTTTAGGCCTACCCTGGCAGACAAAGGGTTCCTTAGGTCACGTTTCATTTCGAATTGCATTTTTTCTTGCTTTGATAAAAATGGCATCATGCATCCACCCTAGAAAGGGAATGCCATTTAGGGGATCCCGTGTTAGGAATAAACTACCTTTGTGTCTCGGATACTTAATCCAAGGAGACTTGCACGTTTACATTTTGTACCATCCAAAGGGGTAGTGCACAAGGTAAGGTAGGATCCGATCGTCTTCATAAGAGCGATTTTTGGAATATGAGCGTCTAATAATCACTTTTTGGCCATTTTATCAAAGTTGGTAAAAATCCCTTGTGCAAAGGACATTAATTTGAAGAAATTCACAAATGATTCCTCTTATTGAGACGATAAATAAATTGAGGACAAAATTTGATTTTAGAAGGCTCATAGGCTAATGCATCGTAATAATTTTTTTGAAACTACCAGTGGATAGCTTGATTTTTCTTAATAAGCTCCCAATTCCATTCAATCCATTGGACCATTTCATTCATCAATTTCATCCAGTCCGTTTTATCAATTTGTTCATTTTTAGGGCAATCTAATCAATTTTTGAATAAATCACCAATTTCCTTCAATTCATTTGATTAGTTAGGGCAATTTTGTCGATTTTCGATAAATCATCAATTTCGTCCAATTCATTTGACCAGTTTACCCTTTTAGGGTGATCTGATCAATTTTGAATAAATTCTCGATTTCATTCAATTCATTTGACCAATTTCATTTTTAGGATGATCCGGTCCATTTTGAATAAAATTCTCAATTGCATTCGATCAAGTTCCTTTTTAGGATGATTCGGTCAATTTTGAGTAAGTGTTTAAATTTCACTCAATTCATTTGACCCGTTTCCCTTTTTTAGGGTAATTCGGTCGATTTTAAATAAATTGTCAATTTCATTCAACCCGTTTGACCAATTAGGATTTCAATGTCAATTTCAAATGGGGAAACCTAGTCGATTTTGAGAAAACCATCCAGACATTTGATCAGTTGGGGTTTTGACCCGCGCTTTACTGAGGAAATTTTGTCAAATGAATTCCAGTCTCTTTGTAGGAAGTTCGTCAAGGTCAAACCCGTGCGTTTTTGTAAGTGTCTTTCGTCACTCCAATTGGCCAAATTTTTCAAATTATTTTTCACTCAATCAATTGATCGGATTCATCAGGTATGGTATAGTGCCTACCTCAGAGGATTGCATTTTCATGCTAGGCCTACCTTTGGCACAAAAAGGGTTCCCCCATAGGGCATGCATACCGATTTTATAGTCTTGATTACTAACTCTGGGTATTTTTCTTTTGTTTTCCCCCCTCCCCTGCATTCATAAAAATTTCATAAAACGTGAAAACATGAAATAAAGTGTGAAAACAATTCTGATCTGATAAAGTTTGAAAATTACATGATTCTTGGGCAGGCCCTACAATGTGAAATCGAAAATTCGTCTGAAAGCACTCGTGCAAAACATCTAAGGGCTTTCATTGCTCAAAGAAAAAGGGGCTATTAAGAGAGAAAAGTGTGTATACACGTGTAAAGGAGTTCTTTAGAATTTTTCTCATATGTATTGCTTTTAAATTTTTCAAACATTGGCATTGATGAAACTTTTATTCAGACAATTATTGTTTTGTATGTATATTCATGTACATTTCATTGTTTATTTTGGCTCATTGGAGATTTCATGATGAATTTTAAGAAATAAGACTAAATTGGGATTTGTTTTCAACCTCCAGCCTGAAAAATTCGCAAGTGTATGCTTTCTAAAATCCTTGTGTACGCTAGATTGGTGGTCTGAGTTACATAATAAGAGTGCTCAAGATTGAAAGAGGTCGCTCAAAAGGCCCCATGAGATACCTTTTCTCTTTCACTGTACAATTCATATTTTTGCCCACTTCACTTAACCCCAAAATAAAATCAGTCACATTGATTGATAAATTACAAATTGGGGCAACCTTGGCTTGAAAATGTCCGCTGTGTCTAATTATATTCAACTCACATCTAAGTGAAAGCAAAAATGTGCATTATTCTTGTTTGTTTTGAAAATTTGGAATGATACTTTGAGCATTCGTTTCTCTACCTATACACATTTTATCATTTGCTCTCCCATTTGAGCCTTTGAAAGAGTAATTTCGTTTCAAATAAGAGCCCTAATGATCACTACCCTATATTGGAAAATTTTCAAATATCAAAAAGGGGAATGGATTTTCAATGACCATCTCGTTACTTTGGTTGTCATGAGGTGTAAGAATGATACTTTGGCCGTCGTTTCTACAACCTAAACACTGATCATCCCTTGCATTCTCATTTGAGCTAAAATTAGTGGTTCTTTTCGAGTGCACATATGATCGCACCCCACATTGGGGAAGGAGATTGGGAAATTTTGAAAAAGAAAAAAAAGAAAAGGGGAAAGGGAACCGCGAATTGGGGAAATTTGATTCCACTTGGGTTCCAATTTTCGAAAAAAAGAAGAAAAGGAAGAGATTTGTCCGCACGGACCGCCTATGTTTCACAGATATGGATGAACAAGGGTCTTCCTCAGTCAGTTAATTCAGATACATGCCAGAAATTTCGCATTAATAAAAGTTTCCTCTCAGAGTTATTGTAAGGAACGGAATAAAAGTCAGGCCCTCTTCTTTTCCAATTAAACATTCTATCCCTAGTTATCCCTTTTGAGCCTTCAGAATAAAATACTTCATTTGGCAACCCCTGAGAATCGCAAACCCCACACTGGGGCAAGGTTGAGTTGACAAGGAAAATTTCAAGAAGTGAAAAAGTGAAAAGCCACAAAATCAAAAGACAAGAGAAGAAAAGAGAACCTCAGTTCACAAATAAACTGGGGCAAATTTTGTGAAAGTTCAAAAAATGGCAGAAGGCCGAAAAATCAAAAGAAGAAAGAAAATGAAAGAGAAAAAGCCTCAATTGAGCATAAACTGGGGCAAATTCTGATTTAACCCTAAAATAAGGTTGGCGTAACAATGCGATCTCAGATTCTTTAAACCACTTTTGAAATCCGCTTTCAAGCCTTAACTTTTCTAAGCACCTCACCTGACCCCATTACAAAAACCAAAAGCCCTGACTTCTGTTCTTTGCAATGGCCCTGTCAAGAAAATTTCTGATGCCGGAAAATTTTAGCTGTATTTCTGAATTGCTTGGGTATGGGGTTGACGCTACTCACCATGTGAAAACCCACCAAGTTGAGGGAAAGGAAAAAGAGGCAAAAAGCAAAACAAGAAAAGTAAATGCAAGAAAATGCAGAAAAATTCGACGCTGAAGTCCCTGGTAAATGATGAGAAAAAATGCAAACAAAGTCTGAGATTTTTCTTTGAGTTCCAACGTAGGGGCAATTTTGAAAAATACAATCTTCGGTGCAATGTTCTTGAAAGATTTATTCTTTAACTATCGTTTTCAAGCTACATTACAAGCTAACAAATTCCATCGTTGACTTATTCCTTCATGGCTATCCAAAGTGAGGATTATGCTCGTAAAAAATCCATCAATTATTTGTGATCATAGGGGTATAACCAGTTTTCACATGCTTAGCTATCGTTTCTACCCATTTTGTTGCAAGCCTATAAAACTTATACGTTGACTAAGTTTTCTTAAGAAATAAGAGTGACAAACTCTTTGCTTTCACTAAAATGTGGTATTGAAGGGATTACATACAATTTTGGGCACAAAAAATAAGATAAATTCTGACCTCCCATTTCCTTAGCCATTTCAAAAATAAAGTCACTTGATTGGTCCTGAAAGATGAGCCAACAAGAAATGGTGACCCATTACCCAAAGCATTGATGCTAAAGTGGGGAAGAAATCTTGCGTAATTTGGCATTATTTTGAGAAATTCATCGTGAGTTTTGCTATATGAGTTTAAGCAAGACATTCAATTTTCTTCACATCATATGTTAGGAAAAGCAATTGCTTACTTTGTTCAAATAAATGGAGGGTCATTCAAATAAATTTTTTGCAATTAAAAAGGCCTACACTGGGGCAAATTTTCATATGAGAGATTTTGCAAAATAGCCCACACTGGGGCAAAAAAATTTTTGTAATGCATTTGAGGATGTCAAACCAATCACGCTGTTCTTTTCAAATAAGAAATTTGAATGCATGTCATACTTTGATGAACCCCTTGTACAGGTATTCATGGTTCAAAATAACGAAAAGCATCCAGTGAGGCAGAAGGCCGATACTGCAAAGAGAAGCAAGAAGAAGGAGGAAAATGGACTTGACACTGGAGCAAATTATCTTTGAAGAGATTTGTTAAAAAAAAAAAATCAGAAAGGTCAAAAATCAAAAAAATCAAAGTTTAATTTTTTGTTTCTTAGCAAATCAAATTCAATTTCTTGTTCACAACATCACGTTGGGCCTGGACTTCGTGCCGCCAACTTTCCATTGGGCAGGCTTAGGTTTAATCCCACTGACCAATTCATCACACTGGGGCAAATTATTTCGACAAGTCTCTCTCAGTCAGGAAAGATCAAAAAATCAAAAAAATCAAAAAATCAAAAAATCAAAGTCAAAAATCAAATCAAGTTCATCACGACAAGCTCGGGTTTGATCCCACTGTCCGATTGTCAAGACATTTCATTTTCACAGCCACTGGAGCGTGAGGTTAGTCCCGCCAGTGAGCATTTGTTTTCACAGCTACTGGAGCTGGGTTGCTATTGGAGCTGGGTTTGTCCCGCCAGTAAGCATTTCATTCTCATTGCTACTGGAGCTGGGTTTTTCCCGCCAGTAAGCATTTCATTTACATTGCCACTGGAGCGTGAGGTTAGTCCCGCCAGTGAGCATTTGTTTTCATTGCTACTGGAGCTGGGTTTGTCCCGCCAGTAAGCATTTCATTTTCACAGCCATTGGAGCTGGGTTAGTCCCGCCAGTGAGCATTTCATTTTCATTGCTATTGGAGCTGGGTTTCTCCCGCCAGTAAGCATTTCATTTACATTGCTACTGGAGCTGGGTTTGTCCCGCCAGTGAGCATTTCATTTGCATTGCTACTGGAGCGTAGGGTTAGTCCCGCCAGTAAGCATTTCATTCTCATTGCTACTGGAGCTGGGTTTGTCCCGCCAGTGAGCATTTCATTTGCATCGCTACTGGAGCGTAGGATTAGTCCCGCCAGTAAGCATTTCATTTTCACAGCCACTGGAGCGTAGGGTTTGTCCCGCCAGTGAGCATTTCATTTGCATCGCTACTGGAGCGTGAGCATTTCATTTGCATCGCTACTGGAGCGTAGGGTTAGTCCCGCCAGTAAGCATTTCATGTTCACAGCCACTGGAGCGCAGGGTTAGTCCCGCCAGTGAGCATTTCATTTGCATCGCTACTGGAGTGTAGGGTTAGTCCCGCCAGTAAGCATTTTCATTTTCTTTGCCACTAGCCGTGGGTCAGTCCCACTAGTGAGCATTCTCCTTTTTATTCTGCCACTAGCAGTGGGTTAGTCCCACTAGTGAGCACTTTCCTTTGCATTACCACTAGCCATGGGTCAGTCCCACCAGTGAGCACTTCATTTACATTTCTGTCTGGGTCTATCCCATTTTACATTTCCGTTTGGGTCTATCCCATTTTACATTTCTGTCTGGGTCTATCCCATTTTTACATTTCCGTTTGGGTCTATCCCTTTTAAATTCATGTTCGGGTCAGTCCCGTTTAAATTTCTGTTTGGGTCAGTCCCGTTTACATCGTTGTCCGGGCCAGTCCCGTTTTAAATTCCTGTTCGAGCCAGTCCCGTTTTAAAATTCCTGTCTCGGGTCAGTCCCGATTTTAAATTTCCTGTCTCGGGTCAGTCCCGATTAAATTTTCTGTTTAATTTTCTTGTCTGGGTCAGTCCCCATTTCTAAAGCGTCCATTGTTCGAGATGTGTTCACCGCCAAGTAACACAGGTAAGTATTTGGTGTCTACTTCTTTGTCTCAAGTTTTTCCAAAACTTAGACAAAGAGGGGCAAACTGTAGACACCAAATTTTCAGGTTTTTTAGTTTTTATTTTATTTTTTTATTTTATTTTATTTTTTTAAGCTTTAGCATAGAATTTCTCGGGAAAAAGAAAAAGTATTTAAAAAATATGCTTCAGTTGTTTTGATTTAAATTCCATGTTTTCTTGAAAGAAAAAAAGAGAAAAAAGATGAAAATGAAAAAAAAAGATTGAAAAATGGCAACTTGGTTTTAATTTGTTTATTTTGATGTGATGTTACTTAAATTGTCATTTTTTATTATTATTATTATTACTTAATTTTATTATCAATTTTGTTAAATTACTTTTCAAAAAAAAAAAAAAAAAAGAGAGCCCGTAGCATGCAAGCTGCATATTTTCGCAGCTTGCAAGGGGAGGGCTCGGGGAGCCCCTTATCTGCAAAATATAGAAGAGTGTTTAAGGGTTTAGGAGGAGGATTCCCATATAAAAGGAAAGAGCATACAGAGAGAGAGAGAGGTGGCGGCTGCAAAATCTGGAAAACGGCAAAAGAAAGAAACCGAGGGACTGAGTAAGGGCTGAAAGCAAAAAAGGGCTAGGTTTTGAGAGATAGTTTGGAGAAGCTTAGGATGCCGGGTTGAGAGAAATCGAAAACAAAAACCAGAAAGGCTAAGGAGGAGCTCTCGGGGGGCAGGGCAGTAGGAAGGATAGGGAGCAAGTGGGCAGAAAATAAAAGAAAACAAGGAAGGTGGCTGAAAGAATCAAAGGAATCAGCAAGGAATTGCAGCTTTTCTCAGGTTCACGAATTCACCATCATCATCCGCAGAAGCTTTGTAAGCTATTTTTTCTGCCTTTACGTTTCAGTTGTGAAGTACGGATGCTTGAGGCTCTCTGTTGTGTTCTATCGCTGTTTCCTTGGTAGAGTCCCTACGTTTGTTCTAAAAGTTACAGCTTTATTCTTTGATTGAGTGGAAATTTCTTTTTCGGATAGTTGAACATGAAGACCCGAGTAACCGAACACCGTCCAGATTTTTGTATCCTCTGGCTCTCGGATTTTCATGTTTAAAACGTAGGATTTTGCGGTTAAAAATGGAAAGAATGCTGAGTAATCTTGTTGTTTGAATCCAAGTTTTGTTGGTTTGGTCATTAGATATGATAGGATGGCATTTGAGAAACTCAACAATGCAGCAGAGCTTGCCGAAAATTGCAAAACTTTGTCATTTACCTTCGGTTTAATTTTCTGGGGTATAAACATCAAGATTTTATGATAAAGTGGGAAGAAAGCTTTGTTTTTGTTTGCTATGATTCCAGTTTTTGGCTCGGTTAAAATGATTAAGGGATGTTTGAATGAGAGGAGGTTTGCATTTGTGGCAGAAAACTTTCAGCAGAAACGCATGCCTTTCATTACGTTGTCTGCATTGCTTTTTCTTTTTCTATTGTTCGTTCAGCTGCTTAAGTAGTCATCCTCATTGCATCTCTATATGGTCATAGAAAGATGTATCTTTGGTCCCTATTTGCAACAGCTTTTCTTTTCTCTAGAACACTAAAGTTAGTAGTTGTCTTTGTTCGATGTTTCTGGTTCATTTGCCTTGTTTCTGGTTTGTTTGGGTCAGAGTTTAGCATGAATATGTATCATTTCTGATGTATTTTGAATCTGAAAGTTTGTTGGAAACTCATGGTATGAAATTGCCGAAGTTGCCAAGTTATTCAAGAGGTGTTCCCTTCAAAAACGCAGCAAGGAAAAGCAGCTGCATTTTTTTTCTTTTCTCTGCTGTGTTTCCTTCTCCTTAGTTACTAGTTGAGTTTTGCACTTCATGTTTATCTTGTGTTGGGGAGAGGAAATAGAAGGTTGGGTGTTGAGTTTGTATGTTTGAAAATCTGACATATTTAAGCTATGGTCGAACACTTTGGTTGGAAAAGAATTTCCGAGTGCCAAAATCATTTTTCACACGAGCATCCTTCCAGAATTCTGCATCAGTTCCATCTGTGTTGTTTGTTTGATCGGATGTTGAGGTTATGCGTTTGTTGCTTAGTTACCAATCATGATTCTGGTTGAAAAATTTTCAAGCAAAGTTGTGTGTTTCGGATCCAAAATTTGAGTTTGAAACTCAATTTATAACAAGCTTCACCTTGGGTTGCAAAAGTTCATTTCCTTGGTTGAATTGCAGAAGTTAAGCTTCGTTCATTTGCATGGGTTGCATGAAAAGTTCCCAAAACTTACACCTTGACCCCTTGATTTGTGTTTAATGTTGCTAAGGCCCAATTACATTATAATTTCTTGCGATTCAGTCCTAAGTTGATTGCAATTTGAACCGTTATTTGGCCTTTTATTATTTTGAGACCCTTGAAGTTCCTAAAATGTCTTAATTGGCCATGGTTGATTGATTAATGGTTGCTATTGGGTCTTTAGTCATCTTTCTATTTTAGAAATTTGATCAAAGATTCCGTTTTCTTGGTTTTCATGCATTATTTGCTCATTTTTAAGTTGCAATTGGGGAAGGATTCGATGATTTTGGTGGATTCCGATTGTCTTATGCATGTTTTACCATTAAGTTGGTACATTAACCTTTTGCTTTGATGGTTTTAGCCCAAGTTATCCATTTCTTTGGTGACTATAGCCCAAGTTAAGCCTTGTCCACCTTATTAGCACCACAAAAGGGGGCGGTATAATTTCTTTTATTTTTTTTGTCTCTCCCCTATGTGATCCAACGTGCTAAGTGAGAATTGCTTTGCCTACTTTACTTGCTTTCCTTGTTTTTCCTTAATTCATTTCATTTACTTTTGCTTTTATTAAGTCATTCTTTTATTTATGGGGTATGTGTACACCTCTTGGCTTGTAATAGATAGGGCTTGGAGAGCACTTGATGAAGACCTATTGAAGACGTGTGCCTAGCTAGCAAATGTAATAGGTTTATTAGCTTGATTGCTTGCTTTTGTTGCTATGTGTTAATTTGCTTTATTAGGCTCTTGCATCTAGTCGAGCATGCTAAGTGTTATGTGCTATGTGTTTATGAGTGTTTGGCATGTCTACTTGCTTTCTATAGCCATGGATGAATGTGATGGATGAATGTACGTCACCACACTAGTCCAACGCTAGTTGTGGCTCATTTATAAAAAGGGCTAGTCCAATGCTAGACCCAATAGGCCATCCCCCTTTCATTAGTGCATACTTGCATGTTCACTACATTTCATGCATTTTTCTTAGTTTTTTATCATTTGGCATGTTCCTCTAATCCTTTTCCCCTCATTTTAGGTTTTTTGCATCCTCATGTTAGTTATAGGGTACATTTGCTTGAGAGTCCCCTTTCGATAAGGGAAACGAGCAAGTGTGGCTACAAAATAGCCTTAGCACGCTAGTTCTTCCTTCTAATCCAAGGGAAAATCAAAGTCGTAAAGTTAGGAGTCCTTCCCGTGCCCGACCTGATGCATTCCCTTAGGGTCATACACTTGCATTTTTTTTTATATCACATCCACACTCTTTTAGCCACATTTTCTCACTACTTAGACTTTTTCTCAATCTACACTTTCTCACCACTTTCTTCCTATCCCTCATTTATTTTTCTATCTCACAAATGGCACCCAATTGCACTTATATGTATCTACTATCCTATTTTTTCATTTGCACACACAAACACCTTTATTTTCTCACACTTGCACACTTAATACACTTAAGTCCTCACTTGCATTAATCGCGACTTCCATGAGAGCTTCCCTCATTGGCCACCACAATTCATGTGGTTGGGACCTAAAAGCCTCATGAGAAACATTTAGGTTTAGGATTGCATTTTTCTTTCCTTTTCGCATCCATTAGTCATATCCAATATACGATACATGTGACGGCCCCACCTCCCCCTGAGGCGAACCAGAGGGTTCGGCGGGCCGCCTGCCCAGCTCTCGCCGGGACTCAGTCGTTCACTACAATCCTCAAATATATTACAATATAACTCTCAAAAATTACATCAAATTCTCCAATATTTACATATAAACAAAATGAAGCGGAAACTAATTCCAAGCGTGGGATGTATACTAACATCCGTTTCAATTCCAAATATTGATACAAACCCAACTCGTACATAAAATAAATCCAAATTTAAACTGTACACGATATAAGTCATCCAGTCACGTGAATAAGCACTCCAAGCTTTCCTTCGCCTTGAGCCCTGTGGGGGGGGGAAATAAAACATTTTTGGGGTGAGCTAGAAGCTCAGCGAGTAACCAGAAAAATCATTAAACAAATATATTTCACAATAATGCATTTCGATGATGTCATGATTCCAAGATCAAATATACGTATTGTTGCTCTCGTGAGCCAGTGAAATCCTAGCACTTGAACACCCAACGCTCAAATAGAGCATAACACACGAACAGAGAGAGGAAGCCCCTTTTTGAGCTCCAAATAAATATGAACATGAACCACAAACAGAGTGGAGACGTTGGTGTCCAGCACAAGACTTTCCCAGAACTCATTGAAGCCAAAATCATATCATGAATTCACATGCAAGCACGCATGAGATGCAGTCGAGTAAATAATGCAAGAAACATTTCATAAGAAGCTTTAACAATAGTTTGAGGTCACTCACCTCCACGGCTCAGAAACCATTCATCATGTATCATTGCCTTGCTCAACTCCAAGCCTTAGATCACAAACCCAATGCAAACAAGTCCCTTCAAAGTTCGGACAGCACTTCCCCTACATTTGCTAACTTTTCCAGCCATCATGGCTTCATTATTACTCCAGCCAGTCCCAAAGTCACACAAATAAGTTCATCTAATATCCATTCAGCAAGCTCCAAGTAGTACAAAGTCAAGTCAAGCTAGGGAAAAGTCCGGAAATGAAGGTTAAGCTCAAAACCAGAAAAACAGTTTTGACGTCATAATGCGGTAATGGCACAACTCTCACTAAAATTATCGGTTGGGGGTGTAAGACCCACCGTTTCGAAGCTATGAAACAGGGCTACAACAATGTAGAAGGTCACTCAATCCAGTTCCTAACACAACTAGGTCAAATATGCCAAATACTAACCCAGAATTCCTAAAACAGGTTCACAAAACACAAAAAAACTGTAATCAGTATATCTCAGTCCATACAAGTCCAAATGCCGAAATTCCAAAGGCATATGTTAGCTAAGACACTCAGCTACATATCATCAGAAGACACCAACAACAAAATCCAAACCAATTCCAGTCAAAACAGACAATTACTATCGCAGTTCGCACATTCTGTTCACCCAGAACAGCAACAGTAAAAACGGCATAACTCACTCTACACTACTCCAAATGCCCTGAAATTTTGTAGGCACTTCAAACTCATCAATACCTACAACTTTCATGTTTTGAGTAAAGTCCAATTCTGATATGAATGTGCGGATCTAGACGAACAATCAAGTTGAAAAGGCGGGCACGTATGACCCTTCTAAACCCCGAGTTGATGAACTAAGATGAATCTCAACCCAACAACTAACGATTTAGTGAACCAACGATCTGGATAGAAGAACGCCACAATCAAGGTGTATACTTGGTTGATAAGTTCAAGTTGAATAACTCAAGAAAACTCTCAAGTATTCAAGCAAAGCTCTCTTGGAAGAGAAAAGTGAATAACTCACAAATATAATGTAATTTCTGGGTCCTTTAACAAGGAGGAAGTAAGGCTATTTATAGCCTTTACAAGCATTAACCCTAATCCCCAAAATTGACTAAACTAACCCTACTAATTAATGACAAGGATTCGGCCAGCCCTAAGAGTTTAATGGACTGACTTTAACTAATATTTAACTATAAAAAGATAAATAATAGAACTAGCTTAACTCTTCCTTAAGCATGACCACTAGGTGAGGACACGCCTAACTAGCAACAGGCGCTGGAGGGTCTTCTACTTGGAGCAATGTGTAAAGTTTTGAATCTTCATTCTCCAAGCCTTCAATAATCTTTAAATCATCTCCAATGCGGCCTTGGATTGTACTCACAAGGGCTTGTAAAGATTCACGCATCTTCTTGGCACGAGCTCTTGTGACTGGACCACTTGGTACTTGAATGACTTGGGCAACTTGTGTTTGACCAGCCTTGAGCCCCTCATCAGTCCCCTCCTCTTGTAGGCGATTTGTCCTCAAATCAAGCTCGTCATCTGCATGAAAAGGACTCAAGTCAGCCACATTGAATGTAGCATGTACTCCATACTCACCTGGAAGGTCAAGTTTGTAGGCATTGTCATTGATGCGCTCCACAACTTGAAATGGTCCATCACCCCGTGGAAGTAGTTTGTTGCGCCTTTGGTTTGGAAAACGCTCCTTTCTCATGTGTATCCAAACCCAATCACCTGGTTCAAACACCATCTGGCGACGTCCCTTGTTGGCACTTTGAATGTATTGAAGGGTACGTTTCTCAATATTAGCTCTAGCTTTGGTATGCAAATCCCGCACAATCTCAGCCTTTTTCTTACCATCTAGGTTAACTCTCTCAGAAATAGGTAAAGGAGACAAGTCTAAAGGTGTGAGAGGGTTAAATCCATAAACAATTTCAAAAGGTGAAAATTGAGTAGAAGTATGCACAGTGCGATTATATGCAAATTCAACATGAGGCAAGCAATCTTCCCAAGATTTAATGTTCTTTTTAATAATTGCTCGCAACAATGTAGATAAAGTCCGATTAACCACTTCAGTTTGTCCATCAGTTTGTGGGTGACTAGAAGTAGAAAAAAGCAATTTAGTCCCTAGTTTACACCACAAAGTTTTCCAAAAGTAGCTAAGGAACCTTACATCCCTATCAGAAACAATGGTACGAGGTACCCCATGTAAACGCACTATGTCTCTAAAGAATAAATCAGCCACATGTTTAGCATCATCAGTTTTATGGCAAGGAATGAAGTGAGCCATCTTTGAGAAACGATCAACTACCACATAAATGGAATCATGCCCTTGTCTAGTTCTAGGTAATCCAAGGACAAAGTCCATAGACAAATCTACCCAAGGTTCATGTGGGATGGGTAAAGGAGTGTAGAGGCCATAAGGATGTACCTTTGATTTTGCTTGGTGACAAGTTACACACCTTTGTGTATGCCTCTCGACATCCCTCTTCATGCGAGGCCAGTAGAAATGCTCTTGGAGAATTGACAAGGTCTTGGCCACTCCAAAATGTCCCATGAGGCCTCCACCATGAGCCTCTTTAACCAACAAAAGTCGCATGGAGCACATTGGAATACATAGTTTACCTTTGTAGTACAAGAACCCCTGCGACATAGAATAATGCTCACGAGTAACTCGTGGCAAGGTTGTGAAAATCTCACCAAAGTCTAGGTCAGCTGCATATAAATCCTTAATGAACTCAAAGCCAAGCAACTTAGTGTCTAGTGTAGTGATTAGTGTATACCTTCTAGAAAGTGCATCAGCCACTACATTAGTCTTTCCAACCTTATATTTGATGACAAACACAAAACTATCAATGAAAGCCACCCACCTCGCATGCCTTTTGCTCAATTTGGTTTGTGATTTGATGTGTTTGAGCGATTCATGATCAGTGTGGAGTACGAATTCCCGAGGTCTGAGGTAGTGTTGCCAAGTTTGGAGAGCTCGCACCAAGGCCATCAATTCTTTGTCATAAGTAGAGTAGTTCAACGAGGCACCAGTCAACTTCTCACTAAAGTAGGCCACTGGTTTCCCCTCTTGAATGAGCACAGCTCCAATACCTATACCAGAAGCATCACACTCTACTTCAAAAGCCTTGTCAAAATTAGGTAAACTTAATACAGGTGCATGTGTGAGCTTGTGTTTAAGTAATTGGAAAGACTTAGCTTGTTCTTCTTCCCATTGGAATGGCACATTTTTCTTGATAATGGCTGTAAGTGGGGCAGCAATGGTGCTGAAATCCTTGACAAAGCGTCTATAGAAGCTTGCCAAGCCATGGAAACTCCTTACCTCACTTACACTGGTTGGTATTGGCCATTCATTTATGGCCTTCACCTTTTCTTGGTCAACTCGTATTCCCTGGTCACTCACAACATAACCTAGGAAGACAAGTTGATTAGTGCAAAAAGAACACTTCTTAAGGTTAGCATAGAGGCTCGCCTTTCGAAGTGCATCTAAGACCATTCGTACATGCACAACATGCTCTTCTGTACTCTTACTATAGATCAATATGTCATCAAAGTAGACTACCACAAATTTACCAATAAAAGAACGCAAAACATGGTTCATTAATCTCATGAAGGTACTAGGTGCATTAGTTAAGCCAAAAGGCATGACCAACCACTCATACAGACCATGTTTTGTTTTAAATGCTGTTTTCCACTCATCCCCTTCTTTCATGCGTATTTGGTGATAACCACTTTTCAAGTCAATCTTAGTAAATATAATAGCACCATGTAACTCATCAAGCATGTCATCTAATCGAGGTATGGGATGGCGATACTTTACCGTTATGGCATTTATGGCTCTACAATCGGTGCACATCCGCCATCCTCCATCTTTCTTTGGCACAAGCAGGACAGGTACAGCACAAGGACTTAAACTCTCTTGAATCCAGCCCTTACCAAGCAAGTCCTCTACTTGCCTTTGTTGCTCCTTAGTTTCCTCCGGATTGGTCCTATATGGTGCCTTATTAGGAAGGGAAGAGCCAGGAATGAAATCAATTTGATGTTCTATTCCCCTCAAAGGTGGCAACCCATTAGGTATATCCTCAGGAAATACGTCTTGGTACTCCTGTAAAAGGTCAGCAATAGCACTAGGCAAGGAAGCACCAAGTTCATTAGTGAGCAAAGACTCTTTACAAAACAAGATAAGCAAAATCTGGTTAGAGTGCAAAGCCTTTCGTACATCTCTAGTTCTAGCAAGCATGATGGATTTTCTCTCCTTTTTCCCTTCAATGGCCGAATGTGAAGTGTCAATTTTAGGAGAAGATGGTTCGGCCAATTTGCTCTTTGTATCATGCAAATTTTTCTTTTTATTGTCACAATGCATGTCATATTCCTTTTGCAACCCAATTTGGTCCTCATGCACTTGTTGAGGTGTAAGAGGTGCAAGTGTGATCTTTTTAGTATTATGCACAAAGGAATACTTATTCAAGAATCCATCAAAAATGACCCTTTTATCAAATTGCCATGGCCTTCCCAAAATAATATGAGTAGCTTGCATAGGCACAACATCACATAAAACATCATCTTTATATCTACCAATGGCAAAATTAATTAAAACTTGCTTATGAACACGTACCTCACCACTATTATTCAGCCATTGTAGTTTGTAAGGTCGGGGGTGATCACTTGTTGGCAAGTTCAATCGTTCCACCATGAGTGCACTAGCAACATTGGTACAGCTCCCTGGGTCAATTACCAAGCTACAAAGCTTGTCCATCACATGGCACCTTGAGTAAAATATGTTCTCTCGTTGAAGGTCATCTCTACTAGCTTGAGTAGTTAGAGCTCGCCTTGCAACCATACCAACTTTACCATGAGCTGGTATCTCCTCAAATTCCTCATCTTCCTCAACCAAGGGAGGCATGTCCTCACACTCATCCTCCTCATCCGTTTGTACTTCCCCATTTGGTAGCATAAGCATAACCCTTTGATTTGGGCATTGGGAAGCAATATGTCCAAACCCTTGACACTTAAAACACTTAGTGTCTCGGTATCGAACTTTGCTTACCTCATGAGTAGGCCTACCATCGCCCCTTGAGGGTGGTTTTGAGGAAGGTGCATTCGGCCTTAGTGACTCCTTGGTTGTCCCACCTTGTTTGACCAAGGGGAATGCACTAGAGGGGTTGACTTCCCTCTTGAAGGGTTGGCTTCTCCAATTTCCAGCTTGGAAGTTGGGATTTTGTCGAATTGGACCCCTCCTCTTGAGCCTCCTTTCAATCTTAATAGCCTTGTCTAGCATATCATGGAGGTCCACATAATGGTGCATCTCCACTTGATCCGCTATTTCAGGCCTCAATCCACTTAAAAATCGTGCCATAGTAGCTTCCCGGTCCTCGACAATGTCGGCCCTTAACATGGCTATCTCCATCTCCTTATGATAGTCCTCCACGCTTTTGCCTCCTTGTGCTAAATTTTGAAGTTTGAGGTACAAGTCACGGTGGTAGTGACTAGGAACAAAGCGTTTCTTCATGACACCCCTCAATTCGGTCCATGTAGTGATAGGGTATTCACCACTTCGCCTTCTACTAGTAGTGATTTGATCCCACCACACTATGGCGTAGATGACTGCAAGTCTCATTTGCTGCTCTTCAGTGTAATCATTGCAATCAAAGATCAACTCCACTCGTTTCTCCCATTCCAAATAGACATCGGGGTCGGATTTGCCTTGGAAAGTAGGCAATTGCATTTTAACGCCTTTGATTGGATCCACACCAGCTTTATGGTGTTTATTCTTCCATGTCCTCGACCCATATTCCTCCTCGGAGTTGGAACTTTCATAGTCACGGGTTGGTGCTTTGTGTCTCCGGGACTTAGAATTGGTTTGGGAGTGTTCGAGACTATCCATTCTCTCATGCAATGGTTCTAATTCCTGTTTCATTAGCTTGAGCAATTTATCAGTCATAGCTTCCATCACAAGTTTAATATCAAAAGGAGTAGTTTCCTTCCCTTCGGACATGTTTAGGTATTCCTGCAAAAATAGAGTTAGGGAAAATAACACCTCACTCACTCCCTTAGTATATCACTCACACTCGTGTTTCACTCAAGTGTATTAAAACACTCTAATGATCTCACCAAACACTTCTCAAGTCACTAGATTGCTTTTCTTGAAGAAATCAGAATTTTCTTGAAGAAATTCAATCAAACTTGAACCAAATTACACCCAAGTGTGGCGGATGAAGGCTGTGAGTTTTGGAAGCTTGTTGGACTGATTGTAAGACACAAAATGAGATGTATAATATGCTGGAAAAACACCCTAAGCTGTCCGCCTAAAAAAAACGAAAAGAAACCAAAAGAAATAAAAAAAAGGAAAGTTTGGTTTGTGACTAGTAGCTAATTTTAGGAGTTAACTACCAAGTGGAATCCAAAACTGATTAGGACTCTTGGGACTTGTAAACCACGTTTTTATTGGCTGGAAATACTATAAAAATAGGCACCAAAGGTCGGCTGGGCAGTTGGCACAAACCGCAATGAAGAAACAAAAGCAAGAGGCGGCTACAAAGTAGGAAACCCTATCTTATCCTCCCACCTTTTGTGGCTATTTAATAGCAAGGTTTCTTGGTTGTTTTGGGGTGTTAATGGCTGCTGGTTTTCTGGTATTCGTGGACAAAGAGATGCGGCCAATAGTTCAAGATTGAAGGCAACAAGGTTTGTTCTTTCAACCCAAGTTCGGCTAGGCTACCCAAGCAAACTATTTCTTGTTCTTGAAATCCGATTTGTGTGTTTTTGTATTTTTTTTTTTTTCTTTCTTGCGTTGTTTTTTTTTTTTTTTTTTTTTTTTTCCTTTTTCTGCAAGATGGATCGTTCTTTCTTTTTCAATTCGGATCCCACACACAAGAAACAAGATCTTTGTCAAATTTGAGCAAGGCAGCCGCAACTTTGAGCCAAGAACTTTGGTTTTGTTTTGAAGGTTCAAGACTTGGAAAAAGTTGAGAACAAGATTTTCAAGAACCCTTGTTTTCCCACCCAAGAACTTCAAGATTCAGTCAAAATTTCCAGATTTCAGGAGTTTGAACAACAATATTCAACAAAAACTTGATGGCAGCCCACGAAAATTCAAGAAACTACAAAACCCTAACTTCAAGAAATTCAAGATATCAACTTTGCAGCCCAAGAACTTCAAGATTCAATCCCCACAATATCAAGGACGCTAGGAAATTTCAAGGTCAGCCATGGTTTCATCAAGACACAACCAGAAAATAGGTTTTTTCTCTCTTTTTCGGATGAACAGTGTTTTCGGGTGAATAGTACCCGATGAACAGTAACCTCTTTTTTTTTTTTTTTTTTTTTTTTTTGTTGTTGTTGTTTTTGGATGACTCTATATGAATTCAAGACTTCAAGATACAAGACACAAGACCCACGAAAACAAGACACACGATGGATGAATTGCGGACAACAACAAACATGAAAATTCAAGACAATCAACGAAACAAGGATAAACAACAAGAACCAAGACAAAACCCTAGCCGCTTATGGAATTCCTAAACGACCAGAATTTGACACTATAAGAAACGGAAAAAAATTTTCTTCTTTTTTTTTTTTAAGGAAAACTTACAAGATGCAATGGGATATACTTGATGTCGTCGACTAGCTCGTGATACCAACTGATATGAATGTGCGGATCTAGACGAACAATCAAGTTGAAAAGGCGGGCACGTATGACCCTTCTAAACCCCGAGTTGATGAACTAAGATGAATCTCAACCCAACAACTAACGATTTAGTGAACCAACGATCTGGATAGAAGAACGCCACAATCAAGGTGTATACTTGGTTGATAAGTTCAAGTTGAATAACTCAAGAAAACTCTCAAGTATTCAAGCAAAGCTCTCTTGGAAGAGAAAAGTGAATAACTCACAAATATAATGTAATTTCTGGGTCCTTTAACAAGGAGGAAGTAAGGCTATTTATAGCCTTTACAAGCATTAACCCTAATCCCCAAAATTGACTAAACTAACCCTACTAATTAATGACAAGGATTCGGCCAGCCCTAAGAGTTTAATGGACTGACTTTAACTAATATTTAACTATAAAAAGATAAATAATAGAACTAGCTTAACTCTTCCTTAAGCATGACCACTAGGTGAGGACACGCCTAACTAGCAACAGGCGCTGGAGGGTCTTCTACTTGGAGCAATGTGTAAAGTTTTGAATCTTCATTCTCCAAGCCTTCAATAATCTTTAAATCATCTCCAATGCGGCCTTGGATTGTACTCACAAGGGCTTGTAAAGATTCACGCATCTTCTTGGCACGAGCTCTTGTGACTGGACCACTTGGTACTTGAATGACTTGGGCAACTTGTGTTTGACCAGCCTTGAGCCCCTCATCAAATTCGGCCTCTATCTATGACCTAAAATTTCGGACAGAATGTTCAACCAAGAACCCAAATTTTCCAGAAATTCTTCCAAATCCAAAATTGATTGCAATTTTCTATCATATGCACCTACTAGAGCCAAAGCCCCTTATTACCAACCATAAAAAACAACCACACCATCAAGATCATATGAAACCAGAAAATTCCTCAAAAAATAAAAAACTCAACCAAATCACTTCAAACCAAGAAATAATCCACAATTTCTAACACAATAGCCACCATTAGGCATAAATTCAACATCATTAGCTATAAAAGAATGTTCAATCATCACTTACCTAGTAAACAAGAGAAGAGGAGTTGTAGACCACCTTAGCTCTTCCAAAAAACTTCACTAAGCAACTCACTAGCACCTAATGGAAGGCTTTTATGGAATAGAAACTAAGTTAGGCAAGTGGTTTGGAAGATTGAGCTATATGGAAGCTTGAAATTTGAAGCAATTCTCTTCCTTCTTGAGCTCTCAAGAGTCGGCCAACAAGAGGTAAGAAAGAGTGAATTTTTAGTCAATTTTTGAGATATTTAATCCATGGTAAGAAAAGTCAAAAATGTCCAACAAGTGGACCAATCACATAGTGCCACTTGGCACTTCATTTAATGCCTTCCTATCACTTGATTCCTCTCACATCAATGCCATGTCACCCTCTACTTATCTCTTAACACCCGATAAATTTCCACCAGTATCCGAAATTTAACCTAATTGGCCGAATTTTTCCGAACTTTTCGCACTAGTGGGTCCCACGTCCAATATATATTCTTAATTTTTTTAAAAAATCTCCAATGCTAGAAAAATCATCTCAAAACCATAATTGCTCATAAAATCCATCCAGAAAATATTTCTAAGCCAGAAAATGCAAAAATTACGCAATTAAAGGAACTAAAACCCTAGGAAAATATTAGGGAAATACGGGTTCTCAAACTCATTTTTTTTTTTCGGGGCGTCACAATCTCCCCTCCTTAAAAGAATGTCGTCCTCGACATTCTCACTTGTACCAATCAAGTTAAGACATCCCGCACAAATCTCTCAAGAGTCAAATCAAACCCACAGTCCGGCATCCTAAACTTCAAACCTAGGATACACTACAGAGATCTGAAGCCTAAGCTCTGATACCAACTGTGACGGCCCCACCTCCCCCTGAGGCGAACCAGAGGGTTCGGCGGGCCGCCTGCCCAGCTCTCGCCGGGACTCAGTCGTTCACTACAATCCTCAAATATATTACAATATAACTCTCAAAAATTACATCAAATTCTCCAATATTTACATATAAACAAAATGAAGCGGAAACTAATTCCAAGCGTGGGATGTATACTAACATCCGTTTCAATTCCAAATATTGATACAAACCCAACTCGTACATAAAATAAATCCAAATTTAAACTGTACACGATATAAGTCATCCAGTCACGTGAATAAGCACTCCAAGCTTTCCTTCGCCTTGAGCCCTGTGGGGGGGGGAAATAAAACATTTTTGGGGTGAGCTAGAAGCTCAGCGAGTAACCAGAAAAATCATTAAACAAATATATTTCACAATAATGCATTTCGATGATGTCATGATTCCAAGATCAAATATACGTATTGTTGCTCTCGTGAGCCAGTGAAATCCTAGCACTTGAACACCCAACGCTCAAATAGAGCATAACACACGAACAGAGAGAGGAAGCCCCTTTTTGAGCTCCAAATAAATATGAACATGAACCACAAACAGAGTGGAGACGTTGGTGTCCAGCACAAGACTTTCCCAGAACTCATTGAAGCCAAAATCATATCATGAATTCACATGCAAGCACGCATGAGATGCAGTCGAGTAAATAATGCAAGAAACATTTCATAAGAAGCTTTAACAATAGTTTGAGGTCACTCACCTCCACGGCTCAGAAACCATTCATCATGTATCATTGCCTTGCTCAACTCCAAGCCTTAGATCACAAACCCAATGCAAACAAGTCCCTTCAAAGTTCGGACAGCACTTCCCCTACATTTGCTAACTTTTCCAGCCATCATGGCTTCATTATTACTCCAGCCAGTCCCAAAGTCACACAAATAAGTTCATCTAATATCCATTCAGCAAGCTCCAAGTAGTACAAAGTCAAGTCAAGCTAGGGAAAAGTCCGGAAATGAAGGTTAAGCTCAAAACCAGAAAAACAGTTTTGACGTCATAATGCGGTAATGGCACAACTCTCACTAAAATTATCGGTTGGGGGTGTAAGACCCACCGTTTCGAAGCTATGAAACAGGTCTACAACAATGTAGAAGGTCACTCAATCCAGTTCCTAACACAACTAGGTCAAATATGCCAAATACTAACCCAGAATTCCTAAAACAGGTTCACAAAACACAAAAAACTGTAATCAGTATATCTCAGTCCATACAAGTCCAAATGCCGAAATTCCAAAGGCATATGTTAGCTAAGACACTCAGCTACATATCATCAGAAGACACCAACAACAAAATCCAAACCAATTCCAGTCAAAACAGACAATTACTATCGCAGTTCGCACATTCTGTTCACCCAGAACAGCAACAGTAAAAACGGCATAACTCACTCTACACTACTCCAAATGCCCTGAAATTTTGTAGGCACTTCAAACTCATCAATACCTACAACTTTCATGTTTTGAGTAAAGTCCAATTCGGCCTCTATCTATGACCTAAAATTTCGGACAGAATGTTCAACCAAGAACCCAAATTTTCCAGAAATTCTTCCAAATCCAAAATTGATTGCAATTTTCTATCATATGCACCTACTAGAGCCAAAGCCCCTTATTACCAACCATCAAAAACAACCACACCATCAAGATCATATGAAACCAGAAAATTCCTCAAAAAATAAAAAACTCAACCAAATCACTTCAAACCAAGAAATAATCCACAATTTCTAACACAATAGCCACCATTAGGCATAAATTCAACATCATTAGCTATAAAAGAATGTTCAATCATCACTTACCTAGTAAACAAGAGAAGAGGAGTTGTAGACCACCTTAGCTCTTCCAAAAAACTTCACTAAGCAACTCACTAGCACCTAATGGAAGGCTTTTATGGAATAGAAACTAAGTTAGGCAAGTGGTTTGGAAGATTGAGCTATATGGAAGCTTGAAATTTGAAGCAATTCTCTTCCTTCTTGAGCTCTCAAGAGTCGGCCAACAAGAGGTAAGAAAGAGTGAATTTTTAGTCAATTTTTGAGATATTTAATCCATGGTAAGAAAAGTCAAAAATGTCCAACAAGTGGACCAATCACATAGTGCCACTTGGCACTTCATTTAATGCCTTCCTATCACTTGATTCCTCTCACATCAATGCCATGTCACCCTCTACTTATCTCTTAACACCCGATAAATTTCCACCAGTATCCGAAATTTAACCTAATTGGCCGAATTTTTCCGAACTTTTCGCACTAGTGGGTCCCACGTCCAATATATATTCTTAATTTTTTTAAAAAATCTCCAATGCTAGAAAAATCATCTCAAAACCATAATTGCTCATAAAATCCATCCAGAAAATATTTCTAAGCCAGAAAATGCAAAAATTACGCAATTAAAGGAACTAAAACCCTAGGAAAATATTAGGGAAATACGGGTTCTCAAACTCATTTTTTTTTTTTCGGGGCGTCACAATACATACCTTGGGTAGAAAAAATTAGGAAAAGTGGGGCTAAGTCACGCAACTAGTTTTGGCTAGGGTAAGGGAGTGCCTTAGGCTTTGCCTTTGCCTTCTCCCTTATCAAATGTGACCCCCGATCCCTTTCTTTGGTTACGTAGACCTAAAAGTTTCTTCAAAAGGGTTTGTTTACTTTTTCTTTCAAAAACAAAACAAAATCATTTTTGGGTGACTTGGTACACCCTAACTCCGTACCAAGTGGCGACTCCATTTTTCATCCAAAAACCCTTTTTGAACTTTATTTGGCCAAACCGTCGCATTTTCAAGTCCCACGGCCTTTTATTTTCATTTTTTCACACACGTTCACATACACACTACTTTCACACACCACCTACATCAAAAAGTGGGGCGCGACACCGACTTTTTCCTTTTCCTAGCCTTTAGGGTTTTAGTCACTTTAGCCTATAAATAGGCTTGCCTTGTAAGGTTTAAGGGTCAGATCTTTTATCAATAAAATTGTCTTATTTTCGTTCCTTCTTCTAAGAAGAGTGTTCGAGCCTTTTACTTGCTTTGGCAAGGGTTTTGATCAATCTTGCGTCTCGTCCTAGATTGTTCTACCGACCTATCCCGTGGAGTAGTCACCTTCATTGGAGTCGTCGTACTACCGTCTTGAATCCAATCGTGTCCTTCGTTTGGTTCTAGATCCCGCAATTCCAAGCGTTGGACATCCTCGCTAGATCCTTGGGCAAACGTGCTACGTGTCTCGAAACAAGTTGATCGAGGAACATATCAATTGGCTTCAGAGCTTTGGTAGAGGTATCTTTCGTTATATCCTTATTTTTTCGTAGTTGTGTCGTATGGTCTTTGTGTTTCGTCCGCTGCCTTGTTAAACAAAAAAAAAAAAAAAAACTGTTCACACGGGGGGGGTACTGTTCATCATTACTGTTCACACCGACACTGTTCATCATACTGTTCACCGACACTGTATATCATTACTGTTCATCGACACTGTTCATAGTTAATGTTCATCCGAATACAAATCTGTCCAGCCTTGTTGTTTGTGCTATCCAACTTGTTTACTTGGTTTTTAAATCGGGATTTTGGCAAAACTTGTTGGAATTTTGTGAATCTTGAAAAGAACTTACAATAATCTTGAGCTTCTTGAATTCTTGACCACAATCTTGAAATTTTTGAAGTTCCTGATAACTTCCTTGAAAGTTCTTGAAAGATCTTGGAGTTCTTGGTAGTTATTTTTTGCGGACTTCCTTGTTTTGTGTCGTGGTTGATAGTTGTAGTCAAGAAAAAAAAACAGAAAACAAAAACAAAAAAAAAAGAAAGAAAAGAGGAATTGGTTGGCAAGAGAAAAAAAAGGGAAAAGGAAAGAAAGGGGCAACCGAATTGTTTTGAATAGGGAACCAAATCTGATTTGTGCAATCTTTCTTGGAGTAGAATTTGGAAGTTACCAAAAGTTGTTTCAAGAAGATTACCAAAGGTTGTTTCAAGAAGGTTACCAAAAGTTGTTTCAAGAAGATTACCAAAAGTTGTTTCAAGAAGGTTACTAAAAGTTGTTCAAGAGGAAAAGGATTTTCAAAAGGTTTCCAAAAACTAACTTGTTTCCAAAATCAATTAGGAAACTAAGTAAAGCACTTGGATAACTCTTTGTACTCACTTGGACACTCTCTCTCCTACCTTTTTAGGAAACTTTCCTAAATTCTCTCATCCATTTTTTAGGAAACCTTCCTAAACTCCCTCATCCATTTTTTTTGGAAACTTTCCTAAAGTCTCTCATCTATTTTTAGGAAACTTTCCTAAATTCTCTCATCCATTTTTAGGAAATTTTCCTAAACTCTCTCATCCATTTTTTTGGAAAACTTTCCAAAATTCTCTCATCCATTTTTAGGAAACTCACCTAAAATTCTATCATCCATTTTTAGGACCTTTCCTATATTCTCTCATCCACTTTAGAAAACTCTCCTATATTCTCTCATCCACTTTAGGAAACTCTCCTATATTTTCTCCTAGTTTTTAGGAACACTTCCCTACACTTTCTCCTACATCTCCGTGATTACTCTTGAGGAAGAAGTTGGTGACAATTATTTGGGCTTGAGCAGCATTTCTCAACTACCTAATCCAACAGGTAAAGGTATTTGGTAAGATCATTAGAGTGTTTTGAGTGACAAATACGAGAGTTGAGTGATACACGAGTGATGAGCACATACACGTAAGCTTGTGAGTCATGAGGAATCTCCATTTCTTTGCTAACCATTTTTGCACGTCATGTAATCATGCCTAGGGGAGTTGCCTCTTACTCATATAGTCAAGAATTCTTGGAGAATGAGCCTCTCAAGAGGAGGGGTTCCAAGCGGCCTACTCCCAAGCACAGTTCCATGGAAGATAGTTCACAACGTGAGTTTCGTTCACTTCGGGAGGAGATGGAACGTTACCGTGCTTCGTGTGTATATGAAAGGTATAAACGAGATTGTGATGAATATGAGAAGGAGCGAAGAACTTTGTGTCAAACATCTAAATTGAGATCAACTTCAAGCAAACGAGGTTCATCTAAGAAGTGTCTTGACAATCAAGACGAGGAGTTTGAGAATTCTCGAATTGAGTCAAAGCTTCGTGAAGCAAAGAATGAATTCCGAAGTCGGACTAAAGCATTGGTTGATTCCATGATGGAAAGACTTAGCCAAATGTTGGATTCCCACTTGGAGCAACTTAACCATGTGTCAATGGGTGATAATAAAGGGAAAATTCATCCTAGTCCCTCGTTGACTGAAGAGCCAAATATGAATGAGTTACAACTGAGCCATGCACATGAGCTAGACAATGAAAATCTGAACTCAAGTGCAATGAATGAACAAATGTCCAAGAAGAATAAAGTGGGGAAAGGCAAGAATACTTTGGCCGTATTGATGAGTAAAGAGGAGGAGTTGGCCATGTTCATAAAAGTTGAAAGTGTGGATGTTTTGTGATACGTTCCTCGATCAACACGTTTCGAGACACGTAGCACGTTTGCCCAAGGATCTAGCGAGGTTGTCCAAGCTTGGTCTGCGGAACCTAGAGTCAAACGGACGACACGATTTGACTTAGGTGGTAGACGACACTCCGATGAAGGTGAATACTCCAGGGGAATAGGTCGGATGAACAATCAAGGACAGGACGCAAGATTGCTCAATAACCCTTGCCAAAGCAAGTTAAAGGCTCGAATTCTCTAGAAAGAAAACGAAACTACTAGGAATTTTATTCATCAAACTTGTATCTTTAACCTTACAAAGCTAGCCTATTTATAGGCTAGAGATAACAAGAAAACCCTAAAGACACCCTAAGGGAAAAGTCGGCCAGCTTGTCTTCAAGATGGGCCGGCCCATGCCTTCTACTAAGGAACTAATCCAACTAAATAAATAACAACGACTAAGGCCCTACTCGGCCGACTCACAAAGAGGCCCATTTGATTCTTCATGGGCTTGGATCAAAGTGTAAGTTGCTTGATTGACTCTTTCCAAGCCTTCAATATCTCTATGGGATCCATGTTGATCTTTGACAACTCGAACAAGGGTTTGGAGGGATTCTTTGAAGAGCTTGGCCCGTGCACATGTGACAGGGCCCAATGGGACTCGGACTGGGCTCTGGGTCATGCACACATCAGTCCCTTCCTCTTGAGAAGGATTTGCCCTCAAATCTGGATCCTCCTCACCAAGAAATGGGCTCAGGTCCGCGACATTGAAGGTCGCGCTAACATTGTACTCCCCAGGTAGCTCCAATTTGTATGCGTTGTCATTGACTCGCTGGAGCACCCGAAATGGTCCATCACCTCTTGGGGATAATTTGCTGTGACGTTGCTTGGGAAATCGCTCTTTCCTCAAGTGGAGCCAAACCCAATCTCCAGGCTCAAAAATCATCTTGCGACGGTGTTTGTTGGCTTGCTGGATGTATTGCTTGATGTGTGCATGAACCAGGGCCCAGCCCAAGTTCCATTGGGCCCAGTCACACGTGCACGGGCCAAGCTCTTCAAAGAATCCCTCCAAGCCCTTGTTCGAGCCATCCACGAACAACATGGAAGCCATAGAGCTATTGAAGGCTTGGAAAGAGACAACCAAACAACTTACACCTTGGTCCAAGCCCATGAAGGCTCTAGCAGGCCTCCTTACGAGTCGGCCGAGTAGGGCCTTAGTTATTGTTATTCATTAATTAGACTAGTGTTTTAGTAGAAGGCATGGGCCGGCCCATCTTGAAGACAAGATAGCCGACTCCACTTTAGGGCTTAGTTAGGGTTTTTTCGTTGGTTCCTTAGCCTATAAATAGGCTAACATTGTAAGGTTAAAGGAAGTTTTTGGATGATATTAAATTCCTAGTGTTTTCGTTTTCTCTCTAGAATTCGAAGCTTTACTTGCTTTGGCAAGGGTTATTGAGCAATCTCGCGTCCTGTCCTTGATTGTTCTTCCGGCCTATTCCCCTGGAGTAACCACCTCCATCGGAGTGTCGTCTACCGCTTAGAATCAAATCGTGACGCCCGTTTGATTCCAAGTCCCGCTATCCAAACGTGGACAACCTCGCTAGATCCTTGGGCAAACGTGCTACGTATCTCGACGTGGATCGAGGAACGTATCAGTTGGCTTCAGAGCTTTGGTAGAGGTATCTTTCGTTATATCCGTATTCTTTCATAGTTGTGTCGTAGGGTCTTTGTGTTTTGTCCGCTGCCTTGTTAAAAAAAAAAAAAAAAAAAAATCACTGTTCACACGGTACTGTTCATCGTACTGTTCATCCGACACTGTTCACGTACTGTTCATCGTTACTGTTCACCGACACTGTTCATCGTTACTGTTCATCCGAATACAAATCTGTCCAGCCTTGTTGTTTGTGTTATCCAACTTGTTTACTTGGTTTTCAAATCTGAATTTTGGCAAAACTTGTTGGAATTTTGTGAATCTTGAAGAGAATTTACAATAATCTTGAGTTTCTTGAATTCTTGACCATAATCTTGAAATATCTTGGAGTTCTTGGTAGTTATTATTTGTGGACTTCCTTGTTTTGTGTCGTGGTTGATAGTTGTAGTCAAGAAAAAAAAAAGAAAACAAAAACGAAAAAAAAAAGGAAAGAAAAGAGGAATCGGTTGGCAAGAGAAAAAAAAAAAAAGGAAAGGAAAGAAAGGGGCAACCGAATTGTTTTGAATAGGGAACCAAATCTGATTTGTGCAATCTTTCTTGGAGTAGAATTTGGACATTACCAAAAGTTGTTTCAAGAAGATTACCAAGGGTTGTTTCAGGAAGGTTACCAAAAGTTGTTTCAAGAAGATTACCAAAAGTTGTTCAAGAAGGTTACCAAAAGTTGTTCAAGAGGAAAAGGATTTTCAAAAGGTTTCCAAAAACTAACTTGTTTCCAAAATCAATTAGGAAACTAAGTAAAGCACTTGGATAACTCTTTGTACTCACTTGGACACTCTCCCTCCTACCTTTTTAGGAAACTTTCCTAAAGTCTCTCATCTATTTTTTTGGAAACTTTCCTAAATTCTCTCATCTATTTTTTTGGAAACTTTCCTAAATTCTCTCATCCATTTTTAGGAAATTTTCCTAAACTCTCTCATCCATTTTTTTGGAAACTTTCCTAAAATCTCTCATCTATTTTTTAGGAAACTTTCCAAAATTTTCTCATCCATTTTTTTTTTGGAAACTTTCCTAAATTCTCTCATCCATTTTTAGGAAATTTTCCTAAACTCTCACATCGTAGGAGTCTTACAGTTTCCTTTCTTGGCATTAATTCCAAGTTGTCCGCCGCCCCTACACCTTCCAAAACCGTCCATTCCATTCACCAAAACTTCTTCCACTTGTGTATTTCACTCTTATTACTCTTGGGGGGAAAAGTTGGTGACGACTCTTGGACTCGAGCAACATTTCTCAACTACCTCAACCAACAGGTAAAGGTGTTTGGTAAGTATCATAGAGTGATATTGAGCACTCCGCACAAGTGTGAGGGAAACACTAAGGGAGTGAAGTAAGGATTACACTTGCTTTTTCTTTGCTTGTTACTAACCTTTTTTGCAGGACATCAAGAGAGAGATGGAGCAACAACAATCCACTGCCGACCACTCATTGTTGTTCGCCGCGATGAAAAATGAACTTAGGCGAATCAGTGAGCAACAAATGGAGACGTTACACACTCGCTTTGACGAGTTGTCCAGGAGTCTTACACGAGGCTCCCGTTCTATATCCCACACCCGGAGTCAACACGGCACCAAGGAGGTCAATGGTGAAGACTACTCCGCCAGTGAGGATGAAGATCGACTCGAGAGGCATACAAGGGACACGCCCAAGAACGAAATCAAGGGGCTTAAGATCCAAGTACCCGCATTCAAAGGCAAAAGTGACCCTGAGGCTTACTTGGAGTGGGAAGGCCGTATCGAGATGGTCTTCGATTGCTACGACTACAATGAGGAACAAAAGGTCAAAATTGCCACTGTGGAGTTCACCGACTACGCACTAGTTTGGTGGGACCAAGTACGGACCCACAGGAGAAGGATGGGAGAACCACGAGTCCGGACTTGGCGAGAACTCAAGGCCTTGATGCGCAAGCGGTTTGTTCCTAGTTACTACAATCGCGATCTCCACTCAAAACTTCAAACGCTCACGCAAGGCAATATGAGTGTAGAAGATTATTACAAAGAAATTGAAATGGCCATGATGAGGGCCAACATCCAAGAAGATAATGAGGCCACAATGGCTAGGTTTCTTAGAGGTCTCAATCCAGACCTTCAAGACGCCTTGGAACTACAACATTACTTGGACATGCACGACCTTCTGGAACTCGCCATTAAGGCCGAGCGGGGGAAGAAGTTAAGACGAGGGGCACGTTTCTTCCCATCTTCTAACACCTCTTCATGGAGGGGCAACCAACCACGAAGAGCGACCCACGAAGCTGGAAGTGTGACAACACCAACTTCTTCTAACCGAATTCAAGGTAACACCTCTTCCCGCAATGCCTATTCTACCCCTAACAAGGTTGTAGAGGCATCCAGGACCACTTCCAGGGCACCACCAGAGACTCCTAAAGCTAGGAGTAGGGACATCAAATGCTTTAAGTGCCAAGGGTTTGGGCACATCCAATCTCAATGCCCAAACCAACGGGTCATGCTAATAGCCCACAATGGTGAAATCGTGTCCGATGATGACGACTGCGAGGAGGTACCCGACTTGACCACTGGCAACCACCTGGATGACGACTCTGTTGAGGAAGATTGTTCGCCCACCCAAGGGGAGATAGGGTGTTTGGTAGCACGACGAGTGCTCACCGCCCGGGTTAAGGAGGATGAGCAACTACAACGGGAGAATCTATTCTACACCCGTTGCAAGGTAGGCGACAAGGTGTGCAGCCTCATCATCGACGGTGGGAGTTGCACCAACGTGGCAAGCTTACTCATGATTGAAAGCTTAGGCCTTCCAACCACTAGACACCCACACCCTTACCGCCTCCAATGGTTAAGCGAGGAAGGAGAGGTACGTGTCTTCAAACAGGTACGCATTCCTTTCTCCATTGGTACTTACACCGATGACATTGTTTGTGACGTCGTGCCTATGCATGCCACCCACATTATCTTGGGTCGACCCTGGCAATTTGACAAACACGTCACATTCGACGGGAGGGCCAACAAGTACACCCTTTTGCATGATGGCAAACGTAAGGTCCTCACACCACTCACACCTGCACAAGTGTATGAGGACCAACTCAAGCTGCAAAGAGAGTGTGAACAAGACCGTCAACAAAGGAAACAAAAGGCGGTTGACCCTGGGAAAGGTTCTAATCTTGCAAGTGAGTCATCCACCAAGGGTCAAGCAAGCACTCCTAGTGTCACGCCTGCGAAACCACCCACGGCACCTTCCACTAGGAAGCACAACATGATCATTAAGGCCAAGGATGTTCGGAAAGCTATCAATTCTGATCAGCCGGTCCTACTCATGATTTGCAAGCATGTGCTCTTAGATGTTGCTGAACTCGACAAGGCATTGCCCGCATGTATGGTCACTCTGTTGCAAGAATTCGATGACGTGTTTCCCGACGAAGTCCCTGATGGGTTACCACCCATTCGAGGAATCGAGCACCAAATCGACCTCATCCCTGGAGCACCATTACCCAACAAACCTGCCTACCGCATGGGTCCTGACGAGACCAAGGAGCTTCAAAGGCAAGTAGACGGCCTTCTAGGCAAGGGTTGGGTGAAGGAGAGTCTGAGCCCGTGCGCTGTGCCCGTGATCCTTGTCCCCAAAAAAGACGGCACGTGGCGCATGTGCACCGACTGTCGGGCTGTGAATGCCATCACTGTCAAATACCGGCATCCCATCCCTCGACTTGATGATATGCTGGACGAACTCGACGGTGCCATTATTTTCACCAAAATTGACTTGAGGAGTGGCTATCATCAAATCCGAATGAAGGAAGGCGATGAGTGGAAGACGGCCTTCAAAACCAAACATGGTCTCTATGAGTGGCTAGTCATGCCTTTTGGCTTGACCAATGCCCCTAGCACCTTTATGCGCCTCATGAACCATGTCTTGAGACACTTCATTGGTAAATTCGTCATTGTTTACTTTGATGACATCTTGATATATAGTCGTAGTGAGCAAGAGCACTTGGAGCATGTACGACTAGTTCTTGAGACGCTTCGCCAAGCACAACTCTACGCTAACCTCAAGAAATGTACTTTTTGTACTAATGAACTTGTGTTTCTTGGCTATGTGGTAAGTTCGCAGGGCATCAAGGTAGACAAGACCAAGATTGAGGCCATCGAGCAATGGCCCACCCCTACATCCGTCTCGGACGTACGCAGTTTCCTGGGATTGGCAGGCTTTTACAGGCGATTTGTCAAAAATTTCAGCACTCTGGCCGCCCCGTTGACTGCTGTGACAAAGAAATATGACACATTCCACTGGGGAGAATCCCAAGAACAGGCGTTTCTCGCCCTCAAGGTGATACGTTCCTCGATCCACGGTCGAGACACGTAGCACGTTTGCCCAAGGATCTAGCGGGGATGTCCTACGCTTGGTTTGCGGAACCTTTACTCAAACGGACAACTCGATTTGATTGGAGGTGGTAGACGACACTCCGATGAAGGTGAATACTCCAGGGGAATAGGTCGGTGGAACAATCAAGGACGATCACGAGATTGCTCAAGAACCCTTGCCAATGCAAGTAACGGAATTGTACTCTCCATCCAAGAGAAACAAGAACAAGTTTATTATCATAAAACGGCCCCTTAAACCTTACAAAGCAAGCCTTTATATAGGCAAATACTAATGAAACCCTAAACCCTAATATCGAAAAGCTAGATGGTTGGCCACTCCTTGGACAAGGTGGGCCGATCCATGGACTCAATAAAGCAGGCCTAGTGGTTCGGCCATCCTTAGACAAAGGTGGGCCGAATCCATGGCTAACAAAAGGACTAATCTAAATTTAAGACTCCTAACACTAAGGCCTAATCGGCCATAGCCCACTTGGCTCTTCACGGGCTCTCTTCATGGGCTTGGATCATCGTGTAGACAACTGGGTTATCACCTTCTAAGCCTTCAATGTCTCGATGAACTCATTGTTGGTCTTGAACATTCCGTACAAGGGCTTGGAGTGATTCCCTGAATTGCTTGGCCCGTGCACATGTGACTGGGCCCAATGGAACTCGGATTGGGCCATTGCGTGGGCCAAGGTCCGTGCACACATCAGTCCCCTCCTCTTGAGAAGGATTTGTCCTCAAATCTGGATGGAGATGAATGATACTAATGAGAGTGGGTAGTGTGACACCCAAGTCTCCACATATTGGCCCTCTTAGATTGAAGGATACTTGCATATGTTATGATTAAGATAATTTGGTGCACATGTCTCTTAGTCAGCTTCAAGGGGTTCTCAAACAAGGACATTCTCCAAGGTAGGAAGGAACGTGTATAAGGCTTGTGAACGTTCCAGGTTGCTACCCAAAGCTCGCTAATTAGCCTTCGCACCCGGACATTCACATGCACTTCATAACAATGTTCATTGAAACTAGAAAAGCCTCGAACCTGGTTGTGCAAGGTGGTGTAATTCAGCCCTAGGCACTGAATCGGCGCAACTTGCCATTCTGGAGGTGGGACACTAAGCCACCCGTGTTGCACATCCATAGAAACATGAACCAGTGCGGGAAGAACAACACTCGGATCTTGATTGACACCCTTGCGGCCATCACCCAACATAAGCGACAGGAATGAAGTGAAGTCCACCCCATACGAATCACATGCATTTACAAGCATGAAATCAGGTTGTAACTCTTTAGTCGTTGTGGGAAAATTTTGGACAGTTTTACAATACTTCTCATCAAAATAATGGGCTCGAATGACTCCTCCAATGACGCAGACAGGTTTGAATGCAGGTTGTTCCATGGATTGATACCAAAGAGATTTAGCTCCTAGGAGACAAACTCCATGGAAGCTCGCAAAGTGTCCAAGTGACTTCGGAATGGAACATGCCATGACCAGCTCTACTTGACTTTGTGTAACCTGCACAAAAGAAGAGATGCTAAACAAAACAAAGGTAAGTTCGTTAGGAAAATAATAGACCCTCATATTCTTGCTCAAAATCAGCCCACTTTCTCTCTTCTTTTCCTTTTTGCCACCCATCTCATCAGATTTTTCCATTTCTTTTTCTAGTTTAATAGCTGCCCCTTTGATCTCATTGCTTTCAACTCCCTCGGATTTTACCTCTTCAGGCTCAAATCCCTCATCTCGGTTTTTCTCCATCCTATAACGCTCAAACTCACTTTTCATGCGTGCTAGATCAATACAAAGCTGGTCATAAGTAAGTGATACTAGTCCAAGACGACGACCATTAAATAAGAAGGAATACTTATTAGTATGTCCATGATATTTAACTTCTCGCCTTGACATCCATGCTTTGCCCAACAACACATGTGTCACTTGAATTGGGACTACATCACACAACACCTCATCCACGTATTTGCTGATTTGAATAGGTACAAGTGTGTGCTTAGTAACCCAAACTTCACCATGAGCGCTCGCCAACTTGTACGGTTGAAGATGATCAATGGTTGGAAGATTTAATTTCTCAACCATGATAGCACTTGCAAGGTTGACTTCACAACTCCCATCAATGGCCAAGCTACAAATTTTATCGTTGACACCGCAACGGGTATAAAACCAACCAAGCAACTGAGATTTGACGATGTCCAATTGCTCATCTACACCACGTAATGCCACTTCTTTGACTCCCTTAGGATCAAGAAGACACTGTTGTGAGCTAGCTTTTATGTGTCTTGTACTCGCCATGAATGTATATGGGAACCTGCAAAAAGTTAGCAACGAAACCGAAGATATTGCCTTTCACGCTCCCTTACGTGTATTCACTCGCACTCGTGTATATAGATGTCACTCCAATGGACTTACCAAATATCTTTACCTGTTGGGTAGTTGAGAAATGCCGCTCAAGTCCAATAATTGTTACCAACTTTTTCCACAAGAGTAACCAAGAAGGTAAGACACAAATGTGGGTGCAAAATGAAGTGGAAATGGACGAATTTGGAAGGCCAATAGTGGCGGACAGAAATGGAAGTGCGCCAATGAGAACACAAAAGAAAGAAACCCTAACTTCCTAAAATGTAGGAGGGGGTTCCTAGAATGTAGGAGAGTACTCCTAAAATGTAGGAGAGAATGTAGGAGAGGGTTCCTAAAATATAGGAGAGAATGTAGGAGCGTGTTCCTAAAATGTAGGAGAGAATGCCTAAAATGTAGGAGGGAATGTAGGAGAGTATTCCTAAAATGTAGGAGAGGATGTAGGAGAGAGTTCCTAAAATGTAGGAGAGAATGTAAGAGAATGCCCTAAAATATAGGAGAGAATGTAGGTGAGTATTCCTAAAATGTAGGAGAGAATGTAGGTGAGTATTCCTAAAATGTAGGAGAGGATGTAGGAGAGTGCCCTAAAATATAGGAGAGAATGTAGGTGAGTATTCCTAAAATGTAGGAGAGGATGTAGGAGAGTATTCCTAAAATGTAGGAGAGGGTGTAGGAGAGAGTTCCTAAAATGTAGGAGAGAATGTAGGAGAGAGTTCTTAAAATGTAGGAGAGTGTTCCTAGAATGTAGGAGAGAATATAGGAGAGTGTCCAAGTGAAAGCAAAGAAACCCTAGCGCAAATGAAACCCTAGTGCAAACGAAACCCTAGCTGCACAATGAAATCCTAGCCGCACAAAGGGAACCCTAGCCGCCACAAGGAAACCCTAGCCGTCAGGAAACCCTAGCCGCCAAGAAACCCTAGCCGCCAAGCAAAACCCTAGCCGCCAAGAGCCCTAGCCGTCGCGTCCTTATTTTCTTGTTGCTTCGACTAACGACTTGGACAGAATTTGGTAGCCATGTTGGAACACCAACGACCAGAAATTTCGATGCAACAAACGACTCTATACCACGAAACAACACCCACGGATAGATTGGGCACAACTTTGACCAGAAATTGGACGCAACAACGAAGTACTAAACAGCGGACAGATTTACAACGCAAGGAAACACACGAACAGAATTTTTTGACGCAACAAATGACTCAAACGCAAGAAACAAGTTGTGGACAGAAATTATCAACAAACTAGACACAACACAAAGGAGATAACACACCAAAAGATTTTGTGTTCGGATGAACAGTACCGTGAACAGTGACGGTGAACAGTAACGATGAACAGTGCGGTGAACAGTACGATGAACAGTACGGTGAACAGTACGATGAACAGTGACTTTTTTTCTTTTTTTTTTTTTAACAAGGCAGGCACAAACGGACAGATTTGGACTCGACTTCAACAACAAACAATGACCAGAATTTTTTTTTTTTTGAAACAAGTGCAGCGGAAATAAGGAAAACTAAGACAAAAACTACGGATATAACGGAAGATACCTCCACCAAAGCTCTGAAGCCAACTGATACGTTCCTCGATCCACGGTCGAGACACGTAGCACGTTTGCCCAAGGATCTAGCGGGGATGTCCTACGCTTGGTTTGCGGAACCTTTACTCAAACGGACAACTCGATTTGATTGGAGGTGGTAGACGACACTCCGATGAAGGTGAATACTCCAGGGGAATAGGTCGGTGGAACAATCAAGGACGATCACGAGATTGCTCAAGAACCCTTGCCAATGCAAGTAACGGAATTGTACTCTCCATCCAAGAGAAACAAGAACAAGTTTATTATCATAAAACGGCCCCTTAAACCTTACAAAGCAAGCCTTTATATAGGCAAATACTAATGAAACCCTAAACCCTAATATCGAAAAGCTAGATGGTTGGCCACTCCTTGGACAAGGTGGGCCGATCCATGGACTCAATAAAGTAGGCCTAGTGGTTCGGCCATCCTTAGACAAAGGTGGGCCGAATCCATGGCTAACAAAAGGACTAATCTAAATTTAAGACTCCTAACACTAAGGCCTAATCGGCCATAGCCCACTTGGCTCTTCACGGGCTCTCTTCATGGGCTTGGATCATCGTGTAGACAACTGGGTTATCACCTTCTAAGCCTTCAATGTCTCGATGAACTCATTGTTGGTCTTGAACATTCCGTACAAGGGCTTGGAGTGATTCCCTGAATTGCTTGGCCCGTGCACATGTGACTGGGCCCAATGGAACTCGGATTGGGCCATTGCGTGGGCCAAGGTCCGTGCACACATCACAAGGACACCCTTACACATGCACCTGTGTTAGCATTACCAAACTTTAACCAAACTTTTGAAATTGAATGTGATGCTTCTGGTGTAGGTATTGGAGCGGTCCTCAGGCAAGACAAGCGGCCTTGTGCCTTCTTTAGCGAGAAATTGGGAGGAGCTGCTCTAAACTACCCCACGTACGACAAGGAGTTGTACGCACTAGTGAGGGCCTTGGAGACCTGGCAACACTATCTACGTCCTCGGGAGTTCGTGATACACACTGACCACGAGTCGTTGAAGTACCTCAAAGGCCAACCCAAGCTAAGCAAGAGACATGCCAAATGGGTAAGCTTCATCGATACTTTCTCCTATGTGATTAAATACAAGACTGGCAAGACGAATGTCGTGGCTGACGCCTTGTCACGTCGTCACTCCTTGCTTGCCTGTCTTGATGCCAAGTTGCTTGGTTTCGAATTGGTTAAGGACCTCTACACTAATGATTGTGACTTTGGTGCTATCTATGCTGTTTGTATTAAGAATCCCCAAGGGAAATACTTTGTTCATGATGGATTCCTATTCCATATAGATAAGCTGTGTGTGCCTAACTCTTCCATTCGTGAACTGTTGATTCGAGAGGCACATAGTGGGGGTCTAATGGGCCACTTTGGCATTGCCAAAACCCTGGCTATGTTACAAGAGCACTTTTACTGGCCCCATATGCGAAGGGATGTTGAACGCATGGTCGGTAGGTGTGCTACTTGTCACAAGGCAAAATCCAAAACAAATCCATATGGCTTGTACACCCCATTACCTATCCCTCACCATCCCTGGGTTGACTTGTCCATGGATTTTGTGCTCGGTTTGCCTCGATCCCCAAGAGGTAATGACTCTATATTTGTGGTGGTTGATAGGTTCTCTAAGATGGCTCATTTTATTCCATGTCACAAAACTGATGATGCATCTCATGTTGCTACTCTATTCTTCAAAGAAATTGTCCGTTTGCATGGTATGCCTAGAACCATTGTTAGTGATCGAGATGTAAAATTTTTGAGCTACTTTTGGAAGACTCTGTGGTCTAAACTTGGCACCAGACTACTATTTTCCACCACCAGTCACCCCCAAAGCGATGGACAAACTGAAGTTGTCAATCGCACTCTTGGCACACTCCTTCGGGCTTTGATTAAAAAGAATCTTAAGACTTGGGAGGAATGTTTGCCTCATGTTGAATTCGCCTACAATAGAGTTGTTCACAGTGCTACACACTACTCACCTTTTGAGGTTGTTTATGGCTTTAACCCGCTGACCCCTCTTGATTTAGTCCCATTACCTTCCTCTGAGCACACAAGCTTAGATGGGAAAAAGAAGGCAGATTTTGTGCGCAGGTTACATGAAGCCGTCCGAGCAAACATTGAAAGGCGTACTCAACAATACACCCAGCAGGCTAACAAACACCGCCGCAAAATGATTTTCGAGCCTGGTGATTGGGTTTGGTTACACTTGCGCAAGGAGAGATTCCCCAAGCAGCGACAAAGCAAGCTGTCCCCCCGGGGAGATGGACCCTTCCGTGTGCTCCATCGAGTTAATGACAACGCATACAAATTGGAGCTACCTGGGGAGTACAATGTTAGCGCGACCTTCAACGTCGCAGACCTGAGCCCATTTCTTGACGAGGAGGATCCAGATTTGAGGACAAATCCTTCTCAAGTGGAGGGGACTGATGTGTGCATGAACCAGGGCCCAGCCCAAGTTCCATTGGGCCCAGTCACACGTGCACGGGCCAAGCTCTTCAAAGAATCCCTCCAAGCCCTTGTTCGAGCCATCCACGAACAACATGGAAGCCATAGAGCTATTGAAGGCTTGGAAAGAGACAACCAAACAACTTACACCTTGGTCCAAGCCCATGAAGGCTCTAGCAGGCCTCCTTACGAGTCGGCCGAGTAGGGCCTTAGTTATTGTTATTCATTAATTAGACTAGTGTTTTAGTAGAAGGCATGGGCCGGCCCATCTTGAAGACAAGATAGCCGACTCCACTTTAGGGCTTAGTTAGGGTTTTTTCGTTGGTTCCTTAGCCTATAAATAGGCTAACATTGTAAGGTTAAAGGAAGTTTTTGGATGATATTAAATTCCTAGTGTTTTCGTTTTCTCTCTAGAATTCGAAGCTTTACTTGCTTTGGCAAGGGTTATTGAGCAATCTCGCGTCCTGTCCTTGATTGTTCTTCCGGCCTATTCCCCTGGAGTAACCACCTCCATCGGAGTGTCGTCTACCGCTTAGAATCAAATCGTGACGCCCGTTTGATTCCAAGTCCCGCTATCCAAACGTGGACAACCTCGCTAGATCCTTGGGCAAACGTGCTACGTATCTCGACGTGGATCGAGGAACGTATCATTGCTGCGTACGCTTCTCAATGTTTACTCGAACGGCTTCATGTAACCTGCGCACAAAATCAGCTTTCTTTTTCCCATCTAAGCTGGTGTGCTCAGAGGAAGGTAAGGGCACCAAATCAAGGGGGGTCAGGGGGTTGAAGCCATAAACAATCTCAAAGGGAGAATATTGTGTTGCACTATGCACAGTTCGATTATAGGCAAATTCAACATGAGGTAAGCATTCTTCCCAAGACTTAAGATTCTTTTTGATCAAGGCCCGAAGTAAAGTGCCAAGTGTGCGGTTGACAACTTCAGTTTGTCCATCACCTTGTGGATGACTAGTGGTGGAGAATAATAGCCTAGTGCCCAGTTTGGACCACAAAGTCTTCCAAAAATAACTCAGGAACTTTACATCTCTGTCACTAACAATAGTCCTAGGCATGCCATGCAGACGAACAATCTCCTTAAAGAATAAATGTGCAATATGAGATGCATCGTCAGTTTTGTGACAGGGGGACAAAATGAGCCATCTTAGAAAATCGATCAACCACTACAAATATGGAGTCATTACCCTTTGGCGATCTAGGCAAACCTAGTACAAAGTTCATAGACAAGTCAACCCAAGGATGGTGAGGAATAGGTAATGGGGTATACAAGCCATATGGATTTGTCTTAGACTTTGCCTTGTGACAAGTAGCACACCTACCAACCATGCGTTCAACATCCCTACGCATATGGGGCCAGTAAAAGTGCTCTTGTAACATGGCCAGAGTCTTGGCAATGCCAAAGTGGCCCATGAGACCACCACTATGTGCCTCTCGAATCAAAAGATCACGAATGGAAGAATTAGGCACACACAGTTTATCTACATGGAATAGAAATCCATCATGCAAAAAGTACTTTCCATGCGGGTTCTTAACACAAGCAGCATAGATATCACCAAAGTCATGATCATGTGTATAGAGTTCCTTAACCATTTCGAACCCGAGTAACTTGGCATCAAGACAGGCAAGCAAGGAGTGTCTACGTGACAAGGCATCAGCTACCACATTTGTCTTACCAGTCTTGTACTTAATCACATAAGAGAAGGTGTCAATGAAGCTTACCCATTTGGCATGTCTCTTACTTAACTTGGGTTGCCCTTTGAGGTACTTCAAAGACTCGTGATCAGTGTGTATCACGAACTCCCGAGGGCGAAGATAATGTTGCCAGGTCTCCAAGGCCCTCACTAAGGCATACAACTCCTTGTCGTACGTGGGGTAGTTTAATGCAGCTCCTCCCAACTTCTCGCTAAAGAAGGCACACGGCCTCTTGTCTTGCATAAGGACTGCTCCAATACCTACACCAGAGGCATCACATTCAATTTCAAAGCTATTGTTAAAGTTTGGTAATGCTAACACAGGTGCATGTGTGATTGTGTCCTTGAGGGCGAGAAATGCTTGTTCTTGTGATTCTTCCCAATGGAACTTGTCATTGTTCTTTGTCACGGCGGTCAATGGGGCGGCAATAGTGCTAAAATTTTTGACAAATCGTCGGTAAAAGCCCGCCAATCCAAGAAAGCTGCGCACGTCAGGAACGGATGTAGGAGTTGGCCATTGCTCGATGGCATCAATCTTGGATTTGTCCACCTTGATGCCCTGCGAACTCACCACATAGCCTAGAAACATAAGCTCGTTAGTACAAAAGGTGCACTTCTTAAGGTTAGCGTATAGACGCGCCTGTCGAAGTGTCTCAAGAACTAATCGTACATGCTCCAAGTGCTCATGCTCACTACGACTATAGATCAGGATGTCATCAAAGTAAACAATGACAAATTTGCCAATAAAATGTCTAAAAACATGGTTCATTAGTCGCATGAAGGTGCTACGGGCATTAGTCAAGCCAAAAGGCATGACTAACCACTCATAGAGACCATGTTTGGTTTTGAAGGCTGTCTTCCACTCATCGCCTTCTTTCATCCTAATTTGATGATAGCCACTCCTTAAGTCGATTTTGGTGAAAATAATAGCACCATCGATCGAGTTCATCAAGCATATCATCAAGTCTAGGAATGGGATGCCGATACTTGACAGTGATAGCATTTACAGCCCGACAATCAGTGCACATGCGCCAGGTACCATCCTTTTTGGGGACAAGGACCACAGGCACAGCGCAAGGACTTAGACTCTCTTTCACCCAACCCTTACCTAATAGGCCATCAACTTGCCTTTGCAGCTTCTTGGTCTCCTCAGGGCCCATGCGGTAGGCAGGTTTGTTGGGTAGTGGTGCTCCAGGGATGAGGTCGATTTGGTGCTCGATCCCTCGAATAGGTGGTAAGCCATCAGGGACTTCGTCGGGGAAAACATCCTCAAATTCCTGCAAAAGAGCAACCATACTCGCAGGCAATGCCTTATCGAGTTCAGCAACATCTAAAAGCACATGTTTGCAAATCATGAGAAGTACAGGCTGATCAGAATTGACAACTTTCCTAACGTCCTTAGCCTTAATGATCATGTTTTGCTTCCTAGTGGTGGGTGCAGTGAGTGATTTGTCCCGCATAACACTAGGTGTACTCCCTTGACCCTTGGTCGATGGCTCACTTGCAGGAGTAGAGCCGTTGCCAAGGTCGACCGCCTTTTGTTTCCTCCTTTGACGGTCTTGTTCACACTCTCTTTGTAGCTTAAGTTGGTCCTCATACACTTGTGCAGGTGTGAATGGTGTGAGAACCTTGCGTTTGCCATCATGCAAGAGCGTGTACTTTGTTGGCCCTTCCGTCGAATGTGACGTGTTTGTCAAATTGCCAGGGTCGACCCAAGATAACATGGGTAGCATGCATAGGCACGACGTCACAAACAACTTCATTGGTGTAAGTTCCAATGGAAAAAGGAATGCGTACCTGTTTGAAGACACGTACCTCTCCTTCCTCGCTCAACCATTGGAGGCGATAAGGGTGTGGATGTCTAGTGGTTGGAAGCCCTAAGCTCTCAACCATGAGTAAGCTTGCCACGTTTGTGCAACTCCCACCGTCGATGATGAGGCTACACACCTTGTCACCTACCTTGCAACGGGTGTAAAATAGGTTCTCCCGTTGTAGCTGCTCGTCCTCCTTAACTCGGGCAGTTAGCACTCGTCGTGCCACCAAACACCCTACTTCCCCTTGTGTAGGCGAACAGTCTTCCTCAGCAGAGTCATCGCCCAGGCAGTCACCTTTGGTCAATTCGGGTAGCTCCTCACAGTCGTCGTCATCGGACACGATCTCGCCAGTGTGAGTGATTAGCATGACCCGTTGGTTTGGACATTGAGATTGAATATGCCCAAACCCTTGGCACTTAAAACATTTGATGTCCCTACTCCTAGTTTTAGGAGTCTCTTGTGGTGCCTTAGAAATAGACCTGGACACATCGGAAACCTTGTTAGGTGTATAATAGGCATTACGGGTTGAGGCGTTACCTTGGATTCGGGTAGAATAGGTTGGTGTGGTCGCACTTCCAACTTCGTGGGTCGCTCTTCGTGGTTGGTTGCCCCTCCATGAAGTGGTGTTAGAAGATTGGAAAGTACGGGCTCCTCGTCTTAGCTTTTTTCCCCGCTCGGTCTTAATAGCCAGTTCTAGAAGGTCGTGCATGTCCAAGTAATGTTGGAGCTCCAAGGCTTCTTGAAGGTCAGGATTAAGACCTCTAAGAAACCTTGCCATCGTGGCTTCATTGTCTTCTTGAATGTTGGCCCTCATCATGGCCATCTCGATTTCTTTGTAGTAGTCCTCCACACTCATGTTGCCTTGCGTGAGGGTTTGAAGCTTAGAGTGGAGATCGCGATTGTAGTAGCTAGGAACAAATCGCTTGCGCATTAGTGCCTTGAGTTCTCGTCAAGTCCGGACACGTGGTTCCCCCATTCTCCTTCTATTGGTCCTCACTTGGTCCCACCAGACTAGTGCGTAGTCAGTGAACTCCACGGTGGCAACTTTAACCTTTTGTTCCTCGCTGTAGTCGTAGCAGTCGAAGACCATCTCGATACGGCCTTCCCACTCCAAGTAAGCTTCAGGGTCACTTTTGCCTTTGAATGCGGGGACTTGAATCTTAAGCCCCTTGAGTTCGTTCTTGGGCCTGTCCCTTGTAGGCCTCCCAGGTCGCTCCTCATCCTCACTAGTGGAGTAGTCTTCGCCATTTGCTTCTTTGGTGCTGTGGTTACTCCGGTTGTGGGACCTAGAATGAGAGCCTCGTGTAAGGCTCCTGGACAACTCATTAAAACGAGTGTGTAACGTCTCCATTTGTTGCTCACTGATTCGCCTGAGCTCATTCTTCATCGCGGTGAATAACAATGAAGGATCGGTGGTTGCTTGTTGTTGCTCCATGTCTTTCTTGATGCCCCTGCAAAGGTTAGTAACAAGCAAAGAAAGTGCAAATATAATCCTTACTTCACTCCCTTAGTGTATTCCTCACGCTCGTGTGTGGTGCTCAATTCACTCTATTAGACTTACCAAGTACCTTTACCTGTTGGTTTAGGTAGTTGAGAAATATTGCTCGAGTCCAATAATCGTCACCAACTTTTTTCCACAAGAGTAAACAAGGGTGAAGGACACAGTTGGGGTGAGATTTTGTGAAGGAAGGACGGTTTTGGAAGGCTTAGGGCGGTGGACAGATTTGGAAAATATTGCCAAGAAAGGAAACTCCAAGAATCCTAAGATGTAGGAGTGGTTTCCTAAAGTGGATGAGAGAATATAGGAGAATATCCTAAAATGGAGGAGAAAATATAGGAGGTGTCCAAGAGTTATCCAAGTATATTACTTAGTCTCCTAAACTAATTTGGAAAGCAAGTTAGAGTTGGGACTCCTAAACAGATTTGGTTCCCTCCCTCAACCGAAATTTCCAGAATTCTTTCCTCCTTGAAACCCTTCCCTAAGTCGGTTATACTTCCTATAAAACTCCCTCTTCACAGCCGCAACTTACCCAAGCAATTCGGCTCTATCTCTACTCCAAGAACAAGCAATTCGGCCTTCTCTCCTACAAGACAGGTTTGGTTCTTGTTACTCCAGCAATTCGGCTCCAATGGACTCCCAAGGTAATGCGAGTAATGTTACTCAATAATCTCCCAAAAAATTCACTCCTAAACCAAGGAAGCCACGTATGGATGCAAGATCTTACAAGAAACCCTTTATACGAAGGGAAGTGCAAGTCTTCAAACCCCAAGATAATCAAGACCCTCAAGAATCCCAAAAGGTGACACAAGTGATCAAGATCCAAGGTGATCAAGATTTTCAAGAAGAGGTTGGCCAAAACTTTTGAATTCTTTTCTTTTTTCTTGCTGTAATTTTCTGGTTTGGGTTGGAACAAAAGGTCGCAAGACAGATTTGACAATAATAATACGGCTTCCTTCTTTGTTTCTTGTTGTCCGAATGTTTTTTTCTTTTTTTTTTTTCTCTTTTCTCTTGCGTTTCTGTTTTTTTTTTTCACTTAAAGGCAACACAAGTTCTTGGCCGAATGAGTAAAAAACCCCAGAAATAAGGTCAGCCCTCAACACGCAAGAACGCACCACCCAACTTCCTCAAACTAACAAGGTTTCTCCAAGACTTTCAAGAATTTCAAGATAGAGGTCAAGAACTTCAAGAACCTTAGAAACCTTGTAGATTTTCTTCAAGATTCACCAGCCCAACAAGTTTTGTACCCAAATCAGTTTAGGCAAGCTAAGCACACAACTTGGATAACAATAACTACTTGGACAGATTTGACAACAAAGAAAAAAACCCTAGCCGTGAAATTGGGAAACCCTAGCCATCTTTTTTTTTTTCTTTTTTTGCAGATTCGGCTATGACCCAAAGCTCGCAGAATTAATGCGATTAAAAGCACAAAACCTGGTCAGATTAGGCTAGCAACAATAACGACCACTTTGGACAGAATTGGACATCAAATCGTGACAACACAACCGCGGCAGAATTGAAGGTACAAACGACTCAAACAACAAGTGTCGAACAGATTTACAATACCGACCAGAATTGATGCAACCAAACGCAACTACACGACCAGAATTTTGACAACAACAGAAAGAAAACGGCACAACACAGCAACAAAGCTAACGAACAGATTTTTTTTTTGTTAATACGGCACAAACGGACAGATTTGGACTCGACTTCAACAACAAACAATGACCAGAATTTTTTTTTCTTTTTTTGAGACAAGTGCAGCGGAAATAAGGAAAACTAAGACAAAATTACGGATATAATAGAAAATACCTCCACCAAAGCTCTGAAGCCAACTGATATGTTCCTCGATCGACACGTTTTGAGACACGTAGTACATTTGCCCAAGGATCTAGCGAGGTTGTCCAACGCTTGGTCTGCGGAACCTAGAGTCAAACGGACGACACGATTTGACTTAGGTGGTAGACGACACTCCGATGAAGGTGAATACTCCAGGGGAATAGGTCGGATGAACAATCAAGGACAGGAGCTCCTCTGCTGGCCTTGTCCCGTTTGGCCACCTCGGGGTGGATTCCCTCTTGCCGTACCTGAGAGACGTCCTCTCCTCCAGCTCCCCTTCCAAATTTGGAAGGAGTACCCTTATCCCCTTGGGTTGAACTACTCCCGGAAGCTCCCCGTTTTCTATTTTGAAAATTCCTCACTTGAAGCCTTGCGTTTTCAGCTCGTAAGGCTTTCTCAACTGCATCACTGAAGATGGTAATTTGAGCCACGGCTAGGTCCTTTTGAATTTCTACGTTGAGCCCCTGAAGAAAACGTCTCACCCTCCTTTGCTCCGTCAGAATGAGCTCAGGGGCAAACTTGGACAGTCGTGTGAATTGGCTCTCATATTCGGCCATCGATTGAGTGCCTTGGCGTAGACGAATAAATTTGTCTTCCTTTTTCTCTTGGACCAACGGCGGAAAGTATTTGGCATTGAATTCCCTTACAAAATTCACCCATGTCTTCGGCGTCTGTTCTCTCTCCCACTTGGTCCGAATAATGTTCCACCAAGAGCGAGCGGCCCCTTCTAATTGAAAGACTGCAAAAGTAACTTGCCTTTCTTCCGAGTAGCGTAGGGCGGTAAAAATATCTATCATCTTCTCCAGCCACTATTCAGCCACGTCCAGATCGAGCCCTCCAATAAACTTTGGTGGAGAGAATTTTTAAAACCATTCGAGAGCTCAGTCCTCGCTCTCGACATGATTTCCAGGGTTTCTAGGGTTACCAACTGGTGGATTAGGGTTGGGGCCCTGTTGTTGCACCACCTGGGCTAGGAGATCAGTCATCCGCTGGACGGCAGTAGCTACCTGGATGTTGGGATCGATTTGGGGTTCAGGATTTGGTTTGGGCATAGCGGTCCCCGCACCCCGTTCAGTCGTGGGCTGCCTACCCCTACGTCCACGGCCTTGGTCACTACGAGTGCCTTCCATCAATCTAGGTCAATCTAGCGAGGCATATTGATAGCATTAGAAAAGCAGATAACCCTTTACACAAAGTAAACACAAACAATTATGCAATCAAATACCACATCAAGGAGAGAAACATCTAGAACATATATTCATATAACACATAACAGTCATACAATAGTTCAGTCAAACATGTACAAGAGATCCCATCAAACAAAACGGGAGTTTCCAAAAGTCACTATACACCCTAGGAAAAGGCCAAACAGTTAACAACGACCTATCTTCCAAGGTTTCCTACACCCAGGTCAAAACACGGCTCAAGGAACTTTAACCTAGTTCCCAACTGAGCCTACTGATTCACCCCATGACCAGGACTGGGCGTGACTCCTTCTCCAGGTGCCTCAACACCCGAAGCCTCCATGATATGAATGTGCGGATCTAGACGAACAATCAAGTTGAAAAGGCGGCACGTATGACCCTTCTAAACCCCGAGTTGATGAACTAAGATGAATCTCAACCCTCAACTAACGATTTAGTGAACCAACGATCTGGATAGAAGAACGCCACAATCAAGGTGTATACTTGGTTGATAAGTTCAAGTTGAATAACTCAAGAAAACTCTCAAGTATTCAAGCAAAGCTCTCTTGGAAGAGAAAAGTGAATAAACTCACAAATATAATGTAATTTCTGGATCCTTTAACAAGGAGGAAGTAAGGCTATTTATAGCCTTTACAAGCATTAACCCTAATCCCCAAAATTGACTAAACTAACCCTACTAATTAATGACAAGGATTCGGCCAGCCCTAAGAGTTTAATGGACTGACTTTAACTAATATTTAACTATAAAAAGATAAATAATAGAACTAGCTTAACTCTTCCTTAAGCATGACCACTAGGTGAGGACACGCCTAACTAGCAACAGGCGCTGGAGGGTCTTCTACTTGGAGCAATGTGTAAAGTTTTGAATCTTCATTCTCCAAGCCTTCAATAATCTTTAAATCATCTCCGATGCGGCCTTGGATTGTACTCACAAGGGCTTGTAAAGATTCACGCATCTTCTTGGCACGAGCTCTTGTGACTGGACCACTTGGTACTTGAATGACTTGGGCAACTTGTGTTTGACCAGCCTTGAGCCCCTCATCAATCCCCTCCTCTTGTAGGCGATTTGTCCTCAAATCAAGCTCGTCATCTGCATGAAAAGGACTCAAGTCAGCCACATTGAATGTAGCATGTACTCCATACTCACCTGGAAGGTCAAGTTTGTAGGCATTGTCATTGATGCGCTCCATAACTTGAAATGGTCCATCACCCCGTGGAAGTAGTTTGTTGCGCCTTTGGTTTGGAAAACGCTCCTTTCTCATGTGTATCCAAACCCAATCACCTGGTTCAAACACCATCTGGCGACGTCCCTTGTTGGCACTTTTAATGTATTGAAGGGTACGTTTCTCAATATTAGCTCTAGCTTTGGTATGCAAATCCCGCACAATCTCAGCCTTTTTCTTACCATCTAGGTTAACTCTCTCAGAAATAGGTAAAGGAGACAAGTCTAAAGGTGTGAGAGGGTTAAATCCATAAACAATTTCAAAAGGTGAAAATTGAGTAGAAGTATGCACAGTGCGATTATATGCAAATTCAACATGAGGCAAGCAATCTTCCCAAGATTTAATGTTCTTTTTAATAATTGCTCGCAACAATGTAGATAAAGTCCGATTAACCACTTCAGTTTGTCCATCAGTTTGTGGGTGACTAGAAGTAGAAAAAAGCAATTTAGTCCCTAGTTTACACCACAAAGTTTTCCAAAAGTAGCTAAGGAACCTTACATCCCTATCAGACACAATGGTACGAGGTACCCCATGTAAACGCACTATGTCTCTAAAGAATAAATCAGCCACATGTTTAGCATCATCAGTTTTATGGCAAGGAATGAAGTGAGCCATCTTTGAGAAACGATCAACTACCACATAAATGGAATCATGCCCTTGTCTAGTTCTAGGTAATCCAAGGACAAAGTCCATAGACAAATCTACCCAAGGTTCATGTGGGATGGGTAAAGGAGTGTAGAGGCCATAAGGATGTACCTTTGATTTTGCTTGGTGACAAGTTACACACCTTTGTGTATGCCTCTCGACATCCCTCTTCATGCGAGGCCAGTAGAAATGCTCTTGGAGAATTGACAAGGTCTTGGCCACTCCAAAATGTCCCATGAGGCCTCCACCATGAGCCTCTTTAACCAACAAAAGTCGCATGGAGCACATTGGAATACATAGTTTACCTTTGTAGTACAAGAACCCCTGCGACATAGAATAATGCTCACGAGTAACTCGTGGCAAGGTTGTGAAAATCTCACCAAAGTCTAGGTCAGCTGCATATAAATCCTTAATGAACTCAAAGCCAAGCAACTTAGTGTCTAGTGTAGTGATTAGTGTATACCTTCTAGAAAGTGCATCAGCCACTACATTAGTCTTTCCAACCTTATATTGGATGACAAACACAAAACTATCAATGAAAGCCACCCACCTCGCATGCCTTTTGCTCAATTTGGTTTGTGATTTGATGTGTTTGAGCGATTCATGATCAGTGTGGAGTACGAATTCCCGAGGTCTGAGGTAGTGTTGCCAAGTTTGGAGAGCTCGCACCAAGGCCATCAATTCTTTGTCATAAGTAGAGTAGTTCAACGAGGCACCAGTCAACTTCTCACTAAAGTAGGCCACTGGTTTCCCCTCTTGAATGAGCACAGCTCCAATACCTATACCAGAAGCATCACACTCTACTTCAAAAGCCTTGTCAAAATTAGGTAAACTTAATACAGGTGCATGTGTGAGCTTGTGTTTAAGTAATTGGAAAGACTTAGCTTGTTCTTCTTCCCATTGGAATGGCACATTTTTCTTGATAATGGCTGTAAGTGGGGCAGCAATGGTGCTGAAATCCTTGACAAAGCGTCTATAGAAGCTTGCCAAGCCATGGAAACTTCTTACCTCACTTACACTGGTTGGTATTGGCCATTCATTTATGGCCTTCACCTTTTCTTGGTCAACTCGTATTCCCTGGTCACTCACAACATAACCTAGGAAGACAAGTTGATTAGTGCAAAAAGTACACTTCTTAAGGTTAGCATAGAGGCTCGCCTTTCGAAGTGCATCTAAGACCATTCGTACATGCACAACATGCTCTTCTGTACTCTTACTATAGATCAATATGTCATCAAAGTAGACCACCACAAATTTACCAATAAAAGAACGCAAAACATGGTTCATTAATCTCATGAAGGTACTAGGTGCATTAGTTAAGCCAAAAGGCATGACCAACCACTCATACAGACCATGTTTTGTTTTAAATGCTGTTTTCCACTCATCCCCTTCTTTCATGCGTATTTGGTGATAACCACTCTTCAAGTCAATCTTAGTAAATATAATAGCACCATGTAACTCATCAAGCATGTCATCTAATCGAGGTATGGGATGGCGATACTTTACCGTTATGGCATTTATGGCTCTACAATCGGTGCACATCCGCCATCCTCCATCTTTCTTTGGCACAAGTAGGACAGGTACAGCACAAGGACTTAAACTCTCTTGAATCCAGCCCTTACCAAGCAAGTCCTCTACTTGCCTTTGTTGCTCCTTAGTTTCCTCCGGATTAGTCCTATATGGTGCCTTATTAGGAAGGGAAGAGCCAGGAATGAAATCAATTTGATGTTCTATTCCCCTCAAAGGTGGCAACCCATTAGGTATATCCTCAGGAAATACGTCTTGGTACTCCTGTAAAAGGTCAGCAATAGCACTAGGCAAGGAAGCACCAAGTTCATTAGTGAGCAAAGACTCTTTACAAAACAAGATAAGCAAAATCTGGTTAGAGTGCAAAGCCTTTCGTACATCTCTAGTTCTAGCAAGCATGATGGATTTTCTCTCCTTTTTCCCTTCAATGGCCGAATGTGAAGTGTCAATTTTAGGAGAAGATGGTTCGGCCAATTTGCTCTTTGTATCATGCAAATTTTTCTTTTTATTGTCACAATGCATGTCATATTCCTTTTGCAACCCAATTTGGTCCTCATGCACTTGTTGAGGTGTAAGAGGTGCAAGTGTGATCTTTTTAGTATTATGCACAAAGGAATACTTATTCAAGAATCCATAAAAAATGACCCTTTTATCAAATTGCCATGGCCTTCCCAAAATAATATGAGTAGCTTGCATAGGCACAACATCACATAAAACATCATCTTTATATCTACCAATGGCAAAATTAATTAAAACTTGCTTATGAACACGTACCTCACCACTATTATTCAGCCATTGTAGTTTGTAAGGTCGGGGTGATCACTTGTTGGCAAGTTCAATCGTTCCACCATGAGTGCACTAGCAACATTGGTACAGCTCCCTGGGTCAATTACCAAGCTACAAAGCTTGTCCATCACATGGCACCTTGAGTAAAATATGTTCTCTCGTTGGAGGTCATCTCTACTAGCTTGAGTAGTTAGAGCTCGCCTTGCAACCATACCAACTTTACCATGAGCTGGTATCTCCTCAAATTCCTCATCTTCCTCAACCAAGGGAGGCATGTCCTCACACTCATCCTCCTCATCTGTTTGTACTTCCCCATTGGGTAGTATAAGCATAACCCTTTGATTTGGGCATTGGGAAGCAATATGTCCAAACCCTTGACACTTAAAACACTTAGTGTCTCGGTATCGAACTTTGCTTACCTCATGAGTAGGCCTACCATCGCCCCTTGAGGGTGGTTTTGAGGAAGGTGCATTCGGCCTTAGTGACTCCTTGGTTGTCCCACCTTGTTTGGCCAAGGGGAATGCACTAGAGGGGCTGACTTCCCTCTTGAAGGGTTGGTTCCTCCAATTTCCAGCTTGGAAGTTGGGATTTTGTCGAATTGGACCCCTCCTCTTGAGCCTTCTTTCAATCTTAATAGCCTTGTCTAGCATATCATGGAGGTCCACATAATGGTGCATCTCCACTTGATCCGCTATTTCAGGCCTCAATCCACTTAAAAATCGTGCCATAGTAGCTTCCCGGTCCTCGACAATGTCGGCCCTTAACATGGCTATCTCCATCTCCTTATGATAGTCCTCCACGCTTTTGCCTCCTTGTGTTAAATTTTGAAGTTTGAGGTACAAGTCACGGTGGTAGTGACTAGGAACAAAGCGTTTCTTCATGACACCCCTCAATTCGGTCCATGTAGTGATAGGGTATTCACCACTTCGCCTTCTACTAGTAGTGATTTGATCCCACCACACTATGGCGTAGTCGGTGAATTGCATGACTGCAAGTCTCATTTGCTGCTCCTCGGTGTAATCATTGCAATCAAGATCAACTCCACTCGTTTCTCCCATTCCAAATAGACATCGGGGTCGGATTTGCCTTGGAAAGTAGGCAATTGCATTTTAACGCCTTTGATTGGATCCACACCAGCTTTACGGTGTTTATTCTTCCATGTCCTCGACCCATATTCCTCCTCGGAGTTGGAACTTTCATAGTCACGGGTTGGTGCTTTGTGTCTCCGGGACTTGGAATTGGTTTGGGAGTGTTCGAGACTATCCATCCTCTCATGCAATGGTTCTAATTCCTGTTTCATTAGCTTGAGCAATGTATCAGTCATAGCTTCCATCACAAGTTTAATATCAAAAGGAGTAGTTTCCTTCCCTTCGGACATGTTTAGGTATTCCTGCAAAAATAGAGTTAGGGAAAATAACACCTCACTCACTCCCTTAGTATATCACTCACACTCGTGTTGCACTCAAGTGTATTAAAACACTCTAATGATCTCACCAAACACTTCTCAAGTCACTAGATTGCTTTTCTTGAAGAAATCAGAATTTTCTTGAAGAAATTCAATCAAACTTGAACCAAATTACACCCAAGTGTGGCGGATGAAGGCTGTGAGTTTTGGAAGCTTGTTGGACTGATTGTAAGACACAAAATGAGATGTATAATATGCTGGAAAAACACCCTAAGCTGTCCGCCTAAAAAAAACGAAAAGAAACCAAAAGAAATAAAAAAAAAAAAAAAAAAAAAAGGAAAGTTTGGTTTGTGACTAGTAGCTAATTTTAGGAGTTAACTACCAAGTGGAATCCAAAACTGATTAGGACTCTTGGGACTTGTAAACCACGTTTTTATTGGCTGGAAATACTATAAAAATAGGCACCAAAGGTCGGCTGGGCAGTTGGCACAAACCGCAATCAAGAAACAAAAGCAAGAGGCGACTACAAAGTAGGAAACCCTATCTTATCCTCCCACCTTTTGTGGCTATTTAATAGCAAGGTTTCTTGGTTGTTTTGGGGTGTTAATGGCTGTTGGTTTTCTGGTATTCGTGGACAAAGAGATGCGGCCAATAGTTCAAGATTGAAGGCAACAAGGTTTGGTCTTTCAACCCAAGTTCGGCTAGGCTACCCAAGCAAACTATTTCTTGTTCTTGAAATCCGATTTGTGTGTTTTTGTATTTTTTTTTTTCTTTCTTGCGTTGTTTTTTTTTTTTTTTTTTTTTCCTTTTTCTGCAAGATGGATCTTTCTTTCTTTTTCAATTCGGATCCCACACACAAGAAACAAGATCTTTGTCAAATTTGAGCAAGGCAGCCGCAACTTTGAGCCAAGAACTTTGGTTTTGTTTTGAAGGTTCAAGATTTGGAAAAAGTTGAGAACAAGATTTTCAAGAACCCTTGTTTTCCCACCCAAGAACTTCAAGATTCAGTCAAAATTTCCAGATTTCAGGAGTTTGAACAACAATATTCAACAAAAACTTGATGGCAGCCCACGAAAATTCAAGGAACTACAAAACCCTAACTTCAAGAAATTCAAGATATCAACTTTGCAGCCCAAGAACTTCAAGATTCAATCCCCACAATATCAAGGACGCTAGGAAATTTCAAGGTCAGCCATGGTTTCATCAAGACACAACCAGAAAATAGGTTTTTCCCTCTCTTTTTCGGATGAACAGTGTTTTCGGGTGAATAGTACCCGATGAACAGTAACCCTTTTTTTTTGTTTTTTTTTTTTGTTTTTTTTTTTTTTTTTTTTGGATGACTCTATATGAATTCAAGACTTCAAGATACAAGACACAAGACCCACGAAATCAAGACACACGATGGATGAATTGCGGACAAAACAAACATGAAAATTCAAGACAATCAACGAAGCAAGGATAAACAACAAGAACCAAGACAAAACCCTAGCCGCTTATGGAATTCCTAAACAACCAGAATTTGACACTATAAGAAACGGAAAAATTTTTCTTCTTTTTTTTTTTTTTTAAGGAAAACTTACAAGATGCAATGGGATATACTTGATGTCGTCGACTAGCTCGTGATACCAACTGATATGAATGTGCGGATCTAGACGAACAATCAAGTTGAAAAGGCGGCACGTATGACCCTTCTAAACCCCGAGTTGATGAACTAAGATGAATCTCAACCCTCAACTAACGATTTAGTGAACCAACGATCTGGATAGAAGAACGCCACAATCAAGGTGTATACTTGGTTGATAAGTTCAAGTTGAATAACTCAAGAAAACTCTCAAGTATTCAAGCAAAGCTCTCTTGGAAGAGAAAAGTGAATAAACTCACAAATATAATGTAATTTCTGGATCCTTTAACAAGGAGGAAGTAAGGCTATTTATAGCCTTTACAAGCATTAACCCTAATCCCCAAAATTGACTAAACTAACCCTACTAATTAATGACAAGGATTCGGCCAGCCCTAAGAGTTTAATGGACTGACTTAACTAATATTTAACTATAAAAAGATAAATAATAGAACTAGCTTAACTCTTCCTTAAGCATGACCACTAGGTGAGGACACGCCTAACTAGCAACAGGCGCTGGAGGGTCTTCTACTTGGAGCAATGTGTAAAGTTTTGAATCTTCATTCTCCAAGCCTTCAATAATCTTTAAATCATCTCCGATGCGGCCTTGGATTGTACTCACAAGGGCTTGTAAAGATTCACGCATCTTCTTGGCACGAGCTCTTGTGACTGGACCACTTGGTACTTGAATGACTTGGGCAACTTGTGTTTGACCAGCCTTGAGCCCCTCATCACTCCACTTCATGGAGCTGCTCTCGAAGAGCATTCACTCGCTCTTGCTCCATGACTAAATCGTCTTGGAGCTCCGCAATTCGGTCGACTTGCATCCTAAGGCGTCTCTCAGTTTAAGGATCTCAGTGTGATCCTGAGTGGCTGCACGTCGAAGCCTTCTCCTCTCCTGAAGCACCGCCACGACCACATGATCGGCATAGGAGTACCTCTGACAGCGTACGCAATGTCGGGTGCGGCTTGCGGTATACCATAACCGAATCAGACCTCCAGGTATCTCCTGGTAGTCGATAACACAATATTGAATTTGCGACGGCTCACCTCCGCTCCCACTAGCTCCATCCATACTTATAAGAGAGTCATGAGTGATCACTCCGACAATACAATAGAACTAAAGCGTTTTCTAGCACAATGCCCACAAAATCTCAAAAGCAAGTCCTAGTTTGACCAGATGAACTCAAACCTGGGCTTTGATACCACCTGTGACGGCCCCATCTCCCCCTAAGGCGAATCAGAGGGTTCAACGGACTGCCTGCCCAACTCTCGCCAGGACTACGGAACCGAAGTGTACAAAACGCACCTAACTCATGAGAGAAAATTTAATAAAATGAGCGATCAACCTTTATTACGTCTCTCTTCTTTCAAAAATATTGCTACGAATGAAAGTACAGTGCTCGAGCACTTAAATCAGTCGTGAAAACGAAAAACGAAAATTTGCCGCGAATGAACAATACCGGCCACGTCACTATCCAGCCGGAATCTGGCCGGATAGGAGGCAGTGGCCAAATCCAAAGGGGTCGAAATCCCCTGTCAATCCGACCGGTAATTGTGACAGCCCCACCTTCCCCTAAGGCGAATCAAAGGGGTTAGCGGACTGCCTGCCCAGCTCTTGCCAGGACTAACGGTACAGTTTATAGCGATCTATTGCGTTCCGGAACTTACAAACGCGCGTAAACAAGTCAAAATGTCAAAAAAAAAAAAAAGAAATCCGGAGTCGGCCATGAGTAGTAACCGACCGTCAGAATCCAACCAAATATCAAGCAAACATTCACATCTTGAACTTTAGTATTTACAATCCAAAGTGGCATACAAAAGTATTCAAAAGTGGATACATGTATGGTTTACTAAAACAAAAGAGAAACGGACCCAAAAGTACATTTAGGGTTTCAGTCAATGAGCTATACAAAAGATATGTCCAACTAGCTCAATTCGGCAACCAACTATCAATTGCAGTCCAAAAGTATTTATTTTCTTGTAAGGAAAACAAAAGGGAATAGGGTGAGCTAATTGCCCAGTGAGATAATACTACTCAAGCAACCAAGTTCATAGATGCATTAAGCTTTTCAGTCCAAGTCATCAAAAGTAAATAAAGACACACATCAATAATGATGATAAAATGATACGGGCGGCTCTCAAGAGCCCTTTTCCTCGTTTGCATTCTTGATCGTATCTCATTGACTCTCCGTCAATGTTTAAAAGTAACCAACCGTAGACTTCACTTTACTTCCATTCCTTCCACCTAACATTCCCCTACCGGGCCCGAACTCCAAACACTTGCACTGTGGTATTACTCGAGTATATCGGAATTGAGAGTCTCTCATACTACAAGATTCCATAACAGTCCCCAAGGTTCATTAATTGGCACGACCAATCCCTTGCCGGCTCGATTCAATCAACTACCAATAGGGTTGAGCTCAATGATAACAATCATGGTCGTTGGATACTCGTCCAAACGACACCAAGTCATGTACTTTCATTTCATGTAACATTCCAATAACATGATAAGCAATAAGTGAGAGTGATAAAGTACACTCTCATTTCAATCATTTAACATTCAACGCATCAAGTTCAAGTATCAAAGTCATATAGTAACATATAAGTGAGTAGTACACTCACCAAGCTTGCAAATGGTGTTTCATGCACTTCCGTCAAAAGAACGTTGTGAACCACCGTCACGCCCTAAAACATGCAAAAAAGTATAATGAGACTCGATAACGAGTCATAAACCAATGCCAAATACAACCCCAATAGGGTTCCATAAGCATATATAAGCATTAGAGGAAATCAGAAAAATCCGGAAATGGAATTAGCTTTAGCCCTAAAAAAAATAGTTTTTGACCTCATTTTGCGGTAATGGCACCAAAGGCACTACGATTATCGGATGAAGGTCCAAAACCCACTGTTTTGAAGCTAAGAGATAGGGCTACAATGTTCCAGAAGGCAACTCTGTCCAGTTTCGAGTGTAACAAGGTCAAAAATGCAAGATACTACACCAGAACCAGAAAAACAGATTCACAAAATGCATTCTGGTGTAAACATCATAAAACAAGCTACCTAAGTCCAAATCTAGTAATTCCAAAGCCATTTGAAAGCTTATAAACAGGGCTACATTTCATCAGAAGACCTCAACAACCAATTCTGAAGCATTCCTAACGAAAATAACCAATTATAGACGCAATTCTCAAATTCGGGTAAAACCAGGATAGCAAGGGTAATTTCGACTTTTCGCAAGCTACGCAACTCCGATTGACCTGAATTTTTGTAGGCCTCTCTAAAATATCATTACCTACAACTTTCATGTTTTAACCCAAGGCCAATTCGGCCCCTAACTATGAGATACTGTGCCGGGCAGAATGTAGATCAAAGAAACCCTACTTTCCAATTTTCTTTCTAAAACAGAAATTGCTTGCAATTATCCACTTCTTCCACCTCCTAGATCCCTTACATACCATTTCCAATCATCATACATAGCCACACAATCATATTCATATTAAAACAGAAAAATCACCAATAATTATAAAACTTCACCAATTCAACCAAAATCAAAATATAATCCATAAAGTTGCATCTTATACCACCACTAATCATAAATTAAGCATCATTAGAGGGAGGAGAGTGGTTCTTCACAACTCACCTTAGAAACAAGAGAGAGAGAGCAACTAGTCCTCTTAGCTTTCCAAATAACTCCACAAAACACCTCACTATCACTCCCTTAATGTTTTCTATGGAGCAAAAACAAGATTCAATGGTTGATTTGGTAGATTGGAGCAAAGCTTGGAGAGTTTTCTTTCTTTTGCTTAGAGAGAGAGAGAGAGAAAGAGAGAGAGAGAGCCGGCCACAATAGGTAAGCTTTTTGATGATTTTTGGTAATTTTTGGTTTATTTAAGTCAAATGGTAAAACAAGAAATAATGGTCAAAAGTTTCTACCAACCCTATGGTGACACTTGTTACCTAATTAATGCATCTCTATCTTTTTGTTTCATCTCAAACCAATCCAAATAGCAACCTCTACTTATCTCTTAACACCCGATAATTTAAACTCAGTATCCAAAACTTAACCTAGTTGGCCGAATTTTTCCGAAATTTTCGCACTAGCAGGTCCCACGTCCGGTATACGCTCTTAATTTCTCAAAAACTATTCGATACTAGAAAAATCACCTAAAAACTCTATTTACTCACAAAAATTATCTAAAAATTTTCCTAATCACGAAAATGCAGAAAACAAGTCATGAAAGATACTAAAACCTAGAAAATGGAAAAAAAAATTACGGGTTCTCACACTCTCTCCCCCTTAAAAGAATTTCGCCCTCGAAATTTCTTACCTTAACTCACAAAAAGTTTAGGGTATTTCTTTCGTATTTCTTCTTCCATCTCCCAGGTAGCTTCCTCTACCCCATGGTTTCTCCACAGTATCTTTACCAACGGAATCTCCTTGTTTCTTAGCTCTTTGACTTTCCGGTCAAGCACTTGGACAGGTTTTTCTTCATAAGCAAGCGATTCGTCCACATCGATCTCCTCTGGTTGTAAGATATGGGAGGAGTCAGGATAGTACTTCTTGAGCATCGAGACGTGGAAGACGTCGTGAATTCGAGAGAGACTGGACGGCAGCTCTAATCGATACGCTACCGCTCCTACCCTCTGGAGGATCTTGTAGGGTCCAACGAACCTCAATTGCAATTTCTTTCCTTTACCCGCCGTGGCACTCCATAACGGTGTAACCTTGAGGAAAACACGGTCTCCAACTTTGAACTCCAAGTCTTTCATTCGATTGTCCGCATAGCTCTTTTGTCGGCTTTGAGCAGTTTGGAGTCGTTGCCGTATTAATTTGACATTTTCTCGCGCCTCCTCCATCCATGGAATAGTTGCTGGATCTAGCGCCTTTCTCTTGCCAACTTCATCCCAGTAAATTGGTGACCGGCATTTCCGTCCATATAGTGCTTCATATGGAGCCATTTGAATTGACGAATGGTAACTATTGTTGTATGCAAACTCTACTAAGGTCATGTGTTGACCCCAGTTGCCTCCAAAATCTAGAATGCAAGTCCGTAGCATGTCCTCGAGAGTTTGGATTGTTCGCTCCGATTGTCCATCCGTCTGAGGGTGACAGGTCGTGCTCAAGTTGAGTTTCGTTCCTAGAGTTTCTTGGAATTTCTGCCAAAATCGAGATACGAAATGTGGATCTCGATCGGAGGCGATACTGACTAGAACGCCGTGTAGCCTTACGATCTCGTTCATGTACAGCTGGGCCAACTTGTCCATGGAATACTTCATGTTTACCGGCAGGAAATGGGCCGATTTGGTTAACCGGTCCACGATTACCCAAACGGCATCGTGTCCTCGTTGCATTCGTGGCAAACCTGAAACGAAGTCCATGGTGATGTTTTCCCACTTCCACTCGGGTATCTCAAGGGGTTGTAACAAGCCCGATGGTTTTTTATGCTCCGCTTTAACCTGTTGGCAAACAAGACATTTTTGCACGTACAGAGCGATTTCCTTTTTCATATTATCCCACCAATAGGTTCCTTTCAGGTTTTGATACATCTTGCTACTACTTGGATGGATAGTATATTTGGACCGATGAGCTTCCTCTAGAATTTCTGTTTTCAACGACTCATCTTTCGGCACCACTATTCGGTTCCGGTATTTTAAAATACCCTCAGGACTGAAATTGAAATCAGTTGTTTCCCCTTTGTCCGCTTTCTCTCCCCACTTCCGTACCATCACATTCTCTTTTTACGCTTCTTTAATCCGTTCCAATAAGATGGAAGTCACTTTAATATTGCCAAAAATCACCTTATGGCTCCCAAGGCAGGGTTTCCACTCGCACACTGAGTCTAGCATATTCCATTCTTTGATCATTAACCCTGCTACTTGCGCCTTGCGACTCAAAGCATCGCCACTACGTTCGTCTTTCCTGGATGGTAGTTGATGGTATAGTCGTAATCCTCCAGAAATTCCATCCATCGTCGCTGCCTCATGTTTAATTCCTTCTGTGAGAAGAGGTACCTCAGGCTTTTGTGATCGGAGTAAACCTCGAAAGTTACCCCATGTAGGTAGTGCCTCCACTTTTTAAGAGCGAAAACAACTGCGGCTAACTCCTGATCGTGGGTTGGATAGTTCTACTCGTGGGGTTTTAACTTTCTCGAGGCAAAAGATATCACATTGCGGTTCTGCATTAGCACACATCCTAGACCTTCCCACGACGCATCGGTATACATAACAAACCCATCACCTCTGTTAGGTAAAACTAGAACTGGAGCCATGGTCAATTTTTTCTTTAACTCTTGAAAACTTGTCTCGCTTCGGGCATTCCAAATGAATCGTCCATGTTTCTTCGTCAAGTCGGTTAGAGGACTGGCTAGTTTGGAAAAGTCCTTGATGAAACTCCGGTAATATCCAGCCAGTCCTAGAAAGCTGCGGACCTTGGTGGGATTTTCTGGCCTCTTCCAATTAGTCACAGCCTCTACTTTCGTCCGGTCAACTGAAATACCCTCTTGAGAAATTACGTGTCCCAGAAAAGCAATTTTCTCCAGCCAAAATTCGCACTTGCCGAACTTGGCGTACAGTTGATGGTCTCTTAGGGTTTGTAAGACAATCCTCAAGTGCTGCTCATGCTCTTCACGTGTCTTGGAATAGACCAGAATATCGTTGATGAAGACTACTACAAATCGATCCAGGTAGGGCTTAAAAACCCTATGCATTAAATCCATGAAGGCGGCAGGAGCATTGGTTAATCCAAAGGGCATAGCTGCAAACTCGTAATGCCCATATCTCGAGTTGAAAGCGGTTTTCGGTATGTCTTCCTTCCTGATTAATAACTGGTAATATCCTTGGCGGAGATCTAGTTTTGAGAAAACCACCGCTCCTTGCAAATGGTCAAACAACTCATCTATGTGGGGCAGTGGATACTTATTTTTCACCGTGATATTATTCAGGCCCCGATAATCGATACACATCCTCAACCCACCGTCCTTTTTCTTCACAAACAGCACAGGGGCTTCCTAAGGAGACCCACTCTCTTGAATGAATCCCCGTTCCAAAAGATCCTGTAATTGCAACTTTAGCTCCTTGATCTCAGCAGGAGCCATTCGGTATGGTGTTTTTGAGATAGGTGAAGATCCCGGTAGCAGGTCTATTTTGAATTCAATCTCTCTTTCCGGAGGTAGAGCTACTAACTCATCAGGGAATACATCCGGAAATTCCTTTACTATGGCCACGTCTTCCACCTTTAACTTATCCGTGGGGGTATTAATCAGAAAGGCTAAAAATCCTTGTGCCCCTCTACTTAGCAGTTTCCTAGCCCGAATGCCCGAAATCAAAGCAGAGCTAACCTACCCCTTATATCCAACCTTATGGTTGCCTCACCAGGGATGCGGAATTCTACCACTTTTGTTTTACAGTCCAATTGGGCATTATACTTGGCTAGCCAATCCATACCCAATATCACATCATACCCTTTGAGGACTAAGTTTATCAAGTCCCCTAACAATCTCTTCTCTCCTACCCATACTTCACAATCCTTATAAACCATACTAGTAACCAAACGTTGATTCCCCGTAGGTGTATTAACTTCTAGGTCATATGGTAAACTAGCAGGTTTTATATCGATGCCACACATGAAAGCAGGGTTAACAAAGGAATGGGTGGCACCAGGATCAATTAAAACTTTGTCAAAGCGGTGGAAAATAGGGATCGTACCTTCTACGACCTCCGAGGAATCTGGGACCTGTTGGGGCTCTAAGGAATACACTCGAGCTAGCACCTTAGGTTTGGACCCATCTCCCCTAATTGGTCCAGCATTGGTCTTTGGCGCGGTTTGAGCCCCCTTTCCGTCTTGCTTTAAAAGTGGGCAAGTAGCAAGCTGGTGGTCTGCGCTTCCGCAAAACAGACATTTGCCCCATTTCTTCCAGCAACTATCTTCGAAGTGATTCGGCTTTCCGCAGCATCCACAAGGCCCACGGGATGCTGAACCGGAACCTTTCTGGAAGTTTCCGTGATACGTTCCTCGATCAACAGTTCGAGACACGTAGCACGTTTGCCCAAGGATCTAGCGAGGTTGTCCAACGCTTGGTTTGCAGAATCTAGAGTCAAACGGACGGCACGATTTGACGTAGGTGGTAGACGACACTCCGATGAAGATGAATACTCCAGGGGAATAGGTCGGATGAACAATCAAGGACAGGACGCAAGATTGCTCAATAACCCTTGCCAAAGCAAGTTAAAGGCACGAATTCTCTAGAAAGAAAATGAAAGTACTAAGAATTTTATTCATAAAACTTGTGTCTTTAACCTTACAAAGCTAGCCTATTTATAGGCTAAAGATAACAAGAAACCCTAAAGAAACCCTAAGGACAAAGTCGGCCAGCTTGTCTTCAAGATGGGCCGGCCCACAACTAGTCCAACTAAATAAATAACAACGACTAAGGCCCTACTCGGCCGACACACAAAGAGGCCCACTGGATTCTTCATGGGCTTGGATCAAAGTGTAAGTTGCTTGATTGACTCTTTCCAAGCCTGGAATATCTCTATGGGCTCCATGTTGATCTTGGACAACTCGAATAAGGGCTTGGAGGGATTCTTTGAAGAGCTTGGCCCGCGCACGTGTGACAGGGCCCAATGGGGCTCGGACTGGGCTCTGGTTCATGCCCACATTAGTCCCCTCCTCTTGAGAAGGATTTGCCCTCAAATCTGGATCCTTCTCACCAAGAAATGGGCTCAGGTCCGCGACATTGAAAGTCGCGCTAACATTGTACTCCCCAGGTAGCTCCAATTTGTATACGTTGTCATTGACTCGCTGGAGCACCCGGAACGGTCCATCACCTCTGGGGGATAATTTGTTGTGACGTTGCTTGGGAAATCGCTCTTTCCTCAAGTGTAGCCAAACCCAATCTCCAGGCTCAAAAATCATCTTGCGACGGTGTTTGTTGGCTTGCTAGATGTATTGCTGCGTACGCTTCTCAATGTTTGCACGCACGGCTTCATGTAACCCGCGCACAAAATCAGCTTTCTTTTTCCCATCTAAGGGGGGTCAGGGGGTAAGGGCACCAAATCAAGGGGGGTCAGGGGGTTGAAGCCATAAACAATCTCAAAGGGAGAATATTGTGTTGCACTATGCACAGTTCGATTATGGGCAAATTCAACATGAGGTAAGCATTCTTCCCAAGACTTAAGATTCTTTTTGATCAAGGCCCGAAGTAAAGTGCCAAGTGTGCGGTTGACTACTTCAGTTTGTCCATCACTTTGTGGATGACTAGTGGTGGAGAATAATAGCCTAGTGCCCAGTTTGGACCACAAAGTCTTCCAAAAGTAACTCAGGAACTTCACGTCTCTGTCACTAACAATAGTCCTAGGCATGCCATGCAGACGAACAATCTCCTTAAAGAATAAATGTGCAATATGAGATGCATCGTCAGTTTTGTGACAGGGGACAAAATGAGCCATCTTAGAAAATCTATCAACCACCACAAATATGGAGTCATTACCCCTTGGCAATCTAGGCAAACCTAGTACAAAATCCATAGACAAGTCAACCCAAGGATGGTGAGGAATAGGTAATGGGGTATACAAGCCATATGGATTTGTTTTAGACTTTGCCTTATGACAAGTATCACACCTACCAACCATGCGTTCAACATCCCTACGCATATGGGGCCAGTAAAAGTGCTCTTGTAACATGGCCAGAGTTTTGGCAATGCCAAAGTGGCCCATGAGACCACCACTATGTGCCTCTCGAATCAAAAGATCACGAATGGAAGAGTTAGGCACACACAGTTTATCTACATGGAATAGAAATCCATCATGCAAAAAGTACTTTCCATGCGGGTTCTTAACACAAGCAGCATAGATATCACCAAAGTCATGATCATTTGTGTAGAGTTCCTTAACCATTTCGAACCCCGAGTAACTTGGCATCAAGACAGGCAAGCAAGGAGTGTCTACGTGACAAGGCATCAGCTACCACATTTGACTTGCCAGTCTTGTACTTAATCACATAAGAGAAGGTGTCAATGAAGCTTACCCATTTGGCATGTCTCTTGCTTAACTTAGGTTGCCCTTTGAGGTACTTCAATGACTCGTGATCGATGTGTATCACGAACTCCCGAGGGCGAAGATAATGTTGCCAGGTCTCCAAGGCCCTCACTAAGGCGTACAACTCCTTGTCGTACGTGGGGTAGTTTAATGCAGCTCCTCCCAACTTCTCACTAAAGAAGGCACACGGCCTCTTGTCTTGCATGAGGACTGCTCCAATACCTACACCAGAAGCATCACATTCAATTTCAAAGGTCTTGTTAAAGTTTGGTAATGCTAACACAGGTGCATGTGTGAGTGTGTCCTTGAGGGCGAGAAATGCTTGTTCTTGTGATTCTCCCCAAAGGAACTTGTCATGCTTCTTTGTCACGGCGGTCAACGGGACGGCAATAGTGCTAAAATTTTTGACAAATCGCCGGTAAAAGCCCGCCAATCCAAGAAAGCTGCGCACGTCAGGAACGGATGTGGGAGTTGGCCATTGCTCGATGGCCTCAATCTTGGATTTGTCCACCTTGATGCCCTGCGAACTTACCACATAGCCTAAAAACACAAGTTCGTTAGTACAAAAGGTGCACTTCTTGAGGTTAGCGTATAGACGCGCCTGTCGAAGTGTCTCAAGAACTAATCGTACATGCTCCAAGTGCTCATGCTCGCTACGACTATAGATCAGGATGTCATCAAAATAAACAATGACAAATTTGCCAATAAAGTGTCTCAAAACATGGTTCATGAGTCGCATGAAAATGCTAGGGGCATTTGTCAAGCCAAAAGGCATGACCAACCACTCATAGAGACCATGCTTGGTTTTGAAGGCTGTTTTCCACTCATCGCCTTCCTTCATCCTAATTTGATGATAGCCACTCCGCAAGTCAATCTTGGTGAAAATAATAGCACCATCGAGCTCATCAAGCATATCATCAAGTCTGGGAATGGGATGCCGATATTTGACAGTGATAGCATTTACAGCCCGGCAGTCAGTGCACATGCGCCAAGTGCCATCCTTTTTGGGGACAAGGACCACAGGCACAGCCCAGGGACTCAGACTCTCTTTCACCCAACCCTTACCTAGTAAGCCATCGACTTGCCTTTGAAGCTCCTTGGTCTCCTCAGGGCCCATGCGATAGACAAGTTTGTTGGGTAGTGGTGCTCCAGGAATGAGGTCGATTTGATGCTCAATCCCTCGAATAGGTGGTAAGCCATTAGGGACATCGTCGGGGAAAACATCCTCAAATTCCTGCAAAAGAGCAACCATACTCGCAGGCAATGCCTTATCGAGTTCAGCAACATCTAAAAGCACATGTTTGCAAATCATGAGTAGTACAGGTTGATCAGAATTGACAACTTTCCTAACGTCCTTAGCCTTAATGATCATGTTTTGCTTCCTAGTGGTAGGTGCAGTGATATGAATGTGCGGATCTAGACGAACAATCAAGTTGAAAAGGCGGCACGTATGACCCTTCTAAACCCCGAGTTGATGAACTAAGATGAATCTCAACCCAACAACTAACGATTTAGTGAACCAACGATCTGGATAGAAGAACGCCACAATCAAGGTGTATACTTGGTTGATAAGTTCAGGTTGAATAACTCAAGAAAACTCTCAAGTATTCAAGCAAAGCTCTCTTGGAAGAGAAAAGTGAATAAACTCACAAATATAATGTAATTTCTCGGTCCCTTAACAAGGAGGAAGTAAGGCTATTTATAGCCTTTACAAGCATTAACCCTAATCCCCAAAATTGACTAAACTAACCCTACTAATTAATGACAAGGATTCGGCCAGCCCTAAGAGTTTAATGGACTGACTTTAACTAATATTTAACTATAAAAAGATAAATAATAGAACTAGCTTAACTCTTCCTTAAGCATGACCACTAGGTGAGGACACGCCTAACTAGCAACAGGCGCTGGAGGGTCTTCTACTTGGAGCAATGTGTAAAGTTTTGAATCTTCATTCTCCAAGCCTTCAATAATCTTTAAATCATCTCCGATGCGGCCTTGGATTGTACTCACAAGGGCTTGTAAAGATTCACGCATCTTCTTGGCACGAGCTCTTGTGACTGGACCACTTGGTACTTGAATGACTTGGGCAACTTGTGTTTGACCAGCCTTGAGCCCCTCATCAATCCCCTCCTCTTGTAGGCGATTTGTCCTCAAATCAAGCTCGTCATCTGCATGAAAAGGACTCAAGTCAGCCACATTGAATGTAGCATGTACTCCATACTCACCTGGAAGGTCAAGTTTGTAGGCATTGTCATTGATGCGCTCCATAACTTGAAATGGTCCATCACCCCGTGGAAGTAGTTTGTTGCGCCTTTGGTTTGGAAAACGCTCCTTTCTCATGTGTATCCAAACCCAATCACCTGGTTCAAACACCATCTGGCGACGTCCCTTGTTGGCACTTTGAATGTATTGAAGGGTACGTTTCTCAATATTAGCTCTAGCTTTGGTATGCAAATCCCGCACAATCTCAGCCTTTTTCTTACCATCTAGGTTAACTCTCTCAGAAATAGGTAAAGGAGACAAGTCTAAAGGTGTGAGAGGGTTAAATCCATAAACAATTTCAAAAGGTGAAAATTGAGTAGAAGTATGCACAGTGCGATTATATGCAAATTCAACATGAGGCAAGCAATCTTCCCAAGATTTAATGTTCTTTTTAATAATTGCTCGCAACAATGTAGATAAAGTCCGATTAACCACTTCAGTTTGTCCATCAGTTTGTGGGTGACTAGAAGTAGAAAAAAGCAATTTAGTCCCTAGTTTACACCACAAAGTTTTCCAAAAGTAGCTAAGGAACCTTACATCCCTATCAGACACAATGGTACGAGGTACCCCATGTAAACGCACTATGTCTCTAAAGAATAAATCAGCCACATGTTTAGCATCATCAGTTTTATGGCAAGGAATGAAGTGAGCCATCTTTGAGAAACGATCAACTACCACATAAATGGAATCATGCCCTTGTCTAGTTCTAGGTAATCCAAGGACAAAGTCCATAGACAAATCTACCCAAGGTTCATGTGGGATGGGTAAAGGAGTGTAGAGGCCATAAGGATGTACCTTTGATTTTGCTTGGTGACAAGTTACACACCTTTGTGTATGCCTCTCGACATCCCTCTTCATGCGAGGCCAGTAGAAATGCTCTTGGAGAATTGACAAGGTCTTGGCCACTCCAAAATGTCCCATGAGGCCTCCACCATGAGCCTCTTTAACCAACAAAAGTCGCATGGAGCACATTGGAATACATAGTTTACCTTTGTAGTACAAGAACCCCTGCGACATAGAATAATGCTCACGAGTAACTCGTGGCAAGGTTGTGAAAATCTCACCAAAGTCTAGGTCAGCTGCATATAAATCCTTAATGAACTCAAAGCCAAGCAACTTAGTGTCTAGTGTAGTGATTAGTGTATACCTTCTAGAAAGTGCATCAGCCACTACATTAGTCTTTCCAACCTTATATTGGATGACAAACACAAAACTATCAATTAAAGCCACCCACCTCGCATGCCTTTTGCTCAATTTGGTTTGTGATTTGATGTGTTTGAGCGATTCATGATCAGTGTGGAGTACGAATTCCCGAGGTCTGAGGTAGTGTTGCCAAGTTTGGAGAGCTCGCACCAAGGCCATCAATTCTTTGTCATAAGTAGAGTAGTTCAACGAGGCACCAGTCAACTTCTCACTAAAGTAGGCCACTGGTTTCCCCTCTTGAATGAGCACAGCTCCAATACCTATACCAGAAGCATCACACTCTACTTCAAAAGCCTTGTCAAAATTAGGTAAACTTAATACAGGTGCATGTGTGAGCTTGTGTTTAAGTAATTGGAAAGACTTAGCTTGTTCTTCTTCCCATTGGAATGGCACATTTTTCTTGATAATGGCTGTAAGTGGGGCAGCAATGGTGCTGAAATCCTTGACAAAGCGTCTATAGAAGCTTGCCAAGCCATGGAAACTTCTTACCTCACTTACACTGGTTGGTATTGGCCATTCATTTATGGCCTTCACCTTTTCTTGGTCAACTCGTATTCCCTGGTCACTCACAACATAACCTAGGAAGACAAGTTGATTAGTGCAAAAAGTACACTTCTTAAGGTTAGCATAGAGGCTCGCCTTTCGAAGTGCATCTAAGACCATTCGTACATGCACAACATGCTCTTCTGTACTCTTACTATAGATCAATATGTCATCAAAGTAGACCACCACAAATTTACCAATAAAAGAACGCAAAACATGGTTCATTAATCTCATGAAGGTACTAGGTGCATTAGTTAAGCCAAAAGGCATGACCAACCACTCATACAGACCATGTTTTGTTTTAAATGCTGTTTTCCACTCATCCCCTTCTTTCATGCGTATTTGGTGATAACCACTCTTCAAGTCAATCTTAGTAAATATAATAGCACCATGTAACTCATCAAGCATGTCATCTAATCGAGGTATGGGATGGCGATACTTTACCGTTATGGCATTTATGGCTCTACAATCGGTGCACATCCGCCATCCTCCATCTTTCTTTGGCACAAGTAGGACAGGTACAGCACAAGGACTTAAACTCTCTTGAATCCAGCCCTTACCAAGCAAGTCCTCTACTTGCCTTTGTTGCTCCTTAGTTTCCTCCGGATTAGTCCTATATGGTGCCTTATTAGGAAGGGAAGAGCCAGGAATGAAATCAATTTGATGTTCTATTCCCCTTAAAGGTGGCAACCCATTAGGTATATCCTCAGGAAATACGTCTTGGTACTCCTGTAAAAGGTCAGCAATAGCACTAGGCAAGGAAGCACCAAGTTCATTAGTGAGCAAAGACTCTTTACAAAACAAGATAAGCAAAATCTGGTTAGAGTGCAAAGCCTTTCGTACATCTCTAGTTCTAGCAAGCATGATGGATTTTCTCTCCTTTTTCCCTTCAATGGCCGAATGTGAAGTGTCAATTTTAGGAGAAGATGGTTCGGCCAATTTGCTCTTTGTATCATGCAAATTTTTCTTTTTATTGTCACAATGCATGTCATATTCCTTTTGCAACCCAATTTGGTCCTCATGCACTTGTTGAGGTGTAAGAGGTGCAAGTGTGATCTTTTTAGTATTATGCACAAAGGAATACTTATTCAAGAATCCATCAAAAATGACCCTTTTATCAAATTGCCATGGCCTTCCCAAAATAATATGAGTAGCTTGCATAGGCACAACATCACATAAAACATCATCTTTATATCTACCAATGGCAAAATTAATTAAAACTTGCTTATGAACACGTACCTCACCACTATTATTCAGCCATTGTAGTTTGTAAGGTCGGGGGTGATCACTTGTTGGCAAGTTCAATCGTTCCACCATGAGTGCACTAGCAACATTGGTACAGCTCCCTGGGTCAATTACCAAGCTACAAAGCTTGTCCATCACATGGCACCTTGAGTAAAATATGTTCTCTCGTTGGAGGTCATCTCTACTAGCTTGAGTAGTTAGAGCTCGCCTTGCAACCATACCAACTTTACCATGAGCTGGTATCTCCTCAAATTCCTCTTCATCCTCAACCAAGGGAGGCATGTCCTCACACTCTTCCTCCTCATCCGTTTGTACTTCCCCATTGGGTAGTATAAGCATAACCCTTTGATTTGGGCATTGGGAAGCAATATGTCCAAACCCTTGACACTTAAAACACTTAGTGTCTCGGTATCGAACTTTGCTTACCTCATGAGTAGGCCTACCATCGCCCCTTGAGGGTGGTTTTGAGGGAGATGCATTCGGCCTTAGAGACTCCTTGGTTGTCCCACCTTGTTTGGCCAAGGGGAATGCACTAGAGGGGCTGACTTCCCTCTTGAAGGGTTGGTTCCTCCAATTTCCAACTTGAAAATTGGAATTTTGTCGAATTGGACCCCTCCTCTTGAGCCTCCTTTCAATCTTAATAGCCTTGTCTAGCATATCATGGAGGTCCACATAATGGTGCATCTCCACTTGATCCGCTATTTCAGGCCTCAATCCACTTAAAAATCGTGCCATAGTAGCTTCCCGGTCCTCGACAATGTCGGCCCTTAACATGGCTATCTCCATCTCCTTATGATAGTCCTCCACGCTTTTGGCTCCTTGTGTTAAATTTTGAAGTTTGAGGTACAAGTCACGGTGGTAGTGACTAGGAACAAAGCGTTTCTTCATGACACCTCTCAATTCGGTCCATGTAGTGATAGGGTATTCACCACTTCGCCTTCTACTAGTAGTGATTTGATCCCACCACACTATGGCGTAGTCGGTGAATTGCATGACTGCAAGTCTCATTTGCTGCTCTTCAGTGTAATCATTGCAATCAAAGATCAACTCCACTCGTTTCTCCCATTCCAAATAGACATCGGGGTCGGATTTGCCTTGGAAAGTAGGCAATTGCATTTTAACGCCTTTGATTGGATCCACACCAGCTTTACGGTGTTTATTCTTCCATGTCCTCGACCCATATTCCTCCTCGGAGTTGGAACTTTCATAGTCACGGGTTGGTGCTTTGTGTCTCCGGGACTTAGAATTGGTTTGGGAGTGTTCGAGACTATCCATCCTCTCATGCAATGGTTCTAATTCCTGTTTCATTAGCTTGAGCAATTTATCAGTCATAGCTTCCATCACAAGTTTAATATCAAAAGGAGTAGTTTCCTTCCCTTCGGACATGTTGAGGTATTCCTGCAAAAATAGCGTTAGGGAAAATAACACCTCACTCACTCCCTTAGTATATCACTCACACTCGTGTTTCACTCAAGTGTATTAAAACACTCTAATGATCTCACCAAACACTTCTCAAGTCACTAGATTGCTTTTCTTGAAGAAATCAGAATTTTCTTGAAGGAATTCAATCAAACTTGAACCAAATTACACCCAAGTGTGGCGGATGAAGGCTGTGAGTTTTGGAAGCTTGTTGGACTGATGGTAAGACACAAAATGAGATGTATAATATGCTGGAAAAACACCCTAAGCTGTCCGCCTAAAAAAAAAAAAGAAAAGAAACCAAAAGAAATAAAAAAGGAAAGTTTGGTTTGTGACTAGTAGCTAATTTTAGGAGTTAACTACCAAGTGGAATCCAAAACTGATTAGGACTCTTGGGACTTGTAAACCACGTTTTTATTGGCTGGAAATACTATAAAATAGGCATCAAAGGTCGGCTGGGCAGTTGGCACAAATCACAATCAAGAAACAAAAGCAAGAGGCGGCTACAAAGTAGGAAACCCTATCTTATCTTTCCACCTTTTGTGGCTATCTAATAGCAAGGTTTCTTGGTTGTTTTGGGGTGTTAATGGCTGCTGGTTTTCTGGTATTCGTGGACAAAGAGATGCGGCCAATAGTTCAAGATTGAAGGCAACAAGGTTTGGTCTTTCAACCCAAGTTCGGCTAGGCTACCCAAGCAAACTATTTCTTTGTTCTTGAAATCCGATTTGTGTGTTTTTGTATTTTTTTTTTTCTTTCTTGCGTTGTTTTTTTTTTTTTTTTTTTTCCTTTTTCTGCAAGATGGATCTTTCTTTCTTTTTCAATTCGGATCCCACACACAAGAAACAAGATCTTTGTCAAATTTGAGCAAGGCAGCCGCAACTTTGAGCCAAGAACTTTGGTTTTGTTTTGAAGGTTCAAGATTTGGAAAAAGTTGAGAACAAGATTTTCAAGAACCCTTGTTTTCCCACCCAAGAACTTCAAGATTCAGTCAAAATTTCCAGATTTCAGGAGCTTGAACAACAATATTCAACAAAAACTTGATGGCAGCCCACGAAAATTCAAGGAACTACAAAACCCTAACTTCAAGAAATTCAAGATATCAACTTTGCAGCCCAAGAACTTCAAGATTCAATCCCCACAATATCAAGGACGCTAGGAAATTTCAAGGTCAGCCATGGTTTCATCAAGACACAACCAGAAAATAGGTTTTTCCCTCTCTTTTTCGGATGAACAGTGTTTTCGGGTGAATAGTACCCGATGAACAGTAACCCTTTTTTTTTTGTTTTTTTTTTTTTTTGTTTTTTTTTTTTTTTGGATGACTCTATATGAATTCAAGACTTCAAGATACAAGACACAAGACCCACGAAATCAAGACACACGATGGATGAATTGCGGACAACAACAAACATGAAAATTCAAGACAATCAACGAAGCAAGGATAAACAACAAGAACCAAGACAAAACCCTAGCCGCTTATGGAATTCCTAAACGACCAGAATTTGACACTATAAGAAACGGAAAAATTTTTCTTCTTTTTTTTTTTTTTTAAGGAAAACTTACAAGATGCAATGGGATATACTTGATGTCGTCGACTAGCTCGTGATACCAACTGATATGAATGTGCGGATCTAGACGAACAATCAAGTTGAAAAGGCGGCACGTATGACCCTTCTAAACCCCGAGTTGATGAACTAAGATGAATCTCAACCCAACAACTAACGATTTAGTGAACCAACGATCTGGATAGAAGAACGCCACAATCAAGGTGTATACTTGGTTGATAAGTTCAGGTTGAATAACTCAAGAAAACTCTCAAGTATTCAAGCAAAGCTCTCTTGGAAGAGAAAAGTGAATAAACTCACAAATATAATGTAATTTCTCGGTCCCTTAACAAGGAGGAAGTAAGGCTATTTATAGCCTTTACAAGCATTAACCCTAATCCCCAAAATTGACTAAACTAACCCTACTAATTAATGACAAGGATTCGGCCAGCCCTAAGAGTTTAATGGACTGACTTTAACTAATATTTTAACTATAAAAAGATAAATAATAGAACTAGCTTAACTCTTCCTTAAGCATGACCACTAGGTGAGGACACGCCTAACTAGCAACAGGCGCTGGAGGGTCTTCTACTTGGAGCAATGTGTAAAGTTTTGAATCTTCATTCTCCAAGCCTTCAATAATCTTTAAATCATCTCCGATGCGGCCTTGGATTGTACTCACAAGGGCTTGTAAAGATTCACGCATCTTCTTGGCACGAGCTCTTGTGACTGGACCACTTGGTACTTGAATGACTTGGGCAACTTGTGTTTGACCAGCCTTGAGCCCCTCATCATGCAGTGAGTGATTTGTCACGCGTAACACTAGGTGTGCTCCCTTGACCCTTGGTCGATGGCTCACTTGCAGGAGTAGAGCCGTTGCCAGGGTCGACCGCCTTTTGTTTCCTCCTTTGACGGTCTTGTTCACACTCTCGTTGTAGCTTAAGTTGGTCCTCATACACTTGTGCAGGTGTGAGTGGTGTGAGAACCTTGCGTTTGCCATCATGCAAGAGGGTGTACTTGTTGGCCCTTCCGTCGAATGTGACGTGTTTGTCAAATTGCCAGGGGCGACCCAAGATAACATGGGTAGCATGCATAGGCAAGACGTCACAAACAACTTCATCGGTGTAAGTTCCAATGGAAAAAGGAATGCGTACCTGTTTGAAGACACGTACCTCTCCTTCCTCGCTCAACCATTGGAGGCGATAAGGGTGTGGATGTCTAGTGGTTGGAAGTCCTAAGCTCTCAACCATGAGTAAGCTTGCCACGTTTGTGCAACTCCCACCGTCGATGATGAGGCTACACACCTTGTCACCTACTTTGCAACGGGTGTAAAACAGGTTTTCCCGCTGTAATTGCTCGTCCTCCTTAACTCGGGCTGTTAGCACTCGTCGTGCCACCAAACACCCTACGTCCCCTTGTATAGCCGAGCAGTCTTCCTCAGTAAAGTCGTCATCCAGGCAGTCGCCTTTGGTCAATTCGGGTAGCTCCTCGCAGTCGTCGTCATCGGACACAATCTCGCCATTGTGAGTGATTAGCATGACCCGTTGGTTTGGACATAGAGATTGAATATGCCCAAACCTTTGGCACTTAAAACATTTGATGTCCCTACTCCTAGCTTTAGGAGTCTCTTGTGGTGCCTTAGAAGTAGACCTGGATACATCGGAAACCTTGTTAGGGGTAGAATAGGCACTACGGGTAGAGGCGGTACTTTGTATTCGGGTAGAAGAGGCCGGTGTAGTCGCACTTCCAACTTCGTGGGTTGCTCTTCGTGGTTGGTTGCCCCTCCATGAAGTGGTGTTAGAAGATTGGAAAGGACGTGCTCCTCGTCTTAATTTCTTCCCCCGCTCGGCCTTAATAGCGAGTTCTAGAAGGTCGTGCATGTCCAAGTAATGTTGGAGCTCCAAGGCTTCTTGAAGGTCAGGATTGAGACCTCTAAGAAACCTAGCCATCGTGGCTTCAGTGTCTTCTTGAAGGTTGGCCCTCATCATGGCCATCTCAATTTCTTTGTAGTAATCCTCCACACTCATGTTGCCTTGCGTGAGGGTTTGAAGCTTAGAGTGGAGATCGCGATTGTAGTAGCTAGGAACAAATCGCTTGCGCATCAGTGCCTTGAGTTCTTGCCAAGTCCGGACACGTGGTTCTCCCAACCTCCTCCTATTGGTCCTCACTTGGTCCCACCAGACTAGTGCGTAGTCGGTGAACTCAACGGTGGCAACTTTAACCTTTTGTTCCTCGCTGTAGTCGTAGCAGTCGAAGACCATCTCGATACGGCCTTCCCACTCCAAGTAAGCTTCAGGATCACTTTTGCCTTTGAATGTGGGGACTTGGATCTTAAGCCCCTTGAGTTCGTTCTTGGGCGTGTCCCTTGTAGGCCTCCTGGGCCGCTCCTCATCCTCACTAGCGGAGTAATCTTCGCCATTTGCCTCTTTGGTGCTGTGGTTACTCCGGTTATGGGATCTAGAACGAGAGCCTCGTGTAAGGCTCCTGGACAATTCGTCAAAACGAGGTTGTAACGTCTCCATTTGTTGCTCACTGATTCGCCTGATGATGCGATTGAGCACGAGACCCAAAGTGTACAAGTAGACCCTGTGAAGGTGCCCCTAGGCCCAGTGACACGAGCACGAGCTAAGAGATTCAAGGAGTCCCTCCAAGCCTTGGTACGTGCCATCCAAATCCAAGAGAAACCGGCCATTGAAGGAATTGAGTTGGAATATCCTTGCACGACTACTAAAATGCTGCTTACAATTGAAGATGCAAGTGTTCAAGCTCCAAATAGCGGGCCAAGCTGCAGTTAAGTGCCCTCGCTGAGCCGTACGGGGATCTATAGTTAGTAGGGCTAGCTTTCGGTCAAGTGGAGGCCCAAGGGCCTGGCCGAACTTTCCTTGTTATCTTTCCAGTTTATTAGGTCTTAGTCACGGCTATTAATAGCCTCAAGCCGCATGTTACATGGAGTTTTTGAGAGTATTGAATAAAATTTCCAGAATTTCGTCCATTCCTTGTGGCAAATTCCCTTAGCTTGTGAAAGCTAAGTTGAACATCCTAAAGCTGATCCTAGGCTGTTCGTGACTTATCAATCAAGCACACATACTTGATTGTGGCGTCCTCTACCGTTAAATTTGTTCTTGAGTGGTCCAAGTTCGGGTTCAACTCCATCAAATCTTCATCGTGTTCCTCTAGATCCGAAGTTGCTTCCGCGTCTCGCATCACCTGAGCTCATTCTTCATCGCGGCGAATAACAATGAGGGATCGGTGGTTGCTTGTTGTTGGTGGTGGTGTTGTTGCTCCATGTCTCTCTTGATGCCCCTGCAAAGGTTAGTAACAAGCCAAGAAAGTGCAAATATAATCCTCACTTCACTCCCTTAGTGTATCCCTCACGCTCGTGTGTAGTGCTCAATTCACTCTATGAGACTTACCAAGTACCTTTACCTGTTGGTTTAGGTAGTTGAGAAATGTTGCTCGGGTCCAATAATCGTCACCAACTTTTCCCCACAAGAGTACCCAAGAGTGAAGGACACGGTTGGGTGAGATTTTGGTGAAGGAAGAATGGTTTTGGAAGGCTTAGGAGCGGTGGACAGATTTGGAAAATATTGCCAAGAAAGGAAACCCTAAGAATCCTAAGATGTAGGAGTGGTTTCCTAAAGTGGATGAGAGAATATAGGAGTGTATCCTAAAATGGAGGAGAAAATATAGGAAAGTGTCCAAGAGTTATTCAAGTTTGTTTGCTTAGTCTCCTAAACCAAAGAGTGGAAAACAAGTTTTTAGAGTTGGAAATTCCTTTGAAGACCTTTCTTAGGCAACTTCCTAATCCTTCTCCAAGCAGATTCGGTTCCTCCTCTCTCTTACCCGCAAACTTCCAGAAATTTACCTCTCAAACCCAACCCAAGGTCGGTTAGTCTTGCCCTAAAATCCCCCTCTCACAGCCGCACCCTTCACACCCACACAAGCCGGATTTGGTAGCTTGGTTTCCAACCGGATTGGGCCTTCAAAAATTTCCAGATTTCTGCCTTCTCAAGTCCTTCCCTAAGTCGGCTACCCCTCCTAATAAACTCCCTCTCTCACAGCCGCAGCTTGCCAAGCAATTCGGCTCTCTCTCTACTCCAAACCAGATTTTTAATTTGGCAAGGCAGTTTGGTTTTCGTCCAAGGCAATGGCTTCCCAAGACAATGCAAGCAATGTCACTCAAGAATTCCCCAAGCGTCTCGCTCAAGAAACACCCAAGAAATTCACGCCTAAACCAAGAAAACCCCGTATGGATGCAAGATCATACAAGAAACTTTTTATTCGAAGAGAGGTGCAAGTGTTTAAGGTTCAAGATAATCAAGAACCTCAAAAAAAGGTTGTTCAAGTGATCAAGGCTCAAGGTGACCAAGAATTGCAAGAAGAGGTAGGCCAAAACTGATGTGTGCACGAGCCTCGGCCCACGCAATGACCCAGTCCGAGTCCCACTGGGCCCACGTTCACGGGCCAAGCTGTTCAAAGAATCACTCCAAGCCCTGGTGAGAGTCGTCCAAGACCATCATGGAGTTCACAAGGATATTGAGGGCTTAGAGAAAGACCACTGGGCCAATTACTCCTTGATCCAAGCCCATGACGACTCAAGTGGGTTTCCAAGAGATTCGGCCGAGTAGGGCCTTAGCCTTTGACACTTATTGGAGTATCTTACTTAGTAGAATGGACCGGCCCACCTTACACTAAGATGGCCGACCACTTAGGGTTTCTTTATTGTTTTCCTAAGCCTATAAATAGGCTAGCTTTGTAAGGTTAAGAACTAGTTTTTGATTAGTATAATTCTTAGTGCATTCGTTTTCTTTCATAAAGAATTCGTGCCTTTTCACTTGCTTGGCAAGGGTTATTGAGCAATCTCGCGTCCTGTCCTTGATTGTTCATCCGACCTATTCCCCTGGAGTATTCACCTTCATCGGAGTGTCGTCTACCACCTCCAATCAAATCGAGTTGTCCGTTTGAGTAGAGGTTCCGCAAACCAAGCGTAGGACATCCCCGCTAGATCCTTGGGCAAACGTGCTACGTGTCTCGACCGTGGATCGAGGAACGTATCAGTTGGCTTCAGAGCTTTGGTGGAGGTATCTTCCGTTATATCTTAGCTTCATTAATTCCGCTGCCTTGTTCAAAAGGAGAAAAAAAAAATTTTTTTCTGTTCGTTAGTTTTGTTACTTTGTGCCGTTTCCTTCGTTGCTATCTAGAATTCTGGTCGTTGCTTGTGTTTTGTTACGTATCCATATCTGTTCGTTTTGTGTCTTCAAGTCTGTCCGTTGCTGCTTTGTTAGTCAAAAAAAAAAAAAAAAAACCCAACAAAAATCTGTTTGCATCGCTTGTCAAAAAAAAAATCTGTCCGTTAGTTCTTGTCCTTGTGTCGCGCAAATTTCTGGACAGTCGTGAGCTGTTGCCGCTAATCCCAATCTGCCCAGATTTTTTACTCTAGTGACATCCATTCTGTCCAGCAATTAGCCTTGCCGAATCTGCATACAAAAAAAAAAAAAAACAACAACAAGTTGCGGCTAGGGTTCCAAGTGCGGCTAGGGTTTTCCAAATCCTTGCGCTAGGGTTGTCTTTGTTGTCAAGCTGTCCAAGTTTTGTTTGGGTCATCCAAGCTGTTTTAATTAGTTTTCTAAACTGACTTGTGGATCAAACTTGTTGGAGTTGAGAATCTTGAAGGAAACTACAACCATCTAGGGTTTCTTGAGTTCTTGGAATTAAATCTTGAAGTTCTTGAAAGTTCTTGGTAACTCTTGGAGTTCTTGGCTGATTAGTTGTAGGACGTAGGGCTGACCAGAAATCTGGTGTGTGAACCTTTCCCCGTCCAGGTTTAGTTGCATTTGTTAAAAAAAAAAAAAAAAAGAAACGCAAAAGACAAGAAAGAAACAAAGGAAACATTCGGCCAACAAGAAACCAAGAAGGAAGCCGTAACTCTTTATTGTCAAATCTGTCTTGTTATTTCTTGTTTTCAAACCAGGAAATTACATCAAGAAAAGAAAAGCATTGAGCCGTGACCCTTTGTTGTCAAATCTGTCGCGTATTTCTTGTTTTCAAACCAGAAAATCACATCAAGCAAAGAAAAGAAATCAGAAATTTTGGCCAACCTCTTCTTGAAGTTCTTGATCTTGAGTCTTGGAAACTTGAACCACCCTTTGAACAACTTGATCACCTTGAACCTTGAACAATTGCACTTCCCTTCGTATAAAAAGTTTCTTGTAAGATCTTGCATCCATACGAGGCTTTCTTGGCTTAGTTGTGAATTTCTTGGGAGATTCTTGAGTAACATCACTTGCTTGACCTTGGGAGTCCATTGGAGCAGAATTTTTGGAGTGCCAAGGACCGAAACTGTCTTGTTAGAAAGAGGGTCGAATTTCTTGTTCTTGGAGTAGAGAGAGAGCCGAATTGTTTGGGGTAAGTTGCGGCTGTGAAGAGGGAATCTTATAGGAAGGATAACCGACTTGGGAAGGGTTTCAAGAAGGAAGAAATCTGGAAAATTTAGTGGCCCAATTCTGGTTTGTGTTGTGAGCATAGTGGGCGGCTGCTTAAGAGGCCTTCCAAGGTTTCTTGTAGCCGACTTTAGGAAAGGAATAAGAGGGAGGAATTCTGGAAATTTTAGGGTTCCAATTCTGGTTTGTGAGTGGGATTTGAACCGACCTTGGGGTGGGTTTTTGTGAGGGAATTTCTGGAAGCTTGCAGGTAAGAGAGAGGAGGAACCGAGCAGAATTAGGAAGTTTCCAAACTCCAACTTGTTTCCCACTTCGTTTAGGAAACTAAGTAATATACTTGGATAACTCTTGGACACCTCCTATATTTTCTCCTCTCTATTAGGATATACTCCTATATTTTCTCCCCCATTTTAGGATACATTCCTATATTCTCTCATCCTCTTTAGGAAACCACTCCTGCCTCTTAGGATTCTTAGAGTTTCCTTTCTTGGCAATACGTTCCAAAATCTGTCCAACACTTTAAGCTTTCCCAAAACCGTCCTTTCTTGTGTACTCTTGTGGGGAAACGTTGGTGCCAATTACTGGACTCGAGCAACATTACTCAACTACCTAAACCAACAGGTAAGGTACTTGGTAAGCTTTATAGAGTGATTTGCACACTACACACGAGCGTGAGGGATATACTAAGGGAGTGAAGTGAGGATTATATTTGCATTTTTCTTTGTTTCTTCTAACCCTTGCAGGGGCAACAAGGGAAGCATGGAGCAACAACACCACCATCAACAACAAGCAACCACCGATCCTTCTTTATTATTCGCCGCCATGAAGAATGAGCTCAGGCGAATCAGTGAGCAACAAATGGAGACACTACACACTCGTTTTGATGAGTTGTCTAGGAGCCTTACGCGAGGCTCCCGTTCGCGGTCCCATAACCGGAGTCACCATGGCACCAAAGAAACAAATGGCGAAGACTACTCCGCTAGTGAGGATGAGGAACGACCCGAGAGGCCTACAAGTGACATGCCCAAAAACGAAATCAAGGGGCTTAAAATTCAAGTTCCCGCATTCAAAGGCAAAAGTGACCCTGAGGCTTACTTGGAGTGGGAAGGCCGCATCGAGATGGTCTTCGACTGCTACGACTATAGCGAGGAACAAAAGGTGAAGGTTGCCACCGTGGAGTTCACTGACTACGCACTAGTCTGGTGGGACCAAGTGAGGACCACGAGGAGGAGGATGGGAGAACCCCGTGTCCGGACTTGGCGAGAACTCAAGGCACTGATGCGCAAGCGGTTTGTTCCTAGCTACTACAATCGTGATCTCCACTCTAAGCTGCAAACACTCACGCAAGGCAACATGAGTGTGGAGGATTACCACAAAGAAATCGAGATGGCCATGATGAGGGCCAACATTCAAGAAGACAATGAAGCCACAATGGCTAGGTTCCTTAGGGGTCTCAACCCTGACCTTCAGGATGCCTTGGAGCTTCAACATTACTTGGACATGCACGACCTTCTAGAACTTGCCATTAAGGCCGAACGGGGGAAGAAATTAAGACGGGGAGCTCGTCCTTTCCAATCTTCTACCACCACCTCGTGGAAAGGCAATCAACCACGAAGGGTGACCCACGAAGTTGGAAATGCGACCACACCAACCTATTCTAGCCGCTTCCAAGGTAATGCTTCTACCCGTAATGCGTATCCTACACCTAACAAGGTTTCTGATGTGTCCAGGTCTACTTCTAAGGCACCGCAAGACACTCCTAAAGCTAGGAGTAGGGACATCAAGTGCTTTAAGTGCCAAGGGTTTGGGCATATTCAATCTCAATGTCCAAACCAACGGGTAATGCTGATAACTCACAATGGCGAAATCGTGTCGGATGATGACGAATGTGAGGACATGCCCGAGCTAGTAGAAGATGACTGCCTAGAAGAAGAGCCAGCTGGGGAGGCTTGCTCACCTACACGAGGAGAAGTAGGTTGCTTAGTAGCACGGCGCGTGCTAACCGCCCGCGTCAAGGAGGATGAGCAGCTACAACGCGAAAACCTATTCTACACTCGCTGTAAGGTAGGCGACAAAGTATGTAGTCTCATCATCGACGGTGGGAGTTGCACGAACGTGGCCAGTTTGCTCATGGTTGAAAGTCTAGGACTCACCACTACCAGGCATCCACATCCTTACCGCCTCCAATGGCTAAGTGAGAACGGTGAAGTACGAGTCTTCAAACAAGTACGCATTCCCTTCTCCATTGGTACTTACATTGATGAACTCGTGTGCGACGTAGTGCCAATGCATGCTACCCATATCATTTTGGGACGGCCCTGGCAATTTGACAAACACGTCACATTCGATGGAAGAGCAAATAAGTACACACTTTTGCACAATGGCAAACGTAAGGTACTTACACCTCTCACACCTGCACAAGTTTATGAGGACCAACTACTGTTGCAAAGAGAGTGTGAACAAGACCGTCAAAGGAGGAAACTCAAGGCGGCCGACCCTGGTCAAGGCTCCACATCTACGAATGAGCCACCCACCAAGGGTCAAGGGAGCACATCTAGGGGTATGCGCGACAAACCACCTGCCGCACCTCCCACTAGGAAGCATAACATGATTATTAAGGCTAAGGATGTTAGAAAAGTGGTGAACTCTAATCAGCCTATACTACTCATGATTTGCAAGCATGTGCTCTTGGATGTTGCTGAACTCGACAAGGCGCTGCCTGCGAGCATAGTGGCTCTCTTGCAGGAATTTGAGGATGTTTTCCCTGACGAGGTCCCTGATGGCCTACCACCCATTCGGGGCATTGAACACCAAATCGACCTCGTTCCTGGAGCACCGTTACCCAACAAACCTGCCTACCGCATGGGCCCCGAGGAGACCAAGGAGCTTCAAAGGCAAGTTGATGGCCTGTTAGGTAAGGGATGGGTGAAGGAGAGTCTAAGCCCCTGCGCTGTGCCTGTGGTCCTTGTTCCCAAAAAGGATGGCACTTGGCGCATGTGCACTGACTGCCGGGCTGTAAACGCTATCACTGTCAAATATCGGCATCCCATTCCTAGACTTGATGATATGTTGGATGAACTCGATGGTGCTATTATTTTCACCAAGATTGACTTGAGGAGTGGCTATCATCAAATTAGGATGAAGGAAGGCGATGAATGGAAGACAGCCTTCAAAACCAAACATGGTCTCTATGAGTGGTTAGTTATGCCTTTTGGTTTGACTAACGCCCCTAGCACCTTCATGCGCCTCATGAACCATGTTTTGAGACATTTTATTGGTAAATTTGTCATTGTTTACTTTGATGACATCCTGATCTACAGTCGTAGTGAGCATGAGCACCTGGAGCATGTAAGATTAGTCCTCGAGGCACTTCGACAGGCGCGTCTGTACGCTAACCTCAAAAAGTGCACCTTTTGTACTAACGAGCTTGTGTTTCTAGGCTATGTTGTGAGTTCGCAGGGCATCAAGGTGGACAAGTCCAAGATCGAGGCCATCGAGCAATGGCCAACCCCTACATCCGTTCCTGACGTGCGCAGCTTTCTTGGATTGGCGGGCTTTTATCGGCGTTTTGTCCAAAACTTTAGCACTATTGCCGTCCCATTGACCGCCGTGACAAAGAAGGATGACAAGTTCCACTGGGGGGAATCCCAAGAACAAGCGTTCCTCGCCCTTAAGGACACACTCACCCATGCACCTGTGTTAGCATTACCAAACTTTACCAAGACCTTTGAAATTGACTGTGATGCTTCTGGTGTAGGTATTGGAGCAGTCCTCATGCAAGACAAGAGGCCGTGTGCCTTCTTCAGCGAGAAACTAGGAGGGGCTGCGTTGAACTACCCCACGTACGACAAGGAGTTGTACGCACTAGTGAGGGCCTTGGAGACTTGGCAACACTATCTTCGCCCTCGGGAGTTCGTGATACACACTGATCACGAGTCATTGAAGTACCTCAAGGGACAGCCCAAGCTAAGCAAGCGACATGCCAAATGGGTAAGCTTCATTGACACCTTTTCGTATGTCATTAAGTATAAGACTGGCAAAACGAATGTAGTGGCTGATGCATTATCACGTAGACATTCATTGCTGGCACTTCTGGATGCCAAGTTACTAGGGTTCGAAATGGTTAAGGAACTCTATACACATGATCATGACTTTGGTGATATCTATGCTGCTTGTGTTAAGAACCCGCATGGAAAGTACTTTTTGCATGATGGATTTCTATTCCATGTAGATAAACTGTGTGTGCCTAATTCTTCCATTCGTGACCTTTTGATCCGAGAGGCACATAGTGGTGGTCTCATGGGCCACTTTGGCATCGCCAAGACTCTGGCCATGTTGCAAGAGCACTTTTACTGGCCCCATATGCGTAGAGATGTTGAACGCATGGTTGGTAGGTGTGCTACTTGCCACAAGGCAAAGTCTAAGACAAATCCATATGGCTTGTATACCCCATTACCTATTCCACACCATCCCTGGGTTGACTTGTCTATGGACTTTGTATTAGGATTGCCTAGATCACCAAGGGGTAATGACTCCATCTATGTTGTGGTTGATAGATTTTCTAAGATGGCGCATTTTATTCCTTGTCACAAAACTGACGATGCATCTCATGTTGCTACTTTATTTTTCAAAGAGATTGTCCGTCTGCATGGCATGCCTAGGACTATTGTTAGTGACAGGGATGTGAAGTTCCTAAGTTACTTTTGGAAGACCTTGTGGTCCAAACTTGGCACTAGGTTATTGTTTTCCACCACTAGTCATCCTCAAAGCGATGGACAAACTGAAGTTGTCAATCGCACTCTTGGCACTTTACTTCGGGCCTTGATTAAAAAGAATCTTAAGTCTTGGGAAGAGTGCTTACCTCATGTTGAATTTGCCTACAATCGCACTGTGCATAGTGCAACTCAATATTCTCCCTTTGAGATTGTTTATGGCTTCAACCCCCTCACCCCCCTTGATCTGGTGCCCTTACCTTCCTCTGAGCAAACAAGCTTAGATGGGGAAAAGAAAGCTGGTTTTGTACGCAGGTTACATGAAGCTGTGCGAGCAAACATCGAGAAGCGCACGCAGCAATACATCCAACAAGCCAACAAGCACCGCCGCAAGATGATTTTTGAGCCTGAAGATTGGGTGTGGCTACACTTAAGAAAAGAGCGTTTCCCCAAGCAACGTCAAAGCAAATTATCCCCAAGAGGTGATGGACCATTTCGGGTACTCCAACGGGTTAATGACAATGCCTACAAATTGGAGCTGCCTGGGGAATACAATGTCAGTGCAACCTTCAACGTTGGGGACCTCAGCCCATTCCTTGACGAGCAGGATCCAGATTTGAGGGCAAATCCTTCTCAAGAGGAGGGGACTGATGTGTGCACGAGCCTCGGCCCACGCAATGACCCAGTCCGAGTCCCACTGGGCCCAGTCACACGTTCACGGGCCAAGCTGTTCAAAGAATCACTCCAAGCCCTGGTGAGAGTCGTCCAAGACCATCATGGAGTTCACAAGGATATTGAGGGCTTAGAGAAAGACCACTGGGCCAATTACACCTTGATCCAAGCCCATGACGACTCAAGTGGGTTTCCAAGAGATTCGGCCGAGTAGGGCCTTAGCCTTTGACACTTATTGGAGTATCTTACTTAGTAGAATGGACCGGCCCACCTTACACTAAGATGGCCGACCACTTAGGGTTTCTTTATTGTTTTCCTTAGCCTATAAATAGGCTAGCTTTGTAAGGTTAAGAACTAGTTTTTGATTAATATAATTCTTAGTGCATTCGTTTTCTTTCATAAAGAATTCGTGCCTTTTCACTTGCTTGGCAAGGGTTATTGAGCAATCTCGCGTCCTGTCCTTGATTGTTCATCCGACCTATTCCCCTGGAGTATTCACCTTCATCGGAGTGTCGTCTACCACCTCCAATCAAATCGAGTTGTCCGTTTGAGTAGAGGTTCCGCAAACCAAGCGTAGGACATCCCCGCTAGATCCTTGGGCAAACGTGCTACGTGTCTCGACCGTGGATCGAGGAACGTATCAAAAACTTTTGAATTTTTGTCCTTGGTGTAATTTCTGGTTTGGGTATATGAGGCAATAAGACAGATTTGGTAATAAAAGTGCAGTGTTCCCTCTTGTTTTTTCTTGCTACCCGATTGCGCTTCTTGTTTCCTTTCGTTTCTGTTTTGTTTTGTTGTTGTTTGTTGTTGTTTTTTTTTTTCAACAAACGGATACCACAACACTTGGCCGAACCAAAAATATGGTCAGCCGCACAACCCAACTCCCTCAAGCTTGCAAGATTTCGTCAAGACTTTCAAGAAATTCAAGATAGTGATCAAGACTTCAAGATCCTATAAACCTTGTAGATTTCCCTCAAGATTCACCAACCCAACAAGTATTAACCCCAAATCAGTTTAGACAAGATAAGCAAACAACTTGGATAAGCTAATGAGACTTGGACAGATATGACAACAAAGCAAAACCCTAGCCGCAACTTAGAAACCCTATCCGAATTCTTTTCTTTTCTTCTTCTTTTTTTTTTTTTTTTTTGCAGATTCGGCTATGGCCAATTGCTGGCCAGAATGGATGCAACAAGAGTACAAAATCTGGTCAGATTGGAGCTAGCAACAAGAACACACAACCGACCAGAATTGGACGCGACCAAAGACAAGAACTAGCGGACAGATTTCTCTTCCTTTTTTTTTTTGACAAGTGATGCAAACAGATTTTGTTTGTGTTTTTTTTTATTTGACTAACAAAGGCGCAACGATGAGGTACTAAACAACGGACAGATTGGAAACACACGAACAGAAATTTTTTTTTTTTTTTGGCTAAGACAAGGCAGCGGAAAAAATTAAGGAAATTAAGACAAACTACGGATATAACGGAAGATACTTCCACCAAAGCTCTGAAGCCAACTGATACGTTCCTCGATCAACACGTTCGAGACACGTAGCACGTTTGCCCAAGGATCTAGCGAGGTTGTCCAACGCTTGGTTTGCGGAACCTAGAGTCAAACGGACGGCATGATTTGACGTAGGTGGTAGACGACACTCTGATGAAGGTGAATACTCCAGGGGAATAGGTCGGATGAACAATCAAGGACAGGACGCAAGATTGCTCAATAACCCTTGCCAAAGCAAGTTAAAGGCTTGAATTCTCTAGAAAGAAAACGAAAGTACTAAGAATTTTATTCATAAAACTTGTGTCTTTAACCTTACAAAGCTAGCCTATTTATAGGCTAAAGATAACAAGAAACCCTACAGAAACCCTAAGGACAAAGTCGGCCAGCTTGTCTTCAAGATGGGCCGGCCCACAACTAGTCCAACTAAATAAACAACAACGACTAAGGCCCTACTCGGCCGACTCACAAAGAGGCCCACTGGATTCTTCATAGGCTTGGATCAAAGTGTAAGTTGCTTGATTGACTCTTTCCAAGCCTGCAATATCTCTATGGGCTCCATGTTGATTTTGGACAACTCGAATAAGGGCTTGGAAGGATTCTTTGAAGAGCTTGGCCCGCGCACGTGTGACAGGGCCCAATGGGGCTCGAACTGGGCTCTGGTTCATGCCCACATCATTCCGCCTTGGCCTCTTCCGGCTGAGCCACCCCTGCACTGAGCCCCTCTGCCGAAACTTGTCTGTCGTCCACCTCCAGCTCCTCGTCCGAACTTGGAGGGAGTACTTTTATCCCCTTGTCCAGAGCTGCTTCCAGGAAAACCCCGCTTCTTCGCCTGGAAGTTCCGTACTTGGACCCTGGCACTCTCTACTCGTTGGGCTTTCTCAACGGCCTCGCTAAAAGCGTTAATCTGGGCCACCGTGAGGTCCTTCTGAATTTCCACATTCAGGCCCTGAATAAAACGCCTGATCCGCCGTTGTTCCGTCACAATTAACTCAAGCGCAAATTTGGATAGGCAGGTGAACTGGCTCTCGTATTCCGCCACCGATTGAGCTCCTTGGCGGAGTCGGATGAACTCATCTTCCTTCCTCTCCTGAACCAGAGGAGGGAAGAATTTCACGTTAAACTCTCTCATAAAATTTACCCATGTCCTGGCCATTTGTTCCCGTTCCCATTTTTGCCGTATGACATTCCACCAGGAACGGGCCGCCCTTCCAGCTGGAAAACGGCAAAAGTCACCTGCCGTTCTTCGGTATAGTGCAGGGCAACGAAAATATCGACCATCTTTTCGAGCCACCTTTCGGCGACATCCGGATCGGGTCCCCAAATGAACTTGGGTGGAGCAAACTTTTGAAATCGTTCGAGAGCTCTGTCTTCGCTCTCGACATGATTGCCAGGGTTTCCAAGATTAGAGTTTGGATTCTGGCCTTGTTGCTGCACCACTTGTGCCAGCAGGTTGGTCATTTGCTGCATAGCGGCAGCTATCTGTACATTGGGGTCAACTCTCGGTTTAGGTTTGGGTCCAGAGGAGGTTTCCCTAGCACCCCGGTCTGGCGTAGGTTGCCTATTCCCGCGCCCACGCCCCCGTCTACTATGTGTGCCTTCCATAAGTTCTATTTGATCTAGACAAACGTACTAGAACAATAAAATGACAATGCATGTAAATAAAATCCCAAAAACTTTTACAACCATATATATACATTCCAAACAAGGCAACAACACACATATAAACAACCAGTCAAGTCAAGTACAAATATGGACAATCCACGAGGGAAAAGTCCCATCCAAAAGAAATATACACGTAGCTACAAACGTACAAAACGATTAGTTAAGGCTCTTTCCCTATCCGCCCTATATACAAAAAACAAAACTATCTCAAAGACCCTAGGAGTCGTAACCTAGTTCGACGACGAGCTAGTAGACCCACCCGATGGGGTAGATCCAACCCCAACCTCGGACCCCGCACATGAGTCCTCGTCGCTCATGCCCTCGACCACGTCAGTATAGAGGTTCAGGATCGAGGCAGCTCAAACCTTCACCTTTCGGGCTCTCTTAGACTCGCGCTCACGGACTTCCCTAAGCTGAGTGCAGAGGTCATCCACCCTATCCTCTACCTCTAGCACGTCATACTCCAAGCCCTTAATGCGCTCGACCTGTTTCCCAATGGCCGCCCTAAGCTGGGTCACCTCGGCCTCAAGCCTAGCATTATCTGCGGCTAACTCCTTACGCTCCTCGGCCACGGCCAACACTAAAGCATTAGGGTAAGCATAGGTATGGCGGCACTCACACCGTCTGAGGCGGTTAGACGGACTCCAGCGCACGACGGCCCCTCTTGGCCGTATCTGGTATGGTTTCACGGGAAGCGCTCCACGAGGTTTCTCGCCCGGAGGACTATCACTAGGCTCACCCTGTCCGGCCATCCTACACCAAAAGAGCAATTAACCATAAATAAGCTTAAAGGCCATAAACAAAGAACCCTCAAATCGAGCATTTCTATTACACCTAAGCTAATTCAAACCTAGGCTCTGATACCACCTGTGACAGCCCCATCTTCCCCTAAGGCGAACCAAAGGGGTTAGCGGACTGCCTGCCCAGCTCTCGCCAGGACTAACGGTGCAGTTTAGAGCGATCTATTGCGTTCTGGAACTTACAAACGCGTGTAAACAAGTCAAAATGTCAAAATAAAAAAAAAAAAGAAATCCGGAGTCGGCCATGAGTAGTAACCGACCCGTCAGAACCCAACCAAATATCAAGCAAACATTCACATCTTGAACTTTAGTATTTACAATCCAAAGTGGCATACAAAAGTATTCAAAAGTGGATACATGTATGGTTTGCCAAAACAAAAGAGAAACAGACCCAAAAGTACATTTAGGGTTTCAGTCAATGAGCTATACAAAAGATATGTCCAACTAGCTCAATTCGGCAACCAACTATAAATTGCAGTCCAAAAGTATTTATTTTCTTGTAAGGAAAACAAAAGGGAATAGGGTGAGCTAATTGCCCAGTGAGATAATACTACTCAAGCAACCAAGTTCATAGATGCATCAAGCTTTTCAGTCCAATTCATCAAAAGTAAATAAAGACACACATCAATAATGATGATAAAAGGATACGGGCGGCTCTCAAGAGCCCTTTTCCTCGTTTGCATTCTTGATCGGATCTCATTGACTCTTCGTCAATGTTTAAAAGTAACCAACCGTAGACTTCACTTTACTTCCATTCCTTCCACCTAACATTCCCCTACCGGGCCCGAACTCCAAACACTTGCACTGTGGTATTACTCGAGTATACCGGAATCGAGAGTCTCTCATACTACAAGATTCCATAACAGTCCCCAAGGTTCATTAATTGGCACGACCAAGCCCTTGCCGGCTCGATTCAATCAACTACCAATGGGGTTGAGCTCAATGATAACAATCATAGTCGTTGGATACTCGTCCAAACGACACCAAGTCATGTACTTTCATTTCATGTAACATTCCAATAACATGATAAGCAATAAGTGAGAGTGATAAAGTACGCTCTCACTTCAATCATTTAACATTCAATGCATCAAGTTCAAGTATCAAAACCATATAGTAACACACAAGTGAGTAGTACACTCACCAAGCTTGCAAATGGTGTTTCATGCACTTCCGTCAAAAGAACGTCGTGAACCACCGTCACGCCCTAAAACATGCAAAAAAATACAATGAGACTCGATAACAAGTCATAAACCAATGGCAAATACCACCCCAATAGGGTTCCATAAGCATATATAAGCATTAGAGGAAACCAGAAAAATCCGGAAATGGAATTAGCTTTAGCCCTAAAAAACACAGTTTTTGACCTCATTTTGCGGTAATGGCACCAAAGGCACTACGATTATCGGATGAAGGTTCAAGACCCACCGTTTCGAAGCTAAGAGATAGGGCTACAATGTTCCAGAAGGCAACTCTGTCCAGTTTCGAGTGTAACAAGGTCAAAAATCCAAGATACTACACCAGAACCGGAAAAACATATTCACAAAACGCCATTCTGGTGTAAACATCATAAAACAAGCTACCTAAGTCCAAATCCAGTAATTCTAAAGCCATCCGAAAGCTTAGAAACAGGGCTACATTTCATCAGAAGACCTTAACAACCAATTCTGAAGCATTCCTAACCAAAATAACCAATTACAGACGCAATTCTCAAATTCGGGTAAAACCAGGACAGCAAGGGTAATTTCGACTTTTCTCAAGATACGCTACTCCGATTGACCTGAAATTTTGTAGGCCTCTCTAAAATATCATTCCCTACAACTTTTATGTTTTAACCCAAGGCCAATTCATCCCCTAACTATGAGCTTCTGTGCTGGGCAGAATGTAGATCAAAGAAACCCTACTTTCCAATTTTCTTTCTAAAACAGAAATTACTTGCAATTATCCACTTTTTCCACCTCCTAGATCCCTTACATACCATTTCCAATCATCATACATAGCCACACAATCATATTCATATTAAAACAGAAAAATCACCAATAATTATAAAACTTCACCAATTCAACCAAAATCAAAATATAATCCATAAAGTTGCATCTTATACCACCACTAATCATAAATTAAGTATCATTAGAGGGAGGAGAGTGGTTCTTCACAACTCACCTTAGAAACAAGAGAGAGAGAGCAACTAGTCCTCCTAGCTTTCCAAATAACTCCACAAAACACCTCACTATCACTCCCTTAATGTTTTCTATGGAGCAAAAACAAGATTCAATGGTTGATTTGGTAGATTGGAGCAAAGCTTGGAGAGTTTTCTTTCTTTTGCTTAGAGAGAGAGAGAGAGAGAGAAAGAGAGAGAGAGAGCCGGCCACAATAGGTAAGATTTTTTATGATTTTTGGTAATTTTTGGTTTATTTAAGTCAAATGGTAAAACAAGAAATAATGGTCAAAAGTTTCTACCAACCCTATGGTGACACTTGTCACCTAATTAATGCATCTCTATCTTTTTGTTTCCTCTCAAACCAATCCAAATAGCAACATCTACTTATCTCTTAACACCCGATAATTTAAACCCAGTATCCAAAACTTAACCTAGTTGGCCGAATTTTTCCGAACTTTTCGCACTAGCTGGTCCTACGTCCGGTATACGCTCTTAATTTCTCAAAACTATTCAATACTAGAAAAATCACCTAAAAACTCTATTTACTCACAAAAATTATCTAGAAATTTTCCTAATCACGAAAATGCAGAAAACAAGCCATGAAAGATACTAAAACCTAGAAAATGGAAAAAAAATTACGGGTTCTCACAGTAATCCGGCCAGAAATTGGCCGAATTGCCCTGGTCGGATTGCGGCCAGTAGCCAAACTCCAATTTTTTTTCCTTTTCCTTCTTCGTTCAAATTAGGTACTCGTCGTAAAACACGCCAAACACATAGAGCAGTAATCAATAACTTGATATATACATGTCACAACATATCCATGTCATATACATATGAGTAGATTCAATTATTAATCCCACATTTACATTATACAACTCAAAAGATACTTGAATTCACATACATTAAGGGTTTTTCCAAATATTCAAGGAGCGATTCAAAAACAAAAATGCCTAACTAGCTCAACTCGTTTTCTCAAAACTTGGTTCCGAAAGTGTCCCTGTAAGGAAAACAAAACAATGGGGGTTGAGCTTACGCTCGTGAGGTACCAAAACTCACAAGTACACTAGGCATGGCCAACAAACACACAAATGCCTCCATTATAACAAACACATATAAAAGGATACGGTCAGCCCTCAAGGGCCGTTTTCCAATTGCCATACTTGATCGTACCCGTTGACACTCCGTCAACCATTGATGAGAAACAAGACCGTAGACTCCTCTTTACACCATTTCCTTCCACCGTTCACCCCTTTACCGGGCCCAAACACCTCACAGTGACAAAAGGTAATACTCGACTATACCATATGGTCGAGGAGTTAATAATCCACTCGACTAACAGTGACCCGAAGGTTCGTTATTGATTCGCCCAAGCCCTTGCCGACTCGACTCGAATAACGACCTAAGGGAATGAGCTCAGATTTCACATTAATAATCGGGCATAGCCCTAGCAGATGTCAAATCATACACATATACCATTTCACAGTCAAACAGTAACAGTAATACAAATAAGTGATCGAGAGCGATAAAGTACACTCTCGTACCATTCAAGTCATTCAAGTCACATAACAAGTTTAATCGACCATACAATGATACACTCACCGAAGCAATCAAGCAATTCACACGTTCGCATCAGACGTAGGCCCCGGATCACCGGTATGACCTAAAACAAGCAAGAAAAGCATGTTTAAGACTCAATTACGAGTCAACGTATTAACATTAAATTACTAGTATAAGATACCCAAAAGTAAAATGGGGTGACAATAGTGTGGAACGTGAACAACTCCAAGATTCTTCCATTTCTATTCAAATCCTTCTCAATTCAAGACCACTCACATTTCATATCATTTGGGCAGCACTTCCCCATAATTTCTTCACATTTCCAACCTAACCATCAACACCCAACTCATACAAATACAACTACATGTTATAGGCTATTCCATTCACCTCATTTGAGTCACAATATCCTCAAGTATACCTCAATTGCTAGTATAAAAGCCATGCATAGAAAAGCCCCAAATATTCATAACCCTAAAACTGAAATTTCTTACAAAAGCGAAAATTTTCCGCAATCAACTACCATTAACACATAGAGGCTCTAAATTATTCAATATAAGGCTATCATACCTTAGCCAACTATAATCAACCATATAAAACAGAAAAATTCCCAATAAATAGAAAAATTAGATAACCCAACTATAATTCATGAAATACTCCATAAAATTGCATCTTTAACTACTAACACCTACTAATTCCACATCACAACCAACAAAGAAACAATTTGTGACAGCCCTACCTCACCCTAAGGCGAACCAAAGGGTTCGGCGGACCGCCTGCCCAGCTCTCGCCGGGACTCAGTCATTCACTACAGTTCTCAAATAAATCGAAATAAATCACAGGAATCAATATAACGACAATCCAAAACTTAACGCAAAACTTATGTACATTACTATCTCAAAAGGGAGTACAAATATCGAATATACAAAGGTTCTCAGTTCACCACACATCCAGCCCGTGCCAAGCACTAGGGCGAGAACCATTACAAAATCAAAAACTAGTCTAGGCTAGTCTAAACCGAGCTCTCGTCCTTGCTCGCCTTACCCTGTTAAGGAAAACAAACTAAAGGGGTGAGCTAAAGGCTCAGTGAGGTTCTATACATAGAAACAAGTAATTAAACAAGGACATTAATCATGTAATAACAAATAATCCAAAAACATGTCCAATATAAAGCCATGATAATACATTCATTAAAAGGATACAGGCTCACAAGGAGCAATTCGTTCGTCCGTTCCCCTTTCATTCCCTTACTCCTCCAATTATTTAAAAATGCATTTTTTTGTAAGTAAAACCCCTCATTTTTGACGTTCGGTCGTTCATTATCATTCACCTCCTCCTGGACGTTCATTATCAACATCATCATGTCTGTCAAATTTTCATTGCCAGACATGATGATTTTCCAATATGTTTATTATGGTATTTTTGGTGTCTGTGTCAACAATATCATATCCTTATGGAATTTCAATCACCCTTCTTTAATCAACCATTAAATCCAAACCTTCAAACTTTTCTGCAATGGTTTCGACCATTAACATATTGGTCTGGATTATTCTCAACATAGTCTAAATATGTTATTTTCCATTTTCATAGACCCTGTCACTTGATAAACAATCAAATCCAATCTTGTCCAAGTGCAGTACTTTATAAAGAAATGGCTCATACTATTTTAGACCTCGATGATGAGTATGAGGAAGCACAGAGATACATATTCCAAGAAAACAGATGTATTCCTCCTGAAATATGGCCTGGCCACTATGGTTCATGGAACTATAACTCAAGTCATCCTCATTGGACCAGAATCAAACGAGCAAAAAGAGAATACCATGATAAAATGAATGACACTGTAATGCAGGATTCTCAAGACCCATATGATAACACAGGAACATCACAAGGGTCCACAACATCCTCAGCAGTTTCTTCCTATGCTTTCAAAAACAGATCAGAATGGAAAAGCATTGAAAATAAAAGGAAGAATAAGCCGGCACATCAATATCACATTGAGATGTTTAACATTACAGATCCAGATACCACTCCATCAGATACCCCAGATGATGACCTCCAGTGGGCCTGGAATGATGTTGATATGGAAGGGTCCCCTTAAGTTGTTATTTACTTTTCCAAAGAGTCAAGTTGTTATTTACTTTTCCGAAGAGTCAAGTTGTTGTTTACTTTTCCGAAGTGTCAAGTTGTCTGAAGGGCCGTTCATCTTGAAAGGCCAAGTCTACTTGTATAAATAGATGATATCCTTCATAAGGAAGATCATCGCAGAATTATCAAATAAAATTCCAAGTTTGCTTATATCTCCCATGGAGTTCTAAATTTCTTCCTTTCACCAGGGAAGGCCGAGAAATCCTTATAGCTGTGTGAATGCCTAGATATCCATAGCTTTGCTATAATCCGTTCTTGTGATAAAAGTCCCTTGAACTTTTGAAAGCCCAAGGAGAGAGGCTGTTGTGTTCGGGAATACCTTCAAAGAACAAATTATGGTTCTGATATGGTATCTAAGCAGGCACTCTGGTATTTGGTATCAGAGCCAACCCTGGTGAATCTCTTTTAACAGAATTTTCTACTCTTTTATATGAATTATCCTCATCATGATCCTTATCCAGGTTTACATATTCAAGATCAACATGACGAACTTATAGCATGGGTTCAAAACTATTATAATGATTATGATGCATGGTACCAACATGTCCGTAAAACTATTAGTATAAATTGTGGTATTCCTCTGTTTGATTTCTATAGTACTTATAGCAAACAAGAGTGTTTAGATAGGATTGCTTCTTTACAAAACTCTATCCAAGAGTTTTCTACATATCTTCATCAGTGGTCTTATAGTATTGTGAGTAGACAAGTAAGGATAGATCTTTTGTATCATCGTATTTGTGTAATTTCTTCAGATGAACGTATGCAAGAAGATAGAAAAAAATCCAAAAAGAAAGTTGTTATTAATAAAGATTTGAGTATTGAGCGTGTTTAATACTATGGCTTCTTCTTCTAAATTTTCTTCTATTACTACTGATAGTGGATTAGAAATTAAGACAGTACATAGTAATAAGTTAGATTATTTGTATGAAGTTTCTATAGAACCAGAGGTGGTTAATCCTACCTCTATTCCTACTATTAATCCTTATAGTGCTTATGGTAAACAATCTTTTTCTCCCACTCGTGTTATTAAATCATTAATAAGGGCACATCCAAAAGGAGTTAAAGAATATATTCAAGCATCAAAGGTTGATCAACATCCTATTCCTGCTACCAGAAAAGAACAGTTTATAACTTTGCATATTCCTAATGACTTCCCTATGCAATGGAAACAGCAAGGTTATACCCATATACACTTTGGAGCTATCAGGATTTCCTTATCATTCCATGGAAGGAAGGGACTACCAGTAGTTGCTCGAATAGCACTACTTGACACCAGATTCAAACAATACCAGCATGCTTGTATTGCAACAACTGAAACTACACTTAATGCTGGAACTGTTTTTGTCACTCTTTTTCCTAATTTTAACATGTCCTTAGCAGATCCACATCTGCTTGAAGCTCTTAAAGTACAGGTGCAGATAATTGGTGCTGAACAGGTATCAGATGCTATTGCTGCAACTCTTCACTACCAGATGGTCTATCGTGTTCAGAATCATGCTCTTGATCTAGCCATTCCAGGAGGAGAAAATGCTCTTTTAATAAGAGTAGATGAGAAAAATGGTGCATCTTGCACCCATGTTCCTCGACAGATTTCAAAGCAAGAGTTAATCCAATTATTACCCAATGATTGGATCACAGATTATGAAGATCTCCACACTCAGGCCAATGAACCCCTTGAATCATCAAATTCAAGGATATCTCATACAAAAGAAGGGAGAACATCAATCTCTTTTGATCATTCCCATTTTAAAGGATTAGTTTCAAAATCTCATCCTCCTTCTATTATGTGTGCACAGGTTCCAATGTATTATCCCTCAGAATTTGAGAAACAATGGGAAATACATGATGATCATCCTCAAAATCTTCAGCAAGTACATCGAAGCCAAGATATTATTAAATATTTTGACAAAGAAGGACTTCCAGTCTCATGGTTCCAGGATCCCATTTCAGGTCATATTTATTTTGATGTTTGCAATATTTGTGAGGAATGTCCAGATTTATCTTATAAGAAAAAATCAAAATCCAAGCAAGTTGAGCCCCGACCTTGCAAACCAGATCTTGATCCACAAGATCCAGACACAGATTCTTTTGTATCTCAAAGAAGTCAGTTCAATGGTTATCAAATTCCCACTGAATGGATTTCCAAAATTACAAAGACATCTCGTCCTCTTTCAAAAAAGGATCTTCATCCTTATTATCAAAAGTGTCTTGATATTTTGGAAAAAGAAACCAAAGAATCCAAGAAAGAATGGAAGTTGAAACCTTTTTGCAAGCCTGAACCATTTGTTCCAATTCATACTCCACATATCCAAGAATGTTTTATGTTCAATGAGGCAGATTTTCCAAAATTGGAAACCTTCAACAAAAATGGTTCAAGACATACTCCAAAAATCCAAAATATTTCCTCAACAATCTTGCCAAGTAGAGAAACTGTCCGACCCAATCCCACAGAGGATGTCCTTAATTGGCAAACTGAGAACTCTCTTGTTCAAAATACTGCTCTTATATCCATTCATAAGAACATCTCAGAAGCCAAAGACAAAATTGAACAAATTGATACCACGGTATCAACTCAACAATCCCAGGTATCTCATATGATTGAAGTTTTTGAAAAAAGACTTCAAGAACTCAAATACATCATACCCTCAGATCCATCCACTTTAGCTGATTTTGTTCTCAATCAAGAAAAAGAAACAAAGTTTATAAAAGATCAGCTACATGTTTTAAAAACGACAGGCCAAGTTCCTACATATGATGTAGGACCATCTACACCTCTTCCTAAGGTAAGTTCCATGTATGGAGCAGTACCCCTGAGAAATTGGCCGACACCTTTCTACTTTGGTGGGGTCTCTGTACCATCACCATCTCTTTATTTTACAGAATCACAGCCACAGACTACAAAACCTTTTGATATTGCAGCAACTCTACGAGAATATCGTAAGAACAAGCAAGTTCAAAAGGGATGCTGAGATAGCAAAAAGAATGGTTGATAAAGAACAAAGAAAAGCTGAGGCTGAAAGAGAAAGAAAGGCAAAGCAAGCTGCAATAGAACAGCCGTCATCCTCTCAACAGGAACCTCCATCTTCATTAATGTTTAGTACTTATACTAATCCTACTTTTTCTGTTGAACAGGAAAGAAAAGCGAATGAAGCTACTAGGGTTTATGATAATCCCTTGTCATCAGTGTTAGATGAACTTCATGTTGATTCAGTTCCATACATTTCCACTTACACTGAGTTCCATGATAGTTCTTCTAAAGAGACCAGCTCAGAAGAAAGTTCCTCAGAATCCTCATCTGATGAATCAATATCAACAGATGATTTTTCAGAACATTCATTGTAAGAAGAAACTATTCCTCAAATTCACATGGCAGAACCAGAACCAGAAAATAGTGGAACCTGATGAAAATGAAGAATTATCATTTGATCAAACCCAGCGAGCTACTTTTCCAAAATCAAAGGGAGTACCTCTGTTTACAATTGATAATATTCCACCCGAAAAGTGGGAAGCAAGGTTCCATGAATTTCATGCTTGGATGCTTGCTCAAAATCTAACAGAAGAATCTCACTTTGAAATTTTATCAATTTTTACAGCTCATCTGGCCGGAATTCTTAAGGATTGGTGGACAACCATTGGAGATGCAGATAAAATGACATTTTTAACCAAACAGGATTTCATGGAAAATATTCACATTCTGCATCTAACATTTCTTGGAAATGTCAGGGAATTCCAGGAGGCTAAAAGATAAGAGTTCTTCCAAATGAAATGTTTATCCTATGATCGACGAGATCTAAATAAACATTTCAAAAAGATGATTAAATTATTTTATTCTCTTGGTGCAGATATTAATCTCAAGCAACCTTTTATCAGTTCTTTTCCAAAGCCACTTGCAGATGGTGCAGAAATGTATATCCATAATAAATATGGATCAATCTTAAATCTCACCATTGGACAAATTAAACAAACAGTTTTCCTATCTCTTGATGACCTTTGCCACAAAAGAAAGGTTATTCGAGAATACCTAAAAGGTGATGTTTGTTTAGACCAAGCCTGCAAAAAGCCAGAATTGATAACAAAGGGTAAGTGCCAAGCTTGTACTCCATCTCAAAAAAGGAAAGGATCCAGAAGGTTCAAAAGATTCAAAAGCTTTACCAAGACATACAAGAACTTTCCAAGAAAATCTTTCAGAAAGAAATGGAGATATTTTAGGCGAAAGTCTAAAAGGTTCAGAGGCACAAAAGGAAAAAATGTTTTATCTGTGGAAAGCCTGGACATTTTGCAAAGAATTGTCCTCAGAACCAAAAGGGAGTAAAATTAATATCAGAAATTCAGAATGAACTTCATTTTTCTATATCTGATTTAGAATCTGAATTTTCTGAACAAGAAGAACCTACTGATACTACTCTCTTGGCTTTACAGGTCCCTGAAGAAATTTTAAGTATTGGCCCTGTTGCTCTAGCCAATAAAGAGGCAAATGAGAAGGAAGTTTATCCACAAACTCTTATTCATATTCTGTTGGATAAATATTCTAAACCTATACCTCTTATTGCATTTTTTGATACAGGAGCTCATACTTCCATCATGAGGAAAGACATTGATACGCTCCTTGATCCACGGTCGAGACACGTAGCACGTTTGCCCAAGGATCTAGCGAGGATGTCCAACGCTTGGAATTGCGGGATCTAGAACCAAACGGACGACACGATTTGATTCAAGACGGTAGGACGACGACTCCAATGAAGGTGGATACTCCACGGGATAGGTCGGTAGAACAATCTAGGACGAGACGCAAGACTGCTCAAAACCCTTGCCAAAGCAAGTAAAGGCTCGAATTCCCTCTCAAGAAGAAGAATCGAAAATAAAAACTTTATTGATAAAACGTCTACCCTTAAACCTTAAAAAGCAAGCCTATTTATAGGCTAAAGCGACTAAAACCCTAAAGGCTAGGAAAAGGAAAAAGTCGGCCCATGTTTTTGGAACAAGATGGGCCGGCCCATGCTCTTACTTAATCATTAACTAATTGCTAACTAATTGATGGGACCTAAGGCCTTATTCTCTTGGTGGCCCGCTTGACTCTTCGTGGACTTGGATCATGGTGTAAATGACTCGATTGTCTCTCTCCAAGCCCTCAATATCTTAGTGAACTCCATGTTGGTTTTGAACGTTCCTTGAATTGCTTAGCCCGTGCACATGTGACTGGGCCCAATGGTACTTGAACTGGGTCATTGGTGGGCCAAGGTCCGTGCACACATCAGGGAAAATCCTGATTTTTATATCCGACTTCATTTCAAAAAGAATGAGGATATAAATCCCACAAAAGCTAGTCATTCTGGAATGAATCCAAATGACACAAAACTTGCCGAACAAGAATGCCAAGAACTCTTGAAATTTGGTCTAATTGAGATTTCTCATTCTTAATGGGCATGTCAAGCATTTTATGTCAACAAAAGATCTGAACAGGTAAGAGGGAAAATGAGATTGGTAATCAATTACCAACCTCTGAATATTTTCCTACTTGATGATAAATTCCCAATTCCCAATAGATTTACTATTTTTTCCCAGATATCCAAAGCAAACTGGTTTTCCAAATTTGATTTAAAATCTGGATTCTGGCAGTTGGGAATTCATCCTGAGGATAGGCATAAAACTGGATTTTGTATTCCAAATCATCATTTTCAATGGAAGGTAATGCCTTTCGATTTAAAGACCGCACCTTCTCTTTTCCAAAAAGCGATGATAAGGATTTTTCAGCCTATCTTACATTCAGCACTTATTTACATTGATGACATTCTTCTTTTCAGTAACACTTTTGAAGAACATCTTGAATTGCTTAAAGATTTTCATCATCTTGTTAAGCAATACGGGATAATGCTTTCTGAAAAGAAAATGTTTTTGGCTCAGCAAGAAATCTCATTCCTTGGTATGAAAATTGCTAAAGGAAAATGCACTCCTGAGCAGCATGTTGGACAATCTATCAAAGATTTCCCTGAAGAAAATCTTTCAAAAACTCAAGTCCAACAATTTCTTGGTGTTGTTAACTATGTCCGGGAATTTCTTCCCAAAGCTTCCAAGCATATTAGTCCTTTGACTAAAATGCTTAAAAAGAAACCTCCACCGTGGGGAGTTTCACAAACCAAAGCTATACAAATCCTCAAAGAACTTCAACACCTTCCTACACTACATATCCCATCTGATGGGAAAAAGATCTTACAGACGGATGCTAGTGACAAATACTGGGGAGTTGTACTACTCGAAGAAGATGAATAGGGGACAAAGCATTGTTGTGGATTTGCCAGTGGAAAATTTAAAGTTTCTGAACAACATTATCATTCCACATTCAAAGAAATCCTTGCAGTCAAAAATGGTATAAAGAAATTCTCTTTTTTCCTTATATCACATCATTTCTTGGTTGAAATGGATATGTGGTCATTTCCTAAAATGCTGCACTTCAAACAAAACCTTGTCCCTAATCCTCAATTGCTCAGATGGTCAGCATGATTTTCCCAATATTCTTTTGATGTCAAAAATATCAAAGGGAAAAAGAACATTGTTGCTGATTTTTTCTCAAGGAAAGAACCTTTACCTCAACAAGCCTTAGTAATCCCAATTTCACCTTGTTTTATGTTTTACCTGGTTATTTCTGAACCTCCAGATATTCATCAAATTCCTTATCCATGGGAAAAAGAAGATATTGAAAGGATCCGAAATCAATATGAATTTGAAATATTTAGTTCATATGGCGGATCAATCTTAAATCCTTTTGGAACAAACCCTGAATACCCTTTCTGTCAAATTTTCATTGCCAGACATGATGATTTTCCAAAATGTTTATTATGGTATTTTTGGTGTCTGTGTCACCAATATCATATCCCTATGGAATTTCAATCACCCTTCTTTAATCAACCATTAAATCCAAACCTTCAAACTTTTCTGCAATCAGCCTCAGCTTTTCTTTGTTCTTTATCAGCCATTCTTTTTGCTATCTCAGCATCCTTTTGCACTTGCTTGTTCTTACGATATTCTCGTAGAGTTGCTGCAATATCAAAAGGTTTTGTAGTCTGTGGCTGTGTTTCTGTAAAATAAAGAGATGGTAATGGTACAGAGACCCCACCAAAGTAGAAAGGTGTCGGCCAATTTCTCAGGGGTACTGCTCCATACATGGAACTTACCTTAGGAAGAGGTGTAGATGGTCCTACATCATATGTAGGAACTTGGCCTGTCGTTTTTAAAACATGTAGCTGATCTTTTATAAACTTTGTTTCTTTTTCTTGATTGAGAACAAAATCAGCTAAAGTGGATGGATCTGAGGGTATGATGTATTTGAGTTCTTGAAGTCTTTTTTCAAAAACTTCAATCATATGAGATACCTGGGATTGTTGAGTTGATACCGTGGTATCAATTTGTTCAATTTTGTCTTTGGCTTCTGAGATGTTCTTATGAATGGATATAAGAGCAGTATTTTGAACAAGAGAGTTCTCAGTTTGCCAATTAAGGACATCCTCTGTGGGATTGGGTCGGACAGTTTCTCCACTTGGCAAGATTGTTGAGGAAATATTTTGGATTTTTGGAGTATGTCTTGAACCATTTTTGTTGAAGGTTTCCAATTTTGGAAAATCTGCCTCATTGAACATAAAACATTCTTGGATATGTGGAGTATGAATTGGAACTAATGGTTCAGGCTTGCAAAAAGGTTTCAACTTCCATTCTTTCTTGGATTCTTTTGTTTCTTTTTCCAAAATATCAAGACACTTTTGATGATAAGGATGAAGATCCTTTTTTGAAAGAGGATGAGATGTCTTTGTAATTTTGGAAATCCATTCAGTGGGAATTTGATAACCATTGAACTGACTTCTTTGAGATACAAAAGAATCTGTGTCTGGATCTTGTGGATCAAGATCTGGTTTGCAAGGTCGGGGCTCAACTTGCTTGGATTTTGATTTTTTCTTATAAGATAAATCTGGACATTCCTCACAAATATTGCAAACATCAAAATAAATATGACCTGAAATGGGATCCTGGAACCATGAGACTGGAAGTCCTTCTTTGTCAAAATATTTAATAATATCTTGGCTTCGATGTACTTGCTGAAGATTTTGAGGATGATCATCATGTATTTCCCATTGTTTCTCAAATTCTGAGGGATAATACATTGGAACCTGTGCACACATAATAGAAGGAGGATGAGATTTTGAAACTAATCCTTTAAAATGGGAATGATCAAAAGAGATTGATGTTCTCCCTTCTTTTGTATGAGATATCCTTGAATTTGATGATTCAAGGGGTTCATTGGCCTGAGTGTGGAGATCTTCATAATCTGTGATCCAATCATTGGGTAATAATTGGATTAACTCTTGCTTTGAAATCTGTCGAGGAACATGGGTGCAAGATGCACCATTTTTCTCATCTACTCTTATTAAAAGAGCATTTTCTCCTCCTGGAATGGCTAGATCAAGAGCATGATTCTGAACACGATAGACCATCTGGTAGTGAAGAGTTGCAGCAATAGCATCTGATACCTGTTCAGCACCAATTATCTGCACCTGTACTTTAAGAGCTTCAAGCAGATGTGGATCTGCTAAGGACATGTTAAAATTAGGAAAAAGAGTGACAAAAACAGTTCCAGCATTAAGTGTAGTTTCAGTTGTTGCAATACAAGCATGCTGGTATTGTTTGAATCTGGTGTCAAGTAGTGCTATTCGAGCAACTACTGGTAGTCCCTTCCTTCCATGGAATGATAAGGAAATCCTGATAGCTCCAAAGTGTATATGGGTATAACCTTGCTGTTTCCATTGCATAGGGAAGTCATTAGGAATATGCAAAGTTATAAACTGTTCTTTTCTGGTAGCAGGAATAGGATGTTGATCAACCTTTGATGCTTGAATGTATTCTTTAACTCCTTTTGGATGTGCCCTTATTAATGATTTAATAACACGAGTGGGAGAAAAAGATTGTTTACCATAAGCACTATAAGGATTAATAGTAGGAATAGAGGTAGGATTAACCACCTCTGGTTCTATAGAAACTTCATACAAATAATCTAACTTATTACTATGTACTGTCTTAATTTCTAATCCACTATCAGTAGTAATAGAAGAAAATTTAGAAGAAGAAGCCATAGTATTAAACACGCTCAATACTCAAATCTTTATTAATAACAACTTTCTTTTTGGATTTTTTTCTATCTTCTTGCATACGTTCATCTGAAGAAATTACACAAATACGATGATACAAAAGATCTATCCTTACTTGTCTACTCACAATACTATAAGACCACTGATGAAGATATGTAGAAAACTCTTGGATAGAGTTTTGTAAAGAAGCAATCCTATCTAAACACTCTTGTTTGCTATAAGTACTATAGAAATCAAATAGAGGAATACCACAATTTATACTAATAGTTTTACGAACATGTTGGTACCATTCATCATAATCATTATAATAGTTTTGAACCCATGCTATAAGTTCGTCATGTTGATCTTGAATATGTAAACCTGGATAAGGATCATGATGAGGATAATTCATATAAAAGAGTAGAAAATTCTGTTAAAAGAGATTCACTAGGGTTGGCTCTGATACCAAATACCAGAGTGCCTGCTTAGATACCATATCAGAACCATAATTTGTTCTTTGAAGGTATTCCCGAACACAACAGCCTCTCTCCTTGGGCTTTCAAAAGTTCAAGGGACTTTTATCACAAGAACGGATTATAGCAAAGCTATGGATATCTAGGCATTCACACAGCTATAAGGATTTCTCGGCCTTCCCTGGTGAAAAGAAGAAATTTAGAACTCCATGGGAGATATAAGCAAACTTGGAATTTTATTTGATAATTCTGCGATGATCTTCCTTATGAAGGATATCATCTATTTATACAAGTAGACTTGGCCTTTCAAGATGAACCAGACAACTTGACACTTCAGAAAAGTAAACAACAACTTGACACTTCGGAAAAGTAAACAACAACTTGACTCTTCGGAAAAGTAAATAACAACTTGACTCTTCGGAAAATTAAATAACAACTTGACTCTTTGGAAAAGTAAATAACAACTTAAGGGGACCCTTCCATATCAACATCATTCCAGGCCCACTGGAGGTCATCATCTGGGGTATCTGATGGAGTGGTATCTGGATCTGTAATGTTAAACATCTCAATGTGATATTGATGTGCCTGCTTATTCTTCCTTTTATTTTCAATGCTTTTCCATTCTGATCTGTTTTTGAAAGCATAGGAAGAAACTGCTGAGGATGTTGTGGACCCTTGTGATGTTCCTGTGTTATCATATGGGTCTTGAGAATCCTGCATTATAGTGTCATTCATTTTATCCTGGTATTCTCTTTTTGCTCGTTTGATTCTGGTCCAATGAGGATGACTTGAGTTATAGTTCCATGAACCATAGTGGCCAGGCCATATTTCAGGAGGAATACATCTGTTTTCTTGGAATATGTATCTCTGTGCTTCTTCTCATACTCATCATCGAGGTCTAAAATAGTATGAGCCATTTCTTTATAAAGTACTGCACTTGGACAAGATTGGATTTGATTGTTTATCAAGTGACAGGGTCTATGAAAATGGAAAATAACATATTTAGACTGTGTTGAGAATAATCCAGACCAATATGTTAATGGTCGAAACCATTGCAGAAAAGTTTGAAGGTTTGGATTTAATGGTTGATTAAAGAAGGGTGATTGAAATTCCATAAGGATATGATATTGGTGACACAGACACCAAAAATACCATAATAAACATTTTGGAAAATCATAATGTCTGGCAATGAAAATTTGACAGAAAGGGTATTCAGGGTTTGTTCCTCTTTTCAGTAACACTTTTGAAGAACATCTTGAATTGCTTAAAGATTTTCATCATCTTGTTAAGCAATACGGGATAATGCTTTCTGAAAAGAAAATGTTTTTGGCTCAGCAAGAAATCTCATTCCTTGGTATGAAAATTGCTAAAGGAAAATGCACTCCTGAGCAGCATGTTGGACAATCTATCAAAGATTTCCCTGAAGAAAATCTTTCAAAAACTCAAGTCCAACAATTTCTTGGTGTTGTTAACTATGTCCGGGAATTTCTTCCCAAAGCTTCCAAGCATATTAGTCCTTTGACTAAAATGCTTAAAAAGAAACCTCCACCGTGGGGAGTTTCACAAACCAAAGCTATACAAATCCTCAAAGAAGAACTTCAACACCTTCCTACACTACATATCCCATCTGATGGGAAAAAGATCTTACAGACGGATGCTAATGACAAATACTGGGGAGCTGTACTACTCGAAGAAGATGAACAGGGGACAAAGCATTGTTGTGGATTTGCCAGTGGAAAATTTAAAGTTTCTGAACAACATTATCATTCCACATTCAAAGAAATCCTTGCAGTCAAAAATGGTATAAAGAAATTCTCTTTTTTCCTTATATCACATCATTTCTTGGTTGAAATGGATATGGGGTCATTTCCTAAAATGCTGCACTTCAAACAAAACCTTGTCCCTAATCCTCAATTGCTCAGATGGTCAGCATGGTTTTCCCAATATTCTTTTGATGTCAAAAATATCAAAGGGAAAAAGAACATTGTTGCTGATTTTTTCTCAAGGAAAGAACCTTTACCTCAACAAGCCTTAGTAATCCCAATTTCACCTTGTTTTAACAGAATTTTCTACATATCTTCATCAGTGGTCTTATAGTATTTTCCAAGCCTTAGTAATCCCAATTTCACCTTGTTTTAACAGAATTTTCTACATATCTTCATCAGTGGTCACCAGGCTTTTCACCCCCATCCGGACGTTGGCCGGACTCCACCCGACAACAAGGTAATACTCGAGTATACCAAACGTTCACCCAGGTCACCAAATCGCCCGACCGAGTCCGCTTCTGGCTCGAGTCGATCAGTACCAATGGCAAGGGCCCAGTTTAGCCAAAAGGCTTACATTCATGCGCAACTAGTATTTCAATATTTAATCACCAAAAATTTCATATTTATTTAGGTTGAGTGCGATAAAGTACACACTCACCTAGCAAAAGTTCATTTTAGAAATCATAGAAAACAATTAACATTTAATCAAATATTCACAAATAATCATATAGTCACAACAATCCACATAGTCATAGAAACAAAATGTATATAGAACACTCACCTATTTAAGCAAAATAATGTCCAAAGTATCCTCCCGGATAAGACTCTCAATCACCAAGGAACCCTAATTATAGCCAAGAGAAAATATTACAGTTAAACCCCTCCAAAGTTTAAGTGAGCCACAGAAAATCCGAATAATTACTAGTACAAAGTATAAGTATAGTTTTGGAAGTGAAAAGAGTACATTTAAACCAATGGCTATGAGTAAAATATTTGTAAAACTTATGCTTGCTTGTAAAACTTTGAAATCTCCATTTAAGTCGAAGTAACAAAGAAAACGTACTCTGAGCACACTATTTTATCTCTCAAGGGTATAAGTTCGGCCAAGTCCTTACTTATATACCTCGGTAAAAGAAGATGCAAATATCCTAGATGGTTCAAGTGATATTCACTCTTAACCCTTACTCAAGTTGCAAGTATAGTTCTCTAGTTCTCGAGCGTAAATTTGGGCAGCATGCCCTTTGTGTTTACCAAATTTTCCAGCCATTTTGGCTTCATTATTTTTCTCATTCAAACCCAAAGGTACATACACAACAATCTAACTTCAATAGCCATCCAATAGGCTCAAGACAATACAAGGACAAAAATCCAAGTTAATAACAAGTGCGGAAATGAGCCTTAGTAAAAGACAGATTAGATAGGGTTTTGCGGAAAGGACACATCCGAGGCTACGCTTATCGGATTGGTGTACAACTTATACCATTTCGAAGCTAAGACGAAGTCCTACAACTTTCATGAAGATCACTTGGTCAAATTTCCAGTATAACCCAGTCAAATTCCCAATTCACAGAACCAACTTCCAACTAACCGACTAGTTAACCGTACTACATTTAAATGGTCATATTTCAGGCCACCAAAGTCCGTTTAAGGTGTTCTTGGAGGCGTTGAAAAGCTAAGACAGAGTAATAAAACTTTCATGTTTTGGCAAATGGCTAAATCAGCACGGATCATAGTGAACAGATGCAGTCAACTAGATGAACTGTCTAAAACGGATCACTGGAAATATCCTCGGGCAGTGAGGGTATTTTGGTCTTTTCACAGGATACGTTGCTCCGATTGAGCTGAAATTTTGTATGCACCTATAAAATATCATTCTCTACAATTTTTATGTTTTGTGCTAAGCCTAATTCGGCCTCTAACATGATACAATAAAACCGGACAGAACAAGGCTGAAATTTTCCAGAAATCTAGAAATTTTGGGATTCAATGAAACTTTCTTCATTTCTTGCTTCACTTGCTACCAAAACCCCCTATATAATCTTGGATACAACATATATTAACAATACATCAAGTATAGGCAGCAATCCATCAAACCCTAATTCATGTAACTAAAAGGAAAAACACCCAAAACATGATAACAACCATCATTCACCACAAATTTGAGACGCTAATCTAATTTAAACAAGATCAAGAGTAAGAAATGGGGAAATCATCATCCTTACCTTGCTTAAGTGCTTACCAAGAGCAACCCTAGCTTCCCCTTCAAAATTTCACCAACAACTCACTAAATAAACACTCAAGGATAGCTTTAATCGGTTTAGTTTTCTTTCTTTCTCACTTGGTGGCTAGATTCAAGAAGAAATGGAGCAACTTTCCCTTGGTGTTTTTTCCTCTCTCTCTCTCTTAGCCAAGCAGCAGAAAAATGGAGTGAAAATGAAGCCAACAAGATGATAAGAAGGTTGGACTTGTCTTGGTCAAGGAGCCATAAGGGTGTGACACTTGTCACCACCAAAACCAACCAAAATTTCTTTTTCTTTCCTTACATTTTTAGCCCTAAATTTCGATCAAAGCTAGCTGGAAATAAGGAGATATTTTGCTCAAGTATTAATGAGCTTGTATGGTAAGAAAGTGGTGATCAAGTGGTGGGTTCAATTGGTAGTACACGGTACATGTCGGTTTGACGCGATTTCTCTTAAATCGCGCATACTAGGGTTTTTAGCTTATAATCACTAACTTATCATTATCACTTCTAGTCATATAGTATTTCCTCATCCAAAAGTCACTTTTACTTATCAAATTTGATCCTCACTTCGTACCGAATAATCATACTACGGGAAAACGTGAAACCCTAATTCGCTCTTAACTTGGAAACGAAAAGTGAAACCCTACTTCCTAGGTTCAATTGCACCTATTGAGGAATGATTGGGTAGTAGGGCCATAGTAAATGAATAATTTCCAAATAAAAGGCATTTTTAAGGAAAAGCGTGAGGAATTTTTACAAATCCAGTGATTAAAATTAGGGTTTCAATTAAAATATGAGGAATTTAAGAAAACCGGTTGGTCACAAGTAAATTAGGGTTTTTGATTAAAATTTTAGGGTTTCTAGTCTTTTAAAACAAAATAAGGTTTTAAATCAAACCCAAAGAAATACACTTTAGTATTTTCTTTACAAACAACCTCCTAATTTTCGGGGTATCACACAATTTCTTAACCACTCACCTTACAAACACTAGAGACAAGATAGCTTAGGGTCTTCCCCTTCCAAACAACTCCACCAAGCACTTCAATCCTTCCTAACAAGTAAGTTTTATGGAGAAATTTGGGAGATTAATGGTTGGATTTCAAGATTTGGGCAAGAAGAGGAAGCAAAAGTTGAAGAGCTCTCTCTCTTTTCTCTCCAAGGTTGGCCGGCCAAAAGGATGAAAATGGAGAGGAAATTTGGTCAAAAATTGATTTAGTAAAGGTATGAAGACTAGTCAAAATTCTAGCTTCCAATAGAATTGAAACATGTGGCACTTCTCAAGCTTATCTTACTTCTTTGTCTTACACTACATAATTAACTAGCTAACCTCTAATTAGCTCATAATACAAGGTAATAAAATCTCCGTATACAAAATTTTTCCCAAACCACATTTACTGTACCAATCGCACTAGTTGGTCCCACATCCACTGTACACCCCTATAACACAAAAATGACTTATTTCAGAAAAATGATTTAAAATTCATATTTTCTCATAAAAATCCCCCGAAAATTCATATATTAAAGAAAACACTAAAATTAAGCCCAAAAGCCTAAAATAAATGCCTAGAAAATAAGAAAATTTTCGGGGTCTCACAAAATTCTTGATCACTTAGAGCCTTGACCACTTGAACCACCCTTCGAGGTTCTTGAATTTCTTGACCACCTTGTTTCCTAAAAACTTGAACCTCCCTTCGAACAAATAATTTCCTATACTCCCTAGCGGAGGTGAAGGACTTCTTGGTTTTGGAGTAAACTTCTTGGGAGGGACTTGAGCAGCCCGTGGGGAAGGAAGTTGTAAGAGATCACTTACCTCTTCTTGTTGGGACCCCATAGCCGACGCTGATTGGATTGTGATGCGCAAGGAAGGAGCAACCGAAGTACTTGCTTCTTGAGGGTAAACAAAGGCCGAATTGTTTGTGCATGAAAGTGCGGCTGTGAAGAAGGGTTTATAGAGATCCAACCGACCTTGGTGAGAGATTTTGGAAGAGAAAGAAAATCTGGAAAATTCGGTGGACAAGTTAGAGACCAAATCTGATTTGCAAGTCCACTTATAGAGGAATTGGGGAGTTTCTAAAGTTATTCAAGAAAGGGGTTTCTAAAGAGTTTCCAAACTTGACTTGTTTTTCCAAATCACTTTAGGAAATTAAGTAAAACACTTGGATAACTCCTTTGTCTTCCACTTGGCTACGTCCCTATTTTCTCTCCTACATTTTAGGAATCTATCCCTACCTTTTAGGAAGCTAGGGTTTTCTTTCTTTTTGTTCACATTAGCATTTTTCCCTCGCTGTCCGCCACTACCTCCCTTCCAAATTCGGCCATCCCACCTCATTTTCCACCCATGTTTGTGTTTTACACTCTTGATTACTCCTGTGGAAAAGGTTGGTGAACGGTTATTGGACTCGAGCAGCATTTCTCACCTACCTCAACCGACAGGTAAAAGTGTTGGGTAAGATCTTTAAAGAGTGTTTTGAGTGATAAAACACGAGAGAGAGTGATACACTAAGGGAGTGAAGAGAGGATATACTTGCATTATTTTCTTGTTACTAACCTTTTGCAGGGCATAAAGAGAGACATGGAGCAACAGCAATCAACCACAAACTACTCCTTGAAGTTTACCTCCATGAAGAACGAGCTCAGGCGAATTAGTGAGCAACAAATGGAGGAGTTGCACACTCTGTTTGACGAGCTATCCAAGAGTCTCACATGGGGCTCTCGTTCGAGATCCCATAACCGGAGTAACCATGGCACCAAAGAGGCAAATAGCGAAGACTACTCAGCTAGCGAGGATCAGGAACGACCTGAGAATCCTAGAAGGGACACATCTAAGAACGAACTCAAGGGACTTAAAATTCAAGTTCCCGCATTCAAAGGCAAAAGCGACCCTAAAGCTTACTTGGAATGGGAAGGTCGTATCGAGATGGTCTTCGACTGTTATGACTATAGTAAGGAACAAAAGGTTAAAGTTGCCACTATTGAGTTCACCGACTATGCCCTAGTTTGGTGGGACCAAGTAAGGACCCATAGAAGGAGAATGGGAGAATCACGAGTCCGAACTTGGTGAGAACTCAAGGCATTGATGCGTAAGAGATTCGTTCCAAGCTACTACAATCGAGATCTCCACTCCAAACTGCAAACCCTCACTCAAGGCAACATGAGTGTGGAGGACTATTACAAGGAGATCGAAATGGCTATGATGAGGGCAAACATTCAAGAGAATGGTGAAGCGACCATGGCCAGGTTTCTTAGAGGTCTCAATCCTGACCTTCAGGAAGCCTTGGAGCTCCAACATTATGTGGACATCCATGACCTTCTTGAACTAGCCATCAAGGTCGAGCGGGGAAAAAAATTGAGGCGTGGGATCCGTACCTTCCAAACTTCCAACTCGCCTTCCTGGAAGGGAAACCTACCACGGAACGCGACCCACGAAACTGGAAATTCGGCCACACCAATCTCTTCTAGCGGAATTCAAGGTAAGGCCTCAACCCGTAATTCCAATTTTGCCCTTAACAAGGCTGTCGATGCTTCCAGGTCCACTTCTAAGGCACTACATGAGACTCCTAAGACTAGGAGGAGGGACATCAAGTGTTTTAAATGCCAAGGATTTGGACATATTCAGTCTCAATGTCCAAACCAACGGGTTATGTTAATCACTCATAATGGCGAGATCGTGTCCGATGATGACGATTTTGAGGAGATGCCCGAACTGGTCAAAAGCGACTGCCTGGAAGAAGATTCAGCTGAGGAAGATTGCTCGCCTACACAAGGGGAAGTAGGTTGCTTGATGGCACGACAAGTGCTAACCGCCCGAGTTAAGGAGGACGAGCAACTACAAAAAGAGAACTTATTTTGCACTCATTGTAAAGTAGGTGACAAAGTGTATAGCCTCATCATCGACGGTGGGAGTTGCATGAATGTGGAGAGCTTGCTCATGGTTGAGAGTTTAGGGCTCCCAACTACTAGACATCTACACCCTTACTGCCTCCAATGGCTAAGTGAGGATGGAGAGGTACGTGTCTTCAAACAGGTACGCGTTCCCTTCTCAATTGGTACTTACACTGATGAAGTCGTATGTGACGTAGTGCCAATGCATGCTACACATGTCATCTTGGGAAGACCCTGGCAATTTGACAAACACGTCACATTCGATGGAAGGGCAAATAAGTACACACTTTTGCATGATGGCAAACGTAAGGTCCTCACACCACTCACACCTGCACAAGTATATGAGGACCAATTTTGTGACGCCCCCGCTTCTCCCAAGGGCGAACCCTAGGGTATCGGCGAGACGCCTGCCTAACTCGCGCCAGGACTCGAAACACGAAACTAATAAAACTATAATAAACCAAAAGAGTACTATTTATAATATATACAACCGCCAAAAGTTCTATTTACATCTTCAAAAGTATCTGGTCAAACCACTATACTACAGTGTGATAACAACCAGCAGGAAGTAGACCCTAAGGAGGGTCCTTATACAAGCCACCAAAACAAAAACATGCATCTTAATTGCCCAACTATTACAAGCAGACCTAACTATACTAGTGAATATGCCCAGGCGTTCCCCGTGTCATCCCCTGCTAAGGAAAACAAAGGAAACGGGGTAAGCTATATGCTTAGTAAGTAAACAGGGGTAAAATCATAAATTTCACAGTTAGATAAACAACCATTTCACAAAAGTGTCAAGTCAAGTGCAAAAGTAACAATACAAAGGAAAGATACAGGTTGGCTCCAAAGCCAAGTCGTTTGCCATGCGTGACCTCCTGCCGACACTCCGTCGATCATAAACAAGGTCCGTAGAACTCCACTTGTACTCCCACCTAACACCTTATCACCCTCACTGGCCAGTCACCTCACAAACTTGCTCGAGTGAACGAAATTGAGCTTGGTTCACAAACTTGGTTCACATGCTCGGTGAACCGGATTCACAAACTTGGTGACTTCAAACTAGGCTGGACTGACTTCGACCAAGCCCTAACCGACTCGAATAGTCCATCTAGGTCTTGAGACCGACCTCAAACTCACAAACTTCACAAAATTACCCAAAAGTCACCCCGAGCTACAAGCTCGAGGGTTTTAGTTCCAAAATGGTTCATATACATATGCCATGTACAAATACGTGAGCAAATTAGGGTTTAGGTCGAGTGCGATAAAGTACACCCTCGCCTAGGTACCCTTTTCATACAAATCATAACACATAAGCAACTATCGCATAAGAATGGCCTGAATACTTACTCAAAACACAAAAGTAGTACAAAAGCAGAACTCGCTTCGTGCGGGTTAGCTAGTAGGTCCCACCAGCTCCGCCTAACTCACCATGGTCTGAAATAGAAGATTGCATCTCATTATATCACAAACGGCCACTAACATGCCCAAAACAAGCAAAACGGCAAAATTGGCACATGTAAGTGCGGAAACGGCAAAATGGACATATGCGCGCACGGAATGGCAAACGGAAACGGCCAAATCTTCCATCTCAAACCGTTTTAATCAAAAGTTAGGCTAGGAATATCGGATCAAGGTGGATGATATACCGTTTTGAAGCTACAAGGAAGGGCTACAACTTTCATTTGAACATCTCAACCCAGATCTCAATGGATATTGGTGAAAAATGCATGAAATAGTTCCAGCCATCTCATTTCGATTTACCAAACAGGCCCAGTTTGAAAGACCGTAACTCACGGATCAGAAATCGGAATCAAGAAATTCCATAGGCGTTAGAAAGCCCATCCATAAGGCTATAACTTTCGTGTTTGGACTAAAAGCTGAAGCAATACAGAGCATGGAGGAAATGGGTCTAAACATTCCTGTCAGAACTGTCCAAATTCGAAGGCAGTTCTGACAACCGATCTTGTTTCGGTCATAACTGAAGCCACAGGACTCGGATTTGGATGAACTTTATACCGTTTCGAAGCTAAAACCAAGATCTACATTTCTTATGAAGGGAACACCCAGTTCACACGTTATCAAAATGGATAAAACATGGTCAGAAGCAAAAGTCAAAACGTAACACAATCCAGGGTACAAAACAGGTGCTAGTGTTTTGGCTATAACTCGGGTTACACTGATCCGTTTGACCTGAAATTTTGCAAGAACCACAAGGACTTCAAAATCTATAACTTTCATGTTTTGAGAAAACTCTGAATCCGTACGTAACATCAAGAAAAATGGAGCCGAAGTTCAGATGCTGAACTGCCCGGGTTACCCATTTTGCCGGTTTCAAATGTCGCAAACGCATGGTCCGTTCTATGATTGTTATGCATGTTTTCTAGCTAAATGCAAACCAAATACACACCCTAAACCAACTCCTATGAAGGCTTCCAATGATCCGAGATTGCACCATACAATTTCCACAAACTAACCACATATCATCTACACCTTCTAATTGAACTTCATATACACTCCTTAACTTAATCTAACCACTAGTGCAACAAACCCTAACCAAATTAACCCTAACCAAACAATTACTCCTCACTTTAGCCTAGGGTTTCTTAACCCCAAATCAGTTTCTACCACCCATTCACCAAACAAATGAAACAAATCATCAAACACAACCACTACAATCTTCATAGCACAAAATTAGAGCTAATTGACTTGTTTAGCATGAAACCCCAATTAGGGCTCCTATGGCCGAATCATCAAGGCCCAAATTTAACCAAATTACTCCATAAAAAGAAGTGATAAACATAAGACGTACCATAATCAAGCACAACTAAGATCCTTTACCAAAAATAGCCACTAGTTCATCAATCAATAATCAACTTAAGTCTTCAAATAGACTTTCTTACCTCAAGATTAAGTATGTATGATGGCTAATGACCTTAAGTCAACTCCAAAGTGGATTCTTTATGCTTCAAAATGGAGATTTATGGAAGGAAATTGATTGAACTTCACAAACTTCCCTTGGTTTCTCCCTTCAAGGTGGCCGGCCCTCTCTCTCACATTTTCTCTTTAATTTTTGTTTTGTTATGCCAACTAATGACTTAGTTATGGCCCTTGAGACTAATATGTGGTGCAAGACCACTTAGGAGAGATATTTATTAAGCTAACCAATCACAAAAGAGTGCTTTATTTGCTTTTTAACCCTTACACTTCAACTTAGCTTTAGTTCCACTCTTGCCCTCAAATATTTTGGACTCTTTCAATTAACTCCATAGGTCATAACTTAATCTAGTCCAAAACATGTCATCCCACTTAATTACTTCACTAATCACTTTCCTACCTTAATCACCTATACTTAAGCATACTTTATCTCACATAAAAGCAATTAAATAATAACCTTTGTGTCATGGGTAGTATAAAGGGTTTTAAACCCAACTTAGATTCTAACAAATCATATCACTAGAAACTTTCCTAGTTTAGGGTTTTCCTACTTTTAAACTCACTTAACCTATCTAAAAATGGATCAAATCTTATACGTACCCGCACTAAAACACACACTAGCATAACTAACTTTAATCACCACTCGAACTTATAATTAATACAAAAACTAGGGTTTCAATACTAACTCCAACTTAGGGTTTCCGAATTAGTCCCAAAACCTAATGTTACCGTACAAATAATGAATATAATCTAATATCAAACTTAAGAACGGACTGGGGCCTCACAACCTCCTCTACTTAGAACAATTTCGTCCTTGAAATTGATACCTTTGTTAGTGAACCATAAGTGCAGGGTTTACAAAAGTACGTGTCATCAGGGTCTATTAACTAATCACGGTGTGCCGATAAGAGAGGGCGTACCTTCGATGCTCGCCGAAGGGTCTAATACCTCCTGTTGACCCATTGCATAGATTGTAGCTGGTCCTCTGGATCGATTTTCCCCTACACTCGATGGCTTAGCTGCGGTCCCTTCAGTCGGTGGCTTAGGTCTCTTTTTTTGCATCTTAGGGCATTGGGCAATCAAATGTTCTGCACTACCACATTTATAGCATTTTCGGATCGAACTGTTTTTCCAACAGTTTTCGTCGGTGTGATTGGCTCCATAGAAACCACAGATTGGCTTAACGCCCGCACTTGACCCTCCACGTTGGGCATTTCTCTGGGGCTCTTGCCTTACCTGACCTCTCCCGAAATTATTCAGAATCCTTGTAGGTCGTGGACCATCTGTTTCTTTACTCGTCTTAAAAGGTGACTCACTTCCCGAACTCTGTCCGGTCGCAACGTCGGAGCTAGGTTGCTTTCTTTTTCGGTCATGGAAAGCTTTTACTTGTCCCCTAGCTGTCTCAATTCTTTGTACCTTCTCTAGTGCCTGACTAAAAGTGTCCAGTTGTGCGGCCACTAATGCTTCCTGGATTTCCACATTTAAACCTTGAACGAAGCGGCGGATTTGTTTTCGCTCCATTAGCACCAACTCCGGAGCAAAACGGGAGAGTTTTGTAAACTGGGTCTCGTACTCCGCTACACTAGATGTCCCTTGACGCAGGCGGATAAAATCATCTTTCCGTTTCTCTTGTACGATGGGAGGTAAATATTTTTCATTAAATTCTCGCTTAAAATTAACCCATGTCCAGGGAGTCTGTTCCCGCTCCCACTTAGCCCTAATCACATTCCACCAGGCTCGGGCGGCCCCTTCAAACTGAAAACCAGCAAAAGATATATGCCGCTCCTCCGAGTACCTAAGTGAGGCGAATATATCTAACATACGGTCCAGCCACCCTTCTGCTAAGTCAGGGTCGGCCCCACCTATAAACTTTGGAGGTGCAAATTTTTGGAACCGTTCCAAGGCACGATCCTCACCTTCGTGATTGCCTGGATTATTTCCAGGGTTTCCGGCAGTATTCGCATGGCCCTGACCCTGTTGGTCCGCCATACGTTCTAACAAATCAGCCATTCGTTGGATGGCTGTAGCTACTTGGTCTGACTCATGTTCATGTTCCCTTTCAGGGCTTCGTCCTCGCCCTCTACCTCTACCTCGAGTACCAGAGGCCATTTAGGTGCAAGAGTCTATAAATCCAAACCCAAACATAACGTGTGCTTAATATTCAAACGAGAAACTAAATAAGGGCACAAAACAAATGCACGAAAGGCACGCAAAGGAGAAGTGCAAGCAATAATACCTAAATATACACATTGATTTACAAAATCACACCAAAAGATATACAAATTACCCGACCTCCAGTCGGTACAAAACCCAGTATACACACGAGCACTCCGGCTCCAAAACTCTAGTCAGTCAACCACCAGGTAACAAAAGAAACTAGGCATGCTGGTTATAACAAAATAAACATGTCAGAGGGGCAAAAGAAAATTCAAAGAACGGCCCTGCGTGCCTCCCCTAGGCCCCCAATCCCCGACGGAACCTAGGGTATCAACCTCGCCTATCCGCTCTGGGCCAGCAGCTTGAGGTGGTGCCTCTGCGGCCATATCTAGTAAGACCCCGCAGTCAAACATAATACTCCGGGCCCTCTCCCTAAGCTACCTCTTCAAAGCGAAGAGGTGCTGATGTGTGTCTTGGAGGTCCCGCTCCAAGTCCCTAATGCGCAACGCCTGCCCATGGCTAAACTCTCTAGCCTCCTCCAGTTACGCCCTCAAAGTGTCGACCATCTGGCCTAGGTGATGACGCTCGTCATCCACCGCTAAGACGACCTCGTCGGGATAGCCATATGTATACCAACATCCACAGGGTCGGCGCGGCACCTGACCAAAGGGGGAATACAAAATGTAGGGCTCCCCAAACCTCCTCCGATAGCGGATCACCCGCTTAAACAACACCAGGTCCTCCGAGCCCCTTGCTGTGAGAACCCGTAATTTTTCCCATTTTCTAGGATTTTTCTCGTTAATGGCAAGCTTTCTGCATTTTCTTTATTAGAAAAATTTTTTCCGATAATTTTTATGAGTAAATATAGTTTGTAGATGATTTTTCTAGTATTGGTTAGATTTTGAGAAATTAAGAGCGTATACCGGACGTGGGACCCGCTAGTGCGGAAAGTTCGGAAAAATTCGGCCAACTAGGTTAAGTTTTGGATATTGGGTTTAATTTACCGGGTGTTAAGAGATAATCAGAGGTTACCAAGTGGATTGGTGTGAGAGAAACAAAAAGATAGAGATGCATTAAAAGGGTGACAAGTGTCACCATATGATTAAGTCTTGAATTATGACTACTATTCACCTTTTTTACCATTTGACCAAATAACCAAATAAACCAAAAATTAGCTTCATTTTCAAGCTTTTGAAGCCGGCCCTTTCTCAAGCAAAAGGAAGAAAAACTACTCAATTTTCTTACCTTCAATCTTGCTCAATCTTTCATTCCAACCGGTTAAATTTCAAATTGCTCCATAAAAACTCTCCACTTAGTGATCGTGAGGTGTTTAGTGGAGTTGTTTGGAAGGCTAAGGGGATTAGTTGCTCCTTCTCTTGTATTACTAAGGTGAGTGGTGAAGGAACCCCTCTCCTCCATCTAATGATGTTTAATTCATGAATTGTGGTAACCTAAGAGGGAATTTTGTGGATTATATCTCGATTTTGGTTGCATTTGGTGAAGTTTTATAATATTGATGATTTTTCTGATTTAATATGATTCATATGTTGTGGCTTGGTATGAAGAGGGGAAATGATCTAGAATGAAGCTAGGAGGTGTAAATGGTGGTTAATTACAAGAAATTTCTGCTTTGGAAAGAAATTTGGAAAGTTAGGGTTTCATTAATTTACATTCTGCCCGGCACAGTACCTCATAGTTAGAGGCCGAATTGGCCTTGGGTTAAAACATGAAAGTTGTAGGGAATGATATTTTAGAGATGCCTCCAAAATGTCAAGTCAATCGGTACAACGTAACTTGTGAAAAGACTGAATTACCCCTGCTGCACTGTTTCTACCCATATTTGATAATTGTGTCTGTGATTGGTTAATTTGAGTGGGAATGCTTCTGATTTGGTTGTTGATGTCTTCTGATGAATTGTAGCCTTGTATCTTAGCTTTCGGATGGCTTTGGAATCACCTGATTTGGACTTAGGTAGCCTGACTTATGATGTTTGAACCAGAATGCAGTTTGTGAACCTGTTTTTGCAGTTCTGGTGTAGTATATTGCATATTGGACATGGTTACACTCGAAACTGGATAGAGTAGCCTTCTGTAACTTTGTAGCCCTATCTCTTAGCTTCAAAACGGTGTATCTTACACCTCCATCCGATAATCGTAGTACTAATGGTGCCAAAACCGCAAAATGATGTCAAAAACTATTTTTTTGGGTTACAGCTTAATTCCATTTCCGGATTTTTCTGGTTTACTCTAGTGCTTATACATTCTTATGGAACCCTATTTGGTGGTATTTGGAATTGATTTATGACCGGTAATTGAGTCTTATTGTGCTTATTTGAATGTTTTAGGACGTGACGGTGGTCCAAGACGCTCTTTGGGCGGTGGTTTATGAAATATCATTTGCTTTCTTGGTGAGTGTACCACTCACTTGTTGTTTACAATGTAGCTTTGGTATATGTGAACTTGATGCCTTGAAGGCTTATTTGCTCCGTTGAACTTGATTAAGTGAGGGTGTACTTGATCGCCCTCATCCATTTGGTATCTCATATGATTGTCTACTGTTTTACTGAAATGATTGAATGATACATGAAATACTGAATTTAATTCATGAATTAGGTGTCGCTTGGACGAGTATCCAACGACCCTTACTGATACTACTGAGCTCAACCCCATTGGTAGTCGATTGAATCGAGCCAGCGAGGGCTTGGTCGTGAAGGTCGACGAGCCATGGGGACTGTTATATGGAATCTTGTAGTAGTGAGACTCTTGATTCCGGTATACTCGAGTATTACCAAATTGCTACTGTTTGGAGTTCGGGAGGGGTATGTTGGGTGGAAGGAATGGAAGTAAAGTGGAGCCTACGGTTGGTTACTCTTAAACATTGACGGAGGGTCAATGAGATTCGATCAAGAATGCAAACGAGGAAAAGGGCTCTTGAGAGCCGCCCGTATCCTTTTATCACCACTATTGATGTGTGCCTTTGCTTACTTTTGATGAATTGGAATGAAAAGCTTTATGCTTATGTGAACTTTGCTGCTTGAGTGGTATTATCTCACTGGGCGTAAGCTCACTCTATTCCTTTTGTTTCCTTACAGGAAAATAAATACTTTTGGACTGGATTTGATAGTTGGTTGCCGAATTGAGCTAGATGGACATATCTTTTATATAGCTCTTTGATTGAAACCCTAAATGTACTTTTGGGTCCGTTTCTCTTTTGATTTGGCAAACCGTACATGTATCCACTTTTGAATAACTTTTGTATGCCACTTTGGATTGTATATGCTTAATTTCAACATATAAATGTTGATGGATGCTTGGTGGGATTTTGATGTGTCGGTTACTATTCATGACCGGCTCCAGTTTCGTTTTTTTTTTATTTTTTGACTTTGACTTGTTTACGCGCGTTTGTATGTTCCGGAACGTATTAGATCGCTCTAAACTTCACCGTTAGTCCTGGCGAGAGCTGGGCAGGCAGTCCGCTAACCCCTTTGGTTCGCCTTAGGGGAAGGTGGGGCTGTCATAGGTGGTATCAGAGCCTAGATTTGAATTGGCCTGGGCGTGTTAGAAAGGCTTGACTTGAGGATTATGTTAAGTATGTTCCTTAAGGTTATTTACATTTATTTACTCTTTTGGTGTAGGATGGACGGATGAGGTGAGCCTAGTGATAGCCCTCCGGGCGAGCGACCTCGTGGAGCGCTCCCAGTGATCCCTTACCAGATTCGACCAGGAGGGGCCGCTGTTCGTTGGAGCCCGGCTAACCGCCTCCGACATTGTGAGTGTCGACACACGTACGCCTACCCTAATGCATTAGTGTTGGCCGTGGCTGAGGAGCGTAAGAAGTTGGCCGCAGATAATTCTAGGCTTGAGACTGAGGTGAAGCAGTTGAGGGCGGATAATGAGAAACAAGCCAAGCGAATTGAGGATTTAGAGTATAATGTGCTCGAGGTAGAGGATCGGGTGGATGACTTGTGCACTCAGCTTAGGGAGACACGTGAGCGCGAGTCTAAGAGAGCTCGAAAGGTGAAGGTTCGAGCCACATCGATCCTGAACCTCTGCGCCGACGTGGTCGAGGGCTTGAGTGACGAGGACTCGTGTGCGGGGCCCGAGGCCACCCCGTCGGGTGGGTCTACTAGCCCGTCGACGGATTAGGCCACGACTCTTAGGGTTTTGGATAGTTTTGTTTCCCGCATATAGGGCGGATGGGGAAAAGAGCCTTAGCTAATCGTTTTGTACGTTTGGATTAGCTACGTGTATATTTCTTTTGATGAGGCCATTCCCTTGTGGATTGTCCATGTTTGTACTTGACTTGACTATACTTGACTTGACTGGTTGTTGATATGTGTGTTGTGTGCCTTGTTTGGAATGTATATATATGTTTGTAAAAGTTTTTGGGCTTTACTTACATGCATTGTTATTATATTGGTTTAGTACATTTGCCTAGACCAAGTAAAGTTCATGGAAGGTACACGGAGTGGACGGGGACGTGGGTGCAGAAATAGACAACCCACACCGGGCAGGGGTACTGGGGAAACCTCATCTGGACCTAATCCTGCCGCTATGCAGCAAATGACCAACTTGCTAGCACAAGTGGTGCAACAATAGGGCCAAAACCCAAACCCTAATCCTGGAAATCCTGGCAACCACATCGAGAGCGAAGACAGAGCTCTCGAGCGATTTCAAAAGTTTACTCCACCTAAGTTTATTGGGGGGCCCGACCCGGATGTCGCCGAAAGGTGGCTCGAGAAGATGGTCGACATTTTTGCGGCCTTGTACTACACTAAAGAACGGCAGGTGACTTTTGCCGTTTTCTAGATGGAAGGGGCGGCCTGTTCTTAGTGGAACGTAATACGGCAAAAATGGGAACGGGAACAAACGCCCAGGACTTGGGTGAATTTTATAAGGAAATTCAACGCGAAATTTTTCCCTCCTCTAGTTCAGGAGAGAAAGGAAGACGAGTTCATCCGAGTCCGCCAAGGGGCTCAATCGATGACGGAATACAAGAGTCAATTCACCCGCCTGTCCAAATTTGCTCCTGAGCTGATCATGATCAAGCAACGGAGGATCGGGCGATTTATCCAGGGCTTGAATGTCAAAATTCAGAAAGACCTCGCAGTGGCTCAAATCAATGCTTTTAGCGAGGTCGTGGAGAAGGCCTAATGGGTGGAGAGTGCGAGGTTACAAGTCCGGAACTTCCAGGCAAAGAAGCGAGGTTTTCCTGGGAGTAGTTTAGGACAGGGTGAGAAGAGTACCCCCTCCAAATTTGGACGAGGAATGGGAGGTGGACGACAGTCGGGTTCAGGTAGAGGGACTCCATCTAGGGGTGGCCAAGCTGGGCGAGGCCAAAGAGGAAATTTTCAAGGAGGCTCAGCTTCAGCACTTCGCGGTCCCTGTGGTCGTTGTGGGAAGCCAAACTACACAGAAGATAACTGCCAGAGAAAGGAGGGCAAATGTCTGCGATGTGGAAGCGCAGACCACCAGTTGGCCACTTGCCCGGTCCTAAAACAAGACGAAAAGGGGAGCCAACCACCGCCGAGGGCCAATGCTAGACCAGTTAAGGGAGATGGGTCCAAACCGAAGGTGCCAGCTCGAGTGTATTCATTAGAGCCCCAACAGATCCCAGAGTCCTCAGAGGTCGTAGAAGGTACGATCCCTATTTTCCACCGCTTTGCCAAAGTTTTAATTGTTCCTAGTGCCACTCATTCCTTTGTTAACCCTGATTTCATGTGTGGCATCGATATAAAACCTGCTAGTTTACCATACGACCTAGAAGTTAGTACACCTATGGGGAATTAACGTTTGGTTACTAATATGGTTTATAGGGATTGTGAAATGTGGGTAGGAGAGAAGAGATTGTTAGGGGACTTGATAAGCTTGGTTATTAAGGGGTATTATGTGATCATGGGTATGGACTGGCTAGCCAAGTATAATGCCCAACTGGATTGTAAAACGAAAGTGGTAGAATTCTGCATCCCTGGTGAGGCAACCTTAAGGTTGGACATAAGGGATAGGCTAGCCTCATCTGCTTTGATTTCGGGCATTAGGGCTAGAAAACTGCTAAGTAGAGGGGCGCAAGGATTTTTAGCCTTTTTTTATTAACACCCCTATGGATAAGTTAAAGATGGAGGACGTGGCCATAGTAAAGGAATTTCCGGATGTATTTCCTGATGAGTTAGTAGCCCTACCTCCGGAAAGAGCGATAGAATTCAAGATAGACCTGCTACCTGGAACCTCACCTATCCCCAAAACACCATACCGAATGGCCCCCGCGGAGCTCAAGGAGCTAAAGTTGCAATTGCAAGACCTTCGGGAGCGGGGATTCATTAAGAGAGTGGGTCTCCTTGGGGAGCTCCTGTCCTGTTTGTGAAGAAAAAGGATAGAAGTTTGAGGATGTGTATTGACTACCGGGGCCTGAACAATGTTACGGTTAAGAATAAATATCCACTGCCCCATATTGATGAGTTGTTCGACCAGCTGCAAGGAGCAGTGGTCTTCTCGAAACTGGATCTTCGCCAAGGGTATTACTAGTTATTAATCAGGAAGGAGGATATTCCGAAAACTGCTTTCAACTCGAGATATGGGCATTACGAGTTCGCAGTTATGCCCTTTGGACTAACCAATGCCCCTGCCGCCTTCATGGATTTAATGCATAGGGTTTTTAAGCCCTACCTGGATCGATTTGTTGTAGTCTTCATCGACGACATTCTGGTTTATTCCAAGACACGTGAGGAGCATGAGCAGCACTTGAGGGTTGTCTTACAAACCCTAAGAGACCATCAACTGTACGCCAAGTTCAGCAAGTACGAATTTTGGCTGGAGAAAATTTCTTTTTTGGGACACGTAATTTCTCAAGAGGGTATTTCAGTTGACCCGGCGAAAGTAGAGGCTGTGACTAATTGGAAGAGGCCAGAAAATCCCATCGAGGTCCACAGCTTTCTAGGGCTGGCTGGATATTACCGGCGTTTCATCAAGGACTTTTCCAAACTGGCCGGTCCCCTAACCGACTTGACAAAGAAACATGGTCGGTTCGTATGGAATGCCCGATGTGAGACGAGTTTTCACGAACTAAAGAAAAGATTGACCATGGCTCCAGTGCTAGTCTTGCCAAATGGAGTGGACGGATTTGCGGTGTATACTGATGCATCACGAGAAGGCCTGGGTTGCGTTTTAATGCAGAACCGTAATGTGATCTCTTTTGCCTCTAGGAAGTTGAAACTTCACGAGCAGAATTACCCGACGCATGATCTAGAACTAGCCGCCGTTGTTTTCGCGCTGAAAAAGTAGAGACACTACCTATATGGGGTGACCTTTGAGGTTTACTCAGAGCATAAGAGTCTTAGGTACCTCTTCTCCCAGAAGGAATTGAACATGAGGCAACGACAGTGGATGGAATTTCTGGAGGATTACGACTGCACAATCAACTACCATCCGGGAAAGGCAAACGTGGTAGCCGATGCCTTAAGTCGTAAGGTTCAAGTAGCAGGGTTGATGATCAAAGAGTGGGATTTATTGGAATCCGTATGTGAGTGGAAACCCTGTCTTGGGAGTCATAAGGTGAGTTTTAGCAATGTTAAAGTAACCTCCACTCTACTGGAACGCATTAAAGAGGCGCTAAAAAGAAGATTTGATGGTAAGGAAGTGGGAAGGGAAAGTGGGGAAAGGAGAAACAACGGATTTCAATTTTGGTTATGAGGGTATCTTAAAATACCGGAACCGAATAGTGGTGCCGAAAGATGAATCATTGAAAACGGAGATCTTAGAGGAAGCCCATCGGTCCAAGTATACAATTCATCCGGGTAATAGCAAGATGTATCAAGACCTAAAAAGAACCTATTGGTGGGACAACATGAAGAAGGAAATCGCTCTGTACGTGCAAAAATGTCTCGTTTGCCAACAGGTGAAAGTAGAGCATCAAAAACCATCGGGCTTGTTACAGCCCCTTGAGATACCCGAGTGGAAGTGGGAAAACATCACCATGGACTTCATCTCAGGGTTGCCGCTGACGCAAAGAGGGCACGATGCCGTTTGGGTGATCGTCGATCGATTAACCAAATCGGCCCATTTCTTGCCAATAAACATGAAGTACTCCATGGACAAGTTGGCTCAACTGTACATGGAAAAAGATTGTAAAGTTACATGGTGTTCCTGTGAGCATCGTCTCCGATAGAGATCCCCGATTCGTATCTCGATTTTGGCAGAAATTCCAAGAAACTCTGGGGACTAAACTCAACTTGAGCCCGACTTATCACCCTCAGACGGATGGATAATCAGAGCGGACAATCCAGACTCTCGAGGATATGCTACGGACTTGCATTCTGGATTTTGGAGGCAACTGGGGTCAACACATGACCTTAGTAGAGTTTGCGTACAACAACAGCTACCATTCATCGATTCAAATGGTTCCATACGAGACACTATATGGACGAAAATGCCGGTCACCGATCTAATGGGACGAAGTTGGCGAAAGAAAGGCACTAGACCCGGCAACTATTCCATGGATGGAAGAGGCTCGAGAAAAGGTCAAGTTGATACGGCAGTGACTCCAAACAGCTCAAAGCCGACAGAAGAGTTACGCCGACAATCGAAGAAAAGACTTGGAGTTCGAAGTTGGAGACCATGTGTTTCTCAAGATCACACCCTTACGGAGCGTCACAGTAGGCAAAGGAAAGAAGCTCCAACCGAGGTTCGTTGGACCCTACAAGATTCTCCAAAGGGTAGGAGTGGTAGCATATCGATTAGAGCTGCCGTCCAGTCTCTCTCGAATTCACGACGTCTTCCACGTCTCGATGCTCAAGAAGTACTATCCCGATCCATCCCATATCTTACAACCAGAGGAGATCTACGTAGACGAATCGCTTGCTTATGAAGAGAAACCTGTCCGAGTACTTGACCGGAAAATCAAAGAGCTAAGAAACAAGCAGATTTCGTTGGTTAAGATACTGTGGAGAAACCATAGGGTAGAGGAAGCTACCTGGGAGGTGGAAGAAGAGATGCAAAGGAAATACCCTGACCTTTTCGGGAGTTAAGGTGAGAAATTTAGAGGGCGAAATTTTTTTTTAAGGGGGAGAGAGTGTGAGAACCCGTAATTTTTCCCATTTTCTAGGGTTTTTCTCGTTAATGGCATGTTTTCTGCATTTTCTTTATTAGAAAAATTTTTTCCGATAATTTTTATGAGTAAATATAGTTTTTAGATGATTTTTCTAGTATCGGTTAGATACCGGACGTGGGATCCGCTAGTGCGGAAAGTTCGGAAAAATTCGGCCAACTAGGTTAAGTTTTGGATACTGGGTTTAATTTACCGGGTGTTAAGAGATAATTAGAGGTTACCAAGTGAATTGGTGTGAGAGAAACAAAAAGATAGAGATGCATTAAATAGGGTGACAGGTGTCACCGTATGATTAAATCTTGAGTTATGACTACTATTCACCCTTTTAACCATTTGACCAAATAACCAAATAAACCAAAAATTAGCTTCATTTTCAAGCTCTTGAAGCCGGCCCTTTCTCAAGCAAAAAGAAGAAAAACTACTCCATTTCTTACCTTCAATCTTGCTCAATCTTTCATTCCAACCGGTTAAATTTCAAATTGCTCCATAAAACCTCTCCACTTAGTGATTGTGAGGTGTTTAGTGGAGTTGTTTGGAAGGTTAAGGGGATTAGTTGCTCCTTCTCTTGTATTACTAAGGTGAGTAGTGAAGGAACCCCTCTCCTCCATCTAATGATGTTTAATTCATGAATTGTGGTAACCTAAGAGGGAATTTTGTGGATTATATCTTGATTTTGGTTGCATTTGGTGAAGTTTTATAATTATTGATGATTTTTCTGATTTAATATGATTCATATGTTGTGGCTTGGTATGAAGAGGGGAAATGATCTAGAATGAAGCTAGGAGGTGTAAATGGTGGTTAATTACAAGAAATTTCTGCTTTGGAAAGAAATTTGGAAAGTTAGGGTTTCATTAATTTACATTCTGCCCCGGCACAGTACCTCATAGTTAGAAGCTGAATTGGCCTTGGGTTAAAACATTAAAGTTGTAGGGAATGATATTTTAGAGATGCCTCCAAAATGTCAGGTCAATCGGAGCAACGTAGCTTGTGAAAAGACTGAATTACCCTTGCTGCCCTGTTTCTACCCATATTTGATAATTGCGTCCGTGATTGGTTAATTTGAGTGGGAATGCTTCTGATTTGGTTGTTGATGTCTTCTGATGAATTGTAGCCTTGTATCTTAGCTTTCGGATGGCTTTCGAATCACCTGATTTGGACTTAGGTAGCCTGACTTATGATGTTTGAACCAGAATGCGGTTTGTGAACCTGTTTTTGCGGTTCTGGTGTAGTATATTGCATTTTTTACCTAGTTACACTCGAAACTGGATAGAGTAGCCTTCTGTAACTTTGTAGCCCTATCTCTTAGCTTCAAAATGGTGTATCTTACACCTCCATCCGATAATCGTAGTACCAATGGTGCCAAAACCGCAAAATGATGTCAAAAACTATTTTTTTGGGTTAAAGCTTAATTCCATTTCCGGATTTTTCTGGTTTACTCTAGTGCTTATACATTCTTATGGAACCCTATTTGGTGGTATTTGGAATTGATTTATGAACGGTAATCGAGTTTTATTGTGCTTACTTGAATGTTTTAGGACGTGACGGTGGTCCAAGATGCTCTTTGGGCGGTGGTTTATGAAATATCATTTGCTTGCTTGGTGAGTGTACCACTCACTTGTTGTTTACAATGTAGCTTTGGTATATGTGAACTTGATGCCTTGAAGGCTTATTTGCTCCGTTGAACTTGATTAAGTGAGGGTGTACTTGATCGCCTCATCCATTTGGTATCTCATATGATTGTCTACTGTTTTACTGAAATGATTGAATGATACATGAAATACTGAATTTAATTCATGAATTGGGTGTCGCTTGGACGAGTATCCAACGACCCTTACTGATACTACTGAGCTCAACCCCATTGGTAGTCGATTGAATCGAGCCAGCGAGGGCTTGGTCGTGAAGGTCGACGAGCCATGGGGACTATTATATGGAATCTTGTAGTAGTGAGACTCTTGATTTCGGTATACTCGAGTATTACCAAATTGCTACTGTTTGGAGTTCGGGCCCGGTAGGTGTATGTTGGGCGGAAGGAATGGAAGTAAAGTGGAGCCTACGGTTGGTTACTTTTAAACATTGACGGAGGGTCAATGAGGTTCAATCAATAATGCAAACGAGGAAAAGGGCTCTTGAGAGCCGCCCGTATCCTTTTATCACCACTATTGATGTGTGCCTTTGCTTACTTTTGATGAATTGGAATGAAAAGCTTTATGCTTATGTGAACTTTGCTGCTTGAGTGGTATTATCTCACTGGGCGTAAGCTCACTCTATTCCTTTTGTTTTCCTTACAGGAAAATAAATACTTTTGGACTGGATTTGATAGTTGGTTGCCGAATTGAGCTAGATGGACATATCTTTTATATAGCTCTTTGATTGAAACCTTAAATGTACTTTTGGGTCCGTTTCTCTTTTGATTTGGCAAACCGTTCATGTATGCACTTTTGAATAACTTTTGTATGCCACTTTGGATTGTATATGCTTAATTTCAACATATAAATGTTGATGGATGCTTGGTGGGATTTTGACGTGTCAGTTACTATTCATGATCGGCTCCGGTTTCTTTTTTTTTTATTTTTTGATTTTGACTTGTTTACGCGCGTTTGTATGTTCCGGAACGTATTAGATCGCTCTAAACTTCACCGTTAGTCCTGGCGAGAGTTGGGCAGGCAGTCTGCTAACCCCTTTGGTTCGCCTTAGGGGAAGGTGGGGCTGTCACACTTGCACTCGAAGGTCTCGGTCCCGGCCCCACGCCGCTAGGTCCAATGCCACTAAAACTGCCTGGATCCATACCTACAAACATTAATTCGTTAATTAACCGGCATTTCAGCTTAAAATATATCATTCATCTTAAAAGAATCAAATAGGCCTAATGCCTATCACGTATGTCCCACTTGCCCAAGTCCTCTAACCTAGGTGCTCTGATACCACCTGTGACGCCCCCGCTTCTCCCAAGGGCGAACCCTAGGGTATCGGTAGGACGCCTGCCTTGCTCGCGCCAGGACTCGAAACACGAAGCTAATAAAACTATAATAAACCAAAAGAGTACTATTTATAATATATACAACTGCCAAAAGTTCTATTTACATCTTCAAAAGTATCTGGTCAAACCACTATACTTCAGTGTGATAACAACCAGCAGGAAGTAGACCCTAAGGAGGGTCCTTATACAAGCCACCAAAACAAAAACATACATCTTAATTGCCCAACTATTACAAGCAGACCTAACTATACTAGTAAATATGCCCAGGCGTTCCCCGTGTCGTCCCCTGCTAAGGAAAACAAAGGAAACGGGGTAAGCTATATGCTTAGTAAGTAAACAGGGATAAAATCATAAATTTCACAGTTAGATAAACAACTATTTCACAAAAGTGTCAAGTCAAGTGCAAAAGTAACAATACAAAGGAAAGATACAGGTTATCAAAATGGATAAAACATGGTCAGAAGCAAAAGTCAAAACGTAACACAATCCAGGGTACAAAACAGGTGCTAGTGTTTTGGCTATAACTCGGGCTACACTGATCCGTTTGACCTGAAATTTTGCAGGCACCACAAAGAGTTCAAAATCTATAACTTTCATGTTTTGAGAAAACTCTGAATCCATACGTAACATCAAGAAAAATGGAGCCGAAGTTCAGATACTGAACTGCCCGGGTTACCCGTTTTGCCGGTTTCAAATGTCGCAAACGCATGGTCCGTTCTATGATTGTTATGCAGGTTTTCTAGCTAAATGCAAACCACAATTTCCAATGATCCGAGATTGCAAACTCACGCTAAACCAACTCCTATGAAGGCTTCCAATGATCCGAGATTGCACCATACAATTTCCATAAACTAACCACATATCATCTACACCTTCTAATTGAACTTCATATACATTCATTAACTTAATCTAACCATTAGTGCAACAAACCCTAACCAAATTAACCCTAACCAAACAATTACTCCTCACTTTAGCCTAGGGTTTCTTAACCCCAAATCAGTTTATACCACCCATTCACCAAACAAATGAAACAAATCATCAAACACAACCACTACAATCTTCATAGCACAAAATTAGAGCTAATTGACTTGTTTAGCATGAAACCCTAATTAGGGCTCCTATGGCCGAATCATCAAGGCCCAAATTTAACCAAATTACTCCATAAAAATAAGTGATAAACATAAGAGGTACCATAATCAAGCACAGCTAAGATCCTTTACCAAAAATAGCCACTAGTTCATCAATCAATAATCAACTTAAGTCTTCAAATAGACTTTCTTACCTCAAGATTAAGTATGTATGATGGCTAATGACCTTAAGCCAACTCCAAAGTGGATTCTTTATGCTTCAAAATGAAGATTTATGGAAGGAAATTGATTGAACTTCACAAACTTCCCTTGATTTCTCCCTTCAAGGTGGCCGGCCCTCTCTCTCACATTTTCTCTTTAATTTTTGTTTTGTTATGCCAACTAATGACTTGGTTATGGCCCTTGAGACTAATATGTGGTGCAAGACCACTTAGGAGAGATATTTATTAAGCTAACCAATCACACAAGAGTGCTTTATTTGCTTTTTAACCCTTACACTTCAACTTAGCTTTAGTTCCACTCTTGCCCTCAAACATTTTGGACTCTTTCAATTAACTCCATAGGTCATAACTTAATCTAGTCCAAAACATGTCATCCCACTTAATTACTTCACTAATCACTTTCCTACCTTAATCACCTATACTTAAGCATACTTTATCTCACATAAAAGCAATTAAATAATAACCTTTGTGTCATGGGTAGTATAAAGGGTTTTAAACCCAACTTAGATTCTAACAAATCATATCACTAGAAACTTTTCTAGTTTAGGGTTTTGCTACTTTTAAACTCACTTAACCTATCTAAAAATGGATCAAATCTTATACGTACCCGCACTAAAACACACACTAGCATAACTAACTTTAATCACCACTCGAACTTATAATTAATACAAAAACTAGGGTTTCAATACTAACTCCAACTTAGAGTTTCCGAATTAGTCCCAAAACCTAATGTTACCGTACAAATAGTGAATATAATCTAATATCAAACTTAAGAATGGACTGGGGCCTCACAAACTTAAGTTGCAAAAAGAGTGTGAACAGGACGGTCAAAAGAGGAAACAAAAGGCGGTTGACCCTGGCAAAAGCTCCACTTCTACAAGTGAGCAATCGACCAAGGGTCAAGTGAGCACACCTAGTGTTGCGCATGACAAATCACCCACTACACCTACCACTAGGAAGCAAAACATGATCATTAGAAAAGTTGTGAATTCTGATCAGCCTGTACTTCTCATGATTTGCAAACATGTGCTCTTAGATGTTGCTGAGCTCGATAAGGGATTTACCACCAATTCGAGGGATTGAGCACCAAATTGACCTGATTCCTGGAGCATCACCACCCAACAAACCTGCTTACCGCATGGGCCCTGAGGAGACAAAGGAGCTTCAACGACAAGTTGATGGCCTATTAGGTAAGGGTTGGGTAAAAGAGAGTCTAAGTCCTTGTGCTGTGCCTGTGGTACTTGTCCCCAAAAAGGATGGTACTTGGCGCATGTGCACTGACTGTAGGGCCATCAATGCTATTACTGTAAAATATCGTCATCCCATTCCTAGACTAGATGATATGCTTGATGAACTCGATGGTGCTGTTATATTCACTAAAATCGATTTAAGGAGTGGCTATCATCAAATTAGGATGAAAGAAGACGATGAATGGAAAATGGCCTTCAAAACCAAACATGGCATCTACGAGTGGCTAGTCATGCTTTTTGGGTTGACTAACGCCCCTAGCACATTCATGGGACTAATGAACCATGTCTTGAGGCATTTTATTGGGAAATTTGTCATTGTTTACTTTGATAATATTCTAATCTATAGTCGCAGCGAGCATGAGCACATGGAGCATGTGGATTAGTTCTTGAGACACTTCGACAGGCGCGTTTATACGCTAACCTTAAGAAGTGCACCTTTTGTACTAACGAGCTTGTGTTCTTAGGATATGTAGTGAATTCACAGGGAATCAAAGTGGACGAGTCCAAGATTGAGGCCATCAAGCAATGGCCAACTCCAACATCCGTCCATGAGGTGCGTAGCTTCCATGGATTGGCGGGCTTCTACCGGCGATTTGTCAAAGATTTCAGCACCGTTCCCGTCTCGTTGACTGCCGTGACCAAGAAGAATGACAAATTCCATTGGGGGGAAGCCCGAGAACAAGCATTCCTCACCCTCAAGGACAAACTCACACATGCACCTGTTTTGGCATTACCAAATTTAAACAAGACCTTTGAAATTGAATGTGATGCCTCTGTTCATGCAAGACAAGAGGCCTTGTGCATTCTTTAGTAAGAAGCTAGGAGGTGCTGCCCTGAACTACCCTATGTATGATAAAGAGCTCTACGCACTTGTACGCGCATTGGAGACTTGGCAACACTACCTCCGCCCAAGGGAGTTCGTGATACACACTGATCATGAGTCCTTGAAATTTCTCAAAGGGCAACCCAAGTTGAGCAAGCGCCATGCCAAATGGGTAAGTTTTATCGATACCTTCTCCTATGTCATTAAATACAAAACTGGCAAAACGAATGTAGTAGCTGATACTTTATCACATTGACAGTCCTTGCTTGCTGTGTTTGATGCTAAGTTGTTAGGATTCGACATGCTTAAGGACCTATATGCACATGACACTGACTTCAGTGATATCTATACATCTTGTATGAAGAGTCCACATGGAAAGTATTTTTTGCACAATGGATTTTTGTTTTATGTGGATAAATTATGTGTCCCTAACTCTTCCATTCATGATCTTTTGATTAGAGAGGCACACAGTGGTGGTCTAATGGGACACTTTGGCATTGTTAAGACACTAGCCATGTTACAAGAGCACTTTTATTGCCCGCATATGCGTAGAGATATTGAACGCATGGTTGGTAGATGTGTCACTTGTCATCAAGCAAAGTCTAAAACAAATCCATACGGCCTGTATACCTCATTGCCTATTCCTCACTATCCTTGGGTAGACTTGTCTATGGACTTTGTCTTAATGATTCCATCTTTGTCGTAGTTGATAGATTCTCTAAGATGGCACATTTTATCCCCTGTCATAAAACTGACGATGCATCTCACATTGCTAATTTGTTCTTCAAAGAAATTGTCCGTTTGCATGGCATGCCTAAGACCATTGTTAGCGATAGAGATGTAAAGTTCTTGAGCTACTTTTGGAAGACTTTGTGGTCTAAACTTGGCACTAGATTGTTATTCTCAACCACCAGTTATCCACAAAGCGATAGACAAACTGAAGTTGTCAATCACACACTTGGCACTCTACTTTGGGCTTTGATTAAAAAGAATCTTAAAACTTGGGAAGAGTGTTTGCCTCATGTTGGATTTGCCTACTTACCTTTTGAGATTGTTTATGGCTTTAACCCGCTGACCCCCCTTGATTTAGTACCCTTACCTTCCTCTGAGCACACAAGCTTAGATGGGAAAAAGAAAGCTGATTTCGTGCGCAGGTTACATGAAGCCGTTCGAGCAAACATCGAGAGGCGTACTCAACAATACATCCAGCAAGCCAACAAGCACCGTCGTAAGATGGTTTTTGAGCCTGGAGATTGGGTTTGGCTACACTTGCGAAAAGAGAGATTTCCCAAGCAACGTCAAAGCAAGTTGTCCCCAAGAGGTGACGGACACTTCCGAGTACTCCAACGAGTCAATGACAACGCTTACAAATTAGAGCTACCTGGGGAATACAATGTTAGCGTGACCTTCAATGTCACGGATTTGAGATCGTTTCTTCCAAACAGGGTACGATGAAACCCTAAACTGAAATTTTCACAACAAATCAGAAATTTTCCGCAACCAATCATATCCAACATATACAAACTCCATTTTACACTATAACAAGCCATCAATCCATGACTAAACAATAATTACTATATAAAAATAGAAAAATCACTAATAAATCAAAAATCCATCAAAACTCCACTTTCAACCATAAAATGTAACGACCCCACTTCTCCCAAGGGCGAACCCAAGGGTATCGGCGGGCCGCCTGCCTAGCTCGCGCCAGGACTCAAAACTTAAAACAATCAAAGCTAGAAAATTCAAAAGAGTACTATATACAACCCCAAAAGAGTTATAATTACATTCTCCAAAAGTATCGAGTCAAACCACCAAAACAAAAACAAACATCCTAACTGTTCAACTATTACAAGCCAATCTTACTATACTAGTATACGAGCCAAAAGTCCCCGCGTCGGCCCCTGCTAAGGAAAACAAAAGGAATGGGGTAAGCTATATGCTTAATAAGTAAACAGGGGCGAAAGCGTAAATTCATGTAGCAACAATTACACAATAAGAGTAAAGCAAAAGCAGAAAAGAACAACATCATATAATAAGGATACGGGTGGCTCCAAAGCCAATTCATGTGCCATGCATGATCTCCTGCCGACACTCCGTCGACCACAAATAATAGTCCGTAGAACTTCACTTGTACACCCACCGACACCTTATCACCCTCACTGGCCAGTCACCTCACAAACTTGCCCGGGCGAACGAAATCACAAACTTGAGCTTGAGTCACAAGCTCGGGTCACAAACTTGGTCACCTTCTCGGTGAACCGGATTCACAAAATTGGTTCATAACATGAACCTACAAACTTGGTGACCTCAGACTAAGTTGGACTGCCTTCGACCAAGCCCTAACCGGCTCGAATAGTCCAACCAGGTCAAGAGTTCGCCCCAAACTCACAAACTTCACAAAATTATTTAAAATCACAAACTTTGCAAACTTCACAAACTTTATTCGAAAGTCGCCCCGAGCCACAAGCTCAAGGGTTTTGATTCCAAAAGGTTCATATACATACGTCAAGTACAATAATACATTCAAATTAGGGTTTAGGTCGAGTGCGATAAAGTACACCCTCGCCTAAGTGCCCTTTTCACATATCTCAAACACATAGCAAAGAAAACACACCAAACTGGCCTGAATACTTACCCAAAATACCGAAAGTAGTACTAAAGCAAAATCGCTTCGCGCGTTCGCTAGTAGTGGGCCCCACCGGCTCCGCCTAGCTCACCGCTGTCTGAAATGGAAGATTTTATCACATTATATCACAAACGGCTACTAACAGATCCAAAACAAGTAAAACGTCAAAATTGGCACGCGCAAGTGCGGAAACGGCAAAAAGGGGCACACGCGCACGCGCGGAACGGCAAACGGGGCGGCCAAATCCGCCATCTCAAACCGTTTTGGTCAAAAATTAGGCTAGGAATATTGGATCAAGGTGAACGAGACACCGTTTCGAAGCTATGAGGAAGGCCTACAATTCTCATGAAGACACCTTAAACTGGATCCGAATCAAAACAGGTTGAAATCATGGAAAACGGTACCAGAGGTTTGCACTTTGAATGACAGACAAGGTCTGTTTACTAGACCATAACTTCTAGCTCACAAGTCCAAATCAGGAAATTCCAAAGGCATTAGAAAGCTAAGACATAAGGCTAAAACTTTGATGTTTTAGCCAAGATCTGAATCCACTCAGAATAGAACGAAAATCGAGTGCCAAAATACCCGTCAGAACTGTCCAAATACAAGGCAGTTCTGACGATCGATATTGTTTTGATCATAACAGGAGCTACGGAACTCGGATTTCGACGTACTTTATACCGTTTCGAAGCTGAGACCAAGATCTAAATTTCTTATGAAGAAGTCGACACCCAGATCGAATGGGATCAATACGGAAAAACCCACGGTCAGAAACTGAAATTCAAAACGTACACAAACGAACGTCTAAAACAGGCCTGATGGTTTTGTCCATAACTCAGGATACACTAATCCGTTTGACCTGAAATTTTACAAGTAGATTCAGGACCTAAGAGGCTACAATGTTGAAGAAGGCCACTCAGTCCAGTTCCTAGCTTAACTAGGTCAAAAATGCCAAATACTATACCAGAATTACCAAAACAGGTTTGCAAATCGCACAAAACTGTAATTACTATAACGCGGTCTATACAAGTCCAAATGCCGAAATTCCAAAGGCATATGATAGCTAAGACATCCAGCTACATTTCATCAGAAGACACCAACAACTAAATCCAAACCAATTCCAGTCAAAATGGCCAATTACCAGTACAGTTTTCGCATTCTGTCCAAAGCAGAACAGCTACAGTAATTTCGTCATAACTCATTCTACATTAATCCAAATGACCTGAAATTTTACAGGCACCTCAAACACATCCATACCTACAATTTTCATGTTTTGAGCAAAGTCAAATTCGGCCTCTACCCCTATGATCCAAAACCGGACAGAATTAGGGATTTTCAAACCCTAACTTGCTAATTTATCTTCCAAACCAGAAATTTGCTGCAATTAACTACCATTCACACCAACTAGCTTTATTCCCAATCATTTCCAATCATCATACATAGCCACATCATAGTAATCATATGCAACCAGCAAAAATTCCGAATAAATAGAAAACTTCATCAATCTTAACCAAAATCAAAAAATAGTCCACAAAATCACACTTATAACAACCACAAGTCATTTATTAAGCATTTTTAGATAGAAGAGAGGGGTTCCATAGTCACTTACCTTAGAACCAAAGAAGAGAGACCACTTAGCACCTTAAGCTTCCAACCAACTTCACCACACAACTCACTATCACTCACTTAATGGATTTTATGGAGGAACTTGAAGATTAATCGGTTTAGTTGAGAGATTGGGCAAGATTGAAGACAAGATTGTGGAGAGTTTCTTTTCTCTTTTTGCTTGGAGAAGGTCGGCCAAAGAGAGGGAAGAAATGGTGATTTTTTTGTGAAATTTTTAGATATTTAACCAATTTTGGTCAAAAGTCAAAAAATGAAATAGTAATTCATAAGTCTTCTCCAATGAAATGGTGACACTTGTCACCACCTTTAATGCATTCCTATCATTTCTTTTCTCTCTCACATCAATCAATTCACACTCTCTACTTATCTCTTAACACCCGATAAATTTTACACAGTATCCGGAATTTAACCTAATTGGCCGAATTTTCCCGAACTTTTCGCACTAGCGGGTCCCACTTCCGATATACGTTCTTAATTTCTCAAAAACAAACTAATCCTAGAAAAATCATCTAAAAACTCTATTTACTCAATAAAAATTATCTAGGGAATTTTCTAATAAAGAAAATGTAGAAAAGGACGGGCGATAAATATAACTCCACTTAAGCTTTCTAACATTGTGACACTAGAGGTTTACTAATCCAGAGTTTACTAACCATTTTCAAACTTGTTAAACTTCTGTAAACTATAACGAATCCTTTTTTTTTTCTTGTGCCAAAACACACACTAGAATACCGCATAAACTAGGGTTTTATCGTAAGCAAAGTTAGGGTTTTCAATCTTGGCCGAGATTAGGGTTTGTCCTTAGCCCTAAAACCTTAATTTAACCGTACAAAATAATGAATAACCCTAATCTCAACGTATGAACGGACTAGGTCCTCACAATCTCCCCCACTTAAAAGAATTTCGTCCTCGAAATTCCAACTTGCACTAATCAGATCAAATAATCCTCAAAAGCAGTCAAGTACACAACAGGCAATGCCTCAAAAGTTCAACCACACGAGTAGTAGCCGGTCTACAACCACACAAGTACTCAAATAAGTTCAAAAGCCGGGTTCAAACAAATAAGCTCAAAAGATTATACTCAAATATACATATTTTTACAAAGTCACACTAAAAATATACAAGTTATCCGACATCCGGTTGGTGCAAAATCCATTATTTACGTGAGCACTACGGCTCCAAAAATGTAGTCAATCACCGGGTAACAAAAGAAACCAGGCATGCTGGTTATAACAAAATAAACATGGCAGATATAACAAAATAAACATATCAGATAGTCAAAAGGAAATCCCATCAACGGCCCTACGCGCCTCCCCTACGGAACCTACCTAATCCACTAGCACCGCCCCGGCGGCCCTAGGGTGCAAACCTAAAGAATAGGTCCAAATAGCTAACTTCAATATTAAGTAAGAACCAAATCGATTCACACTGGGACTGGCCATCTCCAAGTGCAATCAACTCAATCCCCACTTTGCCTTATGGAAAAATTACAAAAGTCAATATCAAAATCTTAGCATTCAATATTTACCTTAATAGCCAAGTATCCCACAGTCCGGCATCCTAAACTTCAAGCCTAGGATACACTACAGAAATCTGAAGCCTAAGCTCTGATACCAACTGTAACGACCCCACTTCTCCCAAGGGCGAACCCAAGGGTATCGGCGGGCCGCCTGCCTAGCTCGCGCCAGGACTCAAAACTTAAAACAATCAAAGCCAGAAAATTCAAAAGAGTACTATATACAACCCCAAAAGAGTTATAATTACATTCTCCAAAAGTATCGAGTCAAACCACCAAAACAAAAACAAACATCCTAACTGTTCAACTATTACAAGCCAATCTTACTATACTAGTATACGAGCCAAAAGTCCCCGCGTCGGCCCCTGCTAAGGAAAACAAAAGGAATGGGGTAAGCTATATGCTTAGTAAGTAAACAGGGGCGAAAGCGTAAATTCATGTAGCAACAATTACACAATAAGAGTAAAGCAAAAGCAGAAAAGAACAACATCATATAATAAGGATACGGGTGGCTCCAAAGCCAATTCATGTGCCATGCATGATCTCCTGCCGACACTCCGTCGACCACAAATAATAGTCCGTAGAACTTCACTTGTACACCCACCGACACCTTATCACCCTCACTGGCCAGTCACCTCACAAACTTGCCCGGGCGAACGAAATCACAAACTTGAGCTTGAGTCACAAGCTCGGGTCACAAACTTGGTCACCTTCTCGGTGAATCGGATTCACAAAATTGGTTCATAACATGAACCTACAAACTTGGTGACCTCAGACTAAGTTGGACTGCCTTCGACCAAGCCCTAACCGGCTCGAATAGTCCAACCAGGTCAAGAGTTCGCCCCAAACTCACAAACTTCACAAAATTATTCAAAATCACAAACTTTGCAAACTTCACAAACTTTATTCGAAAGTCGCCCCGAGCCACAAGCTCAAGGGTTTTGATTCCAAAAGGTTCATATACATACGTCAAGTACAATAATACATTCAAATTAGGGTTTAGGTCGAGTGCGATAAAGTACACCCTCGCCTAAGTGCCCTTTTCACATATCTCAAACACATAGCAAAGAAAACACACCAAACTGGCCTGAATACTTACCCAAAATACCGAAAGTAGTACTAAAGCAAAATCGCTTCGCGCGTTCGCTAGTAGTGGGCCCCACCGGCTCCGCCTAGCTCACCGCTGTCTGAAATGGAAGATTTTATCACATTATATCACAAACGGCTACTAACAGATCCAAAACAAGCAAAACGTCAAAATTGGCACGCGCAAGTGCGGAAACGGCAAAAAGGGGCACACGCGCACGCGCGGAACGGCAAACGGGACGGCCAAATCCGCCATCTCAAACCGTTTTGGTCAAAAATTAGGCTAGGAATATTGGATCAAGGTGAACGAGACACCGTTTCGAAGCTATGAGGAAGGCCTACAATTCTCATGAAGACACCTTAAACTGGATCCGAATCAAAACAGGTTGAAATCATGGAAAACGGTACCAGAGGTTTGCACTTTGAATGACAGACAAGGTCTGTTTACTAGACCATAACTTCTAGCTCACAAGTCCAAATCAGGAAATTCCAAAGGCATTAGAAAGCTGAGACATAAGGCTAAAACTTTGATGTTTTAGCCAAGATCTGAATCCACTCAGAATAGAACGAAAATCGAGTGCCAAAATACCCGTCAGAACTGTCCAAATACAAGGCAGTTCTGACGATCGATATTGTTTTGATCATAACAGGAGCTACGGAACTCGGATTTCGACGTACTTTATACCGTTTCGAAGCTGAGACCAAGATCTAAATTTCTTATGAAGAAGTCGACACCCAGATCGAATGGGATCAATACGGAAAAACCCACGGTCAGAAACTGAAATTCAAAACGTACACAAACGAACGTCTAAAACAGGCCTGATGGTTTTGTCCATAACTCAGGATACACTAATCCGTTTGACCTGAAATTTTACAAGTAGATTCAGGACCTAAGAGGCTACAATGTTGAAGAAGGCCACTCAGTCCAGTTCCTAGCTTAACTAGGTCAAAAATGCCAAATACTATACCAGAATTACCAAAACAGGTTTGCAAATCGCACAAAACTGTAATTACTATAACGCGGTCTATACAAGTCCAAATGCCGAAATTCCAAAGGCATATGATAGCTAAGACATCCAGCTACATTTCATCAGAAGACACCAACAACTAAATCCAAACCAATTCCAGTCAAAATGGCCAATTACCAGTACAGTTTTCGCATTCTGTCCAAAGCAGAACAGCTACAGTAATTTCGTCATAACTCATTCTACATTAATCCAAATGACCTGAAATTTTACAGGCACCTCAAACACATCCATACCTACAATTTTCATGTTTTGAGCAAAGTCAAATTCGGCCTCTACCCCTATGATCCAAAACCGGACAGAATTAGGGATTTTCAAACCCTAACTTGCTAATTTATCTTCCAAACCAGAAATTTGCTGCAATTAACTACCATTCACACCAACTAGCTTTATTCCCAATCATTTCCAATCATCATACATAGCCACATCATAGTAATCATATGCAACCAGCAAAAATCCCAAATAAATAGAAAACTTCATCAATCTTAACCAAAATCAAAAAATAGTCCACAAAATCACACTTATAACAACCACAAGTCATTTATTAAGCATTTTTAGATAGAAGAGAGGGGTTCCATAGTCACTTACCTTAGAACCAAAGAAGAGAGACCACTTAGCACCTTAAGCTTCCAACCAACTTCACCACACAACTCACTATCACTCACTTAATGGATTTTATGGAGGAACTTGAAGATTAATCGGTTTAGTTCAGAGATTGGGCAAGATTGAAGACAAGATTGTGGAGAGTTTCTTTTCTCTTTTTGCTTGGAGAAGGTCGGCCAAAGAGAGGGAAGAAATGGTGATTTTTTTGTGAAATTTTTAGATATTTAACCAATTTTGGTCAAAAGTCAAAAAATGAAATAGTAATTCATAAGTCTTCTCCAATGAAATGGTGACACTTGTCACCACCTTTAATGCATTCCTATCATTTCTTTTCTCTCTCACATCAATCAATTCACACTCTCTACTTATCTCTTAACACAGTATCCGGAATTTAACCTAATTGGCCGAATTTTCCCGAACTTTTCGCACTAGCGGGTCCCACTTCCGATATACGTTCTTAATTTCTCAAAAACAAACTAATCCTAGAAAAATCATCTAAAAACTCTATTTACTCAATAAAAATTATCTAGGGAATTTTCTAATAAAGAAAATGTAGAAAAGGACGGGCGATAAATATAACTCCACTTAAGCTTTCTAACATTGTGACACTAGAGGTTTACTAATCCAGAGTTTACTAACCATTTTCAAACTTGTTAAACCTCTGTAAACTATAACGAATCCTTTTTTTTTTCTTGTGCCAAAACACACACTAGAATACCGCATAAACTAGGGTTTTATCGTAAGCAAAGAGGGTTTTCAATCTTGGCCGAGATTAGGGTTTGTCCTTAGCCCTAAAACCTTAATTTAACCGTACAAAATAATGAATAACCCTAATCTCAACGTATGAACGGACTAGGTCCTCACATAAAACCTACCACAAATCAACATATCTAGCCACTAAAGCCACTAATTTAACATTATCAAGAACAAAGGAAGAATTTCTTAGCAACTCACCTTGTAAACTCAAGAAAGCTTGCAACTTAGGTCTTCCCTTTCCAAAAGAACTCCACCAACCTCCTTAATCCTCCCTAGCAAAGGATTTTTTATGGAGTGATTTCAAGTTTTGATGGTTGAATCACAAGATTGGTGCAAGAAATGGATGAAATAAGTTGATGGTTCCTCTCTCTTTTCTCTCTAGGGAGTTCGGCCAAGATGCTAAGAAATGAACAAGATTTTGGGTCAATTTTGGTTATTTAGTAAAGTTGAGGGAATAGGAAAGTGACACATGTCACCCCTTTAGGTTTAAACTTATCCTTTTGTCTCTCCACGGTACTTAAGTCAGGGGGAGGCTGGCCCTAATAGCTTAAGCTTTTAGGAGCAGTGCGGCTGGATCCCTGGCCGAGGCTACTTGTGGTATCAGAGCCAGACCTTCGGTGGGGGTGAAATAGTACCCGAGGCAAGATGCGCCAAGAAGGGGAAAAGTAGTCCCACATCAAAGGTTGGTTAGGAGTGGCCACGGTACTTAAGTCAGGGGGAGGCTGGCCCTAATAGCTTAAGCTTTTAGGAGCAGTGCGGCTGGATCCCTGGCCGAGGCTTATGAGGATCTCGGCCTTCCCAGGGGAGAAAACTAAAAAAGTTTAGTCAGACATTTGAGAAACACACAGAAAGGTTTATTGATCATCCATTGTAGGAAAATTCTGATTTTTATATCCATCTTCCTTTCAAAAAGAATGAGGATATCAATCCCACTAAAGCTAGTCATTCTGGTATGAATCCTGAAGATACTCAACTTGCTGATCAAGAGTGTCAGGAACTTTTAAAATATGGACTAATTGAGATTTCTGATTCTCAATGGGCATGTCAAGCTTTTTATGTCAACAAGAGATTAGAACAGGTAAGAGGGAAAATGAGGTTGGTAATTAATTATCAACCCCTTAACATTTTCCTGCTTGATGATAAATTTCCTATTCCCAACAGATTTACACTTTTCACTCAAATTGCGAAAGCAAAATGGTTTTCAAAATTTGATCTGAAATCTGGGTTTTGGCAATTAGGAATTTATCCAGAAGATAGGCCCAAAACTGGATTTTGTATTCCCAATCATCATTATCAATGGAAGGTGATGCCTTTTGGCCTCAAAACGGCACCATCACTTTTTCAAAAAGCCATGATAAAGATTTTCCATCCTATCTTACATACTGCACTCATCTATATTGATGATATTCTTCTTTTCAGCCATTCTTTGGATGAGCATATCAGATTGCTTAATCAGTTTCATGATTTGGTAAAGCAATATGGTATAATGATTTCTGAAAAGAAAATGATTTTTGCAACAAAAGAAATTTCATTTCTAGGAATGAAAATTTCTAATGGAACTTGTACACCTGAACAACATGTTGGACAATCTGTTAAAGATTTTCCAGAAGAAAATTTGACAAAACAGCAGGTACAACAGTTTCTTGGTGTTGTCAATTATGTGAGGGAATTCATTCCCAAAGCTTCAAAGCATATTAGTCCTTTGACTAAAATGCTAAAGAAAAATCCTCCTCCTTGGGGATTATCTCAGACAAAAGTAGTCTAGAAGTTGAAGGAAACCCTTTTTGATGCGATTGAGCACGAGACCCAAAGTGTACAAGTAGACCCTGTGAAGGTGCCCCTAGGCCCAGTGACACGAGCACGAGCTAAGAGATTCAAGGAGTCCCTCCAAGCCTTGGTACGTGCCATCCAAATCCAAGAGAAACCGGCCATTGAAGGAATTGAGTTGGAATATCCTTGCACGACTACTAAAATGCTGCTTACAATTGAAGATGCAAGTGTTCAAGCTCCAAATAGCGGGCCAAGCTGCAGTTAAGTGCCCTCGCTGAGCCGTACGAGGATCTCGCTGCCCGGTCAGCGAGTCGGGGGTCCAAGGGGGTGACGCGCCCCTGGCTTGGGGGCCCGGGAGCGCAGCGAAGCCCCCGGTGGGGGTTCGGGTGTAACAGCCCCACTTTCCCCTAAGGCGAACCAAAGGGGTTGGCGGACTGCCTGCCCAGCTCTCGCCAGGACTACGGATCAGATTAGCGCGATCTAATACTTTTCGGGTCATACAACCGCGTGAAAACCAGTCGAATCCACAAAATAAGAAAAAACAAAGTCGGAGTCGGCCATGAAGAGGAACCGACACGTCAAAACCCAACCAAACGTCAAGCAAATATTTACATCTCACAAGTTAGCATATACTTCCCAAAAGGGGCATACCAAAGTGATTCAACAGTGGATACATGTACGGTTTGCCAAATCCAAAAGAGAAACGGACCAAAAGTACATTTAGGGTTTTAATACATGAGCTATACAAAAGATATGTCCAACTAGCTCAAGTCGGCAACCGATTATCAAATCCAGTCCAAAAGTATTTATTTTTCCTGTAAGGAAAACAAAAGGAACAGAACGGGGTGAGCTTGCGCTCAATGAGGTACCAAACAGATAGCAATAAAGTCATGGCATTTCACATTTAACAAATCAGATACACATGTCAGATGTAAAGCAAAGGAACTAATGAGTCAAATCAGAAGGATACGGGTGGCTCTCAGGAGCCAAATTTCCAGTGCAGTACTTGATCCAAACCGGTTGACTCTCCGTCAACGCATATAGAACCAACGCGTCCGTAGACCCCTCTTTACACCGAATTCCGTCCACCAAACACCCCTTTACCGGGCCCGCTCACCGTAACCGAACAGAAATGGTAATACTCGAGTATACCGGAATCAAGGGTCTCAATACCCAAAAATCCCCGAACAGACTACCGTGGTTCGTTATCTAATCGTCCAGGCCCTTGCCGGCCCGACTCGAATAACTTAGCCACAGGATTGAGCTCATAAGTCATAGAAATCCGAACAGATGCAGATACAGATAACAGATTCAGATACAGATACAGAATAGCAAATTCAGATAGCAGATTCAGACGGCAGATTCAGATAGGCACTCAAAATTGGCATATGAACAGATAAAAGAACGAGTGTGATAAAGTACACCCTCGTCTCAAACAAATTTAACAAATTACAGAGCAGAAATCAAGTTAAACAGCAATGAAGGGGAGTGGTACACTCACCAATTCAACTTCAAAAAGTTTCACTTCAGATTGGCCTTAATCGCCAAGAAACCCTAAAATAATCAAAATAATCCAATTGAAGGTTTCATATCTAAAATCGAATAAACGGAATGCACAAGTGAGACATACTAATGCAAGGGTACAAAAACATGATTTTCTTGAAAACGAAAAGTTAGTATGAAGACTTAGGCACAAACAACCCAAAAGCCTTTCATTTCCACAAAAAGGCCAATCCAACTTAAAGAAACCAAACGGCCTAGAAAATTGGGCAGCACTTCCCCTAAATTTCTTACTTTTCCAGCCATTAAGGCTTCATTATATCCTCAAATCAGTCCCAACATTTCACACAAAAGTCATCTCATTTCCCAAAAGCCGTTCACTAGGCTCAAAGTAGTACAAGTACAAAACTTAGCTAGGAAACAACCGAAATGAAAGCAAGCCCCAAAAGAGACTCGATAACGAGTCATATAGCCATGCCAACCACAACCCCAGTAAGGTTTCATATGCATAAATAAGCATTAAAGCAAACCAGAAAATCAGGAAATGTAACTCATTTGTTCCAACAATAAAAACAGTTTTGACCTCCTAATGCGGTAATGGCGTCAATTTCACTATGATTATCGGATGGGGGTGTAAGACCCACCGTTTCGAAGCTATGAAACAGGGCTACAACAATACAGAAGGTCACTCAATCCAGTTCCTAGCTTAACTAGGTCAAAAATTCCAGATACTAAACCAGAATGACCAAAACAGGTTTGCAAATCACACAAAACTGTAATTACTATAATTCAGTCTATATAGGTCCAAATGCCGAAATTCCAAAGGCATATGGTAGCTAAGACATCCAGCTACATTTCATCAGAAGACACCAACTTCAAAATCCAAACCAATTCCAGTCAAAAGGGCCAATTACTATCACAGTTTTCGCATTCTGATCAAAACAGAACAGCTACAGTAAAAACGGCATAACTCACTCTACACTCATCCAAATGACCTGAAATTTTGCAGGCACTTCAAACTCATCAATACCTACAACTTTCATGTTTTGAGTAAAGTCTAATTCGGCATCTAACCACATGATATAAAACCGGACAGAAATTGGGGATGATAGAACCCTAACTTTCACTTTTCCTTCCAAATCCAAAATTGGTTGCAATTATCTATCATTCACACCTACCATAGTCATTACCCCTCATTATCAACCATCATAAACAACCACAACACCATGATCATATTAAACCAGAAAATTCCTCAAAAAAATAAAAACTTCACCAATTCATCACAAACCAAGAAATAAATCACATAATCCATCACTTTAGCTCCCATTAGGCACAAATTAAACATCATTAAGTGTAGGAGGAAGTTCATATACCACTTACCAAGTAAACAAGAGAGGGAGAGATGTAGACCACCTTAGCTCTTCAAAAAAACTTCACCAAATCACTTACTAGCACTAGAAGATAGGATTTTATGGAGTAGAAACAAGTTCCAATGGTTGGTTTTGATGATTTGGAGCAAAATGGAAGCAAAACTTGAAGAGTTTCTTCCTTGTTTTGAGAGAGAGAAAGTCGGCCAAGCTATGAGAGAAATGGAAGATATTTAGTCAATTTTTTTGGTTTTATTTAGAATTTGGAAAATGGTTGAATAAAAGTCAAAACAAGGTTTAATCAAATGGTGACACATGTCACCCTATTTAATGCATCTTTATCACTTTGTCTCTCTCCACTCTCATCCACATCTCAACCTTCAATTATCTCATAACACCACGTAAATTTCAACCAGTATCCGAAACTTAAACTTATTGGCCGAATTTTTCCGAACTTATCGCACTAGTGGGTCCCACGTCCGTTATCTATCCTTAATTTTTCAAAAACTCTCCAATACTAGAAAATTCATATAAAAACTATAATTACTCATAAAATGCATCAGGAGAATTTTCCTAAACCAGAAAATGCGGAAAACATGCCATTAAAGGAAATAAACCCTAGAAAATTATTAGGGAATTTACGGGTTCTCACATCGGGGGCAACGCCCCCGACGCTTAAGATCTATAGTTAGTTGGGCTAGCTTTCGGTCAAGTGGAGGCCCAAGGGCCTGGCCGAACTTTCCTTGTTATCTTTCTAGTTTATTAGGTCTTAGTCACGGCTATTAATAGCCTCAAGCCGCATGTTACATTCAATTTTTGAGAGTATTGAATAAAATTTCCAGAATTTCGTCCATTCCTTGTGGCAAATTCCCTTAGCTTGTGAAAGTTAAGTTGAACATCCTAGAGTTGATCCTAGGCTGTTCTTGACTTATCAATCAAGCACACATACTTGATTGTGGCGTCCTCTACCGTTAAATCTGTTCTTGAGTGGTCCAAGTTCAGGTTCAACTCCATCCAATCTTCATCGTGTTCCTCTAGATCCGAAGTTGCTTCCGCGTCTCGCATCAGCTGGCATCAGAGCTGGTTAGAGGTATCACGAATATCCTTTTTTATTGTTTTTAGATCTGTTTTAGTCTTCTAAATTCGTAGCTCAAGTGCTCGGGTTTGTCAAGTTTGAAATCTGTCTTGGTTGTTTCCTTGTCAGAAATCTGTCTTTGTTGTTTAGTTGTTGTCCGAAATTTTCTGTCCAGTTTTGTCTTGTGTTTATGTTCTGTTTAAATCCAAAAAAAAAAATCTATTGTGATGCATACCTTATTGACATTCCCTTGAGTCGTTGCTGGAATTAATTTGCTGGGATACCGAATCTGTTTGCACTTGTTTCTTGAACCTTTGTGTTGTTGCTTTGCAAAACTCGAACATCAAAACCTTATTGGGGAAGTCTTGAGCTTCTTGGATCAAAGAGGTTAATTTTGGCAGTCTTGAAACCTGAAATAAACCTTCAACCGTGTTCTTGTTTTCATGGAACTTTGATCTTGAAACCAAATCTGTCCAAGTTGTTTACGTTAATTGCTGTGAAATTCTGGTCTAAACTAGCTGGATATTGTGTGAAAACACCCCAACAGAAGTCAAAAAAAAAATTCTAAGAATGACGGCTCTAGTTTCCAATTTTTGACCAGCCTTCAAGTTTTACCAAATCTGATTCAAACTTGGACTTCCGAATCTGAACAACCTCCAATTCTTGACAGCCTACAAGTTTACCAAATTTGGTGCAAAATATGACTGCAAAATCTGACCAGCCCCAAAATTTCGAATTTGAACCACTTGGGACTCCCAAATCTGACCAAACTCCAAGGTTTCCAATCCTTGACAACCCCAAGTGTCCAAATCAGATCAAACTTTCCAATTTCCGAATCTTGAATTCTTGAATTTTCCTAAAACCGTTGGAGCAATTGTGACACCCGATTGGGCTGAGTTTTAGGTAGTAGATTGCCCATTATTTGAGCAGCATAAGGCCACCCAAAATACTCCAAACCCTTACCAAAAAGACCACGGACCAGCAGCTCAACAAATTCCAGAAAATTGGGTTTCGGGTAGAGTTTTCTAGGATTTTCAAAATTTCAGCATTCAAGTTAATTGTCTTACTTTCTTTTGCGTCGTTAGTTATTGTCCAACTATATTCTAAGTCTTGAGTCGTGTCTAGGTCTTCAGTCATTCAATTCCATTTTATTGCTACTAGCTTGTGTGTCACCTGTTGACTAGTCAAGAACGTACATTGCGGTGACGCCTAGTTTGTTCAACTCAAGCAACAAGCAAGCCAAGGAATTGCTTGGTAAGATTATTAGAGAGTGATACACTTGAGTGAAACACGAGTGTGAGTGACCTATACATCGTATTAAAAAAAAAAAAAAAGAGAGAGAGGAACTCGTTTTGTTTATTTGTTTTGCAGGTGGACTAAATATGTCTAGTGGAGTTGGTGAACAAACCATGGACATCAAATTACAGTTGGAAGCCATGATGAGGGAGTTCAAACGATTGCTTAAGAATGAAATTGAGCCATTGCATGATCGAATTGATCAGTTGGAGAACTCGAGACCTCCACCTACCCCGAGTAAGGGCAAAGAATCGGCATACTCAAACGATGAAGAGGAAGCATTTGAGGGAAGGTACCAAAATGATCAAAGGTTCCAACGTCGAGGAGACGACACCATTAAAGGTGTCAAACTCAAGATTCCCTCATTCCAAGGCAAGTCGGATCCCGAGGCGTACTTGGAATGGGAACGAAAAATTGAGTTAGTCTATGAATGCCACACCTATACGGAGGAGCAAAAGGTGAAACTAGCAGCCGTAGAATTCACTGACTACGCCTCCATTTGGTGGGACCAACTTAGACTAAGCCGAAGGAGAAATCGTGAGAGACCTGTGGAAACTTGGGAGGAAATGAGGAGTCTGATGAGAAAAAGGTTCGTTCCGAGCTACTATAGCCGAGATCTACACCGTCGGCTACAAGCTCTCAACCAAGGGTCCATGTCAGTTGAGGATTATTACAAGGAGATGGAAATGGCCATCATGAAGGCGGATTTGCGTGAAGATGGAGAGGCCACGATGGCTCGTTTTCTACATGGATTGAGGCCCGAGATTGCTGAAGTAGTGGAACTCCAACACTACCTCGACATGAATGAAATGCTCGAGAAGGCGGTTACCATTGAACGGCGCCTCAAGAGGAGGGGTACTGCACGACAAAGCACTACTTATCAAGCTGGAAATTGGCGCACTTCTCAACCAAAAAGGGAGGAGAAGGCCGCAGCTCCTTCTTACCCTCCAAGGCCAAATGGCCTCCCTTCCAAGGCAACGCCCAAGCCTGACTTTAAGGCTAATAATGCAGCTTCCAAACCACGTGGCCGAGACACCAAGTGCGTTAAGTGTCAAGGATTTGGCCACATCTGATACGTTCCTCGATCCACGGTTCGAGACACGTAGCACGTTTGCCCAAGGATCTAGCGAGGTTGTCCAACGCTTGGGTTGCGGAACCTAGAGTCAAACGGACAACACGATTTGACGTAGGTGGTAGACGACACTCCGATGAATGTGAATACTCCAGGGGAATAGGTCGGTGGAACAATCAAGGACGATCACGAGATTGCTCAAGAACCCTTGCCAATGCAAGTAACGGAATTGTACTCTCCATCCAAGAGAAACAAGAACAAGTTTATTATCATCAAAACCGCCTCCTTAAACCTTACAAAGCAAGCCTTTATATAGGCAAATACTAATGAAACCCTAAACCCTAATATCGAAAAGCTAGATGGTCGGCCACTCCTTGGACAAGGTGGGCCGATCCATGGACTCAATAAAGAAGGGCCTAGTGGTTCGGCCATCCTTAGACAAAGGTGGGCCGAATCCATGGCTAACAAAAAGGACTAATCTAAACTTAAGACTCCTAACACTAAGGCCTAATCGGCCATAGCCCACTTGGCTCTTCACGGGCTCTCTTCATGGGCTTGGATCATCGTGTAGACAACTGGGTTATCACCTTCTAAGCCTTCAATGTCTCGATGAACTCGTTGGTCTTGAACATTCCGTACAAGGACTTGGAGTGATTCCCTGAATTCCTTGGCCCGTGCACATGTGACTGGGCCCAATGGAACTCGGATTGGGCCATTGCGTGGGCCAAGGTCCGTGCACACATCAGTCCCCTCCTCTTGAGAAGGATTTGTCCTCAAATCTGGATGGAGATGAATGATACTAATGAGAGTGGGTAGTGTGACACCCAAGTCTCCACATATTGGCCCTCTTAGATTGAAGGATACTTGCATATGTTATGATTAAGATAATTTGGTGCACATGTCTCTTAGTCAGCTTCAAGGGGTTCTCAAACAAGGACATTCTCCAAGGTAGGAAGGAACGTGTATAAGGCTTGTGAACGTTCCAGGTTGCTACCCAAAGCTCGCTAATTAGCCTTCGCACCCGGACATTCACATGCACTTCATAACAATGTTCATTGAAACTAGAAAAGCCTCGAACCTGGTTGTGCAAGGTGGTGTAATTCAGCCCTAGGCACTGAATCGGCGCCACTTGCCATTCTGGAGGTGGGACACTAAGCCACCCGTGTTGCACATCCATAGAAACACGAACCAGTGCGGGAAGAACAACACTCGGATCTTGATTGACACCCTTGCGGCCATCACCCAACATAAGCGACAGGAATGAAGTGAAGTCCACCCCATACGAATCACATGCATTTACAAGCATGAAATCAGGTTGTAACTCTTTAGTCGTTGTGGGAAAATTTTGGACAGCTTTGCAATACTTCTCATCAAAATAATGGGCTCGAATGACTCCTCCAATGGCGCGGACAGGTTTGAATGCAGATTGTTCCATGGATTGATACCAACGAGATTTAGCTCCTAGGAGACAAACTCCATGGAAACTCGTAAAGTGTCCAAGTGACTTCGGAATGGAACATGCCATGACCAGCTCTACGTGATTTTGTGTAACCTGCACAAAAGAAGAGATGCTAAACAAAGCAAAGGTAAGTTCATTAGGACAATAATAGACCCTCATATTCTTGCTCAAAATCAGTCCTCTTTCTCTCTGCTCTTCCTTTTTATCACCCATCTCATCCGATTTGTCCATCTCTTTTTCTAGTTCAACAGCTGCCCCTTTGATCTCATTGCTTTCAACTCCCTCGGATTTTATCTCTTCAGGCTCAAATCCCTCATCTCGGTTTTTCTCCATCCTATAACGCTCAAGCTCACTTTTCATGCGTGCTAGATCAATACAAAGCTGGTCATAAGTAAGTGATACAAGTGCCAAACGATGACTATTAAATAAGAAAGAATACTTATTAGTATGTCCGTCATATCTAACTTCTCGCCTCGACATCCATGCTTTGCCCAACAACACATGTGTTACTTGAATTGGGACTACATCACACAACACCTCATCCACATATTTGCCGATTTGAATAGGTACAAGTGTGTGTTTAGTAACCCAAACATCACCATGAGTGCTCGTCAACTTGTACGGTTGAAGATGATCAATGGTTGGAAGATTTAATTTCTCAACCATGATAGCACTTGCAAGGTTGACTTCACAACTCCCATCAATGGCCAAGCTACAAATTTTATCTTTGACACCGCAACGGGTATAAAACCAACCAGGCAACTGAGATTTGATGATGTCCAATTGCTCATCTACACCACGTAATGCCACTTCTTTGGCTCCCTTAGGATCAAGAAGACAATGTTGTGAGCTAGCTTTTATGCGTCTTGTACTCGCCATGATGTATGAGGGAACCTGCAAAAAGTTAGCAACAAAACCGAAGATATTGCCTTTCACGCTCCCTTACGTGTATTCACTCGCACTCGTGTATATAGATGTCACTCCAATGGACTTACCAAATATCTTTACCTGTTGGGTTACGTAGTTGAGAAATGCCGCTCAAGTCCAATAATTGTCACCAACTTTTTCCACAAGAGTAACCAAGAAGGTAAGACACAAATGTGGGTGCAAAATGAAGTGGAAATGGACAAATTTGGAAGGCAAATAGTGGCGGACAGAAATGGAAGTGCGCCAATGAGAACACAAAAGAAAGAAACCCTAACTTCCTAAAATGTAGGAGTGGGTTCCTAGAATGTAGGAGAGTACTCCTAAAATGTAGGAGAGAATGTAGGAGAGTGTTCCTAAAATATAGGAGAGAATGTAGGAGCGTGTTCCTAAAATGTAGGAGAGAATGCCTAAAATGTAGGAGAGAATGTAGGAGAGTATTCCTAAAATGTAGGAGAGGATGTAGGAGAGAGTTCCTAAAATGTAGGAGAGAATGTAGGAGAGTGCCCTAAAATATAGGAGAGAATGTAGGTGAGTATTCCTAAAATGTAGGAGAGGATGTAGGAGAGTGCCCTAAAATATAGGAGAGAATGTAGGTGAGTATTCCTAAAATGTAGGAGAGGATGTAGGAGAGAGTTCCTAAAATGTAGGAGAGTGTTCCTAGAATGTAGGAGAGAATATAGGAGAGTGTCCAAGTGAAAGCAAAGAAACCCTATCGCAAATGAAACCCTAGTGCAAATGAAACCCTAGCTGCACAAATGAAATCCTAGCCGCACAAAGGGAACCCTAGCCACCACAAGGAAACCCTAGCCGTCAGGAAACCCTAGCCGCCAAGAAACCCTAGCCGCCAAGAGCCCTAGCCGTCGCGTCCTTATTTTCTTGTTGATTCGACTAACGACTTGGACAAAATTTGGTAGCCATGTTGGAACACCAGCGACCAGAAATTTCGATGCAACAAACGACTCTATACCACGAAACAACACCCACGGACAGATTGGGCACAACTTTGACCAGAAATTGGACGCAACAACGAAGTACTAAACAGCGGACAGATTTACAACGCAAGGAAACACACGAACAGAATTTTTTGACGCAACAAATGACTCAAAAGCAAGAAACAAGTTGTGGACAGAAATTATCAACAAATTAGACACAACACAAAGGAGATAACACACCAAAAGATTTTGTGTTCGGATGAACAGTACCGTGAACAGTGACGGTGAACAGTACGATGAACAGTGCAGTGAACAGTAACGATGAACAGTGACGGTGAACAGTACCGATGAACAGTGACTTTTTTTTTTTTTTTTTTTTTTTAACAAGGCAGGCACAAACGGACAGATTTGGACTCGACTTCAACAACAAACAATGACCAGAATGTGCAGCGGAAATAAGGAAAACTAAGACAAAAACTACGGATATAACGGAAGATACCTCCACCAAAGCTCTGAAGCCAACTGATACGTTCCTCGATCAACACGTTCGAGACACGTAGCACGTTTGCCCAAGGATCTAGCGAGGTTGTCCAACGCTTGGGTTGCGGAACCTAGAGTCAAACGGACAACACGATTTGACGTAGGTGGTAGACAACACTCCGATGAAGGTGAATACTCCAGGGGAATAGGTCGGTGGAACAATCAAGGACGATCACGAGATTGCTCAAGAACCCTTGCCAATGCAAGTAACGGAATTGTACTCTCCATCTAAGAGAAACAAGACAAGTTTATTATCATGAAACGGCTTCCTTAAACCTTACAAAGCAAGCCTTTATATAGGCAAATACTAATGAAACCCTAAACCCTAATATCGAAAAGCTAGATGGTCGGCCACTCCTTGGACAAGGTGGGCCGATCCATGGACTCAATAAAGAAGGGCCTAGTGGTTCGGCCATCCTTAGACAAAGGTGGGCCGAATCCATGGCTAACAAAAAGGACTAATCTAAACTTAAGACTCCTAACACTAAGGCCTAATCGGCCATAGCCCACTTGGCTCTTCACGGGCTCTCTTCATGGGCTTGGATCATCGTGTAGACAACTGGGTTATCACCTTCTAAGTCTTCAATGTCTCGATGAACTCGTTGGTCTTGAACATTCCGTACAAGGACTTGGAGTGATTCCCTGAATTCCTTGGCCCGTGCACATGTGACTGGGCCCAATGGAACTCGGATTGGGCCATTGCGTGGGCCAAGGTCCGTGCACACATCAACATCGCTTCTCAATGCCCCAGCCAAAGGACCATGCTGATGTTGCCAAATGGGGAAATTGTATCAGATGAGGAAGAGGAGTACGAGGGGATGCCACCTCTAGAAGAGGAAGAGAATGAATCGAGTGAGGAGATACCTACGCATGAGGAGATTGGATGCCTAGTGGTTCGAAAGGTCCTCACTACTCGCGCCAAAGAGGAGGAAATGGAGGTACAACGGGACAACCTTTTCTACACAAGGTGTCATATCAAGGATAAGGTGTGTAGTGTTGTTATTGATAGTGGGAGTTGTGCCAATGTCGCTAGTCTACTCATGGTAGAAATGCTAGGGCTCCAAGTTATCAAACATCCAAGACCTTATCGCCTTCAATGGTTGAACAATGAAGGGGAAATATGTGTGTTTAGACAAGTGAAAGTGCCATTCCGAATTGGCAAGTATGAAGACGAGATTACTTGTGATGTCGTGCCAATGCAAGCAAGTCACCTCATTCTTGGACGGCCTTGGCAATATGATCGCGATGTCGAATTCAAGGGAAGAGCTAATAAATATGTCTTTACTCATTGCAATAGAAAGGTGACACTTGTACCTCTCACCCCAAAACAAGTGTATGAAGATCAAATGAGGCTCCAAAAGGAGTATGAGCTAGAACTTGAGAGGAAAAAGCGAGAGAAAAGTGAGGAAGAAAAAGGAGAGAGAAGGGCCGAACCCCTAGGGAAGAAAAAGGCAACAAGTGGGTCGGCTATGAGAGAAGAAAATAAGGGGAAGCTAAGCTTGCTAGCAAAAGCCAAAGATGAATTTGAGGACATATTTCCTGAGGATGTACCTGATGGATTACCACCACTAAGGGGAATCGAGCACCAAATCGATCTCATTCCTGGAGCACCATTGCCTAACAAACCAGCCTATAGAATGGGTCCTGAGGAAACAAAGGAATTGCAAAGGCAAGTGGAGGAATTGCTAAGGAAAGGTTGGGCTAGAGAAAGTCTAAGTCCATGCGCTGTACCAGTGATTTTTGTGCCAAAGAAAGATGGAGCGTGGAGAATGTGCACCGACTGTCGAGCAGTCAATGCAATCACGATAAAATATCGTCACCCTATCCCTAGGTTAGATGATATGTTAGATGAATTGCATGGTGCCATTATATTTACTAAAATTGATTTGAAAAGTGGTTACCACCAAATAAGAATGAAAGAGGGAGATGAGTGGAAAACCGCTTTCAAAACTAAACATGGTCTATACGAGTGGTTAGTAATGCCATTTGGTTTAACTAATGCACCTAGTACCTTCATGCGTTTAATGAACCATGTTTTGAGACCTTTTCTTGGGAAATTTGTAGTGGTTTACTTTGATGATATTCTGATTTATAGCAGAAGCTTAGAGGAACACCTTGAGCACCTCAAAGCCATCTTTGAAGTACTTCGAAGGGAAAGGCTATATGCCAACCTTAAGAAGTGCACATTTTGCACTGATCGTGTTGTGTTTCTAGGATATGTTGTAAGTGCGCAGGGCATTCATGTAGATGAAGAGAAGATTAAGTCCATCCAAGAGTGGCCAACACCTACCTCAGTAAGTGATGTGCGCAGCTTTCATGGATTAGCAAGCTTCTACCGTCGTTTTGTGAAGGATTTTAGCACCATCGCTGCACCTCTTACCGCAGTCATAAAGAAGAACGAGAAGTTCTTTTGGGGGGAAGCCCAAGATAAGGCTTTCCAATTGCTGAAACACAAACTCACACATGCACCACTCCTTGCAATACCTAAGTTTGATCTCACTTTTGAAGTGGAATGTGATGCATCAGGTGTAGGAGTAGGAGCCGTACTCATGCAAGGAGGGAGACCGATTGCCTACTTGATGCGATTGAGCACGAGACCCAAAGTGTACAAGTAGACCCTGTGAAGGTGCCCCTAGGCCCAGTGACACGAGCACGAGCTAAGAGATTCAAGGAGTCCCTCCAAGCCTTGGTACGTGCCATCCAAATCCAAGAGAAACCGGCCATTGAAGGAATTGAGTTGGAATATCCTTGCACGACTACTAAAATGCTGCTTACAATTGAAGATGCAAGTGTTCAAGCTCCAAATAGCGGGCCAAGCTGCAGTTAAGTGCCCTCGCTGAGCCGTACGGGGATCTCGCTGCCCGGTCAGCGAATCGGGGGTCCAAGGGGGCGACGCGCCCCTGGCTTGGGGGCCCGGGGGCTTCGCTGCGCCCCCGGTGGGGGTTCGGGGGCAACGCCCCCGACGCTTAAGATCTATAGTTAGTTGGGCTAGCTTTCGGTCAAGTGGAGGCCCAAGGGCCTGGCCGAACTTTCCTTGTTATCTTTCCAGTTTATTAGGTCTTAGTCACGGCTATTAATAGCCTCAAGCCGCATGTTACATTCAGTTTTTTGGAGAGTATTGAATAAAATTTCCAGAATTTCGTCCATTCCTTGTGGCAAATTCCCTTAGCTTGTGAAAGCTAAGTTGAACATCCTAGAGCTGATCCTAGGCTGTTCGTGACTTATCAATCAAGCACACATACTTGATTGTGGCGTCCTCTACCGTTAAATCTGTTCTTGAGTGGTCCAAGTTCAGGTTCAACTCCATCCAATCTTCATCGTGTTCCTCTAGATCCGAAGTTGCTTCCGCGTCTCGCATCAGCTGGTATCTCGCATCAGCTGGCATCAGAGCTGGTTAGAGGTATCACGAATATCCTTTTTTATTGTTTTTAGATCTGTTTTAGTCTTCTAAATTCGTAGCTCAAGTGCTCGGGTTTGTCAAGTTTGAAATCTGTCTTGGTTGTTTCCTTGTCAGAAATCTGTCTTTGTTGTTTAGTTGTTGTCCGAAATTTTCTGTCCAGTTTTGTCTTGTGTTTATGTTCTGTTTAAATCCAAAAAAAAAAAAAAATCTATTGTGATGCATACCTTATTGACATTCCCTTGAGTCGTTGCTGGAATTAATTTGCTGGGATACCGAATCTGTTTGCACTTGTTTCTTGAACCTTTGTGTTGTTGCTTTGCAAAACTCGAACATTAAAACCTTATTAGGGAAGTCAAGCTTCTTGGATCAAAGAGGTTAATCTTGGCAGTCTTGAAACCTGAAATAAACCTTCAACCGTGTTCTTGTTTTCATGGAACTTTGATCTTGAAACCAAATCTGTCCAAGTTGTTTACGTTAATTGCTGTGAAATTCTGGTCTAAACTAGCTGGATATTGTGTGAAAACACCCCAACAGAAGTCAAAAAAAAAATTCTAAGAATGACGGCTCTAGTTTCCAATTTTTGACCAGCCTTCAAGTTTTACCAAATCTGATTCAAACTTGGACTTCCAAATCTGAACAACCTCCAATTCTTGACCAGCCTTCAAGTTTTACCAAATCTGATTCAAACTTGGACTTCCAAATCTGAACAGCCCTAGTCTTGGTCAACCTTCAAGCCACCAAATCTGATTCAAACTTGGACTTCCGAATCTGAACAACCTCCAATTCTTGACAGCCTACAAGTTTACCAAATTTGGTGCAAAATCTGACTGCAAAATCTGACTAGCCCCAAAATTTCGAATTTGAACCACTTGGGACTCCCAAATCTGACCAAACTCCAAGGTTTCCAATCCTTGACAACCCCAAGTGTCCAAATCAGATCAAACTTTCCAATTTCCAAATCTTGAATTCTTGAATTTTCCTAAAACCGTTGGAGCAATTGTGACACCCGATTGGGCTGAGTTTTAGGTAGTAGATTGCCCATTATTTGAGCAGCATAAGGCCACCCAAAATACTCCAAAACCCTTACCAAAAAGACCACGGACCAGCAGCTCAACAAATTCCAGAAAATTGGGTTTCGGGTAGAGTTTTCTAGGATTTTCAAAATTTCAGCATTCAAGTTAATTGTCTTACTTTCTTTTGCGTCGTTAGTTATTGTCCAGCTATATTCTAAGTCTTGAGTCGTGTCTAGGTCTTCAGTCATTCAACTCCATTTATTGCTACTAGCTTGTGTGTCACTTGTTGACTAGTCAAGAACGTACACTGCGGTGACGCCTGGTTTGTTCAACTCGAGCAACAAGCAAGCCAAGGAATTGCTTGGTAAGATTATTAGAGAGTGATACACTTGAGTGAAACACGAGTGTGAGTGACCTATACATCGTATTAAAAAAAAAAAAAAAAAGAGAGAGGAACTCGTTTTGTTTATTTGTTTTGCAGGTGGACTAAATATGTCTAGTGGAGTTGGTGAACAAACCATGGACATCAAACTACAGTTGGAAGCCATGATGAGGGAGTTCAAACGATTGCTTAAGAATGAAATTGAGCCATTGCATGATCGAATTGATCAGTTGGAGAACTCGAGACCTCCACCTACCCCGAGTAAGGGCAAAGAATCGGCATACTCAAACGATGAAGAGGAAGCGTTTGAGGGAAGGTACCAAAATGATCAAAGGTTCCAACGTCGAGGAGACGACACCATTAAAGGTGTCAAACTCAAGATTCCCTCATTCCAAGGCAAGTCGGATCCCGAGGCGTACTTGGAATGGGAACGAAAAATTGAGTTAGTCTATGAATGCCATACCTATACGGAGGAGCAAAAGGTGAAACTAGCAGCCGTAGAATTCACTGACTACGCCTCCATTTGGTGGGACCAACTTAGACTAAGCCGAAGGAGAAATCGTGAGAGACCTGTGGAAACTTGGGAGGAAATGAGGAGTCTGATGAGAAAAAGGTTCGTTCCGAGCTACTATAGCCGAGATCTACACCGTCGGCTACAAGCTCTCAACCAAGGGTCCATGTCAGTTGAGGATTATTACAAGGAGATGGAAATGGCCATCATGAAGGCGGATTTGCGTGAAGATGGAGAGGCCACGATGGCTCGTTTTCTACATGGATTGAGGCCCGAGATTGCTGAAGTAGTGGAACTCCAACACTACCTCGACATGAATGAAATGCTAGAGAAGGCGGTTACAATTGAACGGCGCCTCAAGAGGAGGGGTACTGCACGACAAAGCACTACTTATCAAGCTGGAAATTGGCGCACTTCTCAACCAAAAAGGGAGGAGAAGGCCGCAGCTCCTTCTTACCCTCCAAGGCCGAATGGCCTCCCTTCCAAGGCGACGCCCAAGCCCGACTTTAAGGCTAATAATGCAGCTTCCAAACCACGTGGCCGAGACACCAAGTGCTTTAAGTGTCAAGGATTTGGCCACATCGCTTCTCAATGCCCCAGCCAAAGGACCATGTTGATGTTGCCAAATGGGGAAATTGTATCAGATGAGGAAGAGGAGTACGAGGGGATGCCACCTCTAGAAGAGGAAGAGAATGAATCGAGTGAGGAGATACCTACGCATGAGGAGATTGGATGCCTAGTGGTTCGAAAGGTCCTCACTACTCGCGCCAAAGAGGAGGAAATGGAGTACAACGGGACAACCTTTTCTACACAAGGTGTCATATCAAGGATAAGGTGTGTAGTGTTGTTATTGATAGTGGGAGTTGTGCCAATGTCGCTAGTCTACTCATGGTAGAAATGCTAGGGCTCCAAGTTATCAAACATCCAAGACCTTATCGCCTTCAATGGTTGAACAATGAAGGGGAAATACGTGTGTTTAGACAAGTGAAAGTGCCATTCCGAATTGGCAAGTATGAAGACGAGATTACTTGTGATGTCGTGCCAATGCAAGCAAGTCACCTCATTCTTGGACGGCCTTGGCAATATGATCGCGATGTCGAATTCAAGGGAAGAGCTAATAAATATGTCTTTACTCATTGCAATAGAAAGGTGACACTTGTACCTCTCACCCCAAAACAAGTGTATGAAGATCAAATGAGGCTCCAAAAGGAGTATGAGCTAGAACTTGAGAGGAAAAAGCGAGAGAAAAGTGAGGAAGAAAAAGGAGAGAGAAGGGCCGAACCCCTAGGGAAGAAAAAGGCAACAAGTGGGTCGGCTATGAGAGAAGAAAATAAGGGGAAGCTAAGCTTGCTAGCAAAAGCCAAAGATGTAAGGCGAGCTTTGTCTTCCAACCAACTCTTACTTATGCTTGTGTGCAAAGAAGAGTTGGTCACTTCATCCATATCCACTGACTCCTTGCCTTCTACTATTTTACCTCTCTTGCAGGAATTTGAGGACATATTTCCTGAGGATGTACCTAATGGACTACCACCACTAAGGGGAATCGAGCACCAAATCGATCTCATTCCTGGAGCACCATTGCCTAACAAACCAGCCTATAGAATGGGTCCTGAGGAAACAAAGGAATTGCAAAGGCAAGTGGAGGAATTGCTAAGGAAAGGTTGGGCTAGAGAAAGTCTAAGTCCATGCGCTGTACCAGTGATTCTCGTGCCAAAGAAAGATGGAGCGTGGAGAATGTGCACCGACTGTCGAGCAGTCAATGCAATCACGGTAAAATATCGTCACCCTATCCCTAGGTTAGATGATATGTTAGATGAATTGCATGGTGCCATTATATTTACTAAAATTGATTTGAAAAGTGGTTACCACCAAATAAGAATGAAAGAGGGAGATGAGTGGAAAACCGCTTTCAAAACTAAACATGGTCTATACGAGTGGTTAGTAATGCCATTTGGTTTAACTAATGCACCTAGTACCTTCATGCGTTTAATGAACCATGTTTTGAGACCTTTTCTTGGGAAATTTGTAGTGGTTTACTTTGATGATATTCTGATTTATAGCAGAAGTTTAGAAGAACACCTTGAGCACCTCAAAGCCATCTTTGAAGTACTTCGAAGGGAAAGGCTATATGCAAACCTTAAGAAGTGCACATTTTGCACTGATCGTGTTGTGTTTCTAGGATATGTTGTAAGTGCGCAGGGCATTCACGTAGATGAAGAGAAGATTAAGTCCATCCAAGAGTGGCCAACACCTACCTCAGTAAATGATGTGCGCAGCTTTCATGGATTAGCAAGCTTCGTCCGTCGTTTTGTGAAGGATTTTAGCACCATCGCTGCACCTCTTACCGCAGTCATAAAGAAGAACGAGAAGTTCTTTTGGGGGGAAGCCCAAGATAAGGCTTTCCAATTGCTGAAACACAAACTCACACATGCACCACTCCTTGCAATACCTAACTTTGATCTCACTTTTGAAGTGGAATGTGATGCATCAGGTGTAGGAGTAGGAGCCGTACTCATGCAAGGAGGGAGACCGATTGCCTACTTTAGTGAGAAATTAAATGGCGCGGTCCTCAACTATTCAACTTATGACAAGGAGATGTTTGCCCTTGTACGTGCTTTGGAGACATGGCAACACTACCTACGTGCACGGGAATTCGTCATCAAAACTGACCATGAGTCTCTCAAGCACCTAAAAGGACAACAAAAGCTGAGCAAACGACATGCCCGATGGGTAGCCTTCATTGAGTCTTTTCCATACGTCATCAAATACAAAACAGGTAAATCTAATGTCGTAGCTGACGCTTTATCTCGTAGACACATTTTGCTCACTGCTTTAGATGCTAAACTCCTAGGCTTTGAACTCATGAAGGAGTTGTATAAGAATGACTTGGATTTTGCGAACGCTTATGCGAATTGGGGAAAATCTGACTTTGAAAAATTCTTCGTACATGATGGGTTCTTATTTTATCTTACCAAGTTGTGCATTCCTCGAGGGTCCATACGTAACTTACTTATTCAGGAGTCACATAGTGGTGGACTAATGGGACACTTTGGTGTCACCAAGACATTAGCTGTATTACAGGAACACTCCATTGGTCTCGCATGCGCAAGGACGTGGAGAGGATTGTTGAAAGATGTGGCGTGTGCCACAAAGCTAAGTCTCGGGTCAACCCAAACGGTTTGTATACTCCTTTACCCATACCTCACCAACCTTGGGTTGACATTTCCATGGATTTCGTGCTTCGGTTACCTCGTTCAAAGCGTGGCCATGACTCTATATTTGTTGTGGTAGATAGGTTCTCCAAAATGGCTCACTTTATTGCATGTCATAAGACGGATGATGCTTTACACATTGCTGATTTATTCTTTAAAGAGGTTGTTCGTTTGCATGGCATACCTAGGACTATAGTATCTGATAGAGATGTCAAGTTTTTGAGCTATTTTTGGAAATCTTTATGGGGTCGGTTGGGAACCAAACTGTTGTTCTCTACCTCTAGTCATCCTCAAACGGACGGACAAACTGAGGTAGTCAATAGGACTTTATCCACACTCCTACGTGCAATCATAAAGAAAAATATCAAGTCATGGGAGGAGTGTCTACCTCATGTTGAGTTTGCATACAATAGGGTTGTGCATAGTGCTACACAATTCTCGCCTTTTGAAGTTGTGTATGGTTTGAACCCATTAACTCCCTTAGATTTGTTGCCATTACCTTCTTCTGAGCATATGAACTTAGATGGCAAGAAGAAAGCTGAGTTCGTGAGATCATTACATGACAAGGTTCGTACCAATATCGAGAGGAGGACGGCCCAATATGTCCAACAAGCTAATAAGCACAGGCGCAAGCTTGTCTTTGAACCAGGTGATTGGGTCTGGTTACATTTGCGCAAGGAGAGATTTCCAAACCAACGGAAAAGCAAGCTGTCACCAAGAGGAGATGGGCCTTTTCAAGTCATTGAGCGCATCAACGACAATGCATACCGCTTAGATCTGCCTGGTGAGTACAATGTTAGTGCTACATTCAATGTTGCTGATCTAAATCCATTTATTGCAGGGGACGAGTACGATTTGAGGGCAAATCCTTTTCAAGAAGGGGGGAATGATGCGATTGAGCACGAGACCCAAAGTGTACAAGTAGACCCTGTGAAGGTGCCCCTAGGCCCAGTGACACGAGCACGAGCTAAGAGATTCAAGGAGTCCCTCCAAGCCTTGGTACGTGCCATCCAAATCCAAGAGAAACCGGCCATTGAAGGAATTGAGTTGGAATATCCTTGCACGACTACTAAAATGCTGCTTACAATTGAAGATGCAAGTGTTCAAGCTCCAAATAGCGGGCCAAGCTGCAGTTAAGTGCCCTCGCTGAGCCGTACGGGGATCTCGCTGCCCGGTCAGCGAGTCGCGGGTCCAAGGGGGCGACGCGCCCCTGGCTTGGGGGCCCGGGGGCTTCGCTGCGCCCCCGGTGGGGGTTCGGGGGCAACGCCCCCGACGCTTAAGATCTATAGTTAGTTGGGCTAGCTTTCGGTCAAGTGGAGGCCCAAGGGCCTGGCCGAACTTTCCTTGTTATCTTTCCAGTTTATTAGGTCTTAGTCACGGCTATTAATAGCCTCAAGCCGCATGTTACATTCAGTTTTTTGGAGAGTATTGAATAAAATTTCCAGAATTTCGTCCATTCCTTGTGGCAAATTCCCTTAGCTTGTGAAAGCTAAGTTGAACATCATAGAGCTGATCCTAGGCTGTTCGTGACTTATCAATCAAGCACACATACTTGATTGTGGCGTCCTCTACCGTTAAATCTGTTCTTGAGTGGTCCAAGTTCAGGTTCAACTCCATCCAATCTTCATCGTGTTCCTCTAGATCCGAAGTTGCTTCCGCATCTCGCATCAGCTGGTATCTCGCATCACTACTTTAGTGAGAAATTAAATGGCGCGGTCCTCAACTATTCAACTTATGACAAGGAGATGTTTGCCCTTGTACGTGCTTTGGAGACATGGCAACACTACCTACGTGCCCGGGAATTCGTCATCAAAACTGACCACGAATCTCTCAAGCACCTAAAAGGACAACAAAAGCTGAGCAAACGACATGCCCGATGGGTAGCCTTCATTGAGTCTTTTCCATACGTCATCAAATACAAAACAGGGGACGAGTACGATTTGAGGGCAAATCCTTTTCAAGAAGAGGGGAATGATGCGATTGAGCACGAGACCCAAAGTGTACAAGTAGACCCTGTGAAGGTGCCCCTAGGCCCAGTGACACGAGCACGAGCTAAGAGATTCAAGGAGTCCCTCCAAGCCTTGGTACGTGCCATCCAAATCCAAGAGAAACCGGCCATTGAAGGAATTGAGTTGGAATATCCTTGCACGACTACTAAAATGCTGCTTACAATTGAAGATGCAAGTGTTCAAGCTCCAAATAGCGGGCCAAGCTGCAGTTAAGTGCCCTCGCTGAGCCGTACGGGGATCTCGCTGCCCGGTCAGCGAGTCGGGGGTCCAAGGGGGGCGACGCGCCCCTGGCTTGGGGGCCCAGGAGCGCAGCGAAGCCCCCGGTGGGGGTTCGGGGGCAACGCCCCCGACGCTTAAGATCTATAGTTAGTTGGGCTAGCTTTCGGTCAAGTGGAGGCCCAAGGGCCTGGCCGAACTTTCCTTGTTATCTTTCCAGTTTATTAGGTCTTAGTCACGGCTATTAATAGCCTCAAGCCGCATGTTACATTCAGTTTTTGAGAGTATTGAATAAAATTTCCAGAATTTCGTCCATTCCTTGTGGCAAATTCCCTTAGCTTGTGAAAGTTAAGTTGAACATCCTAGAGTTGATCCTAGGCTGTTCTTGACTTATCAATCAAGCACACATACTTGATTGTGGCGTCCTCTACCGTTAAATCTGTTCTTGAGTGGTCCAAGTTCAGGTTCAACTCCATCCAATCTTCATCGTGTTCCTCTAGATCCGAAGTTGCTTCCGCGTCTCGCATCACTTTTGGGACTTCCTACTTTGTTTATTCCTTCTACTGGAAAAAAGATTCTGCAAACAGATGCTAGTGACAAATACTGGGGAGCTATTTTGCTTGAAGAAGACCTCAATGGAAAAAGAAATTGTTGTGGATTTGCCAGTGGAAGATTCAAAACAGCTTAACAACATTATCATTCCACATTCAAGGAAATACTTGCGGTAAGAAATGGAATAAAGAAATTTTCTTTCTTCCTCATCTCTCAACAATTTTTGGTTGAAATAGATATGGGATCATTTCCTAAAATGCTGCATTTTAAACAAAAGACCATCCCATACCCTCAACTCCTTCGTTAGGCAGCCTGGTTTTCCCAATATTCCTTTGATGTTAAACATATTAAAGGGAAAACAAACATTGTTGCTGACTTCTTTTCAAGGAAAGAACCTTTACCTCAACAAGTCTTACCACAAAAAGCCTTAACTTGTTTCATGTTTACTCCAATCCAGGATCATCCGCCAGATATTTATGAAATACCTTACCCATGGGAAAAAAATATTGAAAGGATTAGAAACCAATATGAACTTGAATTTTTTCGTTCATATGGTGGTTCAATACTCAGTCCCTTTGGTACTAATCCTGAATATCCTTTTTGTCAAATCTTTATTGCCAGTCCTACTGAATTTCCAAAAGAATTATTATGGTATTTTTGGTGCTTGTGTCACCAACACCATATTTTGATGGAATTTCAGGGTCCATTTTTCAATAGACCATTGGTCCAGAATCTTAAACAATTTCTTCAATGGTTTAAACCCTTGTCTTATTGGAAAAACCTGTTTGCTACAAATCCAAAGCATCTACTCCTCCATTTCCATCGCCCTTGTCACCTCATAAATAACCAGGTTCAAGCCCTATCCAATGTAGTTATTTATAGGGAATTGTCTCATACTATTTTAGACCAAGAAATTGAGTATGGAGAAGCTCAGAGATACATATTCCAGGAGAACAGATGCATTCCCCCTGAAATTTGGCCAGGACCTCATGGATCATGGAATTATCAAAGTTCTCATCCTTATTGGACTCAAATTCACAGGGCTAAAAAAGAGTGGACTGATAAAATGAATTCAACAGAATTTCAAGATGCTCAGATACCTGAAACTCAGGACCAGAGATCTGAAACTCAAAACCCAGAATCTTCCGGTACACAAAAATCCATTCACAAATACTGTCCAGAATGGAAAAGCATTGAAAATAAAAGGAGGAATAAAAGAAGCCATGAAGACTGGATTGAACAAATGAACATCACTGATCCATATTCTACTCCTTCTGACACCCCAGAAGAAGACTGGACAATTTGAAGACACAGGGACCTATGTGTTTGCCACAATTTCGGCACGGGCCTTATCCTTTATGAAAGGACAAATTACTATTACAAGAGTCAATTAGCTGTTCAAATAACCAAAGGTCGTTTACCCTTTGAAGTCTGTAAAAGGTACCTTTTCAAGGTACCAAGAGTCAAGTTGTCTTTTATATTTTAGAAAGGTTGTTTGTCCCTTTAACTACTTGAAGAGTCACTTTGTAACCTATAAATAGATGAGCCTTATTAGTTGAAAGGGTCATCGAGTCTTGTATCAAAAATCTATCAATAAACTTTTTTGTGTGTTTCTCAAGTGTTTGGCTAAACTTTTTTAGTTTTCTTCCCTGGGAAGGCCGAGATCCTCATAACTGCGTGTTGCTTAGACTATCATAGCTTTGGGATAAACTGCTCTTCTGAAAATAGTCCCTTGAACGTTTGAAGGCCCAAAGAAGAGAAAGGCCGTTGCCATGTTCGGGAATTCTTTCAAGGAGCAAGTTATTTCACTGAAATGGAATCTAAGCAGGCACTCTGGTATTTGGTATCAGAGCCATACCCTGGGGAGAAACAGTAATACCACCCAGTTACATTTTCCAAAATTTTATGAATATTGTTAGTGAATATTATTCTAATATGCAATGGTTAGAATTACATAATAATTACTATGCTTGGTATGAACATATTCGTGATCGTATTTTTGAAGGTAATCATTGGTGTGCCTATGATAATTTTACTAAAGAAAACTGTTTGATGTTCATAGATATTTATGAAAAAGAACAAAAAGATGCTGCTAAGTTTTTACATCCTATGTCTTACATACTGTAGTCAGTAGACAAGTTAGAATTGATTTACTTTATCATCGTTTATTTGTCATTATGTGTGAAGAAAGTGAATAAATAATAATATAGCCTTGTTATATTTTATGTGTTATAATTTATGGCTTCATCTAGCTCAACTGCTGTATCTATTCCTAATGGTCTGTCATTAAATAAAGCTAATAGTAGTAAATTAGATTATCTTTATGAAGTATCTGTTGAACCAGAGGTGGTTAATCCTACCTCTTTACCTCTTATTATCCCTTATACCATATTTGCTAAAAAGTCTGTCTCTCCTTCACAGGTAATAAAATCGTTAATCCAATATCATCCAAAAGGAGTTAAGGAATATATCCAAGCCTCTAAAATCGATCAAATTCCAATCCCTGCAACAAAAAAGGAACAGTTCATAACTCTGCACATTCCAGATGATTTTCCTTTGCAGTGGAGGCAACAGGGATATACCCACATGCATTTCGGGGCTATTAGGATCTCCTTATCATACCATGGACGAAAAGGACTTCCCGTAGTGGCTCGTGTAGCTCTACTGGACACCCGATTTACACAATATCAGCATGCTTGTATTGCAACTGTTGAAACAACTCTAAATGCTGGAACTGTGTTTGTTACCCTTTTTCCTAATTTCAATATGTCTTTAGCAGATCCCCATCTGCTTGATGCTTTAAAGGTATAGGTTCAAATTGTTGGGGCAGATCAAGTTCAAGATGCAATAGCAGCAACTCTTCATTATCAGATGGTGTACAGAGTCCAGAATCATGCTCTTGATTTGAAAGTTCTTGGAAGTGAGGATGCTCTTCTTATTCAAGTTGATGAGAAGAATTCAACCTCATGCATACATGTTATCAGATCTAGTCCAATTATTACCCAATAGTTGGATTACTGATTATGAACAATTACACACCCAGGCCAATGAACCTCTTGAGTCATCCAATTCAAAAATCACAAAGACAATTGAAGGGAGAACTTCTATCTCTTTTGATCATTCTCATTTAAAATCCTTCATAAAAACACTTCCTTCTATTATGCTTGCAGAATTCCGTTGAAGTTGCCAACCAAGGAAGGAAAGTTATAGCTCCAAAGTGTATATGGGTATAACCTTGCTGTTTCCATTGCATAGGAAAATCATTAGGAATATGCAAAGTTATAAACTGTTCTCTTTTAGTAGCAGGAATAGGATGTTGATCAACCTTTGATGCTTGAATGTATTCTTTGATGACTGGGTTTTCAAAATCTCTAAGACACCTGGAGCCTGGACATTTTGCAAAGAATAGTCCCCAAAACCAAAAGGGAGTAAAATTAATATAAGAAATTCAAGACATACTCCAAAAATCCAAAATATTTCCTCAACAATCTTGCCAAGTGGAGAAACCATCCGACCCAATCCCACAGAGGATGTCCTTAATTGGCAAACTGAGAACTCTCTTGTTCAAAATACTGCTCTTATATCCATTCATAAGAACATCTCCTTATTATCAAAAATGTCTTAATATTTTGGAAAAAGAAGAAAAATGGAACCCAAAACCATTTTGCAAACCTGAACCATTAGTTCCAATTCACACTCCACAGATACAGGAATGCTTTATGTTCAATGAAGCAGATTTTCCGAAATTGGAAACTTTCAACAAAAATGGTTCAAGACATACCCCAAAAATCCAAAATATTTCCTCAACAGTCTTGCCAAGTGGAGAAACTGCCCGAGCAAATCCCACAGAAGATGTTCTTAATTGGCAAACTGAGAACTCTCTTGTTCAAAACACTACCCTTGTATCTATTCATAAGAACATCTCAAAGACCAAAGACAAGATTGAACAAATTGATACCACTGTATCAACCCAACAATCCTAGGTATCTCATATGATTGAAGTCTTTGAAAAAAGGCTTCAAGAGCTCAAATACATTATGCCTTCCGATCCATCCACTTTAGCTGATTTTATTCTTAATAAGGAAAAGGAAACCAAGTTTATTCAAGATTAGCTGCATGTATTGAAAACAACAGGTCAAGTTCCTACATATGATGTAGGTCCATCTACACCCCTTTCTAAGGTAAGTTCAATGTATGGAGCAGTACCCCTTAGAAATTGGCCGACACCTTTCTATTTTGGTGGGGTTTCTACCCCATCACCATCCTTATATTTCCTAGAACCACAGCCACAGGCTACAAAACCTTTTGATATTGCAGCAACTCTACGAGAATATCGTAGAAATAAACAAATTCAAAAGGATGCTGAAATAGCAAAAAGAATGGCTGACAAAGAACAAAGAAAAGCTGAAGCTGAAAGGGAAAGAAAGGCAAAACAAGCTACAATAGAACAACCGTCATCCTCTCAACAGGAACCTCCATCCTCATTAATGTTTAGTACTTATACTAATCCCATTTTTTCTGTTGAATAGGAAAGAAAGGCAAATGAGGCTATAAGAGTCTATGATAATCCTTTGTCATCAGCATTAGATAAACTTCATGATGATTCAGTTCCGTATATTTCTACTTATACTGAATTTCATGATGATTCCTCTAAGAATACCAACTCAGAGGAAAATACTTCTTCAGAATCCTCAGATGATGAATTAGTCTCAACAAATGATTCTTCAGAACAATCATCAGAAGAAGAGACTATTCCACAGATCCATATGGCAGAACCAGAACCTGAAGTAGTTGAACCTGATGATAATGAAGAAGAAGGGGAAACATTATTTGATCGCCCACAGCGAGCTACTTTCCCAAAATCAAAGGGAGTGCCTCTGTTTACAATTGATAATATTCCACCTGAAAAGTGGGAAGCAAGATTCCAAGAATTCCATGCTTGGATGCTTGCTCAAAATTTGACAGAAGAATCTCACTTTGAAATTTTATCAATTTTTACAGCTCATCTGCCCAGAATTCTCAAAGATTGGTGGACATCCATTGGAGATGCAGATAAAATGACATTCTTGACCAGACAAGATTTCATGGAGAACATTCATATTTTGCACCTAACATTTCTTGGAAATGTCAGGGAATTCCAAGAGACCAAAAGAAAAGAATTTTTCCAAATGAGATGTTTATCCTATGATCGTCGCGATCTAAATAAACATTTCAAAAAGATGATTAAATTATTTTATTCTCTTGGTGCAGATATTAATCTGAAGCAACCTTTTATCAGTTCTCTTCCAAAGCCACTTGCAGATGGTGCAGAAATGTATATCCATAATAAATATGGATCAATCTTAAATCTCACCATTGGACAGATCAAACAAGCAGTTTTCCTATCTCTTGATGACCTTTGTCACAAAAGAAAGGTTATTCGAGAATATCTAAAAGGAGATGTTTGTTTAGACCAAGCCTGCAAGAAGCCAGAATTGATTACAAAAGGCAAGTGTCAAGCCTGTACTTCATCTCAGAAATGAAAAGGATCCAGAAGGTTCAAAAGATTCAAAAGCTTTACCAAGACATACAAGAACTTTCCAAGAAAATCCTTCAGAAAGAAATGGAGATATTTTAGACGAAAATCTAAAAGGTTCAGAGGCACAAAAGGCAACAAATGTTTTATCTGTGAAAAGCCTGGACATTTTGCAAAAAATTGTCCTCAGAATCAAAAGGGAGTAAAATTAATTTCAGAAATTCAGAATGAACTTCATTTTTCTATATCTGATTTAGAGTCCGAATTTTCTGAACAGCAAGAACCTACTGATACTACTCTCTTGGCTTTACAGGTTCCCGAAGAAATTTTAAGTATTGGCCCTGTTGCTTTAGCAGACAAAGAAGAGGACAAGAAAGAAATTTATCCACAAACCCTTATTCATATTTTATTGGATAAATATTCTAAACCTGTACCTCTTATTGCATTCTTTGATACAGGAGCTCATACTTCCATTATGAGGAAAGACATCCTACCAGACTCATATTGGATTCCAGAAGTAAATAAGTTTCGAGGAGCTGATGGAAATCTTTTTGAAACAAGATTTATCACAAAAAATCCCATCACTCTCAAACTTCTCCCAAATTGTTGTGTTAGTTCAAAATTTTTGGGAGCAAATTTTACTAGTAAAGACTTGTTGTTAGGTTTTGATCTTTACAAACAAAACAAGTATCTTATTACAGGACATGGGATAAAATCAAAAAAGTTTTTCAAACCCTTTATTGAAATCCCTAAACTGTATTTGATACAAGAAGAAAGTCTTCAAAAAGATCAACTCCAGCAGATCCAAAATCAGATCCTTCAAGAGTCATGCTCAACAAACCACCAAGAGTTTTTACAAAAATGTGATCATCCTTTGTGGGAAAATCCTGATTTCTATATCCGACTTCATTTCAAAAAGAATGAGGATATCAATCCCACAAAAGCTAGTCATTCTGGAATGAATCCGAATGACACAAAGCTTGCAGAACAAGAATGCCAAGAACTCTTGAAGTTTGGACTAATTGAGATTTCTCATTCTCAATGGGCATGCCAAGCATTTTATGTCAATAAAAGATCTGAACAGGTAAGAGGGAAAATGAGGCTGGTAATTACCCCTCAATATTTTCCTACTTGATGATAAGTTTCCAATTCCCAACAGATTTACCATTTTCACCCAGATATCCAAAGCAAATTGGTTTTCTAAATTTGATTTAAAATCTGGATTCTGGCAGTTGGGAATTCATCCTGAAGATAGGCATAAAACTAGATTTTGTATTCCAAATCATCATTTCCAATGGAAGGTGATGCCTTTTGGTTTGAAAACCACACCTTCTCGTTTTCAAAAAGCAATGATAAGGATTTTCTAGCCTATCTTACATTCAGCACTTATCTATATCGATGACATTCTTCTTTTCAGCAATACTTTTGAGGAACATCTTGAGTTGCTTAAAGATTTTCATCATCTTGTTAAGCAATATGGGATAATGCTTTCTGAAAAGAAAATGTTTTTGGCTCAGCAAGAAATTTCATTCCTTGGCATGAAAATTGCTAAAGGAAAATGTACTCCTGAACAGCATGTTGGATACTCTGTTAAAGATTTCCCTGAAGAAAATCTTTCAAAAACACAAGTCCAGCAATTCCTTGGTGTTGTTAACTATATTCGGGAATTTCTTCCCAAAGCTTCAAAGCATATTAGTCCTTTGACTAAAATGCTCAAAAAGAAACCTCCACCATGGGGTGTTTCACAAACCCGAGCAATCCAAAATCTCAAGGAAGAACTTCAAAATCTTCCTACACTTCATATCCCATCTGATGGGAAAAAGATCTTACAGACAGATGCCAGTGATAAATATTGGGGAGCTGTACTACTTGAAGAAGATAAACAGGGAACAAAGCATTGTTGTGGATTTGCCAGTGGAAAATTCAAAGTTTCTGAACAGCATTATCATTCCACATTCAAAGAAATCCTTGCAGTAAAGAATGGTATAAAGAAATTCTCTTTTTTCCTTATATCTCATCATTTCTTGGTTGAAATGGATATGGGATCATTTCCTAAAATGCTGCACTTCAAGCAAAACCTTGTCCCTAATCCCCAACTACTCAGATGGTCAGCATGGTTTTCCCAATATTCTTTTGATGTCAAAAATATTAAGGGAAAAAAGAGCATTGTTGCTGATTTCTTCTCAAGGAAAGAACCTTTACTTCAACAAGCCTTGACAACCTCTGCTTCACAGTGTTTTATGTTCTCACCTGTTTCTTCTGAACCCCCAGATATTCATCAAATTCCTTATCCATGGGAAAAAGAAGATATTGAAAGAATCCGAAATCAATATGAACTCGAAATATTCAGTTCATATGGAGGATCAATCTTAAATCCCTTTGGAACAAATCCTGAATACCCTTTCTGTCAAATTTTCATTGCCAGACATGATGATTTTCCAAAATCCCTATTATGGTATTTTTGGTGTCTTGCCATCAATATCATATTCTTATGGAATTTCAATCACCGTTTTTAATCAGCCATTAAATCCAAACCTTCAAACTTTTCTGCAATGGTTTCAACCATCCAATGAAATACCGCCACTTGTCGCCACCAATTCCATTCATTTTTTCCCTTCTCTCTCTTGGTATTTAAAGTCAACAATTGTGGCTGATGTATGAGATATTTTGAGGGTTAATTAGCTGTAATAAAATAAGAAGATTAAAGTAATAAAGTAGGGATCAAGCGGTGTGTTCAATCGGTAGCGCGACACCCGTCGGTCCAAGCCGTTTGTCCTTAAATCGCATATACTTGGGTTTTTAACTTCTAATCACCAACTTATTATTATCACTTCTAATCATATAATATTTTCTCATCCAAAAGTCACTCTTAAGCACCAAATTTGATCCTCGCTCCGTACCGGATAATTACACGACGGATACACGAAATACCCTATTTCACTTCGAATTGAAATCGGAAAGGAAAACCCTAATTTTCTATGATCATTGGCACTTTTTCTAGGGTGATTAAGTAGCAATATGGTATGGAATAATAATTTTCAAATAATTTTCAAATAAAAGGAAATTTTCAAGAAATATGTAAGGAATTTGCAAGTCCTCACAATGGGGCCATTATGAAGAAAATTGCCAGAAAGGATTTCTCCAAGATATTATTGACCATTTTAATGATAATGGAGAACCAATCTATCATTTTCAAGATCCAATATCTGGCCATATATATTTTGATACTTGTACAAGGTGTGAAGAATGTTATTGGGCAGAACAACTTGAGTTAGATGTCTCTGAAATTTCTTTTAAAAAGAGATCTAAACCAGTTGACCCTCAGCCTTTCGAACCTCGCCCTTGCAAGTCTGATCCAAAGCCACAAAATCCTGATGCAGACAATTTTCAGGCAACCCGAAGTAGTTTTGATGGTTATCAAATTCCTTCTAATTGGGTACACCACGTACCCACAAAAAAGAAGATCTTGCATCCCTACTATCAAAAGTGTCTGGACATCTTAGACAGAGAAGCAAGAGCTCAATTAAAGAAGGTTCAGCAGGAATCCAAACTGTTACCTAAGCTACCGGAGATCAGCTCTCAACCCATTCCTTGTTTCATGTTTCAGGAAGCTGACTTTCCACCTTTGGAATCGTTTGTTAAAAATGGTTCTAAACATACCCCAAAAAACCAAAATGCTGCCCCTGTTATACCAACTGGAGAAACTGCTACTACAGATATTTCTTATGAAATTCTTAATTGGCAAACAGAGAATTCTTTGGTCCAGAATTCAGCTCTTACCTCCAACCATCAGAATGTCTCAACAGTATCTCAACAGGTAAGTACTCTTGGTACTTCTGTTAGTCATTTGGATACTTCTGTAAATTCCCAAAAGGAAGAAGTATAAAAAATGATTAGTGTTCTTGAAAAAAGGCTTGCCAGTCTTAAATATGATTCACCTTTGAATGCATCTTCTCTAGCAAATTTTGTTTTAAATCAAGAGAAAGAAACTACGTTTCTTCAAAAACAAATTGCTACTTTAAAGACCACGGGTGAAATTCCAAAATATGATATTGGTCCATCTGAACCCCCTCCACGGGTAAGTTCAGGATTTGGTGCAATTCCTTTGAGAGATTGGCCTACATCATTTTACTTTGGAAATATTACTACTCCTAATCCTTCAGTCTTCTTCCCAGATCAGCCATAGCCAGTTTCCCAAAAACCTTGGGATATTGCTGAAGTTCTTCGTGAATATCGAAGAAAAAAGAAAGAACAGGCAAAGAAAGAAAAAGAACATCAGAAAATTGAAGCTGAACAAAAGAGGCAAGAGGAAGAAAGGCAGAGAAAACAAAAGCAGATTGTAACAGAAACTTCTTTAATGTATACTGTACAATCTAATCCTACTTTTTCTGCTCAACAGGAAAAAAAGGTAGTCGAAGCCACGAAAGTTTATGAAAATCCTTTATCTTCTATGTTAGAGGATCTTCATCAACAATCGATCCCCTACCTTACAACTTCCAAAGTCGATAACAATATGGAATCTCAATCTTCTGAGTCAGAAAAACAAAATGTTATTTCTGACGAAGATAGTGCTCAAGAAGATTCTTCTGGATCTACATCAGACTATGAATCCCCAGACTCTATCAGTTTTTTTGATGAAGATAAGGAAGAGAGTCCTCTCATCCTTATGAATTCAGAAGTTGTTGAGGAACCAGAATCAGAAGAAGAAGTTGAACACTCTTCTACTAGACCACCACCCAGACAAGATTTTCCAAAAATAAAGGGAGTACAATTATTTTCAATTGATGATATTCCTGCTGGAAAATGGGAAGCTAAATTCCAAGAATTTCATGCTTGGATGGCTGCTCAAAATCTTCATGAAGAATCTCATTTTGAAATCTTATCCACCTTTACTGCTCATTTTTCAGGAATTCTAAAAGATTGGTGGACTAGCCTTGGTGATGCTGACAAAATGACTTTCTTAACTCGGCAAGATTTTTCAGAAAACATAAACATCCTTCATCTGATGTTTATTGGTGATGTCAAAGAAAGCCGTGAAACCAAGCGAAAAGAGTTTTTTCAGATGAAATGTTTATCTTATGATAGGAGACATATAAATAAGCATTTCAAAAGAATGACTAAACTTTTTTATATTCTTGGTGCAGATATTAATCTCAAACAAGCATTTATTAGTTCTCTACCAAAGTCACTTGCTGAAGGAGCTGGAATATATATCCATAATAAATATGGATCCATCCTTAATCTCACAATAGGACAATTGAGGCAGGCAGTCTTATTAGCTCTTGATGATCTATGTCACAACAGAAAGGTTATTCGAGAATATCTCAAAGGAGATGTTTGTCTTGATCAAGCTTGCAAGAAACCTGAGCTCATTATTAAAGGAAAGTGCAAAGCTTGTGGACCATTTAAAAGAAGGAAAAAGTTTAAAAGATTTAAGACATTCAGCAAGAGTTATAAACAATTTTCGAAAAGACCTTTTAGGAAAAGATGGAGATTTTTCAAGAGAAGAACTAAACAGTTCAGAGGAAAGAAAGGATCCAAATGCTTTGTTTGTGGAAAGCCTGGACATTTTGCAAAAAATTGTCCCCAAAATCAAAAGGGAGTACATCTTATTTCAGAAATTCAGAATGAATTTAATTTACAATTTTTTGATTTAGAATCTAAATTTTCTGAACAGGAGGAGCAAACTGACTCTACTCTTTTGGCTTTACAGGTTCCAGAAATTCTTATGGCAAGGCCAAAAGAAATTGGAAAAAGGCCAATATATCCTCAGGCACTTGTTCATCTTCTTATGGACAAGTACTCTACGCCTATTCCTTTAATTGCTTTTTTCGATACTGGTGCTTCTTTATCCATCATGAAAAAATACGTTTTACCTGACCATTTTTGGACCTCCTATGAAAAAGAATTTACAGGAGCTGATGGGAAATCTTTTAATACTGATTTCATTACAAAAAACCCCATTACTCTCAAGATTCTTCCAGATTGTGTTATCACTACCCAATTCTTAGGAGCTAATCTTGATTCAGGAAAAGATCTTTTGCTTGGCTTTGATGTTTACAGACAAGACAAATTTTTTATTACAGCCAGAGGGATTAGATCAAAAAAGTTTTTTAAAACTTTCATAGAAATCCCTAATCTTTATCTTATAGAGGATGAAACCTCTATCTCTTTAAAAGAAAGACTCAAGAAGTTTCGTGAAAAAATTATCAAAGAGTCTTGTGCTTCTAACCATCAGGAATTTCTTTCACCCCCACCGAAGGTCTGGCTCGCACTGTTGCAATTCAAATTTGAAACTTAAATTCGAAATTGAATTTTGAATTCCCCCGCCACGTCGAACACTCCCGCTGCGGTCGGGATGGCTGATGTGAGAACCTGTAAATTTTCTTATTTTCTAGGCTTTATTTTATTTATTTGCACGCCTTTTATGCATTTTCTTTATTAGGAAAATTGTCTAGATAATTTTTATGAGCAAATAGGGGTTTTAAGTTATTTTTCTAGTATCGGTTAGTTTTTAAGAAATTAAGAGCGTATATTGGACGTGGGACCCACTAGTGCGGAAAGTTCGGTGAAATTCGGCCAATTAGGTTAAGTTTTGTATACAGGGTTTATTTTACAAGGTGTTAAGAGATAATTAGAGGTTACTTAGTTGGATTAATCTTGGAGAGACAAAGGGATAGCTATAAACCAAAAGGTGATAAGTGTCACCATCCAATTCACTCTTGGACTTTGACCTAACTTTTACCTTTACTAAAAACCAATTTTTGACCCAATTTTCTTCCATTTTTTCTTGTCTTGGCCGACCCATTTGAAGAGCAAAACAAGAGAGGAAATTTCTTCATTTTCTAACCTCAATTCTTGCTCAAATCTTGAGTTTCAACCACCCAAATCACAAACTACACCATACAAATGCTCAACTAGGAAGTTTAAAGGTTTTGGTGGAGTTGTTTTGGAGGAGAAAAGTCTAAGCTACCATTTTTGTCTTGAGTTTCCAAGGTATTTTGTCAAGAACTTCCTCTTACTTCAATTAATTGGTGATTAGTGGTTTTTAGTTGTTTTAGATGTTGTTTTGTGGAAGATTAGTACTTGAATGCATGAATTTTAGATTAGGGTTTCTAGTTTCCTCAATTCTGTCTGTTTCTGTTTGAGTATGTTATAGACCGAATTAGCCTTAGGTTAAAACATCAAAGTTGTAGAGAATGATGTTTTATAGTAGCCTACAAAATTTTATCTCAATTGGAGCATCGTATCTTGTGAAAAGACCGAAATACCCCTGCTGCCCTGTTTCTACCCGAACATGCTAATCAGCTTCTGTAATTGGCTGTTTTGACCAGGAATATTACTGATTTGGTTGTCAATGTCTTCTTAAGACTTATATCCTTGTATCTTAGCTTTCAAATGGCTTTGGAATCACTTGAATTGGAGTTGTATATTCTGAGATATGACTGAAGGAGTTAGGACTGCCACAGTGAACTTCAAACTGGAAAATCTAAAGTTGTTTTGGTAAATTTGACCTTGATACATTGCAAACTGGATTGAGTGGCCTTCTTCAACCTTGTAACCCCCTATCTTAGCTTCGAAATAGTATAAGTTTCACCTCAATCCGATTAGCGTAGCCTCAGATGTGCCCATTCCGCAAAAACCCGTCAAAACTGTCTTTTGTAAACTTCGTTTCCACACTTGTTGTTAGCTTAATTTTTGTCCTTGTATTGTCTTGAGCATATTGAGTGACTGTTTATGTTGTGTGTAATGTTGGGATTGATTGAGGAAAACAATGAAGCCATGAATGGCTGGAAAATAGGTAAATACAAAGGGCCCAAATTTTCGCTCGAGGACTAATTTTCTATTTGAACTTGCATATTTTCATTTGGCAAATACTATGACCGTTTTTCCATCTTAAAACATGGTCCTTCTTCAATTGGAAACTCCAAATGTTTACTTACTCTTACCAAATAAAGAGAGAAGTGGTTTAGGGTTTTCTTGGGCACTTTGTCCTCATTTTACATGAATTTCATTAAGACCTTTAGTTTATAATATTTACTTGAATATGAGATGATTTTGAACCATATAAACGATTTCGAAAACAGCATTTCTTAGCCTATCTAGTTGGATTCCGACTTGTCTTTGGTTCAATTGTTTCCATTGGAAAATTTTATAATCCTTTTGAGTTTGGTTTTACATTTGGTCTATGAAACCCTAAATGTCCTCATTTCACTTTAAAGTCTTTTATTACGATATACTCATCAATTGGCGAGTTTCTTTGATTTCACCTAATTGTTTGTGCTAGATGAGCTGTAATATTCTTTCTCGTTAATTTTAGGTTTTCTCGGTGACTAAGGATAATATCTGGAAGGATATTTTGCAAGTTGGTTTGCGTACATAGGTGAGTGTTCCTTGTTTGTTATATTCTCCTTGACTTCATGACTTGTTGTTGTTGTTTGAAGATGTGTTAAGTGTTTTCAATAATTTCCAAAACGAATTTTCTAGGCGAGTGTCTACTTTATCGCGCTCGACCTAAATGAAACGTGAGATTGTCAATGATTTAATGGTTGATACATTAGTTGAGCATGATGTAAGCCTTTTGGCTGAATTGGGCCCTGCCCTTCGTTACCGATCGACTCGAGCTAGAAGCGGACTCGGTCGGGCGATATGGTGACCCTGGGTGAATTTGGTATACTCGAGTATTACCTTATAGTCCGGACAACGACCGGATAGGTGGAGCCTGGCCAACGGCCGGGAAGGGGGTGAACGAACGAACGAAAGAACAAACGGGGGATTTTATTTACAAAAAATGCATTTTCAAACAATTGGAGGAATAAAGGGAAATGTCAGGAGAACGAACGAACAAACAAACAAATTGCTCCTTGTGAGCCCGTATCCTTTTAATGAATGTGTTACTATCGCTTTCCATTGTAAATGTTTCTTGAATTATTGATACTCCATGTTTAATGTCTTGAATTGATTGTTTGATTATGTGTTCGGAACCTCACTGAGTTTTTAGCTCACCCCTTTAGTTTTATTTTTCTTAACAGGGGACGGCGAGCAGGATGAGAGCATAGACTAGCCAGTCTAGTTCTTTTGTTTATTTTGTTTCTTTTGTAGTGGTTCTCGCCTAGTGCTTGGCACGAGCTGGACGTATGAAGAATTGAGAACCTTTGTATATTCGATCTTTATACTCCCTTTTGGGATGACAATGTATATAAGTTCCGCTTTAAGTTTTGGATTGTTGCCCTATTTATTCTTGTGATTTATTCCGATTTCATTTAAGGACTGTAATGAGGGAGTGAGTCCCGGCGAGAGTTGGGCAGGCGACCCGTCGAACCCTGGGGTACGGCCTAGGGGAGGTGGGGCCGTCACAACTGACACGTGTCCCCCGCCTGGTGGGCCCCACACGCGACACCTGGCAGAGGGATAGGACGATAAATACGGAGCATTCCTTGCTCGGCACGCCCATTCCAGTGAAATTCTTCAATACGGTGCGTTTCGAAGAGCAGAAATAAAATGGCCAACATGAAGGACATGGCAGGATTCCTCAGGGTCGTGAGGGACTACGGCATGGAGCACGTGGTGCTCCTCAGCATGTACTTCGCACTTCGCATGGGGAGCCATCGATTCATCCACGAATGGGACCTGCTGTTCAGGGCAGTCGAGAAGCTCAAGGGAACCCTGTCGGATTCAGATGAGGCTGGGGATGATGCCAGCTCCACCGGGAGCAGCCGACCTTCTTCGATAGAAAAAGCGGACCGAACCCCCTGATCCGGTGAAACCCCTTCCATGGATGAAGAAGTGGGACCCACACGCACAGGAAAATACATAGAACAGAACGTAGAATACTGGATAGCATACGAGTATGTGTACGTATGTAATACATAGGGATTCGATGCAGCAATGACACGTGTAATAGATGTGCAGGAAGGAAATAAAATGCTTCAATTCATTTCATCCTTAAAGAAAATGCGTACAAATTCGAATGGAATGACCCTAATATTAATGGTGCCATATTGGGATACTACATTTTGTGCCATACATTGAGAAATTATTGATTGGGCCTGGTGCGAGGCCCAATGCCAGTGTTAACAGCCCACTGGATCGAGAAGTTGAGAACATTTTCGATTAAATTGACCTGGGCCTGGTGCGAGGCCCACTAGGAATTAACTGGCCCAGTTAACATTTGAACGACCCATCTGATCAAGAAATACTGAGTGTGCAGCCCAACGGGAACTCAATTATTGCTGTCCAATTCTTTGACTTCTTGGACAATTAGTGCCTGCTCTTGGTTTGTGAGTGCAAAGAGAGGTTGTTGCAGGAAGAAGAATGCCGCATTCTGCTTAGTCCAGTTGAGAAGATCCTGACGGTCTGGTGCACTTAAGTAGATGTCATATGAAGAATTGAGACCAGGATTGCAGAGCACAATTGTTGGAATTCCCCCTTTAATTTTTCTGGGTTTGGCATATTTGCAATTGGACGACCAATCTCGTTGTGCACCCAGAAATTCATTCCAGTGTTTGAGAAATTGAGGGTTTACGTCATCTATGATGTTGTACCATGCCTCATCAGAGTGATGGGCCAGATCAATATGGCCTGCGGAGTAATTGTGGGCCTGAGAATTGAGACTTCTTGCCCAACATGTTTTACCAGTTCGACTTGGGCCTTCTATTATTATGGACATGGGCCTGTGTGGTCTGTTACCAGGCCCAGTAACATTTGTATCGACCCAATGGGTCAAGAATGATGGAATGCATTCAAACTGTTTGAAACGAGCCACGTATGGTTCTAGTGCCCCGGTGGAGCCACGTATCGTCCTATCCCTCTCCCCAGGCCCAACCAATAATATCCAAATATATGGATAACTTGCTCTCAATTTTTTGATCCAGTGGGCCGTTTAAAATGGAATTGGCCCTCGCACCAGGCCCAATAAAAATATCACTAGATCCAACCATAGTGATCATCAATAAATAAAATATATAAGTCCCACAAGCGTATTCAGCAATCCTCGTCTCAATTGCTATTTAAATGCACACCGTCTATTCGTGATGATTCAGTCCCATTTAGCAGAATGCGGCATTTTCCTTCGTTGAATAGCATCTACACTTCTCCAGATATCAAGATCAGGCACCACCTGTCTAAGAGGAAGAAAAGGAGAACAACCAGAGTTCAGTTCGCATGTGGCTGCTGCATCCTCTACAGCAATGGATGCAACGAGGGACACCACGTTCTCAGCCTTGATGCGGCACGGCAGTTACTCCTGGAAGTTTTAGAAGGATCCCCTTCACTTCACCACGTTCCAGGCAAGTCCGACCACTTGGTCGGTGTCAATTTGGGCAAATTACAACCTCCGCAAGAGGTTGCATCTCGACAAGATGTGGGCACATCTCCTCATCAGGACTCCCTGGTCCTTGAAGGCAGCGGATCCCATTAGGATTAATAATAGGGTCAGGGCTCTCGTAACAAGCCAGTTATCTAATTTGGGCGTCAATAGTCCGATAACTATAGAATTAGCGTGCAGGTCCCTGCCACGCGTCTGGATCAACTGCACTGAAGCAGATTTCGAATTTGTACGCATATTGTTTAAGGATGAAATGAATTGAAGCATTTTATTTCCTTCCAGCGCATCTATTACACGTGTCACTGTTGCATCGAATCCCCATGTATTACATACGTACGCATACTCGTATGCTATCCAGTATTCTACGTTCCGTTATACGTATTTTCCTGTGCGTGTGGGTCCCACTTCTTCATCAATGGAAGGGGTTTCACCGGATCAGGGGGTTCGGTCCGCTTCTTCTACCGAAGAAGGTCGACTACTCCTGGTGGAGCTGGCATCATCCGCAGCCTCATCTGAATCCGACAGGGTTCCCTTGAGCTCCTCGACTGCCCTGAACAGCAGGTCCAGTTTGCGGATGAATCGATGGCTCCCCATGCGAAGTGCGAAGTACATGCTGAGGAGCACCATGTGCTCCATGCCACAGTCCCTCACGACCCTGAGGAATCCTGCCATGTCCCTCATGTTGGCCATTTTATTTTTGCTCTTCGAAACGCACCGTATCGAAGAATTTCACTGGAATAGGCATGCCGAGCAAGGAATGCTCCGTATTTATCATCCTATCCCTCTGCCACATGTCGCGTGTGGGACCCACCAGGCCGGGGACACGTGTCAGCCATCCCGACCGCAGCGGGAGTGTACGACGTGGGGGGGAATTCGAAATTCAATTTCGAATTTAAGTTTCAAATTCGAATTGCAACGGTGCCCGGACGAAATAGTACCCGTGGGGGTGAAATAGTACCCGAGGCAGGATGTGCCAAGAAGGGGAAAAGTAGTCCCACATCGAAGGTTGGTTAGGAGTGGCCACGGTACTTAAGTCAGGGGGAGGCTGGCCCTAACAGCTTAAGCTTTTAGGTGCCTTCTTAGATTCCATTTCAATGAAATAACTTGCTCCTTGAAAGTATTCCCGAACATGACAACGGCCTTTCTCTTCTTTGGGCCTTCAAACGTTCAAGGGACTGTTATCAGAAGAGCAGTTTATCCCAAAGCTATGATAGTCTAAGCAACACACAGTTATGAGGATCTCGGCCTTCCCAGGGAAGAAAACTAAAAAAGTTTAGCCAGACATTTGAGAAAAACACAGAAAAGTTTATTGATAGATTTTTGATACAAGACTCGATGATCCTTTCAACTGATAAGGCTCATCTATTTATAGGTTACAAAGTGACTCTTCAAGTAGTTAAAGGGACAAACAACCTTTCTAAAATGTAAAAAACAACTTGACTCTTGGTACCTTGAAAAGGTACCTTTTATAGACTTCAAAGGGTAAACGACCTTTGGTTATTTGAACAGCTAATTGACTCTTGTAATAGTAATTTGTCCTTTCATAAAGGATAAGGCCCGTGCCGAAATTGTGGCAAACACATGGGTCCCTGTGTCTTCAATACCACAAGTAGCCTCAGCCAGGGATCCAGCCGCACTGCTCCTAAAGGCTTAAGCTATTAGGGCCAGCCTCCCCCTGACTTAAGTACAGTGGCCACTCTTAACCAACCTTCGTTGTGGGACTACTTTTCCCCTTCTTGGCGCATCCTGCCTCGGGTACTATTTCACCCCCCACCGAAGGTCTGGCTTTGATACCACAAGTAGCCTCGGCCAGGGTGTAAGACCCCGTAATTTTCTTATTTTCTAGGTTTTATTATATTTAATGGCATGTTTTTCGGCATTTTCTTTATTAGGAAAATTTCTAGATAATTTTTATGAGTAAATATAGTTTTTTTGTGATTTTTCTAGTATCGGTTAGTTTTTAAGAAATTAAAAGCGTATACCGCGGACGTGGGACCCACCAGTGCGAAAAGTTTGGAAAAATTCGGCCAGTTAGGTTAAGTTTTGGATACTGGGTTTAATTTACCGGGTGTTATGAGATAATTAGAGGTTACCAATTGGAGTGGTGTGAGAGGAACAAAGAGATAACCATGCATTTACGAAAAGTGACAAGTGTCACTTGGAGATTCATTTTACTTTTTGACCACTATTCACCCTTTTACTAAATAAATGAAAAAATTAACCAAAATCTCTTCATTTCCAAGCTTCTTGTGGCCGGCCAACTCCAAGCAAAAAGAAAGGAAAAAGCTCTCCAAATTCTTGCTTCAATCTTGCTCAAATCCAACAAACCAACCATTTAATCTTGTATTTTCTCCATAAAACTCCTTAAGTGAGTGGTTGTGAGGTGATTAGTGGAGTAGTTTGGAGGATTAAGGTGCCAAGTTGTTCCTTTTCTTGCATTTCAAGGTGAATAGCTAGGGAATGCTTCCTTTGGTATTGATAATGTCAAAGTAATGATTTGTGTTGATTAAATGTGTGATTGGGTGAAAGATTTCTTGAATTGGGTTGAGATTGGTGAATTTTTCTATTTATTCCATGAATTTTCTGTTTCATATATGTAATATGGTGTGGCTTTATATGATGATGGGAAATGATCTAGAATGAAGCTAGAAGGTGTAAATTGTGGTTAATTGCAGGAAATTTCCGCATTGAAAGGAAATTGTGGAAGTTAGGGTTTCATTTCCCCTCACTCTGCCCGGCACTGTTCCTCATAGTTAGAGGCCGAATTAGCCTTGGGTTAAAACATCAAAGTTGTAGGGAATGATATTTTAGAAATGCCTCCAAAATTTCAACTCAATTGGAGCAACGTAGCTTGTGAAAAGACTGAAATACCCTTGCTGCCCTGTTTCTACCCGAACTTGATAATTTCTTCTGTAATTGGCTAATTTGATTGGGAATACTTCTGATTTGGTTGTAGATGTCTTCTTAAGAAACATAGCCTGGTATCTTAGCTTTCGGATGGCCTTGGGATCACTTGAATTGGACTTTAGTAGCCTGAATTATGGTTATTTAACCAGAATACGGTTTGTTAACCTGTTTTTCCGGTTTTGGTTCAATACATTGAATTTTTGACCTAGTTACACTACAAAATGGACTGAGTGGCCTTCTTCAACATTGTAGGCCTTTCTTTTAGCTTCAAAATGGTGTATATTACACCTCCATCCGACAATCGTAGTGCCAATGGTGCCAAAACCGCTAAATGATGTCAAAAACTGTTATTAGGGTTTAGAGTTTAACTTCATTTCCGGACTTTCCCTAGTCTTCTCTAGTACTTATACGTTCTTATGGAGCCCTATTTTGGTAGTATGTGGAATTGGTTTATGGCTTGTAATCGAGTCTTATTGTGCTTATTTGAATGTTTTAGGACGTGACGGTGGTTCAAGATGCTCTTTGGGCGGAGGTGTATGAAATATCATTTGCTTGCTTGGTGAGTGTACTACTCACTTGCTTGTTACTATATGGCTTTGTTATACTTGAACGTGATGCCTTGAATGCTTATGTGCACCGTTGAAACCGATTAAAGTGAGGGTGTACTTGATCGCCCTCACCCCTTTTGTATTATATGTGACTGTCCACTATTTTACTGTGATAATTGAGGGGTACATGAAATACTGGATTTGGTGTCGTTTGGACGAGTATCCAACGGCCATTACTGTACTATGGAGGTTAACCCCATTGGTAGTCGATTGAATCGAGCCGGCGAGGGCTTGGTCGTGAAAATTGACGAGCCATGGGGACTGTTATAGGGAATCTTGTAGTATGAGACTCTTGATTCCGGTATACTCGAGTATTACCAAATTTCTACTGTTTGGAGTTCGGGTCCGGTAGGGGTATGTTGGGTGGAAGGAATGGAAGTAAAGTGGAGCCTACGGTTGGTTATTATTAAACATTGACGGAGGATCAATGAAATCCGATCAAGATTGCAAGCGAGGAAAGGGGCTCTTGAGAGCCACCCGTATCCTTTTATCAACTCTATTGATGTGTGCTATTGGCTTACTTTTGATGAATTGGAATGAAAAGCTTTATGCTTATATGAACTTTGCTGCTTGAGTGGTAGTATCTCACTGGGCGTAAGATCACTCTATTCCTTTTGTTTTCCTTACAGGAAATTGAATACTTTTGGAAAGGCCATGAATGTTGGTTGTCGAGTTGAGCTTATGTAAATGTATTTTGAAATAGCTCCTTTTGGGCAAAACCCTAAATGTATTTTGATCCAATCAAAATGTTGAGTTGTAATTTGTAAACCGTACTTGTATAAACTTATGGGATAACTTTTGTATGCTATTTTGACTTGTTTACGCGCGTTTGTATGTTCCGAAATGTTTTAGATCGCTTTAAATTGTCCCGTTAGTCTTGGCGAGAGCTGGGCAGGCAGTCCGCTAGCCCCTTTGGTTCGCCTTAGGGGAAGGTGGGGCTGTCACACAGGGATCTTGCCACACTGCTCCGAAAAGCTTAAGGTTTTAGGAGCAGTGCGGCTGGATCCCTGGCCGAGGCTACTTGTGGTATCAGAGCCATACCCAGGGGAGAAACAGTAATACCACACAGTTACATTTTCCAAAATTTTATGAATATTGTTAGTGAATATTATTCTAATATGCAATGGTTAGAATTACATAATAATTACTATGCTTGGTATGAACATATTCGTGATCGTATTTTTGAAGGTAATCATTGGTGTGCCTATGATAATTTTACTAATGAAAACTGTTTGATGTTCATAGATATTTATGAAAAGAACAAAAAGATGCTGCTGAGTTTTTACATCCTATGTCTTATACTGTAGTCAGTAGACAAGTTAGAATTGATTTACTTTATCATCGTTTATTTGTCATTATGTGCGAAGAAAGTGAATAAATAATAATATAGCCTTGTTATATTTTATGTGTTATAATTTATGGCTTCATCTAGCTCAACTGCTGTATCTATTCCTAATGGTCTGTCATTAAATAAAGCTAATAGTAGTAAATTAGATTATCTTTATGAAGTATCTGTTGAACCAGAGGTGGTTAATCCTACCTCTTTACCTCTTATTATCCCTTATACCATATTTGCTAAAATGTCTTTCTCTCCTTCACAGGTAATAAAATCGTTAATCCAATATCATCCAAAAGGAGTTAAGGAATATATCCAAGCCTCTAAAATCGATCAACATCCAATCCCTGCAACAAAAAAGGAACAGTTCATAACTCTGCACATTCCAGATGATTTTCCTTTGCAGTGGAGGCAACAGGGATATACCCACATGCATTTCGGGGCTATTAGGATCTCCTTATCATACCATGGACGAAAAGGACTTCCCGTAGTGGCTCATGTAGCTCTACTGGACACCCGATTTACACAATATCAGCATGCTTGTATTGCAACTGTTGAAACAACTCTAAATGCTGGAACTGTGTTTGTTACCCTTTTTCCTAATTTCAATATGTCTTTAGCAGATCCCCATCTGCTTGATGCTTTAAAGGTATAGGTTCAAATTGTTGGGGCAGATCAAGTTCAAGATGCAATAGCAGCAACTCTTCATTATCAGATGGTGTACAGAGTCCAGAATCATGCTCTTGATTTGAAAGTTCTTGGAAGTGAGGATGCTCTTCTTATTCAAGTTGATGAGAAGAATTCAACCTCATGCATACATGTTCCAAGACAGATTTCTAAATCAAATCTAGTCCAATTATTACCCAATAGTTGGATTACTGATTATGAACAATTACACACCCAGGCCAATGAACCTCTTGAGTCATCTAATTCAAAAATCACAAAGACAATTGAAGGGAGAACTTCTATCTCTTTTGATCATTCTCATTTAAAATCCTTCATAAAAACACTTATGAAGAAAATTATGAAGAAAACACTTATGAAGAAAACACTTATGCTTGCAGAACTTCCGTTGAAGTTGCCAACCAAGGAAGGAAAGTTATGGGGCCATTATGAAGAAAATTGCCAGAAAGGATTTCTCCAAGATATTATTGACCATTTTAATGATAATGGAGAACCAATCTATCATTTTCAAGATCCAATAACTAGCCATATATATTTTGATACTTGTACAAGGTGTGAAGAATGTTATTGGGCAGAACAACTTGAGTTAGATGTCTCTGAAATTTCTTTTAAAAAGAGATCTAAACCAGTTGACCCTCAGCCTTTCGAACCTTGCCTTTGCAAGTCTGATCCAAAGCCACAAAATCCTGATGCAGACAATTTTCAGGCAACCCGAAGTAGTTTTGATGGTTATCAAATTCCTTCTAACTGGGTATACCACGTACCCACAAAAAAGAAAATCTTGCATCCCTACTATTAAAAGTGTCTGGACATCTTAGACAGAGAAGCAAGAGCTCAATTAATGAAGGTTCAGAAGGAATCCAAACTGTTACCTAAGCTACTGGAGATCAGCTCTCAGCCCATTCCTTGTTTCATGTTTCAGGAAGCTGACTTTCCACCTTTGCAATCGTTTGTTAAAAATGGTTCTAAACATACCCCAAAAATCCAAAATGCTGCCCCTGTTATTTTACCAACTGGAGAAACTGCTACTACAGATATTTCTTATGAAATTCTTAATTGGCAAATAGAGAATTCTTTGGTCCAGAATTCAGCTCTTACCTCCATCCATCAGAATGTCTCAACAGTATCTCAACAGGTAAGTACTCTTGTTACTTCTGTTAGTCATTTGGATACTTCTGTAAATTCCCAAAAGGAAGAAGTATAAAAAATGATTAGTGTTCTTGAAAAAAGGCTTGCCAGTCTTAAATATGATTCACCTTTGAATGCATCTTCTCTAGCAAATTTTGTTTTAAATCAAGAGAAAGAAACTGCGTTTCTTCAAAAACAAATTGCTACTTTAAAGACCACGGGTGAAATTCCAAAATATGATATTGGTCCATCTGAACCCCCTCCACGGGTAAGTTCAGGATTTGGTGCAATTCCTTTGAGAGATTGGCCTACATCCTTTTACTTTGGAAATATTACTACTCCTAATCCTTCAGTCTTCTTCCCAGATCAGCCATAGCCAGTTTCCCAAAAACCTTGGGATATTGCTGAAGTTCTTCGTGAATATCGAAGAAAAAAGAAAGAACAGGCAAAGAAAGAAAAAGAACATCAGAAAATTGAAGCTGAACAAAAGAGGCAAGAGGAAGAAAGGCAGAGAAAACAAAAGCAGATTGTAAAAGAAACTTCTTTAATGTATACTGTACAATCTAATCCTACTTTTTCTGCTCAACAGGAAAAAAAGGCAGTCGAAGCCACGAAAGTTTATGAAAATCCTTTATCTTCTATGTTAGAGGATCTTCATCAACAATCGATCCCCTGCCTTACAACTTCCAAAGTCGATAACAATATGGAATCTCAATCTTCTGAGTTAGAAAAACAAAATGTTATTTCTGACGAAGATAGTGCTCAAGAAGATTCTTCTGGATCTACATCAGACTATGAATCCCCAGACTCTATCAGTTTTTTTGATGAAGATAAGGAAGAGAGTCCTCTCATCCTTATGAATTCAGAAGTTGTTGAGGAACCAGAATCAGAAGAAGAAGTTGAACACTCTTCTACTAGACCACCACCCAGACAAGATTTTCCAAAAATAAAGGGAGTACAATTATTTTCAATTGATGATATTCCTGCTGGAAAATGGGAAGCTAAATTCCAAGAATTTCATGCTTGGATGACTGCTCAAAATCTTCATGAAGAATCTCATTTTGAAATCTTATCCACCTTTACTGCTCATTTTTCAGGAATTCTAAAAGATTGGTGGACTAGCCTTGGTGATGCTGACAAAATGACTTTCTTAACTCGGCAAGATTTTTCAGAAAACATAAACATCCTTCATCTGATGTTTATTGGTGATGTCAAAGAAAGCCGTGAAACCAAGCGAAAAGAGTTTTTTCAGATGAAATGTTTATCTTATGATAGGAGACATATAAATAAGCATTTCAAAAGAATGACTAAACTTTTTTATATTCTTGGTGCAGATATTAATCTCAAACAAGCATTTATTAGTTCTCTACCAAAGTCACTTGCTGAAGGAGCTGGAATATATATCCATAATAAATATGGATCCATCCTTAATCTCACAATAGGACAATTGAGGCAGGCAGTCTTATTAGCTCTTGATGATCTATGTCACAACAGAAAGGTTATTCGAGAATATCTCAAAGGAGATGTTTGTCTTGATCAAGCTTGCAAGAAACCTGAGCTCATTATTAAAGGAAAGTGCAAAGCTTGTGGACCATTTAAAAGAAGGAAAAAGTTTAAAAGATTTAAGACATTCAGCAAGAGTTATAAACAATTTTCGAAAAGACCTTTTAGGAAAAGATGGAGATTTTTCAAGAGAAGAACTAAACAGTTCAGAGGAAAGAAAGGATCCAAATGCTTTGTTTGTGGAAAGCCTGGACATTTTGCAAAAAATTGTCCCCAAAATCAAAAGGGAGTACATCTTATTTCAGAAATTCAGAATGAATTTAATTTACAATTTTTTGATTTAGAATCTAAATTTTCTGAACAGGAGGAGCAAACTGACTCTACTCTTTTGGCTTTACAGGTTCCAGAAATTCTTATGGCAAGGCCAAAAGAAATTGGAAAAAGGCCAATATATCCTCAGGCACTTGTTCATCTTCTTATGGACAAGTACTCTACGCCTATTCCTTTAATTGCTTTTTTCGATACTGGTGCTTCTTTATCCATCATGAAAAAAGACGTTTTACCTGACCATTTTTGGACCTCCTATGAAAAAGAATTTACAGGAGCTGATGGGAAATCTTTTAATACTGATTTCATTACAAAAAACCCCATTACTCTCAAGATTCTTCCAGATTGTGTTATCACTACCCAATTCTTAGGAGCTAATCTTGATTCAGGAAAAGATCTTTTGCTTGGCTTTGATGTTTACAGACAAGACAAATTTTTTATTACCCCTGCTGCCCTGTTTCTACCCGAACATGCTAATCAGCTTCTGTAATTGGCTGTTTTGACCAGGAATATTACTGATTTGGTTGTCAATGTCTTCTTAAGACTTATATCCTTGTATCTTAGCTTTCAAATGGCTTTAGAATCACTTGAATTGGAGTTGTATATTCTGAGATATGACTGAAGGAGTTAGGACTGCCACAGTGAACTTCAAACTGGAAAATCTAGAGTTGTTTTGGTAAATTTGACCTTGATACATTGCAAACTGGATTGAGTGGCCTTCTTCAACCTTGTAACCCCCTATCTTAGCTTCGAAATAGTATAAGTTTCACCTCAATCCGATTAGCGTAGCCTCAGATGTGCCCATTCCGCAAAAACCCGTCAAAACTGTCTTTTGTAAACTTTGTTTCCGCACTTGTTGTTAGCTTAATTTTTGTCCTTGTATTGTCTTGAGCATATTGAGTGACTGTTTATGTTGTGTGTAATGTTGGGATTGATTGAGGAAAACAATGAAGCCATGAATGGCTGGAAAATAAGTAAATACAAAGGGCCCAAATTTTCGCTCGAGGACTAATTTTCTATTTGAACTTGCATATTTTCATTTGGCAAATACTATGACTGTTTTTCCATCTTAAAACATGGTCCTTCTTCAATTGGAAACTCCAAATGTTTACTTACTCTTACCAAATAAAGAGAAGTGGTTTAGGGTTTTCTTGGGCACTTTGTCCTCATTTTACATGAATTTCATTAAGACCTTTAGTTTATAATATTTACTTGAATATGAGATGATTTTGAACCATATAAACGATTTCGAAAACAGTATTTCTTAGCCTATCTAGTTGGATTCCGACTTGTCTTTGGTTCAATTGTTTCCATTGGAAAATTTTATAATCCTTTTGAGTTTGGTTTTACATTTGGTCTATGAAAAATGTCCTCATTTCACTTTAAAGTCTTTTATTACGATATACTCATCAATTGGCGAGTTTCTTTGATTTCACCTAATTGTTTGTGCTAGATGAGCTGTAATATTCTTTCTCGTTAATTTTAGGTTTTCTCGGTGACTAAGGATAATATCTGGAAGGATATTTTGCAAGTTGTTTTGCGTACATAGGTGAGTGTTCCTTGTTTGTTATATTCTCCTTGACTTCATGACTTGTTGTTGTTGTTTGAAGATGTGTTAAGTGTTTTCAATAATTTCCAAAACGAATTTTTTAGGCGAGTGTGTACTTTATCGCGCTCGACCTAAATGAAACGTGAGATTTTCAATGATTTAATGGTTGATACATTAGTTGAGCATGATGTAAGCCTTTTGGCTGAATTGGGCCCTGCCCTTCGTTACCGATCGACTCGAGCTAGAAGCGGACTCGGTCGGGCAATATGGTGACCCTAGGTGAATTTGGTATACTCGAGTATTACCTTATAGTCCGGACAACGATCGGATAGGTGGAGCCTGGCCAACGGCCGGGAAGGGGGTGAACGAACGAACGAAAGAACAAACGAGGGATTTTATTTACAAAAAATGCATTTTCAAACAATTGGAGGAATAAAGGGAAATGTCAGGAGAACGAACGAACAAACAAACAAATTGCTCCTTGTGAGCCCGTATCCTTTTAATGAATGTGTTACTATCGCTTTCCATTGTAAATGTTTCTTGAATTATTGATACTCCATGTTTAATGTCTTGAATTGATTGTTTGATTATGTGTTCGGAACCTCACTGAGTTTTTAGCTCACCCCTTTAGTTTTATTTTTCTTAACAGGGGACGGCGAGCAGGATGAGAGCATAGACTAGCCAGTCTAGTTCTTTTGTTTATTTTGTTTCTTTTGTAGTGGTTCTCGCCTAGTGCTTGGCACGAGCTGGACGTATGAAGAATTGAGAACCTTTGTATATTCGATCTTTATACTCCCTTTTGGGATGACAATGTATATAAGTTCCGCTTTAAGTTTTGGATTGTTGCCCTATTTATTCTTGTGATTTATTCCGATTTCATTTAAGGACTGTAATGAGGGAGTGAGTCCCGGCGAGAGTTGGGCAGGCGACCCGTCGAACCCTGGGGTACGGCCTAGGGGAGGTGGGGCCGTCACAACTGACACGTGTCCCCCGCCTGGTGGGCCCCACACGCGACACCTGGCAGAGGGATAGGACGATAAATACGGAGCATTCCTTGCTCGGCACGCCCATTCCAGTGAAATTCTTCGATACGGTGCGTTTCGAAGAGCAGAAATAAAATGGCCAACATGAAGGACATGGCAGGATTCCTCAGGGTCGTGAGGGACTACGGCATGGAGCACGTGGTGCTCCTCAGCATGTACTTCACACTTCGCATGGGGAGCCATCGATTCATCCACGAATGGGACCTGCTGTTCAGGGCAGTCGAGAAGCTCAAGGGAACCCTGTCGGATTCAGATGAGGCTGCGGATGATGCCAGCTCCACCGGGAGCAGCCGACCTTCTTCGATAGAAAAAGCGGACCGAACCCCCTGATCCGGTGAAACCCCTTCCATGGATGAAGAAGTGGGACCCACACGCACAGGAAAATACATAGAACAGAACGTAGAATATTGGATAGCATACGAGTATGCGTACGTATGTAATACATAGGGATTCGATGCAGCAATGACACGTGTAATAGATGTGCAGGAAGGAAATAAAATGCTTCAATTCATTTCATCCTTAAAGAAAATGCGTACAAATTCGAATGGAATGACCCTAATATTAATGGTGCCATATTGGGATACTACATTTTGTGCCATACATTGAAAAATTATTGATTGGGCCTGGTGCGAGGCCCAATGCCAGTGTTAACGGCCCACTGGATCGAGAAGTTGAGAACATTTTCGATTAAATTGACCTGGGCCTGGTGCGAGGCCCACTAGGAATTAACTGGCCCAGTTAACATTTGAACGACCCATCTGATCAAGAAATACTGAGTGTGCAGCCCAACGGGAACTCAATTATTGCTGTCCAATTCTTCGACTTCTTGGACAATTAGTGCCTGCTCTTGGTTTGTGAGTGCAAAGAGAGGTTGTTGCAGGAAGAAGAATGCCGCATTCTGCTTAGTCCAGTTGAGAAGATCCTGACGGTCTGGTGCACTTAAGTAGATGTCATATGAAGAATTGAGACCAGGATTGCAGAGCACAATTGTTGGAATTCCCCCTTTAATTTTTCTGGGTTTGGCATATTTGCAATTGGACGACCAATCTCATTGTGCACCCAGAAATTCTTTCCAATGTTTGAGAAATTGAGGGTTTACGTCATCTATGATGTTGTACCATGCCTCATCAGAGTGATGGGCCAGATCAATATGGCCTGCGGAGTAATTGTGGGCCTGAGAATTGAGACTTCTTGCCCAGCATGTTTTACCAGTTCGACTTGGGCCTTCTATTATTATGGACATGGGCCTGTGTGGTCTGTTACCAGGCCCAGTAACATTTGTATCGACCCAATGGGTCAAGAATGATGGAATGCATTCAAACTGTTTGAAACGAGCCACGTATGGTTCTAGTGCCCCGGTGGAGCCACGTATCGTCCTATCCCTCTCCCCAGGCCCAACCAATAATATCCAAATATATGGATAACTTGCTCTCAATTTTTTGATCCAGTGGCCGTTTAAAATGGAATTGGCCCTCGCACCAGGCCCAATAAAAAATATCACTAGATCCAACCATAGTGATCATCAATAAAGAAAATATATAAGTCCCACAAGCGTATTCAGCAATTCTCGTCTCAATTGCTATTTAAATGCACACCGTCTATTCGTGATGATTCAGTCCCATTTAGCATAATGCGGCATTTTCCTTCGTTGAATAGCATCTACACTTCTCCAGATATCAAGATCAGGCACCACCTGTCTAAGAGGAAGAAAAGGAGAACAACCAGAGTTAAGTTCGCATGTGGCTGCTGCATCCTCTACAGCAATGGATGCAACGAGGGACACCACGTTCTCAGCCTTGATGCGGCACGGCAGTTACTCCTGGGAGTTTCAGAAGGATCCCCTTCACTTCACCACGTTCCAGGCAAGTCCGGCCACTTGGTCGGTGTCAATTTGGGCAAATTACAACCTCCGCAAGAGGTTGCGTCTCGACAAGATGTGGGCACATCTCCTCATCAGGACTCCCTGGTCCTTGAAGGCAGCGGATCCCATTAGGATTAATAATAGGGTCAGGGCTCTCGTAACGAGCCAGTTATCTAATTTGGCGTCAATAGTCCGATAACTATAGAATTAGCGTGCAGGTCCCTGCCACGCGTCTGGATCAACTGCACTGAAGCAGATTTCGAATTTGTACGCATATTGTTTAAGGATGAAATGAATTGAAGCATTTTATTTCCTTCCTGCGCATCTATTACACGTGTCACTGTTGCATCGAATCCCCATGTATTACATACGTACGCATACTCGTATGCTATCCAGTATTCTACGTTCCGTTATACGTATTTTCCTGTGCGTGTGGGTCCCACTTCTTCATCAATGGAAGGGGTTTCACCGGATCAGGGGGTTCGGTCCGCTTCTTCTACCGAAAAAGGTCGACTGCTCCTGGTGATATGAATGTGTGGATCTAGACGAACAATCAAGTTGAAAAGGCGGGCACGTATGACCTTTCTAAACCCCGAGTTGATGAACTAAGATGAATCTCAACCCAACAACTAACGATTTAGTGAACCAACGATCTGGATAGAAGAACGCCACAATCAAGGTGTATACTTGGTTGATAAGTTCAAGTTGAATAACTCAAGAAAAACTCTCAAGTATTCAAGCAAAGCTCTCTTGGAAGAGAAAAGTGAATGAACTCACAAATATAATGTAATTTCTGGATCCCCCCTTAACAAGGAGGAAGTAAGGCTATTTATAGCCTTTACAAGCATTAACCCTAATCCCAAAATTGACTAAACTAACCCTACTAATTAATGACAAGGATTCGGCCAGCCCTAAGAGTTTAATGGACTGACTTTAACTAATATTTAACTATAAAAAGATAATTAATAGAACTAGCTTAACTCTTCCTTAAGCGTGACCACTAGGTGAGGCACGCCTAACTAGCAACAGGCGCTGGAGGGTCTTCTACTTGGAGCAATGTGTAAAGTTTTGAATCTTCATTCTCCAAGCCTTCAATAATCTTTAAATCATCTCCAATGCGGCCTTGGATTGTACTCACAAGGGCTTGTAAAGATTCACGCATCTTCTTGGCACGAGCTCTTGTGACTGGACCACTTGGTACTTGAATGACTTGTGCAACTTGTGTTTGACCAGCCTTGAGCCCCTCATCACCTGGTGGAGCTGGCATCATCCGCAGCCTCATCTGAATCCGACAGGGTTCCCTTGAGCTCCTCGACTGCCCTGTTGGTCAAGTTGCTTTTTGAAAGGTCACCAGAGTGATGGACCTTTGTTTGAGAGTCATGACCTCTGTTGGTTTGAAAGGTCAAGACAAGTCTGTATAAATGAACGATGCATTCTGAGTCGAAGGGGCATCGAGGAAAATTGAAATAAAATCTCTGAGTGTTTCACATTCATATGGCAGGCTAAGTTTTTAATATTTCACTAGGGAAGGCTGAGATTCTTATAGCTGTGTGTTACTCAGTTTCTTCATAACTTTGTTTTAATTTACTTACTTGATAAAAGTCCTTTGAGAAGCTTTGAAAGCCCAAAGAGTGTGGCTGTGATGTTCTCGGGAATACTTTCAAGAAGTAAATTATCACTGAATTATGATAAGACTGAGGCAAAACAACTTGACCTTTCAAACAAACAAAGGTCACGACTCTTTAAGAAAGTAAAAACAACTTGACCTTTCAAAGGTCACGACTCTTTAAGAAAGTAAAAACAACTTTAAGGGGACCCACACATATCAATGTCATCCCAGGCCCACTGGTAGTCTTCATCTGGTGTGTCCGAAGGTGTAGTATCTGGATCAGTAATGTTGAGCATTTCATTGTGATATTGATGTGCTTGTTTATTTTTTCTTTTGTTTTCGATGCTTTTCCATTCTGATCGGTTTTTGAAACTGTATTGGGATACTGATGAAGTTGCTGTTGATCTTTGTGATGTTCCTATGCCATCATTTGGGTCTTGGGAGTCTTGCATCACAGTATCATTCATTTTGTCCTGGTATTCCTTTTTTGCTCGTTTAATCCTAGTCCAGTGAGGATGACTAGAATGATAGTTCCATGAGCCATAATGACCAGGCCATATTTCAGGTGGAATACATCTGTTTTCCTGGAAAAGATATCTCTGTGCTTCCTCATACTCATCATCTAGGTCTAAAATAGTATGATTCATTTCTTTATAAATTACTGCACTTGAGCAAGAATGTATTTGGTTGTTTATCAAGTGACAAGGTCTATGGAAATGAAAGATAACATATTTAGACTGGGTTGAGAATAATCCAGACCAGAATGTTAATGGCCGAAACCATTGCAGAAAAACTTGGAGGTTTGGATTAAGTGGTTGATTAAAAAATGGTGACTGAAATTCCATAAGGATATGGTACTGATGACAAAGGCACCAAAAATACCATAATAGTGGTTTTGGAAAATCGTCATGTCTGGCAATAAAGATTTGACAAAAAGGGTATTCAGGAGTTGTTCCAAAGGGATTTAGAATGGATCCTCCATATGAACTAAAGATTTCAAGCTCATATTGATTTCTGATTCTTTCAATATTTTCCTTTTCCCATGGATAAGGAATTTCGTGAATATCAGGAGGGTCACCGGAAATAGGTGAAAACATTAGACATGGGGAAACAGCTTGTTGAGGCAAAGGTTCTTTTCTGGAAAAGAAATCAGCAACAATATTCTTTTTTCCCTTGATATGTTTGACATCAAAGGAGTATTGAGAAAACCATGCTGACCATCTAAAAAGTTGAGGATTGGGAATGGTTTTTTGTTTGAAGTACAGCATTTTTGGAAATGATCCCATATCCATTTCAACCAAGAAATGAGAGGATATAAGGAAGAAAGAGAATTTCTTTATACCATTTTTTACTGCAAGAATCTCCTTGAAAGTGGAATGATAATGTTGTTCAGAGACTTTAAATTTTCCACTGGCAAATCCACAACAATGTTTTGTTCCCTGTTCATCTACTTCAAGTAGTACAGCTCCCCAATATTTATCGCTGGCATCAGTTTGTAGAATCTTTTTCCCATCAGATGGAATATGCAGTGTAGGAAGGTGTATCAGTGTTTCCTTGAGACTTTGGATTGCTTGGGTTTGTGAAACTCCCCATGGCGGAGGTTTCTTTTTGAGCATTTTTGTCAAAGGACTAATATGCTTTGAAACTTTGGGAATGAATTCCCGGACATAATTTACAACTCCAAGGAATTGTTGAACTTGTGTTGTCGAAAGATTGTTTTCAGGAAAATCCTTAACAGACTGTCCAACATGTTGTTCTGGAGTGCATTTTCCTTTAGCAATTTTCATGCCAAGGAATGAAATTTCTTGCTGGGCCAAAAACATTTTCTTTTCAGAGAGCATTATCCCATATTGCTTAACAAGATGATGAAAATCTTTAAGCAATTCAAGATGTTCCTCAAAGGTATTACTGAAAAGAAGAATATCATCAATGTAAACCAAGGCTGAATGTAAGATAGGCTGGAAAATTTTGATCATTGCTTTTTGAAAAAGAGAAGGTGCAGTTTTTAAGCCAAAAGGCATCACCTTCCATTGGAAATGATGATTTGGAATACAAAATCCAGTTTTATGCCTATCTTCAGGATGAATTCCCAATTGCCAGAATCCAGATTTTAAATCAAATTTTGAAAACCAATTTGCTTTGGATATCTGGGAAAAGATAGTAAATCTGTTGGGTATTGGGAACTTGTTATCAAGTAGGAAAATATTAAGGGGTTGGTAATTGATTACCAGCCTCATTTTCCCTCTTACCTGTTCAGATCTTTTGTTGACATAGAATGCTTGACATGCCCATTGAGAATGAGAAATCTCAATAAGTTCAAACTTTAGAAGCTCTTGACATTCCTGTTCTGCAAGTTTTGTATCATCAGGGTTCATACCAGAATGACTGGCTTTTGTGGGATTGATATCTTCATTCTTCTTAAAAGGAAGTCGAATGTAAAAATCAGGATTTTCCCATAATGGATGATTACATTTTTTCAAGAAATCCTGATGATTAGCTGAACATGACTCCTGTACAATCTGAGTCTGAATCTGTTGGAGTTGATCTTTTTGAACACTATCTTCTTGTATCATATACAGTTTAGGGATTTCAATAAAAGGTTTAAAAAACTTTTTTGATTTTATCCCATGGCCTGTAATAAGATACTTGTTTTGTTTATAAAGATCAAATCCTAATATCAAATCCTTACCAGTAAAATTTGCTCCCAAAAATTTTGAACTAACACAGCAATCTGGGAGAAGTTTGAGAGTGATGGAACTTTTTGTAATAAACTTCGTTTCAAAAATATTTCCATCAGCTGCCCGGAATTTATTTACTTCTGGGATCCAATATGAGTCTGGTAAGATGTCTTTACTCATAATGGAAATATAAGCTCCTGTATCAAAAAATGCAATAAGGGGTATAGGTTTAGAATATTTATCCAAAAGAATATGAATAAGAGTTTGGGGATAAACATCCTTTTCAATCTTTTCCTTATGGATAGATGCAACAGGGCTTATGCTTAATATTTCTTCAGGAACCTGTAAAGCCAAAAGAGTTGTATCAGTAGGTTCTTCTTGTTCAGAAAATTCAGATTCTAAATCAGATATAGAAAAATGAAGTTCACTTTGAATTTCTGAAATTAACTTTACTCCCTTTTGGTTTTGGGGACAATTTTTTGCAAAATGTCCTGGCTTGCCACAGATAAAGCATTTGTTGCCTTTGTTGCCTCGGAACCTTTTAGACTTTCGTCTAAAATATCTCCATTTCTCTCTGAAAGATTTTCTTGGAAAATTCTTGTATGATTTGGTAAAACTTCTGAATTTTTTGAACCTTCTGGATCCTTTTCTTCTGTGAGACGGAGTACAAGCTTGACACTTTCCTTTTGTTATCAATTCTGGTTTCTTGCAAGCTTGATCTAAACAAACATCTCCTTTCAAGTATTCTCGGATCACCTTTCTCTTATGACAAAGATCATCAAGAGATAAGAAGACTGCCTGCTTGATTTGTCCAATTGTGAGATTAAGGATCGATCCATATTTGTTATGGATATACATTTCTGCACCATCTGCAAGTGGCTTTGGGAGAGAGCTGACAAAGGGTTGCTTGAGATTTATATCTGCACCAAGAGAATAAAATAATTGAAGCATCTTTTTAAAATGCTTATTTAAATCATGTCTATCATAAGATAAACATTTCATTTGGAAGAATTCTTTTCTCTTAGTCTCCTGGAATTCTCTAACATTCCCAAGAAAGGTAAGATGCAAAATATGAACATTTTCCATGAAGTCTTGTCTGGTTAAAAATGTCATCTTATCTGCATCTCCAATGGATGTCCACCAATCTTTTAGTATGCCCGCAAGATGTGCTGTAAAAACAGACAATATTTCAAAGTGAGATTCTTCTGTTAAATTCTGAGCTAACATCCAAGCATGAAATTCTTGGAATCTTGCTTCCCACATTTCTGATGGGATATTATCAATGGTAAACAGAGGTACTCCCTTTGATTTAGGAAATGTAGCTCGTGGATGCTGGTCATAAGATGGTGATTGCTCCTGCTCTTCTTGGTCTTCATTGGGCTCAACTATTTCTGGTTCAGGTTCTGCCATATTAATTTGTGGAATATTTTCTTCAGATGAAGATTCTGAGGAATAATCCTCACTATCTGAAGAGCCAGAAGAAATACTTTCTTCTGAACTGGTTTCTTTAGGAGAATTATCATGAACTTCAGTATAAGTAGAGATGTATGGCAATGAATTATCATGATATTCTTCTAATACTGTTGACAAGGGATTATCAAAAATCCTGGTAGCTTCATTTGCTCTCCTTTCCTGTTCAATAGAAAAAGTAGGATTAGTGTATGTACTAATCATTAATGATGTTGGAGGATTTTGTTGAGAAGATGATGGTGGTTCTATGACAGCTTGCTTCGCTTTTCTTTTTCTTTCAGCTTCAGCTTTCTTTTGTTCTTTCCTAGCCATTTCTTTTGCTATTTCAGCATCCTTTTGAATTTGTTTGTTCCTACGATATTCTCGTAAAGTTGCTGCAATATCAAAAGGTTTTGAAACTTGTGGCTGTTGTTCAGAAAAATAAAGAGAGGGTGATGGAGTGGAAACCTCACCGAAATAAAAAGGTGTTGGCCAATTTCTGAGAGGTACTGCACCATACATAGAACTTACCTTGGAAAGAGGTGTTGATGGTCCTACATCATACACAGGAACTTGTCCTGTTGTTTTCAGAATATGTAGTTGATCTTGAATAAACTTTGTTTCTTTTTCTTTATTCAGAATGAAATCAACTAACATGGAGGGATCTGTAGGCATGATGTATTTTAGTTCTTGAAGTCTTTTTTCAAAGACTTCAATCATATGAGAAACTTGAGACTGTTGTGTTGACACATTTGTATCAATTTGTTCAATCTTGTCTTTGGTTTCTGAAATGTTCTTATGGATAGATATAAGAGCAGTATTTTGAACAAGAGAATTCTCAGTCTGCCAATTAAGAACATCTTCTGAGGGATTAGGACGAACAGTTTCTCCACTTGGTAAAACTGTTGAAGAAATATTTTGGATTTTTGGGGAATGTCTTGAACCATTTTTGTTGAAAGTTTCTAACTTTGGAAAATCTGCTTCACTAAACATAAAGCACTCTTGGACCTGTGAGGTTGGAATCAAAGGTTCTGATTTACAAAATGGTTTTGGTTTCCAAACTGTTTCTTCTTTTGCCAAAATATCAAGACACCGTTGGTAATAAGGATGAAGATCCTTTTTTGAAAAAGATCGAGGTGTCTTAGGTATTTTAGAAACCCAGTCAGAAGGGATTTGGTAACCATTAAACTTACTTCTCGGAGAGATAAAACTCTCAGCATCTGAATCTGGACCTTCTGTTTCTGGATCTGGTTTGCAGGGTCGTGGTTCAACCAATCTTGGTTTTTTCTTTTTCTTCGGCCAATCTTGGAGGTCTGATGCATCACACCCAAGGAGTTCTGCCAGTTGACACTCTTCACAATGTGTGCAAACGTCAAAATAAACATGACCAGAGATTGGATCCTGAAACCATGAGATTGGAAGTCCATTCTTGTTAAAGGACTGGATGATATCCTGACTTCGGTGTACTTGTTGTAGGTTTTGAGGATGATCATCATGTATTTTCCATTCTTTTTCAAACTTTGAAGGATAATACATGGGTACCTGTATACACATAATAGAAGGAATATGAGATTTTGAATTCAAGCTCTTAAAATGAGAATGATCGAATGAGATTGAGGTTCTCCCTTCTTTTGTGTGATTGATCCTTGAATTAGATGATTCAAGGGGTTCATTGGCCTGAGTATGTAGATTCTCATAATCTGTAATCCAATCATTTGGTAATAATTGGATCAGTTCTTGCTTTGAGATTTGTCTGGGAACATGAGAGCAGGATGCTCCATTCTTCTCATCTACTCTTATTAAAAGAGCATTCTCTCCCCCTGGGATGGCAAGATCTAGAGCATGATTTTGTACACGGTAGACCATCTGGTAGTGAAGAGTTGCAGCTATAGAGTCTGAAACTTGTTCAGCACCAATGATTTGGACCTGCACTTTGAGAGCTTCAAGCAGATGTGGATCTGCTAAGGACATATTAAAGTTAGGAAAGAGAGTAACAAAAACAGTTCCAGCATTAAGTGTAGTTTCAGTTGTTGCAATACACGCGTGCTGATATTGTTTGAATCTGGTGTCCAATAGTGCGATTCGAGCAACTATTGGAAGTCCTTTCCTTCCATGAAATGATAGGGAAATCCTGATGGCTCCAAAGTGTATATGGGAATAGCCTTGCTGCTTCCATTGCATAGGGAAATCATTAGGAATGTGCAAGGTTATGAATTGTTCCTTTCTTGTAGCAGGTATAGGATGTTGATCAACTTTTGATGCCTGAATATACTCTTTAACTCCTTTTGGATGAGCGCGTATTAAAGATTTAATAACACGTGTAGGAGAAAAAGATTGTTTACCATAAGCACTATAAGGATTAATAGTAGGGATAGAGGTAGGATTAACCACCTCAGGTTCAATAGAAATTTCATACAAATGATCTAGTTTATTACTATGGACTGTCTTTATTTGTAATCCACTATCAGTAGTAACAACAGAAGACTTTGAAGAAGAAGCCATAGATTACTGAAAACTAATACTTAAATCGTTATTAATAACTACCTTCTTTTTGGAGTTTTTAAGATTTTGCTGTTCTTCCTGATCTCGTTCTTCAGAACAAATAACACAAATACGATGATGCAAAAGATCTATACGTACTTGATTACTTACAATACTATAAGCCCAAGGATGAAGAAAGGTAAGATAATCCTGGATTGAAGACTGTAAATGAGATATTCTATTTAAACACTATTGTTTAGTATAATTACTATAAAAATCAAACAAAGGGATACCACTATTAGTAACTAAAACATCACGGACATGTTCATACCAAGCATGATAGTTACCGTAATAGTTTTGAACCCATTCCATGTGTGCTGCATGTTCATCGGCAATCTGCATAAAAGGAGTGTTGAAACCTTGAAAGTAATTTTCACTAGGGTTGGCTCTGATACCAAATACCAGAGTGCCTCAGTCTTATCATAATTCAGTGATAATTTACTTCTTGAAAGTATTCCCGAGAACATCACAGCCACACTCTTTGGGCTTTCAAAGCTTCTCAAAGGACTTTTATCAAGTAAGTAAATTAAAACAAAGTTATGAAGAAACTGAGTAACCAGTCCAAGACAATCTTTCAGAGAGAAATGGAGATATTTTAGACGAAAGTCTAAAAGGTTCCGAGGCAACAAAGGCAACAAATGCTTTATCTGTGGCAAGCCAGGTTGAATTTCTGAAATTAACTTTACTCCCTTTTGGTTTTGGGGACAATTTTTTGCAAAATGTCCTGGCTTGCCACAGATAAAGCATTTGTTGCCTTTGTTGCCTCGGAACCTTTTAGACTTTCGTCCAATGGAAGGTGATGCCTTTTGGCTTAAAAACTGCACCTTCTCTTACCAAATGATTGGATTACAGATTATGAGAATCTACATACTCAGGCCAATGAACCCCTTGAATCATCTAATTCAAGGATCAATCCTCATTTTCCCTCTTACCTGTTCAGATCTTTTGTTGGCATAGAATGCTTGACATGCCCATTGAGAATGAGTAAGTTTAATGGTTACCAAATCCCTTCTGACTGGGTTTCTAAAATACCTAAGACACCTCGATCTTTTTCAAAAAAGGATCTTCATCCTTATTACCAACGGTGTCTTGATATTTTGGCAAAAGAAGAAACAGTTTGGAAACCAAAACCATTTTGTAAATCAGAACCTTTGATTCCAACCTCACAGGTCCAAGAGTGCTTTATGTTTAGTGAAGCAGATTTTCCAAAGTTAGAAACTTTCAACAAAAATGGTTCAAGACATTCCCCAAAAATCCAAAATATTTCAGGTCCAGTTTGCGGATGAATCGATGGCTCCCCATGCGAAGTGCGAAGTACATGCTGAGGAGCACCATGTGCTCCATGCCACAGTCCCTCACGACCCTGAGGAATCCTGCCATGTCCCTCATGTTGGCCATTTTATTTTTGCTCTTCGAAACGCACCGTATCGAAGAATTTCACTGGAATAGGCATGCCGAGCAAGGAATGCTCTGTATTTATCATCCTATCCCTCTGCCACATGTCGCGTGTGGGACCCACCAGGCCGGGGACACGTGTCAGCCATCCCGACCGCAGCGGGAGTGTACGACGTGGAGGGGAATTCGAAATTCAATTTCGAATTTAAGTTTCAAATTCGAATTGCAACGGTGCCCGGACGAAATAGTACCCGTGGGGGTGAAATAGTACCCGAGGCAGGATGTGCCAAGAAGGGGAAAAGTAGTCCCACATCGAAGGTTGGTTAGGAGTGGCCACGGTACTTAAGTCAGGGGGAGGCTGGCCCTAACAGCTTAAGCTTTTAGGTGCCTTCTTAGATTCCATTTCAATGAAATAACTTGCTCCTTGAAAGTATTCCCGAACATGACAACGGCCTTTCTCTTCTTTGGGCCTTCAAACGTTCAAGGGACTGTTATCAGAAGAGCAGTTTATCCCAAAGCTATGATAGTCTAAGCAACACACAGTTATGAGGATCTCGGCCTTCCCAGGGAAGAAAACTAAAAAAGTTTAGCCAAACATTTTGAGAAAAACACAGAAAAGTTTATTGATAGATTTTTGATACAAGACTCGATGATCCTTTCAACTGATAAGGCTCATCTATTTATAGGTTACAAAGTGACTCTTCAAGTAGTTAAAGGGACAAACAACCTTTCTAAAATGTAAAAAACAACTTGACTCTTGGTACCTTGAAAAGGTACCTTTTATAGACTTCAAAGGGTAAACGACCTTTGGTTATTTGAACAGCTAATTGACTCTTGTAATAGTAATTTGTCCTTTCATAAAGGATAAGGCCCGTGCCGAAATTGTGGCAAACACATGGGTCCCTGTGTCTTCAATACCACAAGTAGCCTCAGCCAGGGATCCAGCCGCACTGCTCCTAAAGGCTTAAGCTATTAGGGCCAGCCTCCCCCTGACTTAAGTACAGTGGCCACTCTTAACCAACCTTCGTTGTGGGACTACTTTTCCCCTTCTTGGCGCATCCTGCCTCGGGTACTATTTCACCCCCCACCGAAGGTCTGGCTCTGATACCACAAGTAGCCTCGGCCAGGGTGTAAGACCCCGTAATTTTCTTATTTTCTAGGTTTTATTATATTTAATGGCATGTTTTTCGGCATTTTCTTTATTAGGAAAATTTCTAGATAATTTTTATGAGTAAATATAGTTTTTTTGTGATTTTTCTAGTATCGGTTAGTTTTTAAGAAATTAAAAGCGTATACCGCGGACGTGGGACCCACCAGTGCGAAAAGTTTGGAAAAATTCGGCCAGTTAGGTTAAGTTTTGGATACTGGGTTTAATTTACCGGGTGTTATGAGATAATTAGAGGTTACCAATTGGAGTGGTGTGAGAGGAACAAAGAGATAACCATGCATTTACGAAAAGTGACAAGTGTCACTTGGAGATTCATTTTACTTTTTGACCACTATTCACCCTTTTACTAAATAAATGAAAAAATTAACCAAAATCTCTTCATTTCCAAGCTTCTTGTGGCCGGCCAACTCCAAGCAAAAAGAAAGGAAAAAGCTCTCCAAATTCTTGCTTCAATCTTGCTCAAATCCAACAAACCAACCATTTAATCTTGTATTTTCTCCATAAAACTCCTTAAGTGAGTGGTTGTGAGGTGATTAGTGGAGTAGTTTGGAGGATTAAGGTGCCAAGTTGTTCCTTTTCTTGCATTTCAAGGTGAATAGCTAGGGAATGCTTCCTTTGGTATTGATAATGTCAAAGTAATGATTTGTGTTGATTAAATGTGTGATTGGGTGAAAGATTTCTTGAATTGGGTTGAGATTGGTGAATTTTTCTATTTATTCCATGAATTTTCTGTTTCATATATGTAATATGGTGTGGCTTTGTATGATGATGGGAAATGATCTAGAATGAAGCTAGAAGGTGTAAATTGTGGTTAATTGCAGGAAATTGTGGAAGTTAGGGTTTCATTTCCCCTCATTCTGCCCGGCACTGTTCCTCATAGTTAGAGGCCGAATTAGCCTTGGGTTAAAACATCAAAGTTGTAGGGAATGATATTTTAGAAATGCCTCCAAAATTTCAACTCAATTGGAGCAACATAGCTTGTGAAAAGACTGAAATACCCTTGCTGCCCTGTTTCTACCCGAACTTGATAATTTCTTCTGTAATTGGCTAATTTGATTGGGAATACTTCTGATTTGGTTGTGGATGTCTTCTTAAGAAACATAGCCTGGTATCTTAGCTTTCGGATGGCCTTGGGATCACTTGAATTGGACTTTAGTAGCCTGAATTATGGTTATTTAACCAGAATACGGTTTGTTAACCTGTTTTTCCGGTTTTGGTTCAATACATTGAATTTTTGACCTAGTTACACTACAAAATGGACTGAGTGGCCTTCTTCAACATTGTAGGCCTTTCTTTTAGCTTCAAAATGGTGTATATTACACCTCCATCCGACAATCGTAGTGCCAATGGTGCCAAAACCGCTAAATGATGTCAAAAACTGTTATTAGGGTTTAGAGTTTAACTTCATTTCCGGACTTTCCCTAGTCTTCTCTAGTACTTATACGTTCTTATGGAGCCCTATTTTGGTAGTATGTGGAATTGGTTTATGGCTTGTAATCGAGTCTTATTGTGCTTATTTGAATGTTTTAGGACGTGACGGTGGTTCAAGATGCTCTTTGGGCGGAGGTGTATGAAATATCATTTGCTTGCTTGGTGAGTGTACTACTCACTTGCTTGTTACTATATGGCTTTGTTATACTTGAACGTGATGCCTTGAATGCTTATGTGCACCGTTGAAACCGATTAAAGTGAGGGTGTACTTGATCGCCCTCACCCCTTTTGTATTATATGTGACTGTCCACTATTTTACTGTGATAATTGAGGGGTACATGAAATACTGGATTTGGTGTCGTTTGGACGAGTATCCAACGGCCATTACTGTACTATGGAGGTTAACCCCATTGGTAGTCGATTGAATCGAGCCGGCGAGGGCTTGGTCGTGAAAATTGACGAGCCATGGGGACTGTTATAGGGAATCTTGTAGTATGAGACTCTTGATTCCGGTATACTCGAGTATTACCAAATTTCTACTGTTTGGAGTTCGGGTCCGGTAGGGGTATGTTGGGTGGAAGGAATGGAAGTAAAGTGGAGCCTACGGTTGGTTATTATTAAACATTGACGGAGGATCAATGAAATCCGATCAAGATTGCAAGCGAGGAAAGGGGCTCTTGAGAGCCACCCGTATCCTTTTATCAACTCTATTGATGTGTGCTATTGGCTTACTTTTGATGAATTGGAATGAAAAGCTTTATGCTTATATGAACTTTGCTGCTTGAGTGGTAGTATCTCACTGGGCGTAAGATCACTCTATTCCTTTTGTTTTCCTTACAGGAAATTGAATACTTTTGGAAAGGCCATGAATGTTGGTTGTCGAGTTGAGCTTATGTAAATGTATTTTGAAATAGCTCCTTTTGGGCAAAACCCTAAATGTATTTTGATCCAATCAAAATGTTGAGTTGTAATTTGTAAACCGTACTTGTATAAACTTATGGGATAACTTTTGTATGCTATTTTGACTTGTTTACGCGCGTTTGTATGTTCCGAAATGTTTTAGATCGCTTTAAATTGTCCCGTTAGTCTTGGCGAGAGCTGGGCAGGCAGTCCGCTAGCCCCTTTGGTTCGCCTTAGGGGAAGGTGGGGCTGTCACACAGGGATCTTGCCACACTGCTCCGAAAAGCTTAAGGTTTTAGGAGCAGTGCGGCTGGATCCCTGGCCGAGGCTACTTGTGGTATCAGAGCCATACCCAGGGGAGAAACAGTAATACCACACAGTTACATTTTCCAAAATTTTATGAATATTGTTAGTGAATATTATTCTAATATGCAATGGTTAGAATTACATAATAATTACTATGCTTGGTATGAACATATTCGTGATCGTATTTTTGAAGGTAATCATTGGTGTGCCTATGATAATTTTACTAATGAAAACTGTTTGATGTTCATAGATATTTATGAAAAGAACAAAAAGATGCTGCTGAGTTTTTACATCCTATGTCTTATACTGTAGTCAGTAGACAAGTTAGAATTGATTTACTTTATCACCGTTTATTTGTCATTATGTGCGAAGAAAGTGAATAAATAATAATATAGCCTTGTTATATTTTATGTGTTATAATTTATGGCTTCATCTAGCTCAACTGCTGTATCTATTCCTAATGGTCTGTCATTAAATAAAGCTAATAGTAGTAAATTAGATTATCTTTATGAAGTATCTGTTGAACCAGAGGTGGTTAATCCTACCTCTTTACCTCTTATTATCCCTTATACCATATTTGCTAAAATGTCTTTCTCTCCTTCACAGGTAATAAAATCGTTAATCCAATATCATCCAAAAGGAGTTAAGGAATATATCCAAGCCTCTAAAATCGATCAACATCCAATCCCTGCAACAAAAAAGGAACAGTTCATAACTCTGCACATTCCAGATGATTTTCCTTTGCAGTGGAGGCAACAGGGATATACCCACATGCATTTCGGGGCTATTAGGATCTCCTTATCATACCATGGACGAAAAGGACTTCCCGTAGTGGCTCGTGTAGCTCTACTGGACACCCGATTTACACAATATCAGCATGCTTGTATTGCAACTGTTGAAACAACTCTAAATGCTGGAACTGTGTTTGTTACCCTTTTTCCTAATTTCAATATGTCTTTAGCAGATCCCCATCTGCTTGATGCTTTAAAGGTATAGGTTCAAATTGTTGGGGCAGATCAAGTTCAAGATGCAATAGCAGCAACTCTTCATTATCAGATGGTGTACAGAGTCCAGAATCATGCTCTTGATTTGAAAGTTATTGGAAGTGAGGATGCTCTTCTTATTCAAGTTGATGAGAAGAATTCAACCTCATGCATACATGTTCCAAGACAGATTTCTAAATCAAATCTAGTCCAATTATTACCCAATAGTTGGATTACTGATTATGAACAATTACACACCCAGGCCAATGAACCTCTTGAGTCATCCAATTCAAAAATCACAAAGACAATTGAAGGGAGAACTTCTATCTCTTTTGATCATTCTCATTTAAAATCCTTCATAAAAACACTTCCTTCTATTATGCTTGCAGAACTTCCGTTGAAGTTGCCAACCAAGGAAGGAAAGTTATGGGGCCATTATGAAGAAAATTGCCAGAAAGGATTTCTCCAAGATATTATTGACCATTTTAATGATAATGGAGAACCAATCTATCATTTTCAAGATCCAATAACTAGCCATATATATTTTGATACTTGTACAAGGTGTGAAGAATGTTATTGGGCAGAACAACTTGAGTTAGATGTCTCTGAAATTTCTTTTAAAAAGAGATCTAAACCAGTTGACCCTCAGCCTTTCGAACCTTGCCTTTGCAAGTCTAATCCAAAGCCACAAAATCCTGATGCAGACAATTTTCAGGCAACCCGAAGTAGTTTTGATGGTTATCAAATTCCTTCTAACTGGGTATACCACGTACCCACAAAAAAGAAAATCTTGCATCCCTACTATTAAAAGTGTCTGGACATCTTAGACAGAGAAGCAAGAGCTCAATTAATGAAGGTTCAGAAGGAATCCAAACTGTTACCTAAGCTACTGGAGATCAGCTCTCAGCCCATTCCTTGTTTCATGTTTCAGGAAGCTGACTTTCCACCTTTGCAATCGTTTGTTAAAAATGGTTCTAAACATACCCCAAAAATCCAAAATGATGCCCCTGTTATTTTACCAACTGGAGAAACTGCTACTACAGATATTTCTTATGAAATTCTTAATTGGCAAATAGAGAATTCTTTGGTCCAGAATTCAGCTCTTACCTCCATCCATCAGAATGTCTCAACAGTATCTCAACAGGTAAGTACTCTTGGTACTTCTGTTAGTCATTTGGATACTTCTGTAAATTCCCAAAAGGAAGAAGTATAAAAAATGATTAGTGTTCTTGAAAAAAGGCTTGCCAGTCTTAAATATGATTCACCTTTGAATGCATCTTCTCTAGCAAATTTTGTTTTAAATCAAGAGAAAGAAACTGCGTTTCTTCAAAAACAAATTGCTACTTTAAAGACCACGGGTGAAATTCCAAAATATGATATTGGTCCATCTGAACCCCCTCCACGGGTAAGTTCAGGATTTGGTGCAATTCCTTTGAGAGATTGGCCTACATCCTTTTACTTTGGAAATATTACTACTCCTAATCCTTCAGTCTTCTTCCCAGATCAGCCACAGCCAGTTTCCCAAAAACCTTGGGATATTGCTAAAGTTCTTCGTGAATATCGAAGAAAAAAGAAAGAACGGGCAAAGAAAGAAAAAGAAGATCAGAAAATTGAAGCTGAACAAAAGAGGCAAGAGGAAGAAAGGCAGAGAAAACAAAAGCAAATTGTAACAGAAACTTCTTTAATGTATACTGTACAATCTAATCCTACTTTTTCTGCTCAACAGGAAAAAAAGGCAGCCGAAGCCACGAAAGTTTATGAAAATCCTTTATCTTCTATGTTAGAGGATCTTCATCAACAATCGATCCCCTGCCTTACAACTTCCAAAGTCGATAACAATATGGAATCTCAATCTTCTGAGTCAGAAAAACAAAATGTTATTTCTGACGAAGATAGTGCTCAAGAAGATTCTTCCGGATCTACATCAGACTATGAATCCCCAGACTCTATCAGTTTTTCTGATGAAGATAAGGAAGAGAGTCCTCTCATCCTTATGAATTCAGAAGTTGTTGAGGAACCAGAATCAAAAGAAGAAGTTGAACACTCATCTACTAGACCACCACCCAGACAAGATTTTCCAAAAATAAAGGGAGTACAATTATTTTCAATTGATAATATTCCTGCTGGAAAATGGGAAGCTAAATTCCAAGAATTTCATGCTTGGATGACTGCTCAAAATCTTCATGAAGAATCTCATTTTGAAATCTTATCCACCTTTACTGCTCATTTTTCAGGAATTCTAAAAGATTGGTGGACTAGCCTTGGTGATGCTGACAAAATGACTTTCTTAACTCGGCAAGATTTTTCAGAAAACATAAACATCCTTCATCTGATGTTTATTGGAGATGACAAAGAAAGCCGTGAAACCAAGCGAAAAGAGTTTTTTCAGACTTGGAGACCTGGCAACACTATTTTCACCCTCGGGAGTTCGTGATACACACTGATCACGAGTCACTGAAGTTTCTCAAGGGGCGACCTAAGTTGAGCAAGAGACATGCAAAATGGGTAAGCTTCATTGACACATTCTCCTATGTGATTAAGTACAAGACTGGCAAAACGAATGTGGTAGCTGATGCCTTATCACGTAGACATTCTTTGCTTGTCTTCCTTGATGCTAAGTTATTAGGGTTCGAGATGATTAAGGAGCTCTACACACATGATCATGACTTTGGTGACATATATGCTGCGTGTGTTAAGAACCCACATGGAAAGTACTTTTTGCATGATGGATTTCTATTTCATGTGGATAAACTGTGTGTGCCTAATTCTTCCGTCCGTGATCTTTTGGTTAGGGAGGCACATAGTAGTGGTCTCATGGTCTAGCCATGTTACAAGAGCATTTTTACTGACCTCACATGCGTCGAGATGTTGAGCGCATGGTTGGTAGATGTGCCAATTGTCATAAGGCGAAGTCTAAAACAAATCCGTACGGGTTGTATACGCCATTGCCAATTCCCCACTATCCTTGGGTAGACTTGTCCATGGACTTTGTCTTAGGACTCCCTAGGTCACCTAAGGGAAATGATTCCATCTTTGTAGTGGTTGATAGATTCTCTAAGATGGCTCATTTTATCCCCTGTCACAAAACTGACGATGCATCTCATATTGCTAATTTGTTCTTCAAAGAAATTGTCCGTCTGCATGTTATGCCTGCCTAGGACCATTGTTAGTGATAGAGATGTCAAATTTCTGAGTTACTTTTGGAAGACTTTGTGGTCTAAACTTGGCACTAGGTTATTATTCTCCACCACCAGTCATCCACAAAGCAATGGACAAACTGAAGTTGTCAATCGCACACTTGGCACACTACTTCGGGCTTTGATTAAGAAGAATCTTAAAACTTGGGAAGAGTGTTTGCCTCATGTTGAATTTGCCTACAATCGAACTGTTCACAGTGCTACACACCACTCACCTTTTGAGATTGTTTATGGCTTTAACCCGCTGACCCCCTTGATTTAGTACCCTTACCTTCCTTTGAGCACACAAGCTTAGATGGAAAAAAGAAGGCTGAATTTGTGCGCAGGTTACATGAAGTCGTTCGGGCAAACATTGAGAGGCGTGCTCAACAATACCTCCAGAAAGCCAACAAGCATCGTCGTAAGATGGTTTTTGAGCCTGGAGATTGGGTTTGGCTACACTTGCACAAGGAGGGATTTCCCAAGCAACGACAAGGCAAGTTATCTCCAAGAGGTGATGGATCCTTCCGAGTGCTCCAACGAGTTAATAACAACGCTTACAAATTGGAGCTCCCTGGAGAGTACAATGTTAGCGCGACCTTCAATGTCGCGGATTTGAGCCCATTTCTTGACGAGAAGGATCCAAATTTGAGGGCAAATCCTTCTCAAGAGGAAGGGACTGATGTGTGCATGGATCAGGGCCCACGCAATGACCCGGTCCGAGTTTCATTGGGCCCAGTCACACGTGCGTGAGCCAAACTCTTCAAAGAATCCCTCCAAGACCAACATGGAATGGTCCAAGACCAACATGGAGTCCCTGGAGATATTGAAGGCCTAGAAGGGGACAAGCAAATCAACTACACCGTGATCCAAGCCCATGAAGAGTCAAGCGGGCCTCCAAGCGATTGGGCCGAATAGGGGCTTTAGGCTTTAGTGTTGCTTAGGGTTAGATTAACTGCGTAGTAGAAGCCTGGGGCGGCCCATCTTGACACCAAGATGGCCAACCACTCCTTTAGGGTTTTCTTAGGGTTTTTCTTGTCACCTTTAGCCTATAAATAGTGATGTGTGCATGGATAAGGCCCACGTAATGACCCAGTCCGAGTTCCATTGGGTCCATTCACGCGTGCACGGGCCAAGCTCTTCAAAGAATCCCTCCAATCCCTTGTTCGAATTGTCCAAGACCAACATGGAGTCCATCGAGATGTTGAAGGCTTGGAAAGAGACAATCAAGTAATCTATACCTTGATTCAAGCCCATGAAGAATCAAGTGGGCCTCCACGTGAGTCGGCCGAGTAGGGCCTTAGTCTTTGATACTTATTAGATTGGATTAGTTGCTTAGTAAGAAGCATGGGCCAGCCCATCTTGACACCAAGATGGCCAACCACTCCTTTAGGGTTTCCCTAGGGTTTTTCTTGTTCCCTTTAGCCTATAAAAAAGCTTGTTTTGTAAGGTTTGACACACAAGTTTTATGAATAAAGTTTTCCTTTATTTCGATTCTTCCTCTAAGAGAGAGTGTCGATTCTTTTACTTGCTTGGCAAGGGTTATTGAGCAATCTTGCATCTTGTCCATGATTGTTCGTACGACCTATTCCTTGGAGTAGTCACCTTCATTGGAGTCGTCGTTTTACCGCTTTAAACCAACTCGTGTCGTCCGTGTTGATTTAAGGTCCCGCAAACCAAGCGTAGGACAATCTCGCTAGATCCTTGGGCAAACGTGCTACGTGATGAGGGGCTCAAGGCTGGTCAAACACAAGTTGCCCAAGTCATTCAAGTACCAAGTGGTCCAGTCACAAGAGCTCGTGCCAAGAAGATGCGTGAATCTTTACAAGCCCTTGTGAGTACAATCCAAGGCCGCATTGGAGATGATTTAAAGATTATTGAAGGCTTGGAGAATGAAGATTCAAAACTTTACACATTGCTCCAAGTAGAAGACCCTCCAGCGCCTGTTGCTAGTTAGGCGTGTCCTCACCTAGTGGTCACGCTTAAGGAAGAGTTAAGCTAGTTCTATTATTTATCTTTTTATAGTTAAATATTAGTTAAAAGTCAGTCCATTAAACTCTTAGGGCTGGCCGAATCCTTGTCATTAATTAGTAGGGTTAGTTTAGTCAATTTTGGGGATTAGGGTTATTGCTTGTAAAGGCTATAAATAGCCTTACTTCCTCCTTGTTAAGGGAGGGAGAAATTACATTATATTTGTGAGTTTATTCACTTTTCTCTTCCAAGAGAGCTTTGCTTGAATACTTGAGAGTTTTCTTGAGTTATTCAACTTGAACTTATCAACCAAGTATACACCTTGATTGTGGCGTTCTTCTATCCAGATCGTTGGTTCACTAAATCGTTAGTTGTTGGGTTGAGATTCATCTTAGTTCATCAACTCGGGGTTTAGAAGGGTCATACGTGCCCGCCTTTTCAACTTGATTGTTCGTCTAGATCCGCACATTCATATCACTACGTGTCTCGAAACGAGTTGATCGAGGAACGTATCAGTTGGCTTCAGAGCTTAGGTGGAGGTATCTTTTGTTATATCATCGTCTTTTTTTTTCTTTTTCGTAGTTGTGTCTAAGATTTTGTGTTATTTTTTTCCACTGCCTTGTGTCAAAAAAAAATGATTACATCTTTGTTCTTGCGTCGCTAAATTTCTGTTTGGATCGTGTCGTTTGTTGAACAAACAGTCCGCTCTTTTGGTCATTGTTCTTATTGTTGAGTCGTGACCAAATCTGTCCGTTTGTGTCCTCTTTAAAAAAAAATACAAAAAAAAATATAGAAGGAAACAAAGAGACTAACCAGCCGCGGTTGTGCAGCCACAATCTGTCCGCAATTTGTCTTGCTCTTGAGTCGTTGCCATCACCAAATCTGACCAAACCTTGTGTCGTTGGTTGCACCACAATTCTGTTCAAGTGGTGCGTGTCATAGCAGCCCAAACTGTCCGTGAACAAAAGAGAAAAAAAAAGAACGCAGTTCAAGGGGCGGCAACTAGGGTTTTCTTAGGTGTGGCTAGGGTTTTCCTTTTGTTGTCAAATCTGTCCAAATCTATATGGTGTTATCCGGGTGGTTTTAATTAATTTTCTAAACTGATTTGGGGTTTAAACTTGTTGGTGTTGTGAATCTTGGAAGAAATCTACAAGAATTTTAGGTTTCTTGAGGTTCTTGAAACTAATCTTGAAACTCTTGAAATCTTGATGAATTGTTGGACATTACTTGTGCTTAGTAGGCCGAAAACCAAACCTGGAATTTTGTTCCAGTTCGGTCAAGTGTTGTGTTCGTTTGATAAGTAAAAAAAAAAAAGAAAAGTGAAAAGAAAACAGAAATGCAAGAGGGGGAAAAAAGGAGGAAGTGTGCGGGTGACAATAAAGAAAAGAAAATCGAGGTCCTTTATTACCAAATCTATTTTGTTGCCTCTTGTTCTAACCAAACTAGAAAATTACAACAAGAAGGTAGCACTCAAAAGTTTTGACCCACCTCTTCTTGAAAATCTTGATCACCTTGAGCCTTGATCACTTGTACCACCCTTTGAGGTTCTAGGGGTTCTTGATTATCTTGAGCCTTAAAAACTTGCACCTCCCTTCGAATAAAGATTTTCTTGTATGCTCTTGCATCCATACGAGGCTTTCTTGGTTTAGGAATAAATTTCTTGGGAGCTTCTTGAGCAAGCTATTTTGGGGACTCTTGAGTGACATTGCTCGCGTTATCTTGGGAAGCCATTGTCTTGAATCAAAGAGCTGAAACTGTTTGTGTGTGCACAAGGGAGTAAGAAGCCGAATCTGATTTTTGTTGGAGTCGGCTGCCTTGGAAGGGTTTTATAAGAATCCAACCGACATTGGTGAAGTAATTTGGAAGGAGAAAATCTGGAAATTTTCGGTTGAGAGAGGTGAAGACCAATTCGGACTTGGAAGCATTCTTGGAAAGGAATTTGGGAAGTCCAAAGGTTGTTCAACAAAGGAGAGGGGTTTTCTATGGAGGTTCCAACGCTACCTTGTTTTCCCAATTAGTTTAGGAAACAAAGTACAACACTTGGATAACTCTTGTCCTCACTTGGACACTTTCCTATATTCTCTCATCCATTCTAGGAAACTCTCCTATATTTTCTCTCATCCACTTTAGGAAATCACTCCTACACTTTAGGAAAGCTAGGGTTTCCTTTTCCTTTTGTTCCCACTGCCGCCTATTCCCTGCTGTCCGCCACCCTAAGTCTTCCAAACCTACCCTTTATACGTCATTCTCCATTCCAATTTTGTGTCCCATTTCGTGGTTACTCCTGTGGGAAAAGTTGGTGACAATTATTAGACTCGAGCAGCATTTCTCAACTACCTAGACCAACAGGTAAAGGTACTTGTTGAGTCTAATAGAGCGATTTGAGTACTATACACGAGCGTGAGTGATACACTAAGGGAGTGAAGTGAGGGTATACTTGCATTTTTTGCCTTGTTATTAACCTTTTGCAGGACACCACGAGAGACATGGAGCAACAACAAGCAACCACCGACTACTCATTGTTGTTCACTGCAATGAAGAATGAGCTTAGGCTCATTAGTGAACAACACATGGAGGAGTTACACACACACTTTGAGGAGCTGTCCAAGAGTCTCACACGAGGCTCTTGTTTTAGATCTCACAACTGGTGCAACCGAGGTACCAAAACGGCCAACAGTGAAGACTACTCCGCTAGTACGGATGAGGAGCAACCAGAGAGGCATCGAAGGGACACGCCCAAGAACGAATTAAAGGGACTTAAGATTCAAGTACCCGCGTTCAAAGGCAAGAGTAACCCTGAGGCGTACTTGGAGTGGGAAGGCCGCATCAAAATAGTTTTCGACTGCTACGATTATAGCGAGGAACAAAAAGTCAAAGTTGCCACCGTTCAGTTCACCGACTACGCCCTAGTTTGGTGGGCCCAAGTGAGGACCCATAGGAGGAGAATGGGGGAACCGCAAGTCCGAACTTGGCGAGAACTCAAGGCATTGATGCATAAGCAATTCGTTCTAGGCTACTACAACCGAGATCTCCACTCCAAACTGCAAACCCTCACTCAAGGCAACATGAGTGTGGAGGACTATTACAAGGAGATCGAGATGGCCATGATGAGGGCGAACCTTCAAGAAGATAGCTAAGCAACCATGGCTAGGTTTCTTCGAGGTCTCAACCCAGACCTTCAAGAAGTCTTGGAGCTCCAACACTATGTGGACATGCATGACCTTCTTGAACTCGCTATCAAGGCCGAGAGGGGAAAGAAATTGAGGCGAGGAGCCCGTACCTTCCAGTCTTCCAGCTCGACCTTATAGAAGGGCAACCAACCATGGAGGGCGACCCACGAAGCTGGATATTTGGCCACACTAACTTCTTCAAGCCGAATTCAAGGTAATGTTCCTAACCGAAATTCCAATTCTACCCCTAACAAAGTTACCGATGTATCTAGGCCTACCTCTAAGGCACCACATGAGACTCCTAAGACTAGGAGTAGGGACATCAAATGCTTTAAGTGCCAAGGGTTTGGACATATTCAGTCTCAATGTCCAAACCAACGAGTGATGCTAATCACTCACAATGGCGAGATCGTGTCCGATGATGACGATTGTGAGGAGATGCCCGAATTGATCAAAGGCGACTACCTAGATGAAGACTCAGTTGAGGAAGATTGCTCGCCTATGCAAGGAGAAGTAGGTTGCTTGGTGGCACGATGAGTGCTAACCGTCCAAGTTAAGGAGGACGAGCAACTACAACAGGTAAAACTATTTTATACCCGTTGTAAAGTAGGTGACAAGGTGTGTAGCCTCATCATCGATGGTGGGAGTTGCACAAATGTGGCGAACTTACTCATGGTTCAGAGTTTAGGGATCCCAACCACTAGACATCCACACCCTTATCGCCTCCAATAGCTGAGTGAGAATGGAGAGGTACGTGTCTTCAAACAGGTACGCGTTCCCTTTTCCATTGGAACTTACACTGATGAAGTTGTTTGTAACGTCGTGCCTATGCATGCTACCCATGTCATCTTGGGGAGACCCTGGCAATTTGACAAACACATCACATTCGACGGAAGGGCCAACAAGTACACACTCTGGCATGATGGCAAACGCAAGGTCCTCACAGCACTCACACCTGCACAAGTGTATGAGGACCAACTTAAGTTGCAAAGAGAGTGTGAACAAGACCGTCAAAGGAGGAAACAAAAGGCTATCAACCCTGGCAAGGGCTCCACTTCTACAAGTGAGCCATCGACCAAGGGTCAAGTGAGCACACCTAGTGTTACGCATGACAAAGCACCCACTACACCTACCACTAGGAAGCAAAACATGATCATTAAGGATAAGGACGTTAGAAAAGTTGTCAATTCTGATAAGCCTGTACTTCTCATGATTTACAAACATGTGCTTTTAGATGTTGCTGAACTCAATAAGGCATTGCCTTCGAGTATGGTTGCTCTTTTGCAAGAATTTGAGGATGTTTTCCCTGACGAAGTCCCTGATGGCCTACCACCCATTCGAGGGATTGAGTACCGAATCAACCTAATTCTTGGAGCACCACTACCCAACAAACCTGCTTACGCGCATGGGCCCTGAGGAGACAAAGGAGCTTCAACGGCAAGTTGATGGCTTATTAGGTAAGGGTTGGGTAAAAGAGAGTCTCAGTCCTTGTGCTGTGCCTGTGGTACTCGTCCCCAAAAAAGATGGTACTTGGTGAATGTGCACTGACTATAGGGCCGTCAATGCCATTACTGTTAAGTATCGCCATCTCATTCCTAGGTTAGATGATATGCTTGATGAACTCGATGGTACTACAATATTCACCAAAATCGATTTAAGGAGTGGCTATCATCAAATCAGGATGAAAGAAGGCGATGAATGGAAAACGGCCTTCAAAACCAAACTTGGTCTATATAAGTGGCTAGTCATGCCTTTTGGGTTGACTAACGCCCTTAGCACTTTCATGCGACTAATGAACCATGTCTTGAGACAGTTTATTGGCAAATTTTCATAGTTTATTTTGATGATATTCTAATATATAGTCGCAGTGAACATTAGCACTTGGAGCATATGAGACTAGTTCTTGAGACACCGCTAACCTTAAGAAGTGCACCTTTTGTACTAATGAACTTGTGTTTCTGGGCTATGTAGTAAGTTCGCAGGGTATCAAAGTAGACGAGTCCAAGATTGAGGCCATCAAGCAATGGCCAACTCCTACATCCGTCCCTGAGGTACGCAGCTTCCTTGGATTGGCGGGCTTCTACCGACGCTTTGTCAAGGACTTCAGCACCATTGCCGCCCCAATGACCGCCATGACCAAGAAGAATGACAAGTTCTATTAGGGGGAAGCCCAAGAACAAGCATTTCTTACCCTCAAAAACAAACTCACACATGCACCTGTTTTAGCATTACCAAACTTTAACAAGACTTTTGAAATCGAGTGATGCTTCTGGTGTAGGTATTGGTAAAGGCCTTGAGCCTTCTTTAGCGAAAAACTGGGGGGAGCTGCTTTAAACTACCCAACGTATGACAAGGAGTTGTATGCACTGGTGAGGGCCTTGGGGACCTAGCAACACTATCTTCGCCCTCAGAAATTCGTGATACACATTGATCACGAGTCACTGAAGTTTCTCAAGGGGCATGCAAAATGGGTAAGCTTCATTGACACCTTCTCCTATGTGATTAAGTACAAGACTGGCAAGACGAATGTGGTAGCTGATGCCTTATCACGTAGACATTCTTTGCTTGTCTTCCTTGATGCTAAGTTATTAGGGTTCGAGATGATTAAGGAGCTCTACACACATGACCATGACTTTGGTGACATATATGTTGCCTGCGTTAAGAATTCACATGGAAAATACTTTTGGCATGATGGATTTCTATTTCATGTGGATAAACTGTGTGTGCCTAATTCTTCCGTTCGTGATCTCTTGGTTAGGGAGGCACATAATGGTGGTCTCATGGGACACTTTGATGTGTGCACAGATGGCGGCCTTGACTCAAGGCTTTCATAGAGACATTGAAGGCTTGAAGGATGATAATTAAGTTGTCTACACCATGATCCAAGCCCATGAAGAGTCAAGTGGGCCTCCAAGCGAGTTGGCCGAATAGGGCCTTAGGCCTTAGTGTTTAGTTGAGAGTTAGATTAGTTGTTCTAGTAGAGCATGGGCCGGCCCATCTTGATCCCAAGATGGCCGAATTCCCCTACCCTATTTCCCTTAGGTTTTAGTAGCCAATAACCTATAAAAAGGCTTGCTTTGTAAGGTTTTGAGGTAAAACATTTTATCAATAAAGTTTGTCTATTTTCGTTTCTTCTTGTTAAGAGAGATTTGAGCCTTCTACTTGGTTTAGCAAGGGTTATTGAGCAATCTTGCGTCTTGTCCATGATTCTTCTATCGACCTATCCACTTGAATGACCACCTTGATTGGAGTCGTCATTCTACCACTTTAAACCAACTCGTGTCGTCCGTGTTGATTTAAGGTCCAGCAACCCAAGCGTAGGACAACCACCATAGATCCTTGGACAAATGTGCTACGTGTCTCCAAACGCGTTGATCGAGCGACGTATCAGTTGGCTTCAGAGCTTTGGTGGAGGTATCTTCCATTATATCCGTAGTTTTTGTCTTAAAAAAAAATGTCACTATTCATCATACTGTTCACCCGACATTGTTCATCATACTGTTCACCATTACTGTTCACAGACACTGTTCATCCAAACAAAAAATCTATTGGTGTGTTATCTCCTTTGTCAAATTGTTTCTTGGTATTGGGTCGTTTGTTGAATCAAAAATTCTGATCGTTGGTGTTTCAACGTTGCTCCCAAATCTATCTCGTTAGTTGGTTGTCGCTTGGGCAGCAAGAACAATGGCGTGACAGCTGCTAGGGCTTTCTTATCTTGCAAGGGTTTCCTTCTTTTGCTAGGATTTCCCTATCTTGCTAGGGTTTCTACTTGCGGCTAGGATGTCTACTTGCGGCTAGGGTTTCATTTGCGTTAGGGTTTCCTTGTTTCAAATCTATCCAAGTATTACTTGCTTCATCCAAGTTGTTTACTAAATTTTCCAAAGTCAATTAGGAGAATAAGTAAAGCACTTGGATGACTCTTTTCTCACTTGAACACTCTCCTACATTCTCTCCTGCATTTTAGGAACACTCTCCTACATTCTCTCCTACATTTCAGGAACACTCTCCTACATTTTAGGAACCTAAGTTTCATTGAGATTCCATTCACACTAGCACATCCATCAAATCTGTCCAAAACTTCCCTTCAAATTCCAACCACTTAAACATTGCTATCTTGGAGTACTTGGAGAGAAGTTGATTGAAAACTCGTTGAGGAATTCCATTTCTTCAAGGGGAACAATCTGTGACTTGAGAAGTGTCGTGAGAGCATTAGAGTGACATCCATATACACGAGTACGAGTAGATACACGTAAGAGGAGCGTGAAAGGCAATATCTTCAGTTACGTAGCTAACTTTTTGCAGGGTCCCTCATACATTCATGGCAAGTACAAGACGCATAAAAGTTAGCTCACAACATTGTCTTCCTGATCCTAAGGGAGTCAAAGAAGTGGCATTACGTGGTGTAGATAAGCAATTGGACATCGTCAAATCTCAGTTGCTTGGTTGGTTTTATACTCGTTGTGGTGTCAAAGATAAAATCTGTAGCTTGGTCATTGATGGGAGTTGTGAAGTCAACCTTGCAAGTGCTATCATGGTTGAGAAATTAAATCTTCCAACCATTGATCATCTTCAACCGTACAAGTTGACGAGCACTCATGGTGATGTTTGGGTTACTAAGCACACACTTGTACCTATTCAAATCGGCAAATATGTGGATGAGGTGTTGTGTGATGTAGTCCCAATTCAAGTGAACACATGTGTTGTTGGGCAAAGTATGGATGTCAAGGCGAGAAGTTAAATATGACGGACATACTAATAAGTATTCCTTCTTATTTAATGGTCGTCGTTTTGGACTAGTATCACTTACTTATGACCAGCTTTGTATTGATCTAGCATACATGAAAAATGAGCTTGAGCGTTACATAATGGAGAAAAAGCTAGATGAGGGAATTGTTCCTGACGAGGTAAAACCCGAGGGAGTTGAAAGCGATGAGATGAAAGGGTCAGCTGTTGAACTAGAAAAAGAAATGAAAAAATCTGATAAGATGGGTGGTAAAAAGGAGTGAAAGAGAGAAAGCGGGCTAATCTTGAGCAATCCGATGAAGGCCTATTATTTTCCTAACGAACTTACCTTTGCTTTGTTTAGTGTTTCTTCTTTTATACTGATCAAGCAAAGGCAAGTTGAGCTGATCTTGGTGTGTTCCACTCCAAAATCAATTGGTACTCCAAGCCTCCATGGAGTTGGTACTCCAAGAGTTAAACCCTGTTGGTATCCATTCATGGAACAATGTCAACTCAAATTAGTCCACACCAAAGGGGAGTTGATTCGAGCTCATCTTGAAGGGAACACTCCACATTTTGGGGATGGTTGTGTACCAAGGGTTCGTTTAAAGAACAAGTACTTCAATGACCATTATGACTTTCGTCTTGCTCTTAGTCCACATGAAGCTCTAACATCACCAAATCCGCCTTGGTGCCTTGCAAGTGTGTCCGAGCCGGAGTTCGATTTCATGGGATACACTTCACACCACTTTGAGGACCCTTACCTCATGACCACAAACGATCAAGTTGAGCATACATTGAAGATGGTTTGTGAGATTCAAGGTTCGACCAGGGTTATTTTCCAACTTAGCACGTGGGTTTTGCATTGGATGACATCTGTAGCCATCATAACAAGATTGAGTCGAAGGCATGTAACTCATCTTGTCACCATTCGTGCTTCAATTTGTGGACAAATTGCTTTCAAGAGGAGCCATTGGAGTAAAGCCATAAGTTTTTCTTGGCTGGTTATGAGCATTTTCAAACTAACCAAGAGACATGAGCACCAAATCATAGTAATCATGATGTATGCAATTATCATTCAGTCTAAGAGGGCCAATATGTGGTGGCATTAGATCTGGCATTCATACTACCAACTCTTGTAGTATCATCCATTTCCATCCAGATTTGAGGACAAATCCTTCTCAAGTGGAGGGCACTGATGTGTGCACGGATGGCGGCCTTGACTCAAGGCTTTTATAGAGACATTGAAGGCTTGAAGGATGATAATCCAGTTGTCTACACCATGATCCAAGCCCATGAAGAGTCAAGTGGGCCTCCAAGCGAGTTGGCCAAATAGGGCTTTAGGCCAAATAGGGCTTTAGGCCTTAGTGTTTAGTTGAGAGTTAGATTAGTTGTTCTAGTAGAGCATGGGCCGGCCCATCTTGATCCCAAGATGGCCGAATTCCCCTACCCTATTTCCCTTAGGTTTTAGTAGCCAATAGCCTATAAAAAGGCTTGCTTTGTAAGGTTTTGAGGTAAAACGTTTTATCAATAAAGTTTGTCTATTTTTGTTTCTTCTTGTTAAGAGAGATTCGAGCCTTCTACTTGCTTTGGCAAGGGTTATTGAGCAATCTTGCATCTTGTCCATGATTGTTCTATTGACTTATCCACTTGAGTAATCACCTCGATTGAAGTCGTCGTTCTACCACTTTAAACCAACTCGGGTCGTCCGTGTTGATTTAAGGTCCTGCAACCCAAGCGTAGGACAACCTCACTAGATCCTTGGGCAAATGTGCTACGCGTCTCGAAATACGTTGATCGAGGAACGTATCACACTTTGGACTCTGGCCATGTTACAAGAGAATTTTTACTGGCCTCACATGCGTCAAGATGTTGAGCGCATGGTTCGTAGATGTGCCACTTGTCATAAGGCGAAGTCTAAAACAAATCCGTACGGCTTGTATACCCATTGCCTATTCCACACTATCCTTGGGTAGACTTGTCCATGGACTTTATCTTAGGACTCCCTAGGTCACCTAGGGGAAATGACTCCATCTTTGTAGTGGTTGATAGATTCTTTAAAATGGCTCATTTTATCCCCTATCACAAAACTGACGACGCATCTCATATTGCTAATTTGTTCTTCAAAGAAATTGTCCGTCTGCATGGTATGCCTAGGACCATTGTTAGCGATAGAGATGTCAAATTTTTGAGTTACTTTTGGAAGACTTTGTGGTCTAAACTTGGCACTAGGTTATTATTCTCCACCACCAGTCATCAACAAAGCGATGGACAAACTGAAGTTGTCAATCGCACACTTGGCACACTACTTCGGGCTTTGATTAAGAAGAATCTTAAAACTTGGGAAGAGTGCTTGCCTCATGTTGAATTTGCCTACAATCGAACTGTTCACAGTGGTACACACTATTCACCTTTTGAGATTGTTTATGGCTTTAACCCGCTGACCCCTCTTGATTTAGTACCCTTACCTTCCTCTGAGCACACAAGCTTAGATGGGAAAAAGAAGGCTGATTTTGTGCGCATGTTACATGAAGCCGTTCGGGCTAACATTGAGAGGCGTACTCAATAATACCTCCAGCAAGCCAACAAGCATTGTCGTAAGATGGTTTTTGAGCCTAGAGATTGGGTTTGGTTACACTTGTGAAAGGAGAGATTCCCCAAGTAGCGACAAAGCAAGTTGTCTCCAAGAGGTGATGGACCCTTTCGAGTGCTCTAACGAGTTAATGATAACGTTTACAAATTGGAGTTACCCGGGGAATACAATGTGAGTGTGACCTTCAATGTCACGGACCTGAGCCCATTTCTTGATGAGGAGGATCCAGATTTAAGGGTAAATCCTTCTCAAGAAGAGGGGACTGATGTGTGCACGGATCAGCCCACGTAATGACCCAGTCCGAGTTCCATTGAGCCCAGTCACGCGTGCACGGGCCAAGCACTTCAAAGAATCCCTCCAATCCCTTGTTCGAATTGTCCAAGACCAACATGGAGTCCATCGAGATGTTGAAGGCTTGGAAAGAGACAATCAAGTAATCTACACCTTGATTCAAGCCCATGAAGAATCAAGTGGGCCTCCACGTGAGTCGGCCGAGTAGGGCCTTAGTCTTTGATACTTATTAGATTGGATTAGTTGCTTAGTAAGAAGCATGGGCCGGCCCATCTTGACACCAAGATGGCCGACCACTCCTTTAGGGTTTTCTTAGGGTTTTTCTTGTTCCCCTTAGCCTTTAAAAAGGCTTGCTTTGTAAGGTTTGACACACAAGTTTTATGAATAAAGTTTTCCTTTATTTCGATTCTTCCTCTAAGAGAGAGTGTCGATTATTTTACTTGCTTGGCAAGGGTTATTGAGCAATCTTGCATCTTGTCCATGATTGTTCGTACGACCTATCCCTTGGAGTAGTCACCTTTATTGGAGTCATCGTTCTACCACTTTAAACCAACTCGTGTCGTCCGTGTTGATTTAATGTCCCACAAACCAAGCGTAGGACAACCTCGCTAGGTCCTTGGGCAAACGTGCTACGTGTCTCGAAACGAGTTGATCAAGAAACGTATCAAATAGGCTAGCTTTGTAAGCTTGAAGACACAAGTTTTGTGAATAAAGTTTCCTTTATTTCGATTCTTTCTCTAAGAGAGAGTGTCGATTCTTGTATTTGCTTGGCAAGGGTTATTGAGCAATCTTGCGTCTTGTCCATGATTCTTCGTACGACCTATCCCTTGGAGTAGTCACCTTCATTGGAGTCATCGTTCTACCGCTTTAAACCAACTCTTGTTGTCCGTGTTGATTTAAGGTCCCGCAAACCAAGCGTAGGACAACCTCTCTAGATCCTTGGGCAAACATGCTACGTGTCTCGAAACGAGTTGATTGAGGAACGTATCAGGGAATGAACATTTAAAAGAGTTGAGTGTGGAAAATTTCATGCACGAGTTTGCCATAGTGGAAAAACAAGACAGAAAGCCGACATCTATTGTACAATCTAAGGATGTGAAGTGGACTTCTTATTGTACTAACCATCTTAACTTTGCATTGTCTAGTGTTTCTTGTTTTGTGCAGGTAAAGCAAAGTGCAATCGCCTTGGTCTTAAAATGCTCCTTTCCTACATCCTTTAGAGAATTGAAGAGCTTTCATGGAGTTTGTGCTTTAAGTGTGGTATCTCTTTGTTATCAACAAGTGACCAATCCCTCACCTAGAGTTGATTTGTTTGTTGGTGACTTGAAACTTGTTATAAACTTCCTTCTTATTCTGTTGGTGATAATTCTTTCCTCATTGTTCCAAATTCTGATTCCTTACAACCTGATTTTATTCTTCAATTTGAAGGTACAAAAGCTACCTATCTCGATCTTGCTCCATTTGTGCAAGATAGGCCATACCAACAACAACTTGCAATGTATTTCGTAAGTTTGCACAATCATATTCGAGACTTTTCTATCCTGATTGAGCATCGCTATGAAGATCCTTATCTTGTGAATGTGAATGGTAAGCTGTCAAGTGATTTTATACCTACAAATGCTAATTGTGTGATTTATTGTATAGGTCCAAATTTGACCATTCATGACAAACGGCTGATTAGAGAGCTTGGGAGTGGAACCAGGAATTTTCACAAGCTTTATACAAGATGTTTCTTGTCTTGGAGAATGTCGTTATTCGAAAGCATCATAAGGCTATCCAAGCGACATGTGACATGGCTGGTGCTCATTCATCTAGTCCCTACATTGCTATCTTATAAGCGCACCAACATGGAGTTCCATTTGTGTATCTACTATGATTTTCGATCCAAGAAGGAGATGTACAATGTTCTTCCTATCATTAACATTTTCCCCCAAGATTTGAGGACAAATCCTTCTCAAGAGGAGGGGAATGATGCGAATGAGCAAGAGGCCCATGGTGTTCGAGTAGACCCTGTGAAGGTCCCTCAAGGGCCAGTGACACGTGCATGAGCTAAAAGATTCAAAGAGACACTTCAAACCTTAGTTCATACCGTCCAAACCCAAGAGAAATCGTCCATTGAAGGAATCAACATGGAAGATCCTTGCAAGACTACCAAGATATTGCTTACAATTGAAGGTGCAAGTGATCAAGCCTCAAAGGGAGGATTGGGCCTCGATTAAGTAGCTCTTGTTGAGCTTGGCTTCGGCCATGTGGGCCTTAGGTCCAATAGTACTTTAGTTAGTCATTAAGTTAATTAATTAGGAGGTTAGCTTTCAGCCAAGAGAGACCCAATAGGCTGGCCGAATTTCCTTAATATTTTCCAAGTTCTATTAGGGTTAGACAAGGCTATAAATAGCCCCAAGTCATTGTTTACATTCAATTTTTTGCGATATTATTAATAAAATTCCAAAATTTCATCCATTCTTGTGGCAAATTCCCTTAGCTTGTGAAAGCTAGTTTGAACATCCTAGAGTTGATCCTAAGTTGTTTCTTGACTTATCAATCAAGCAAACATACTTGATTGTGGCGTCCTCTACTGTTGAATTCGTTCTTGAGTGGTCCAAGTTTGGGTTCAACTCCGTCAATTCCACAACGTGTCCTCTACAGTCTAATCTTTGCTTCCGCATTCACATCAAAGGATGTTAGAAAGATTGTAAATTCTGATCAGCCTGTTTTACTCATGATTGGCAAACACGTGCTCCTATATGTTGCTGAGCTCGACAAGGCATTGCCTTCAAGTATAATTGCTCTTTTGCAGGAATTCGAGGACATGTTTCCTAATGAGGTCCCTGATGGCTTACTACACATTCGAGGGATTGAGCACCAAATAGACCTGATTCCCGGAGCACCACTACCCAACAAACCAGCTTACCGCATGGGTCCTGAGGAAACAAAGGAGCTTCAAAGGCAAGTTGATGGCCTATTAGGTAAGGGTTGGGTAAAGGAAAGTCTAAGTCCTTGTGTCGTGTCTATGATACTTGTCCCCAAAAAGGATGGTACTTGGCGCATGTGCACCGACTATAGAGCTGTTAATGCTATAACTGTTAAATATCGTCATCCAATTCCTAGGTTAGATGATATGCTTGATGAACTTGATGGTACTGTGATTTTTACCAAAATTGATTTACGAAGTGGCTATCATCAAATTAGGATGAAAGAGGGAGACGAGTGGAAAACAGCTTTCAAACAAAACATGGACTTTATGAGTGGTTATTCATGTCCTTCGGGTTGACTAATGCCCCTAGTACTTTCATGAGATTGATGAACCATGTTTTAAGACATTTCATTGGCAAATTTGTGATTGTTTACTTTGATGACATCTTGATATATAGTCAAAATGAGCACGAGCACATGGAGCATTTGAGATTAGTTCTTAATACACTTCGAGAGGCACGTCTATACACCAACCTTAAGAAGTGCACCTTTTGTACTAATGAGCTTGTGTTTTAGGCTATGTTGTGAGTTCACAGGGCATCAAAGTAGATGAATCCAAGATTGAGGCCATCAACCAATGGCCGACTCCAACATCCGTGTCCCTGAGGTGCGTAGTTTCCATGGATTGGCGAGCTTCTATCGGCGATTTGTTAAAGACTTCAGCACCATTGACCGCCGTGACAAAGAAGAATGATAAATTTCATTAGGGAGAAGCCCAAGAACAAGCATTCCTTACCCTCAATGACAAACTCACACATGCACCTGTTTTAGCATTACCAAATTTTAACAAGCCTTTGAAATTGAATGTGATGCTTCTGGTGTAGGTATTGGCGCTGTTCTCATGCAAGACAAGAGGCCTTGTGCCTTTTTTAGCGAGAAACTGGGAGGTGCTACCTTAAACTACCCCACATATATGACAAGGAGTTGTACGCACTGGTGAGGGCTTTGGAGACCTGGCAACACTACCTCTGCCCTAGAGAGTTTGTGATACATACTGATCACGAGTCATTGAAGTTTCTCAAGGGGCAACCAAAATTGAGTAAGAGACACGCCAAGTGGGTAAGCTTCATTGACACCTTCTCTTATATCATTAAGTACAAAACTGGCAAAACGAATGTGGTAGCTGACGCCTTATCACGTAGACATTCCTTGCTTGTTTTTCTTGATGCTAAGTTATTAGGGTTTGAAATGATTAAGGAAATATATGCACGTGATCATGATTTTGGTGAAATCTATGCTGCTTGTGTTAAGACCCCGCATGGAAAATACTTTTTGCATGGTGGATTCCTGTTCCATGTGGATAAGTTGTGTGTGTCTAATTCTTCTATTCATAATCTTTTGGTTAGAGAGGCACATAGTGGTGGTCTCATGGGATATTTTGGTATTGTTAAGACGTTAGCAATGTTGCAAGAACATTTCTACTGGCCCCATATGCATAGGGATGTTGAATGCATGGTTGGTAAATGTGCCACTTGTCATAAAGTGATGTGTGCATGGATCAGGGCCCACGCACTGACCCAGTCCATGTCCCATTAGGCCCAGTCACACGTGCACGGGCCAAGCTCTTCAAAGAATCCCTCCAAACCCTCATTCAAGTTGTCCAAGACCAACATAGAACCCGTAAAGATATTGAAGGCTTAGAAAGAGACAATCAAGTAACTTACACCTTGATCCAAGCCCATGAAGAATCAAGTGGGCCTCTTTGTGAGTGGGCCAAGTAGGGCCTTAGTCTTTATTACTTCTTTCGTTGGATTAGTTGCTTGGTAGAAGACATGGGCCGGCCCATCTTGGAGTCAAGATGGCCGATTCCCCATTTAGGGTTTCTTTAGGGTTTTTCTTGTTACCTTTTGCCTATAAATAGGCTAGCTTTGTAAGGTTAAAGACACAATTTTTATGAATAAAATTCTTAGTATTTTCGTTTTCTTCCTAAGAGAGAATTCGAGCCTCTAACTTGCTTTGGCAAGGGTTCTTGAGCAATCTTGCGTCCTGTCCTTGATTGTTCAGCTGACCTATTCCCCTGGAGTATTCACTTTCATCGGAGTGTTGTTCTACCACTTTAAATCCAAGCGTGCCGTTCGTGTTGATTTAAAGTCCCGCAATCCAAACGTAGGACAACCTCGCTAGATCCTTGGGCAAACGTGCTACGTGTCTCGAAACGAGTTGATCGAGGAACGTATCAGTTGGCTTCAGAGCTTTGCTTGAGGTATCTTTCGTTATATCCATTGTTTGTTTGTGTTTATCGTTAGTTTCCTTTGTATCCGCTGCAATTGTCTCAAAAAAAAATTTTCTGGTCGTTGTTTTGTTGTTGAAGTCGAGTCCAAATCTGTCCGTTTGTGCCTTGTTTTACAAAAAAAAAAAAACACAAATCTAATCGAGTAATTTCTTGTTCCAAGTCGTGTCCCTTATCATAAAATTCTTGTCGTAGTTGTTCTTGTTGCGCCATTGTTAGTCAAAAAAAATTTTTGTTCGTCGAAGTTTGTGGCTCCATTGTTACGTCTAAATCTGTCCATGCATGTGTTGATGTTGCCGTTGATAATCTGACCGTAGCTTGTGTCCTTGTTGCATCCCAATTCTGTCCAAATAGAGAGTCCAAGCCGAAATAGCAAGAAAACATAGCAGCGGCAACTAGGGAATCTTGAGTACGGCTAGGGTTTCTTCTTGTGCTCAATTCTGTCCAAAGTTGTGCGTATTGTTGCTAGCTCTAATCTGACCAGATTTTGGTACTCTTGTTGCATCAATTCTGCCTAGCTTTTGGTCCTAGTTGAAACTACAAAAAAAAAAAAAAAAGGTGAGGCTAGGGTTTTGCGCGGCTAGGGTTTTCCTTTGGTTGTCAAATCTGTCCAAGTGTTCAATTGCTTGTCTAAATTGTTGCGTAGCTTCCTAAACTGATTTTGTGGTTAAACTTGTTTGGTGTTGGAATCTTGAAGAAAAAACTACAAGGTCTTAAGGTTTCTTGAAGTTCTTGCTTACTATCTTGAAATTCTTGAAAGTCTTGAAGAAATCTTGCTAGTTGAGGAAGTTGGGTTGTGTGTTATTGGGTGTTGAGGGGCTGGCCATATTTCTGGAATTTTATTCCAGTTCGGCCAAGTTGTTGTGTTAAAAAAAAAACAAAACAAAACAGAAACGCAAGTTGAAGTTCTTGAAACTTGCGTGGGGAATTCTTGGAGGCTTGTACGAGTGCATTGAGGACCATATCAATTCTGGAATTTAACTTCAAGTTTGGTCGGGTTGTTGTGTTAGTCGTTTGACAAGCCAAAACAAAACAAAAAAAAAAAAGAGAAGGAAAAAGAGGAGTCGGGTAGAGCAACAATAGAAGGAAAGCCAAAGTTTTATTGCTAAATGGATTCTTTCTTGAATTGTTATTTCCAAAAACAGAAAAAAAAATTACAAGAAGCACTCAAAAATTTTGACCAACCTCTTCTTGGAAATCTTGATCACCTTGAGCCTTGATCACTTGTATCACCCTTTGGGATTCTTTAGGTTCTTGATCATCTTGGGTCTTGAAGACTTGCACTTCTCTCCGAATAAAAAGTTTCTTGTAAGATCTTGCATCCATACGAGGCTTCCTTGTTTTAGGAGTAAATTTCTTGGGAGTTTCTTGAGCAAGTCGCTTGGGGGAATCTTGGGTAACATTACTTGCATTATCTTGGGAGGCCATTATCTTGAAACAAGAACCAAGGCTGCCTTGCCTTGTAAAGAGAGGGGGGGAGCAGAATTGTCTTGTTCCTTGAAGGGGGAAAAGGGCCGAATTGCTTGTTGCTTGGGAGTAGAGAGAGCCGAATTTTTGGGGTAAGGTGCGGCTGTGTAGATAGGGTTTTATAAGAGGGTAGCCAACTTTGGGGAAGGGCTTTAAGGAGGAAAATTTCTGGAAATTTGCGGTTGAGGGAGAGAAGGAACCGAATCTGTTTGAGGGAAGAGTTTTGAAGTTGCTAGGGTTGTCATCAAGGTAGTTTCCAACCCAACTTGTTTTTCCAAAATTAGTTTAGGAGACTAACACTTGGATAACTCTTGGACACCTTCATATATTTTCTCATCCACTTTAGGAAAGCCTCATCCATTCTTGGACACTTCCCTATATTTTCTCCTCCATTTTAGGAAACTCTCCTGTATTCTTTCCTCCACTCTAGGGAACCACTCCTACTTTCACTCCTACATTTTAGGAACCACTCCTATATCTTAGGAATCTTAGGGTTTCCTTTCCTAGCATTATTTCCACGTCTGTCCGCCACCATTAACCCTCCAAATCCGTCATTTCCTTTCTAAAATCTCACCAAATTGTGTCCTACACTCTTGCTTACTCTTGTGGGGGAAAAGTAACTACCTAAACCAACAAGTAAAGGTACTTGGCTAAAAGAGCGATTTGAGTACTATACACGAGCGTGAGTGATACACTAATGGAGTGAAGTGAGGTTATACTTGCACTTTCTTTGTTTGTTACTAACCTTTTGCAGGGCATCAAGAAAGACATGGAGCAACAACAAGCAACCACCGATCACTCATTATTGTTCGCCGCAATGAAGAATGAGCTCCAGCGAATCAATGAGCAACAAATGGAGGAGTTGCACACTCGTTTTGACGAGTTGTCCAGGAGTCTCACACGAGGCTCTCATTCGAGATCCCACAACCGGAGTAACCATGGCACCAAAGAGGCACATAGCGAAGACTACTCCGTTAGTGAGGATGAGGAGCGACCCGAGAAGCCTAGAAGGGACACGCCCAAGAACGAACTAATGGGACTTAAGATTCAAGTACCCATGTTCAAAGGCAAGAGTGACCTTGAGGCGTACTTGGAGTGGGAAGGGCGCATCGAAATGGTCTTCGATTGCTACGATTATAGCGAGGAACAAAAAGTCAAAGTTGCCACCGTTGAATTCACCGACTATGCCCTAGTTTGGTGGGACCAAGTGAGACACATAGGAGGAGAATGGGAGAACCGCGAGTTCGAACTTGGCGAGAGCTCGAGGCATTGATGCGAAAACGATTCGTTCCAAGCTATTACAACCGAGATCTCCACTCCAAATTGCAAACCCTCACTCAAGGCAACATGAGTGTGGAAGACTACTGCAAAGAGATCGAAATGGCCATGATGAGGGCGAACCTTCAAGAAGATAGCGAAGCAACCATGGCTAGATTTCTTCGAGGCCTCAACCCAGACCTTCAAGAAGCCTTAGAGCTTCAACACTATGTGGACATGCATGACCTTCTTGAACTCACTATCAAGGCCGAGAGGGGAAAGAGGCTAAGGCGAGGAGCCCGTGCCTTCCAGTCTTCAAACTCGCCCTCATGGAAGGGCAACTAACCACGGAGGGCGACCCACAAAGCTGGATATTCGGCCACACCAACTTCTTCAAACCGAATTCAAGGTAATGCTCTTAACCAAAATTCCAATTCTACCCCTAACAAAGTTATCGATACCTCCAGGTCTACTTCGAAGGCACCACTTGAGACTCCTAAGACTAGGAGTAGGGACATCAAATGCTTTAAGTGCCAAGGGTTTGGACATATTCAGTCTCAATGTCCAAACCAACGAGTCACGCTAATCACTCACAATGGCGAGATCGTGTCCGATGATGACGACTGTGAGGATATACCCGAATTGATCAAAGGCGACTGCCTAGATGAAGACTCTGCTGAGGAAGATTGCTCCCCTACACAAGGGGAAGTAGGGTGCTTGGTGGCACGACGAGTGCTAACCGCCCGAGTCAAGGAGGACGAGCAACTACAACGGGAGAACCTGTTCTACACCCGTTGTAAAGTAGGTGACAAGGTGTGTAGCCTCATTATCGACGGTGGGAGTTGCACAAGCGTGGCAAGCTTACTCATGGTTGAGAGCCTAGGGCTTCCAACTACTACACATCCACACCCTTATCGCCTCTAATGGCTGAGTGAGGATGGAGAGGTACGTGTCTTCAAACAGGTACGCGTTCCCTTTTCCATTGGAACTTACACTGACGAAGTTGTTTGTGACGTCGTGCCAATGCATGCTACCCATGTCATCTTGGGGAGACTTTAGCAATTTGATAAACACGTCACATTCGACGGAAGGTGTGAGAACCCGTGGATTTTCTTATTTTCTAGATTTTATTTTATTTAATTGCACGCTTTTCTGCATTTTCTTTCTTAGAAAACTTTTCTAGATAATTTTTATGAGTAAATATAGTTTTTAGATGATTTGTCTAGTATCGGTTAGTTTTTGAGAAATTAAGAGCGTATATCGGACGTGGGACCCCCTAGTGCGGAAAGTTCGGAAAAATTCGACCAACTAGGTTAAGTTTTGGATACTGGGTTTAAATTACCGGGTGTTATGAGATAATTAGAGGTTGCTATATGGATTGATGTGAGAGGAAACAAAGAGATATGCATGTATTTATTATGATGACAAGTGTCACTTAGAGGTTGGTTTTACTTTTTTTACTACTATTCACACTTTTACCCTTTTACTAAAATAACTCAAAATTGACTCAAAAATCACCAAAATTTCAAGCTTGAAGCCGGCTCTCTCTAAGGGAAAAGAAGGGAAGAAAACTCTCCAAGTTCTTGTTTTCATCTTGTTCAAATCCAACTAATCAACCACTTAATCTTACTTTTGTTCCATAGAAACCTTTAAGTGAGTGATTGTGAGGTGTTTGGTGGAGTTGTTTGGAAAGCTAAAGTGACAAGTTGCTCTCTCTCTTGTTTTACTAAGGTGAGTAGTGAAGAAACCCCTCTCCTCCACTTAATGAAGTTAAATTTGTGACTTGTGGTAGTTGAAGTGATGATTTTTGGTGTTATTTCTTGATTTTTGGTGGAATTGGTGAAGTTTTACATTTATTGGTGATTTTTCTGTTTTCATATGAATATGATTATGTGGTCATGTATGATGATTGGAAATGGTATTTAAGGAAGCTAGAAGGTGGAAAAAGTGGTTAATTGCAAGCAATTTCTGTTTTGGAAAGAAAATTAGAAAGTTAGGGTTTCATTGTTCTTCATTCTGCCCGGCACTGTATCACATAGTTAGAGGCCGACTTGGCTTTGGGTTAAAACATGAAAGTTTTAGGGAATGATATTTTAGAGATGTCTGTAAAATTTCAGGTCAATTGGAGTAGCGTAGCTTGAGAAAAGATGGAATTACCCTTGCTGCCCTGGTTTTACCCGAATTTTGATAGTTGCGTCTGTAATTGGTTAATTTGGTTGGGAATGCTTCTGATTTGGCTGTTGATGTCTTCTGATGAATTGTAGCCTTGTATCGTAACTTTCGGATGGCTTTGGAATCACCTGATTTGGGCTTAGGTAGCCTGACTTATGATGTTTGAACCGGAATGTGGTTTGTGAACCTATTTTTGCAGTTCTAGTGTAGTTTATTGCATTTTTGACCTGGTTACATTGGAAACTAGACAGAGTAGCCTTCTGTAACTTTGTAGCCCTATCTCTTATCTTCGAAACGGTGTATCCTACACCTCCATCCGATAATCGTAGTGCCAATGGTGCCAAAACCGCCAAATGACGTCAAAACTATTTTTGGGTTTTGGGGCTTAACCTTCATTTCCGGTCATTTTCCTAGCTAAATCTTGTACTTGGATGACTTTGAGTCTATTGAACGGCTGTATGATAAATTTATATTGTGTATGACCTTGGGATTGATTGAGAAAAATAATGAAGCCATATATATGGCTGGAAAATAGAGAAATACAAAGGGCGTGCTGCCCAAATTTTCACTCGAGGATTTGGTATCGATTTGAGAGTGAATACCATATGAACCATCTAGGATATTTGCGTCCTCTTTTATCGAGGTATATATGTTCGAATCTGGCGAAAACTTGTACATTTGGAAAAAATGAAATTTACGACTAATAGAAAGACGTTTTCTTCCTTTTCGACTCAAATGGATATTTCAAAGTTTTCAAGTGAGCATAAGTTTTCCAATCCTATCTATACTTTGTATTAGTGGTATTTGAATTGTCTTCAATTCACCTGACTTTTGCTGGAGGAACTGTAATATGTTCTTTTGATTAACCTTAGGGTTCTTCGGTGATTGAGAGGGTTACTCAGAAAGATCTTATGGACGTTATTTTGCCTTAGTAGGTGAGTGTACCACTCCCCTTATTTGTTCCTTAACTTGATTTCTGCACTTGCAATCTGTGCTCTGAATGACTATACTATCTGTTTATTCTGTTTGAGACGAGAGTGCACTTTATCACACTCGTTCTCTTGTCTGCCCATACGCCTATGGACTGTGTATAATCTATTAACTGTATCTGAATCTGTTCGGAAGTCGTTTGGAGGCTGGTATCCAACGACCTTTCGGTGATCTCTGAGCTCAACCCTGTGGCTAGTGACTCAAATCGGGCCGGCAAGGGCCTGGCCGATGAGATAACGAACCACGGTAGTCTGTTCTGGGAATCTTTGGGGCATTGAGACTCTTGATTCCTGTATACTCAAGTATTACCATTTCTGTACTGTATGGAGTTCGGGCCCGGTAGGGGTATGTTTGGTGGACGGAAATTGGTGTAAAGTGGGGTCTACGGATATGTTGGTTCTATTTACGTTGACGGAGAGTCAACGGGTTCGGATCAAGTACTGCAAATGAAAATCTGGATCCTGAGAGCCACCCGTATCCTTTCCCTTTGAACCACGATGCTTAAATGCTTTCCTCTATATCTGGTATATGTATATGATTGATTCACCGTGAAAGGTCATGATTTTTCCCCTATATGTTTGGTACCTCATTGAGCGTAAACTCACCCCTTCCTGTTACCTTTGTTTTCCTTACAGGGAACCACTTTTGGGAACTGTGACTTTGAAGCATGAGTTGAGCTAGTTTAGATTTGGTATAGCTCCTCAATGGTTGGAAACCCTAATTGTACTTGTTCTTTTGAAAACGAAGCCCTAATTGTATTTTGTGTAATATGAATACCTCGGATTGCACTGTATCTGAATTTGTTCAAGACTCCAATGTAAATAGTTATAGTTTCCGCTTGTTCGTTTTCTTTGGATCGTATCACACGTACTATGTTGGGTTTGTGTGAATCGACTCTGTAGTCCTGGCGAGAGTTGGGCAGGCGGTCCGCCGAACCCTTTGGTTCGCCTTAGGGTGAGGTGGGGCTGTCACAGAAGGGCCAACAAGTACACACTCTTGCATGATGGCAAACGCAGGGTCCTCATACCACTCACACCTGCACAAGTGTATTAGGACCAACTTAAATTACAAAGAGAGTGTGAACAGGATCGTCAAAGGAGGAAGCAAAAGGCGGTCGACCCTGGCAAAGGCTCCACTTCTGCAAGTGAGCCATCGACCAAGGGTCAAGTGAGCACACCTAGTGTTACACATGACAAACCACCCACTACACCTACCACTAGGAAGCAAAACATGATTATTAAGGCTAAGGACGTTAGGAAAGTTGTCAATTCTGATCAGCCTGTACTTCTCATGATTTGCAAGCATGTACTTTTAGATGTTGCTGAACTCGATAAGGCATTGCCTTCAAGTATGGTTGCTCTTTTGCAGGAATTTGAGGATGTTTTTCCCGATGAGGTCCCTGATGGCTTTACCACCCATTCGAGGGATTGAGCACCAAATCGACCTCATTCCTGGAGCACCACTGCCCAACAAACCTGCCTACCGCATGGGCCCTGAGGAGACAAAGGAGCTTCAAAGGCAAGTAGACGGCCTATTAGTAAGGGTCGGGTAAAGGAGAGTCTCAGTCCTTGTGCTGTGCCTGTGGTACTTGTCCCCAAAAAGAATGGTACTTGGCGCATGTGCACTGACTGTAGGGCCGTCAATGCCATTACTGTCAAATATCACCATCCCATTCTTAGATTAGATGATATGCTTGATGAACTCGATGGTGCTGTCATATTCACCAAAATCGACTTAAGGAGTGGTTATCATCAAATTAGGATGAAGGAAGGCGATGAGTGGAAAACGGCCTTCAAAACCAAGTATGGTCTCTATGAGTGGCTAGTCATGCCTTTTGGATTGACTAACGCCCCTAACACCTTCATGCGACTAATGAACCATGTCTTGAGGGAGTTTATTGGCAAGTTTGTCATAGTGTACTTTGATGACATTCTGATATATAGTTGCAGCGAACATGAGCACTTGGAGCATGTGAGACTAGTTCTTGAGACACTTTGAAAGGCGCGTTTATATGCTAACCTTAAGAAGTGCACCTTTTGCACTAATGAACTTGTGTTTTTGGGCTATGTAGTGAGTTCGCAGGGTATCAAGGTTGACAAGTCCAAAATTGAGGCCATCGAGCAATGGCCAACTCCCACATCCGTTCCTGAGGTGCGCAGTTTTCTTGGATTGGCGGGTTTCTATCGGCGCTTTGTCAAGGACTTCAGTACCATTGCCGCCTCAATGACTGCCGTGACCAAGAAACATGACAAGTTCTATTGGGAGGAAGACCTAGAACAAGCATTTCTTACCCTCAAAAACAAACTCACCCATGCACCTGTTTTAGCATTACCAAACTTTAACAAGACTTTTGAAATCGAGTGTGATGCTTCTGGTGTAGGTATTGTCGCTGTCCTCATACAAGACAAACGGCCTTGTGCCTTCTTTAGCGAAAACTGGGAGGAGCTGCTTTAAACTATCCAATGTATGACAAGGAGTTGTATGCACTGGTGAGGGCCTTGGAGACCTGGCAACACTATCTTTGCCCTCGGGAGTTCGTGATACACACTGATCACGAGTCACTGAAGTTTCTCAAGGGGCAACCCAAGTTAAGCAAGAGACATGCCAAATGGGTAAGCTTCATTGACACCTTCTCCTATGTGATTAAGTACAAGACTGGCAAGACGAATGTGATAGCTGATGCCTTGTCACGTAGACACTCTTTGCTTACCTGTCTTGATGCTAAGTTATTAGGGTTCGAAATGATTAAGGAACTCTACACACATGATCATGACTTTGGTGACATATATGCTACGTGTGTTAAGAACCCACATGGAAAGTACTTTTTGCATGATGGATTCCTATTTCATGTGGATAAACTGTGTGCCTAATTCTTCCATCCGTGATCTTCTGATTAGGGAGGCACATAGTGGTGGTCTAATGGGACACTTTGGCATGGTTAAGACTCTTGCCATGTTGCAAGAGCATTTCTACTGGCCTCACATGCGTCGAGATGTGGAGCGCATGGTTGGTAGATGTGTCACTTGTCACAAAGCGAAGTCTAAGACAAACCCATATACCCCATTGCCTATTCCCACCTATCCTTCATGGACTTTGTCTTAGGACTCCCTAGATCACCTAGGGGAAATGATTCCATCTTTGTAGTAGTTGATAGATTCTCTAAGATGGCTCATTTTGTTCCCTATCATAGAACTGATGATGCATCCCATATTGCTACTTTGTTCTTCAAAGAAATTGTCCATCTGCATGGCATGCCTAGGACCATCGTTAGTGATAGAGATGTCAAATTTCTAAGTTACTTTTGGAAGACTTTGTGGTCTAAACTTGGCACTAGGTTATTATTCTCCACCACCAGTCATCCACAGAGCGATGGGCAAACTGAAGTTGTCAATAGCACACTTGGCACACTACTTCGGGCTTTGATTAAAAAGAATCTTAAAACTTAGGAAGAGTGCTTGCCGCATGTTGAATTCACCTACAATCGAGTTGTTCACAGTGCTACCCACTACTCATCTTTTGAGATTGTTTATGGCTTTAACCCGCTGACCCCTCTCGATTTGGTACCCTTACCTTCCTCTGAGCACACAAGCTTAGATGGGAAAAAGAAGGCTGATTTTGTGCACAGGTTATATGAAGCAGTACGAGCAAACATTGAGAGGCGTACTCAACAATACACCCAGCAGGCTAACAAGTACTGTCGCAAGATGATTTTTGAGCCTGGTGATTGGGTTTGGCTACACTTGCGAAAAGAGAGGTTCCCCAAGCAATGACAAAGCAAGCTATCCCCAAGAGGTGATGGACCCTTTCGAGTGCTCCAACAAATTAATGACAACGCTTACAAATTGGAGCTACCTGGGGAATACAATGTTAGCGCGACCTTCAATGTCGCGAACCTGAGCCCATTTCTCGATGAGGAGGATCCAGATTTGAGGGCAAATCATTCTCAAGAGAAGGGGACTGATGTGTGCATGGATCAGGGCCCACGCACTGACCCAGTCCGAGTCCCATTAGGCCCAGTCACACGTGCATGGGCCAAGCTCTTCAAAGAATCCCTCCAAACCCTCGTTCGAGTTGTCCAAGACCAACATGGAACCTGTAGAGATATTGAAGGCTTAGAAAGAGACAATCAAGTAACTTACACCTTGATCCAAGCCCATGAAGAATCAAGTGGGCCTCTTTGTGAGTCTACCGAGTAGGGCCTTAGTCTTTATTACTTCTTTCGTCGGATTAGTTGCTTGGTAGAAGACATGGGCCGGCCCATCTTGGAGTCAAGATGGCCAATTCCCCATTTAGAGTTTCTTTAGGGTTTTTCTTGTTATCTTTAGCCTATAAATAGGCTAGCTTTGTAAGGTTAAAGACACAAGTTTTATGAATAAAATTCTTAGTATTTTCGTTTTCTTCCTAAGAGAGAATTCGAGCCTCGAACTTGCTTTGGCAAGGGTTCTTGAGCAATCTTGCGTCCTGTCCTTGATTGTTCAGCTGACTTATTCCCCTGGAGTATTCATCTTCATCGGAGTGTCGTTCTACCACTTTAAATCCAAGCGTGCCGTCCGTGTTGATTTAAAGTCCCACAACCCAAACGTAGGACAACCTCGCTAGATCCTTGGGCAAACGTGCTACATGTCTTGAAATGAGTTGATCGAGGAACGTATCACAAAGCCAAGTCTAAAACAAACCCATATGGCTTGCATACCCCATTGCGCATTCCACATCATCCATGGGTAGACTTGTCTATGAATTTTGTCTTGGGGCTACCTAGGTCACTGAGGGGTAATGACTCCATCTACGTGGTAGTTGATAGATTCTCTAAGATGGCTCATTTCATCCCTTGTCACAAAACTAATGATGCATCTCATATTGCTAACCTGTTCTTCAAAGAAATTGTACGTTTGCATAGTATGCCTCAACCCATTGTTAGTGATCGAGATGTGAAATTTTTGAGTTATTTTTGGAAGACTTTGTGGTCTTAGCTTGGCACTAGATTGTTGTTTTCCACCACAAGTCATCAACAAAGCGATAGACAAATTGAGGTTGTCAATAGCACACTTGGTACTTTACTCAGGGCTTTGATAAAAAAGAATCTTAAATCTTGGGAGGAGTGTTTACCACATGTGGAATTTGCTTCCAATAGGACTGTTCATAGTGCAACACACTACTCACCATTTGAGATTGTGTATGGCTTTAGCCCCCTGACTCCCCTTGATTTGGCACCCTTACCTTCCTCTGAGCATACAAGCTTAGATGGGAAAAAGAAAGCTGATTTTGTGCGCAGGTTACGTGAAACTACCTCGAGCAAATATTGAGAGGCATACGCAGCAATATATCCAGCAAGCAAACAAGCACCGTCACAAGTTGACCTTTGAACCTGGCGATTGGGTGTGGCTACACTTGAGAAAAAAAGATTTCCCAAGCAACGCCAAAGCAAGCTGTCCCCAAGTGGTGATGGGCCCTTTCGAGTGCTCTAACGCGTCAATGACAATGCCTACAAATTGGAGCTCCCTGGGGAGTACAATGTTAGTGCGACTTTTAATGTCGTAGACTTGAACCCATTCTTTGGCGAGAAGGATCCAGATTTGAGGATAAATCCTTCTCAAGTGGAGAGGACTGATGTGTGCACGGACCTTAGTCCAAGTAATGATCCAGTTTGAGTTCCATTGGGCCCAGTCACACGTGCACGGGCCAAGCGCTTCAAAGAGTCCTAGGAGTGGCCACGGTACTTAAGTCAGGGGGAGGCTGGCCCTAACCGAAGGCCTGGCTCTAATACCACAAGTAGCCTGGGCCAGGGATCCAGCCGCACTGCTCCTAAAAGTACCCGAGGCAAGATGCGCCAAGAAGGGGAACAGTAGTCCCACATCGAAGATTGGTTAGGAGTGGCCACGGTACTTAAGTCAGGGGAAGGCTGGCCCTAACAGCTTAAGCTTTTAGGAGCAGTGCGGCTGGATCCCTGGCCCAGGCTACTTGTGGTATCAGAGCCAGGCTTTCGGTGGGGGTGAAAAAGTACCCGAGGCAGGATGCGCCAAGAAGGGGAACAGTAGTCCCACATCGAAGGTTGGTTAGGAGTGGCCACGGTACTTAAGTCAGGGGGAGGCTGGCCCTAACAGCTTAAGCTTTTAGGAGCAGTGCGGCTGGATCCCTGGCCCAGGCTACTTTTCCATCGGGATATTGAAGGCTTGGAAGGTGATAATCCAGTTATCTACACGATGACCGAAGCCCACGAAGAGAGCCCATGAAGTCGAGTGGACCCCCATATGGGGATGGTCGACTAGGCCCTAGGCCTTAGTGTTAGGTTTAATTGTTTAGAATCGGATTAGATTATTTTATTTGAGTCATGGGCCGGCCCACCTTGTCCAAGGAGTGGCTGACCCTCCTTAGCTAGTTTCTTAGGGTTTCATTAGCCCCTTAGCCTATATAAAGGCTCACTTTGTACGGTTAAAAGGTACACAATTTTCATAATAAAATTCTGGTTTGTTTTCTCTTCAAATTATTGAGAGCATTCGATCCTTTCACTTGCTTAGGCAAGGGTTCTTGAGCAATATCGTGATTGTCCTTGATTGTTCTACCGATCTATCCACTAGAGTAATCACCTCTGTTGGAGTCGTCGTTCTACTACCCTTCAACCAATTCGTGTTGTCCGTTTTGGTTTTAGGTCCCGCAATCCAAGCATTGGACAACCTCGCTAGATCCTTGGGCAAACGTGCTAGTGTCTCGAAACGAGTTGATCGAGGAGCGTATCAAGTTGTCTTCAAATTCTATCCATAATCTTGTGTCTTGTTTCGTGCCAAACTGACTTGAGTAGTTGAGTGATGCTTGGGCAGCAAGAAGGTCAGACCTTGGGTGGCTAGGGTTTCTCATTGCACTAGGTTTTTTTTCGTCCAAACCTGTCCAAGTTGTTGTGAGTTATCCTAGTTGTTTGTTCTTAATTTTCTAAACTGATTTTTGGTAAAACTAGTTGGCGTTTGTGAATCTTGAGAGAATCTACAAGATTGATACGGTCCTCGATCAACTTGTTTCAAGACACGTAGCACGTTTGCCCAAGGATCTAGCGAGATTGTCCAACGCTTGGGTTGCAGAACCTAGAATCAAATGGACGACACGATTTGATTATAGGCGGTAGAATGACGACTCCAATCAAGGTAGTTACTCAAGTGGATAGGTCGATAGAACAATCATGGACAAGATGCAATATTGCTCAATAACCCTTGCCAAAGCAAGTAGAAGACTCGAATCTCTCTCAACAAGAAGAATCGAAAATAAACAAACTTTATTGATAAAACATCTACCCTAAAACCTTACAAAGCACTCCCTTTTATAGGCTAAGGGCTAATAAAACCTAAGGGAAACAGGGAAGGGAAGTTCGGCCATCTTGGGGGCAAGATGGGCCAGCCCATGCTCTTCTAAAGCAACTAATCCAACTATAAATAACACTAAGGCCTAAAGCCCTATTTGACCAACTCACTTGGAGGCCCACTTGACTCTTCATGGGTTTGGATCATGGTGTAGACAACTTGATTATCATCCTTCAAACCTTCAATGTCTCTATGAAAGCCTTGAGTCAAGGCCGCCATCCGTGCAAACATCAGTCCCCTCCACTTGAGAAGGATTTGTCCTCAAATCTGGATGGAAATGGATGATACTATAAGAGTTGGTAGTATGAATGCCAGATCTAATGCCACCACATATTGGCCCTCTTAGACTGAATGATGCTTGCATACATCATGATTACTATGATTCTGTGCTCATGTCTCTTGGTTAGTTTGAAAATGCTCATAACCAGCCAAGAAAAACTCATGGCTTTACTCCAATGGCTCCTCTTGTTCGTATTATTCCCCTCCTCTTGAAAGCAATTTTCCCACAAATTAAAGCACGAATGGTAATAAGACGAGTTACATGCCTTCGACTCAATCTTGTTATGATGGCTACAGATGTCATCCAATGCAAAACCCACGTGCTAAGTTGGAAAATAACCCTTGTCGAACCTTGAATCTTACAAACCATCTTCAATGCATGCTCAACTTGATCATTTGTGGTCATGAGGTAAGGGTCCTCAAAGTGGTGTGAAGTGTATCCCATGAACTCCAGCTCGAACACACTTGCAAGGCACCAAGGCAGATTTGGTGATGTTGGAGCTTCATGTGGACTAACAACAAGACGAAAGTCATAATGGTCATTAAGGTACTTGTTCTTTAAACGAACCCTTGGTACACAACCATCCCCAAAATGTGGAGTGCTCCCTTCAAGATGTCGAATCAACTCCCGTTTGGTATAGACTGATTTGAGTTGACATTGTTCCATGAATGGATACCAACAGGGTTTAACTCTTGGAATACCAACTCCATGGAGGCTTGCAAAGTCTACAATTGATTTTGGAATGGAACACACCAAGATCAGCTCAACTTGCCTTTGCTTGATCTGTATAAAAGAAGAAACACTAAACAAAGCAAAGGTAAGTTCGTTAGGAAAATAATAGGCCTTTACCGGGTTGCTCAAGATCAGCCCACTTTCTCTCTTTTCTTCCTTTTTACCACCCATGATACGTTCCTCGATCGACTCATTTTGAAACACGTAGCACGTTAACCCAAGGATCTAGTGAGGTAGTCCAACGCTTGGATTGCGGAACCTAGAATCAAACGGACGACATGACTTGATTGTAGGCGGTAGAACGACGACTCCAATGAAGGTGATTACTCCAATGGATAGATCAGTAGAACAATCAAGGGCAAGACGCAAGATTGCTCAACAACCCTTACCTAAGCAAGTGAAAAGGCTCGAAACTCTCTCTTAGAGGAAGAATCGAAAATAAAAGAAACTTTATTCATCAAACTTGTGTGTTTAAAGCTTACAAAGCTAGCCTTTTTATAGGCTAAAGGTAACAAGAAAAATCCTAAGAAAACCCTAAAAGAGCAGTCGGCCATCTTTGTGTCAAGATGGGCAGGCCCATGCTTCTATTACGCAGTTAATCTAACCCTAAGCAACATTAACGGCTAAAGACCCTATTGGGCCCACTCATTTGGAGGCCCACTTGACTCTTCATGGGCTTGGATCAAGGTGTAGATGTCTTGCTTGTCTCCTTCTAGGCCTTCGATATCTCTATGGACTCCATGTTGGTCTTGGACCATTCGGACAAGGCCATGGAGGGATTCCTTAAAGAGCTTGGCTACTGGGCCCAATGGAACTCGGACCGGGTCATTGCGTGGGCCCTGATCCATGCACACATCAGTCCCCTCCTCTTGAAAAGGACTTGCCCTCAAATCTGGATCCTCCTCGTCAAGAAATGGGCTCAAATCCGCAACATTGAAGGTCGCGCTAACATTGTACTCCCCAGGGAGCTCCAATTTGTAAGCGTTGTCATTAACTCGTTAGAGCACTCGGAAGGGTCCATCACCTCTTGAGGACAACTTGCTTTGTCGCTGCTTGGGGAATCTCTCCTTTTGCAAGTGTAGCCAAACCCAATCTCCAGGCTCAAAAATCATCTTACGACGGTGCTTGTTGGCTTGCTAGATGTATTGTTGAGTACGCCTCTCAATGTTTGACCGAACGGCTTCATGTAACCTACGCACAAATTCAGCCTTCTTTTTCCCATCTAAGCTTGTGTGCTCAGAGGAAGGTAAGGGTACTAAATCAAAGGGGGTCAGCGGGTTAAAGCCATAAACAATCTCAAAAGGTGAGTAGTGTGTTGCACTATGAATAGTTCAATTGTAGGCAAATTCAACATGAGGCAAGCACTCTTCCCAAGTTTTAAGATTCTTTTTTATCAAAGCCCGAAGTAGTGTGCCAAGTGTGTGATTGACAACTTCAGTTTGTCCATTGCTCTATGGATGACTAGTGGTGGAGAATAACAATCTGGTGCCAAGTTTAGACCACAAAGTCTTCCAAAAGTAACTCAAGAACTTTACATCCCTATCGCTAACAATGGTCTTAGGTATGCCATGCAGACAGACTATTTCTTTGAAGAACAAAGTAGCAATGTGAGATGCATCGTTAGTTTTGTGACAAGGGATAAAATGTGTCATCCTAGAAAATCGATCAACGACGACAAAGATGGAATCATTACCTCTTGATGACTTAGGGAGTCCTAAGACAAAGTCCATAGACAAGTCTACCTATGGATATTGCGGGATAGGCAATGGGGTATACAGGCCGTATGATTTGTTTTGGACTTCGCCGTATGACAAGGGACACATCTACCAACCATGCGTTCAACATCTCGATGCATGTGAGGCCAGTAAAAGTGCTCTTGTAACATGGCGAGAGTCTTAACCATGCCAAAGTGTCCCATGAGACCACCACTATGTGCCTCCCTAACCAAAAGATCACGGACGGAAGAATTAGGAACGCACAGTTTATCCACATGAAATAGAAATCCATCATGCAAAAAGTACTTTCCATGTGGGTTCTTAACACACGCAGCATATATGTCACCAAAGTCATGATCATGTGTAGAGCTCCTTAATCATCTTGAACCCTAATAACTTACCATCAAGGAAGACAAGCAAGGAATAACTACGTGATAAGGCATCAGCTACCACATTCCTTTTGCCAGTCTTGTACTTAATCACATAGGAGAAGGTGTCAATGAAGCTTACCCATTTGACATGCCTCTTGCTCAACTTAGGTTGCCTCTTGAGAAACTTCAGCGACTCGTGATCAGTGTATATGGGCGAAGATAATGTTGCCAGGTCTCCAAGGCCCTCACTAGTACGTACAACTCCTTGTCATACGTGGGGTAGTTTAAGGCAGCTCCTCCCAGTTTTTCGCTAAAGAAGGCACAAGGCCTTTTGTCTTGTATGAGGACAGCGCCAATACCTACACCAGAAGCATCACATTCGATTTCAAATGTCTTGTTTGTGAGGACCCAAAAATTTTCACATTTTCTCAGCACTATTTTATTTCTTTGACTATATTTTATACTTTCCTTGAAAATATTAAATTTTCTATGCATTTTTACAAGTAAGTACAATTTTAAAATCATCTTCCTAATATGTGTATTATTGACGTGGGACCCGTTAGTGCGGTAAATGCGATATATTTTTGACAACTTGTTGGAGTTTGGTTAAGTAATATTATTTTACAAGGTGCTAAGAGATAATTAGAAGTTACCTATATGGATTAGTATTAGAGAGACAAAGAGATAAGTTTAAGCAAGCAAGGTGCCAACTGTCGCAAACCCATTGGATGTTGGATTTGACCAAGACCTTCTTAACTTTCCTAAAATCAATTTTGACTCAATTTTCTCTCATTTTTCTTGTGTTTTGGCTGAACCTCTTGAGGAGGAAAATAAGAGAGAGCTCTTCAATTTCTAGCTTCAAATTTGCTCAAATCTTAAGTTTCAACTAACCAAATCACAAACCACATCATACAAGTGATCATTAGGGAAGGTTAAAGGTGTTGGTGGAGTTGTTTTGGAGGAGGAAAGATTAAGCTCCTACCTTTCTTATGGTTTTAAGGTATTTTGCCTAGAACATCCTCTTTACTTCAATTAATTACTTATTAGTGGTTTTTAGTTGCTTTAAATGTTGTTTTGTGGAAGATTAGCACTTGAATGCATGAATTCCAGCTTGGATGATAACCTGCCCTGCTTCTGCCCGGTTCTATTTCACCTTGTTAGAGGCTGAACTAGCCTTATCACAAAACATAAAAGTTGTAGAGAATGATATTTTATAGTTTCTTACAAAATTTTAGCTCAATCGGAGCAACGTATTCTGTGAAAAGACCGAAATACCCTGTTGCCCTGTTTCTGTCCGAAAATGAAAATCAGCCTCTATATGTGGTTAGTTTGACTAGGAATATTACCGAATTGGTTGATAATGTCTTCTTAAGAATTATAGCCTTGTATCTTAGCTTTCAAATGGCTTTGGAATTACCTGAATTGGAGTTGTGTGTGCTGAGATATGAGTGAATAAAGCAGGACTGCTAGTTGATTTCCGCAGTGAATTTCAAACTAGAAAATATGGAGTTGTTTTGGTAAATTTGACCTAGTTACTGTGAGAACTGGACTGAGTTGTAGATCTTTGTCTTAGCTTTTCAACGCCTCCAAGAATGCCTTAAATGGACTTTGGTAGCCTGCGATATGGCCATTTAAAGGTAGTACGGTTAATTAGCCAATTAGTTGGAACTTGGTTCTAGGAATTGGGAATTTGACTAGGTTATACTGGAATTTGGACTAAGTGGTCTTCATCAAAATTGTAGCCCTCTATCTTAGCTTCGAAACGGTATAAATTACATCCCAATCCGATAAGCGTAGCTTCGGATGTGTCCGTTACACAAAACCCATCAAATCTGTCTTTTGTTAAACTTCATTTCTGCACATGTTGTTAGCTTGATTTTTGTACTTATATGACTTTGAGCCTATGGAATGGCTATTGAAATGAGATGATATTGTGTGTGACTTTGGAATGATTGAGGAAAACAATGAAGCCATAAATGGCTGGAAAAATAGGTAAATACAAAGGGCGTGCTGCCCAAATTTTCGCTCGAGAGCTAAGTTTCTATTTGAATTTGTATATTTTCGTTTCGCAAATACTATGACCGTTTTCTATCTTAAAACATGATCCTTCTTCAATTGGAAATTCCAAATGTTTACTGATGGTTACCAGATAAAAAGGAGTGGTTTAGGGTTTTCTTGGGTATTTTATCCTCTATTTTACATGAATTTCATTAAGACATTTAGTCTATAATATCTACTTGAATATGAGATGATTTTGAACCATATAAACGATCCCGAAAACAGTATTTCTTAGCCTATCTAGTTGGATTTCGACTTGTCTTTGGTTCAAGTGTTTCCATTGGAAAATTTTATAACCCTTTTGAGTTGGGTTTTACGTTTCGATTATGAAACGCTAGTTATTTTTGTCCACGGGTCCAAATGTCCTCGTTTCACTTTAAAGTCTTTGATACGTTCTACTCATCAATTGTCGAGTTCTTTGATTTCACCTAATTGTTTGTGTTAGATGAGCTGTAATATTCTTTCTTGTTTAATCTTAGGTTTTCTTGGTGACTAAAGATAATATCCGGAAGGATATTTTGCACGTTGTTTTGCGTATATAGGTGAGTGTTCCTTGTTTGTTATATTTTCTTGACTTATTGGCTTGTTATTATTGATTGATAATGTATTAAGTGCTTTCAATGATTGTTAAAACGAGTTTTCTAGGCGAGTGTGTACTTTATCGCACTCGACCTAAATAAATGTGAAATTTTCAATGATTAAATGATTAAATGCTAGTTGCGCATGAATGTAAGCCGTTTGGCTGAATTGGGCCCTGCCCTTCGTTACCGATCGACTCGAGCCAGAAGTGGACTCAGTCGGGCGATATGGTGACCCTGGGTGTGAACGTTGGTATACTCGAGTATTACCTTGTAGGTTGGTGGAGCCTGGCCAACGTCCAGAAGGGGGTGAATGAAATGAAATGAAACGAACGAACGAACGAGGGTTTTACTTACAAAAATGCATTTTCAAACAATTGGAGGAATAAGGGGAAATGTCAGGAGAACGAATGAACGAACGAAAGCATGGCTCCCTGTGAGCCCGTATCCTTTTAATGAATGTGTTATTATCGCTTTCCATTGTAAATGTTTCTTGAATTATTGATACTCTATATTTAATGTATTGGATTGATTATTTGGTTATGTGTTCAGAACCTCACTGAGCTTTTAGCTCACTCCTTTAGTTTGTTTTCCTTAACAGGGGAAGGCGAGCAAGGACGAGAGCTCGGTTTAGACTAGCCTAGACTATTTTTTGATTTTGTAATGGTTCTCACCCTAGTGCTTGGCACGGGCTGGATGTGTGGTGAACTGAGAACCTTTGTATATTCGATGTTTGTACTCCCTTTTGAGATAGTAATGTAAATAAGTTTTGCGTTAAGTTTTGGATTGTCGTTATATTTATTCCTGTGATTTATTTCGATTTTAATTGAGAACTGAAGTGAACGACTGAGTCCCGGCGAGAGCTGGGCAGGCGGTCCGCCGAACCCTTTGGTTCGCCTTAGGGGTAGGTGGGGCTGTCACATTGTTAAAGTTTGGTAATGCTAAAACAGGTGCCTGTGTGAGTTTGTCTTTGAGGGTAAGAAATGCTTGTTCTTGGGTTTCCTCCCAATGAAACTTGTCATTCTTCTTGGTTACAGCGGTCATTGGGGTGGCAATGGTGCTGAAGTCCTTGACAAATCGCCGGTAGAAGCCCACCAATCCAAGAAAGCTGCGCACCTCAGGGACGGATGTAGGAGTTGGCCATTGCTCGATGGCCTCAATCTTGGACTTGTCTACTTTGATATCCTGCAAACTTACTACATAGCCTAGAAACACAAGTTCATTAGTACAAAAGGTGCACTTCTTAAGGTTAGCATATAGACGTGCCTTTCGAAGTGCCTTAAGACTAGTTGCACATGCTCCAAGTGCTCATGTTCACTGCGAATATATATCAGAATATCATCAAAGTAAACAATGACAAATTTGCCAATAAAATGTCTCAAAACATGGTTCCTTAGTCACATGAAGGTGCTAGGGGCATTAGTCAGCCCAAAAGGCATGACTAGCCACTCATAGAGACCATGTTTGAAGGCCGTTTTCCATTCATCGCCTTCTAAATCAATTTTGGTGAATATTATAGCACTATCGAGTTCATCAAGCATATCATCTAATCTAGGGATGGGATGACGATATTTCACAGTAATGGCATTAACGGCCCTACAGTCAGTACACATGCGCCAAGTACCATCCTTTTTAGGGACAAGCACCATAGGCACAGCACAAGAACTGAGACTCTCTTTTACCCAACCCTTACCTAATAGGCCATCAACTTGCCGTTGAAGCTCCTTTGTCTCCTCAGGACCCATGCGGTAAGCAGGTTTGTTGGGTAGTAGTGCTCTAGGAATCAGGTCAATTTGGTACTCAATCCCTCGAATGGATGGTAAGCCATCAGGGACCTCGTCAGGAAAAACATCCTCAAACTCCTGCAAAAGAGCAACCATACTCAAAGGCAATGCCTTATCGAACTCGGCAACATCTAATAGTACATGTTTGGAAATCATGAGAAGTACAGGCTGATCAAAATTTACAACTTTTCTAACGTCCTTAGCCTTAATGATCATGTTTTGCTTCCTAGTGGTAGGTGTAGTGGGTGATTTGTCATGTGTAACACTAGGTGTGCTCACTTGACCCTTGGTCGATTACTCACTTGTAAAAGTGGAGCTTTTGCCAAGGTCGACCGCCTTTAGTTTCTTCCTTTGACGGTCTTGTTCACACTATCTTTGCAACTTGAGTTGGTCCTCATACACTTGTGCAGGTGTGAGTGGTGTGAGGACCTTGCGTTTGCCATCATGCAAGAGTGTGTACTTGTTTACCCTTCCATCGAATGTAACGTGTTTATCAAATTGCCAGGGTCTCACTAGGATGACATGTGTAGCATGTATTGGCACCACGTCACATACGACTTCATCAGTGTAAGTTCCGATTGAGAAGGGAACGCGTACCTATTTGAAGACACGTACCTCTCCATCCTCACTCAGCCACTGGAGGCGATAGGGTGTGGATGTCTTGTATTTGGGAGCCCTAGACTCTCAACCATGAGTAAGCTTGCCACATTCGTGCAACTCCCATCGTCGATAATGAGGCTACACACCTTGTCTCCTATTTTACAACGGGTGTAAAACAGGTTCTCTCTTTGTAGTTGCTCATCCTTCTTAACTCGGGCAGTTAGCATTCGTTGTGCCACCAAGCACCCTACTTCTCCTTGTGTAGGCGAGCAATCTTCCTCAGGTGAGTTTTCATCCAGGCAGTCGCCTTTGATCAATTCGGGTATCTCCTCATAGTCGTCATCATCGGATACGATCTCACCATTGTGAGTGATTAGCATGACCTGTTGGTTTGGACAATGAGACTGAATATGTCCAAACCCTTGGCATTGAAAACACTTGATGTCCCTACTCCTAGTCTTAGGAGTCTCATGTGGTGCCTTAGAGGTGGACCTGGATGTATCGGCAACTTTGTTAGGGGTGGAAGAGGAAGTTCGGGTAGGAACATTACCTTGAATTCGGCTTGAAGAAGTTGATGTGGCCGAATATCCAGCTTCGTGGGTTGCCCTCCGTGGTTGGTTGCCCTTCCATGAGGTCGAGCTGGAAGACTGGAAGGTATGGGCTCCTCACCTTAGTTTCTTTCCCCTCTCGGCCTTGATAGTGAGTTCAAGAAGGTCATGCATGTCCACATAGTGTTGGAGCTCCAAGGCTTCTTAAAGGTCAAGGTTGAGACCTTGAAGAAACCTAGCCATGGTTGCTTCACTATCTTCTTGAAGGTTTGCCCTTATCATGGCCATCTCGATCTTCTTGTAACAGTCCTCCACACTCATGTTGCCTTGAGTGAGGGTTTGCAGTTTGGAGTGGAGATCTCGGTTGTAGTAGCTTGGAATGAATCTCTTACGCATCAATGCCTTGAGCTCTCACCAAGTTCGGACTCGCGGTTCTCCCATTCTCCTCCTATGGGTCCTCACTTGGTCCCACCAAACTAGGGCGTAGTCGGTGAACTCAACGGTGGCAACTTTAACTTTTTGTTCCTCGCTATAATCGTAGCAGTCAAAGACCATCTCGATGCGGTCTTCCCATTCCAAGTAAGCTTCCGGGTCGCTTTTGCCTTTGAACGCGGGAACTTGAATTTTAAGTCCTTTTAGTTCGTTCTTAGACGTGTCCTTTCGAGGCCTCTCGGGTTGTTCCTCATCTTCACTAGTGGAGTAGTCTTCACTATTGGCTGGCTTGGTGCCTCGGTTGCTCCGGTTGTGAGATCTAGAACGAGAGCCTCGTGTGAGACTCTTGGATAGCTCCTCAAAGCGGGTGTGCAACTCCTCCATTTGTTGCTCACTGATTCGCCTAAGCTTATTCTTCATTGCGGTGAACATCAACGAATAGTCGGTGGTTGCTTGTTGTTGCTCCATGTTTCTCGTGATGTCCTTCAAAAGGTTAGTAACAAGACAATAATGCAAGTATAACCTCACTTCACTCCCTTAGTGTATCACTCACTCTCGTGTGTGTCACTCAAAGCACTCTAATGGACTTACCAAAATACCTTTACCTGTCGGATTAGGTAGTTGAGATATGTTGCTCAAGTCCAATAATGGGTCACCAACTTATCCACAAGAGTAATCAAGAGTATGGGACAAATGTGGGTGGAAACGAGGTGAGATGGACAAATTTGGAAGGAATATTGTTGGTGGCCAGCAATGGAATGTGCAACACAAAGAAAAGGAAACCCTAGCTTTCTAAAGTGTAGGAGTAGTTTCCTAAAGTGGATGAGAGAATATAGGAGAGTTTCCTAGAATGGATGAGAGAATATAGGAAACTTTCCTAAGATGGGTGAGAGAATATAGGACAGTTTCCTAAAATGGATGAGAGAATTTAGGAAAGTGTCCAAGTGAGAACAAGAGTCATCCAAGTGTTGTACTTAGTTTCCTAAATTAATTGGGAAAACAAGTTAGTTTTGGAAACTCCTTTGAAGACCTCTCTTGAAGCAACTTCCAAACTCCTCTCCAAAACAGATTCGGCTCCTTTCCTCTTGTTAACCGAATATTTCTAGAATTTTTTTCTTCTTAAACCCTTCCCTAAAGTCGGCTACTTCCCTATAAAATCCCTCTCTTCACAGCCGCACTTTACTCTCAAGAAATTCGCCTCTCTTACTCTCAAGAACAAGGAACTCGGCTCTCCCCCTTGTTTCACAAGGCAAGGCAGTTTTTGGTTCATGATTCAAGACAGTGGCTTCCCAAGATAACGTGAGCAATGTCACTCAAGAGTCCCCCAAACGGCCTGCTCAAGAAGCTCCCAAGAAATATTTGTTCCTAAACCAAGAAAGCCCTCTATGGATGCGAGAGTGTACTAGAAACTCTTTTTCGAAGGGAGGTGCAAGTTTTCAAGGCTCAAGATGATCAAGAACCACAAGAACCTCAAAGGGTGGTACAAGTGATCAAGGCTCAAGCTGATCAAGATTTTCAAGAAGAGGTAGGTCAAAACTTTTGAGTTCTACCTTCTTGTTGTAATTTTCTGGTTTGGTTAGAACAAGAGGCAACAAAACAGATTTGGCAATAAAGGAACTCGATTTTTTTTCTCTTTCTCGTTTGTCCACTTGTCCGTTCCTGTTTTCTTTTTTTTTTTTTTACTTAAGGACAATTCAAATACTTGGCCGATTGGTCAAACCAGATTTGATCAAGTCCCTTTTTTTCACACAAGAAACGTTCAACCCCGCAAGCTCTCGTAAGAATTCTCCAAGAAACTTTCAAGAGTTTCAAGATTAGTTTCAAGAACCTCAAGAAACCTAGAATTCTTGTAGATTTCCTTCAAGATTTGTAACACCAACAAGTTTAAACCCCAAATCAATTTAGAAAATTAACTAAAACAACTTGGATAACGCCATATAAACTTGGATAGATTTGACAACAAGAAGAAACCCTAGCCGCACTTTAGGAAACCCTAGCCGCGCCTTAGGAAAACCCTAGCCGTCGCTTCCTTGTCCTCTTGTTGCTTCGGCTATGACTAGTGGCTTGAACAGATTTTGGGCAAATCAAAGAGCAATGCCACAGAAAGATTGGATGGCAATGACTCACACAACAAGGAAAATTAATTGCGGGCAGATTTCAACAACAAGCCAACGCCAACAACTTCGGTCAGATTTCTTTTTTTTTTGTTTCGTTTTTGTTGCCTGGCCGAAGACTAACAACCAAGGAAGATTGACACAACACTATGGGTCAGCAATTGTCGTGAAAAGAACACAAAACTACACGACCAGAATTGCTTGATACGAAGCGACACAAGAACAAAGATGCTATCGGTTTTCTCTCTCTTTTTTTTTTTTTTTGAATAAAGCACAACAATGACACGAACACAAACGACACAAACAAAATTTCCTTTTTTTTTTTGTAAGACATGGCAGCGGAAACAAGGAAAACTAAGACAAAAATAAGACAAACAACGGATATAACGGAAGATACCTCAACCAAAGCTCTGAAGCCAACTGATACGTTTCTCGATCAACTCGTTTTGAGACACATAGTGCGTTTGCCCAAGGATCTAGCGAGATAGTCCAACACTTGGATTGCGGAACCTAGAATCAAACGGACGACATGACTTGATTGTAGGCGGTAGAACGACGACTCCAATGAAGGTGATTACTCCAATGGATAGGTCAGTAGAACAATCAAGGGCAAGACGCAAGATTGCTCAACAACCCTTACCTAAGCAAGTGAAAAGGCTCGAAACTCTCTCTTAGAGGAAGAATCGAAAATAAAAGAAACTTTATTCATCAAACTTGTGTGTTTAAAGCTTACAAAGCTAGCCTTTTTATAGGCTAAAGGTAACAAGAAAAATCCTAAGAAAACCCTAAAAGAGCAGTCGGCCATCTTTGTGTCAAGATGGGCAGGCCCATGCTTCTACTACGCAGTTAATCTAACCCTAAGCAACATTAACGGCTAAAGACCCTATTGGGCCTACTCATTTGGAGGCCCACTTGACTCTTCATGGGCTTGGATCAACTTGTAGATGTCTTGCTTGTCTCTTTCTAGGCCTTCAATATCTTTATGGACTCCGTGTTGGTCTTGGACCATTCGGACAAGGCCTTGGAGGGATTCCTTGAAGAGTTTGGCTCGTACACGTGTGACTGGGCCCAATGGAACTCGGACCGGGTCATTGCATAGGCCCTAATCCATGCACACATCAACCCATCTTATCAGATTTTTCCATCCCTTTTTCTAGTTCAACAACTGACCATTTCATCTCATCGCTTTCAACTCCCTCGGGTTTAACGTCGTCAGGCACAATTCCCTCATCTAGCTTTTTCTCCATTCTATAACGCTCAAGCTCATTTTTCATGTATGCTAGATCAATACAAAGCTGGTCATAAGTAAGTGATACTAGTCCAAAACGACGACCATTAAATAAGAAGGAATACTTATTAGTATATCCGTCATATTTAACTTCTCCCCTTGACATCCATGCTTTGTCCCCAACAACACATGTGTCACTTAAATTGGGACTATATCACACAACACCTCACCCACATATTTGCCGATTTGAATAGGTGCAAGTGTGTGCTTAGTAACCCAAACATCACGGTTGAAGATGATCAATGGTTTGGAAGATTTAATTTCTCAACCATGATAGCACTTGCAAGGTTGACTTCACAACTTCCATCAATGGCCAAGCTATAAATTTTATCTTTGACACCACATCTAACGCCCCTGACCAATATTGTCCCACAGTTAGCCGCCCCATTGGGCCGTGGTTTTTGTTCCTGGAGGTGGGGTTATAGCCCACAACAAGTTAAGAGCCCAAGCCCGCAGGTTAAGAAGCCCAGTACCCCTCCAAAAGGCCTCGGTCAGGTGGGAGAGACCACTACAGGCTATTAAAGCAGCCCCAGGACTTCCTCCCTAGCCGATGTGGGATCATTACAATCCATCCCCCTTAGGGAACCCAGAGTCCTCGCTGGCACACCGGGGTCGGGAGTCGGCTCTGATACCAACTCTAACGCCCCTGACCAATATTGTCCCACAGTTAGCTGCCCCATTGGGCCGTGGTTTTTGTTCTTGGAGGTGGGGTTATAGCCCACAACAAGTGAAGAGCCCAAGCCTGCAGGTCAAGAAGCCCAGCACCCCTCCAAAAGGCCTCGGTCAGGTGGGAAAGACCACTACAGGCTATTAAAGCAGCCCTAGGACTTCCTCCCTAGCCGATGTGGGATCATTACACCACAACTGAGATTTGACGATGTCCAATTGCTCATCTACACCACGTAATGCCACTTCTTTGACTCCCTTAGGATCAGGAAGACAATGTTGTGAGCTAGCTTTTATGCGTCTTGTACTCGCCATGAATGTATGAGGGAACCTGCAAAAAGTTAGCAACGAAACTGAAGATATTGCCTTTCACGCTCCCTTACATGTATCCACTCGCACTCGTGTATATGGATGTCACCCTAATGCTCTCACGACACTTCTCAAGTCACAGATTGTTCCCCTTGAAGAAAAGGAATTCCTCAATGAGTTTTCAGTCAACTTCTCTCCAAGTACTCCAAGAATGCAACGTTTAAGTGGCTGGAATTTGAAGGGAATGTTTGGATAGATTTGATGGATGTGCTAGTGTGAATGGAATCTCAATGAAAACTTAGCTTCCTAAAATATAAGAGTGTGTTCCTAAAATGTAGGAGAGAATGTAGGAATACTAATGTAGGAATACTAATGTAGGAGAGTGTTCCTAAAATATAAGAGAGAATGTAGGACAGTATTCCTAAAATGTAGGAGAGTGTTCCTAAAATGTAGGAGAGAATGTAGGAGAGTGTTCCTAAAATGTAGGAGCATGTTACTAAAATGCAGAAGAGAATGTAGGAGAGTGTCCAAGTGAGAAAAGAGTCATCCAAGTGCTTTACATAGTCTCCTAATTGACTTTGGAAAATTTAGTAAACAACTTGGATGAAGCAAACAATACTTGGACAGATTTGAAACAAAGAAATCCTAGCCACAAGTAGACATCCTAGCCGCAAGTAGAAATCCTAGCAAGATAAGGAAACCCTAGCAAGATAAGGAAGCCCTAACAGTCGTCACGTTATTGTTCTTGCTGCCCAAGCGACAACCAACTAACGAGACAGATTTGGGAGCAACGTTGAAACACCAACGATCAGAATTTTTGATGCAACAAATGACTCAATGCCAAGAAACAATTTGCGGATAGAAATTATCAACAAACTAGACACAAACACAAAGGAGATAACATTCCAACAGATTTTGTGTTCGGATGAACAGTAACGTGAACAGTGTCGGTGAACAGTAATGATGAATAGTGTCAGTGAACAGTGATGATGAACAGTGACTTTTTTTTTTCTTTTTTAAACAAGGCAGCGGACAAAACACAAAAATCCTACGACACAACTACGAATAACAGGGATATAACGAAAGATACCTCCACCTAAGCTCTGAAGCCAACTGATACGGTTCTCGATCAACTTGTTTCAAGACACGTAGCACGTTTGTCCAAGGATCTAGCGAGGTTGTCCAACGCTTGGGTTGCGGAACTTCGAATCAAACGGACGACATGATTTGATTATAGGCGGTAGAACGACGACTCCAATCAAAGTAGTTACTCAAGTGGATAGGTCAATAGAACAATCATGGACAAGACGCAAGATTGCTCAATAACCCTTGCCAAAGCAAGTAGAAGGCTCGAATCTCTCTCAACAAGAAGAATCAAAAATAAACAAACTTTATTGATAAAACGTCTACCCTAAAACCTTACAAAGCACGCCCTTTTATAGGCTAAGGGCTAATAAAACCTAAGGAAAATAGGGAAGGGAAGTTCAGCCATCTTGGGGGCAAGATGGGCCGGCCCATGCTCTTCTAAAGCAACTAATCCAACTCTAAATAACACTAAGGCCTAAAGCCCTATTCGACCAACTCACTTGGAGACCCACTTGACTCTTCATGAGCTTGGATCATGGTGTAGACAACTTGATTATCATCCTTTAAGCCTTCAATGTCAAGGCTGCCATCCGTGCACACATCAAAGATTTAAGGGTTTCTTGAATTTTTTGATTGCTATCTTGAAGTTCTTAAAGTGCTTGACAAGGATCTTGGAAGTTCTTGAGGGAGGACGATTATTGTTGCATGTTTTAGCCAAAACCAAATCTAGAAACTTACATCCATTCGGCCAAGTGAAGTTTGTGATTATTTGTTGTGTAAAAAAAACAGAAATGAAAAGAAAAGAAAGAAAGCCATTTGGGTGGCAAGAGAGAAAAAATACAAAAACAAGAGAGGGAAGTTGAATTTTATTGCCAAATCAGTTTCTTACATCGTGCTTTTGTCCCCAAAATAGAAAATTACACAAGGAAAAGGAATTCAAAAAATTTGACCCACCTCTTCTTGAAGTTCTTGTGTCTTGGGAGCTTGTTTCACCTTTATCTTGAACATCTTTTTGTACTCACTTGCGGTGGTGAAGGGTTTCCTTGGTTTTGGAGTAAATCTCTTAGGAAAATCTTGAGTAACCCATTGGGAGGGAGCTTGAGTAGAATTGCTTGCATCTTCTTGTTTAGACTCCATAGCCAAAACTGCTTTGAGCATTAAAACCCAAAAAATCCGAATTGTTCTTGGTTGTTGTGTGTGTGCAAGTGTCGGTTTGGGTGGAGGGCTTTAATAAACCAACCTCCACCGACTTGGGGAGAGAAACTTGGGGAGGGAACCGAAATTTCCTAGGGGAATCCTTCCTGGATTGGGATTTCGGAAGTTTCTAAAAGTGTTCAAGAAACGAAAAAGAATTTTCTAAAGGTTTTCCAAAACTAATTTGTTTTCCAAATTCATATAGGAAACTAAGTAGGCTTCTTGGATAACTCTTTTGTTCCCACTTGGACACCCCCCTATATTTTAGGACCACTCTCCTACATTTTAGGAACCCACTCTTACATTTTAGGAAGTTAAGGTTTTCTTTCTTTTGTGTTCACATTGGTGCACTTCCGATTCTGTCTGCCACTATTGGCCTTCCAAATTCGTCCATTCCCACTTCATTTTTGCACCCACATTTGTGTCTTACCTTCTTGGTTACTCTTGTGGAAAAAGTTGGTGACAATTATTGGACTTGAGCGGCCTTTCTCAAACTACCTAACCCAATAGGTAAAGGTATTTGGTAAGTCCATTAGAGTGCTTTTGAGTGATACACACGAGAGTGAGTAATACACTGAGGGAGTGAAGTGAGGATATACTTGTGTTGTTTTTCTTCTTACTAATCTTTTGCAGGGCATAAAGAAGGACAGGGAGCAAAATCAACCGCCCATAGACTACTCGTTGATGTTCACCGCCATGAAGAAGAGCTCAAGCGAATTAGTGAGCAATAAATGGAGGAGTTGCACACTTATTTTGATGAGCTGTCTAAGAGTCTCAGGAGAGGATCTCGCTCCCGTTCTCACAACCGGAGTAACCATGGCACCAAAGAAGCAAATAGTGAAGACTACTCGGCTAGTGAAGATGACGGGAGAGCCAAGAGGCCTAGAAAGGACACGCTTAAGAACGAACTCAAGGGACTTAAAATTCAAGTGCCCGCGTTCAAAAGCAAAAGTGACCCTGGGGCTTACTTGGAATGGGAAGGCCGCATTGAGATGGTCTTCGACTGCTATAACTATAGCGAGGAACAAAAAGTTAAGGTAGCTACTGTTGAGTTCATCGACTGCTCCCTAGTTTGGTGGGACCAAGTAAGGATTCATCGAAGGAGAATGGAAGAACCACGAGTCCGGACTTGGAGGGAACTCAAGGCGCCGATGCGCAAGAGGTTTGTTCCTAGCTACTACAACCACGATCTCCACTCTAAACTTCAAACCCTCACTCAAGGCAATATGAATGTGGAGGACTACTACAATGAGATCGAAATGGCCATGATAAGGGCAAAATGGTGAGGCCACAATGGCAAGGTTCCTTAGAGGTCTCAACCCTAACCTTCAAAAAGCCTTGGAACTGCAACCGTACGTGGACATACATGACCTTCTTGAACTTGCCATCAAAGCCGAGAGGGGGAAGAAGTTGAGGCGAGGAGGCTGTGCCTTCCAAGCCACCAACTCAACTTCATGGAGGGGTAACCAACCCAGGAGAACCGGCCATGATGTTGGAAACTCGGTCACACCTATCTCTTCCAACCGGATTCCAAGTAGCACCCCTAACCAAAATTCCAATTTTACCCCTAACAAGGTTATTGATGCATCCAGGTCCACTTCTAAGGTACCTCATGAGATTCCTAAGACTAGGAGTAGAGATATCAAGTGCTTCAAGTGCCAAGAGTTTGGACATATCTAGTCCCAATGTCCAAACCAAAGGATCATGTTAGTCACTCACAATGGAGAGATCGTGTCTGATGACGACGATTGTGAGGATATGCCTGGATTGATCAAGGGCGATTGCTTGGAGGATGACTCGGCTGAGGAAGAATGCTTTCCTACTCAAGGGGAAATAGGGTGTTTGGTGGCCTGATGAGTGCTAACCGCCCGAGTCAAGGAGGACGAGCAATTGCAAAGGGAAAACTTATTTTACACTCGTTGTAAAGTAAGTGATAAAGTGTGTAGTCTCATCATTGATGGTGGGAGTTGCACCAATGTGATAAGCTAGACATCCATATCCATACCGCCTCCAATGACTAAGTGAAGAAGGTGAGGTACGCGTCTACAAACAGGTACGTGTTCCTTTTTCAATTGGCAACTACATTGATGAAGTTGTATGTGATGTTGTACCTATGCATGTGACACATGTCATTCTAGAAAGACCTTGGCAATTTGATAAACATGTCACATTTGATGGTAGGGCAAACAAGTACACTCTTTTGTACAATGGTAAACGCATGGTCCTAACACCACTCACACCTGCACAAATGTATGAGGACCAACTTAAATTGCAAAGGGAGTGTGAAATGGACCGCCAAAAGAGGAAACAAAAGGTAGCCGACCCTAGCAAATGCTCCATTTCTACAAGTGAGCAATCGACCAAGGGTCAAGTGAGCACTCCTAGTGTTACACATGAGCATTCACTCATTAAACTCACCACTAGGAAGCAAAACATGATCATTAAGGCTAAGAATGATACGAACGACACCAACCTTGTGATGCAACCCATACAGATAAGATAGGATCTAGAAGGCGAGGACTCGCGTTGATGACACACGAACGCAACAGAATCACCTAAACCCGTTGATCACGTGGTCAACGAACCTCGATATTGGTAGAAAACGCTACAATCTAGCGTGGTCCTAGATTGATAAGTCGAATTGAATACCTAAGAATGATCCTGAGATATTCAATGGTGCTTCAATGAAGCTTTGAGAGAACTTTCAAAATGTGTTATTATTAATCATCCAAAAACTGAATGTAAACAATGACTTAAGGCTATTTGTAGCCGTGACTAAGGCCTAAGCCTAACAACATACATACCGTAAGCGAGACCCCCAAACCAGCTCAACGTAGGGACTAACTACGTAGCTCACTAAAGTGCTATTGGCCCTAAGGCCCACATGGCACCCCATTGACCCAAGGACTAACAACAACTAAGGTACAAACCACAAGCTAGTTGGACCTTTTTATTACACTCTACTAAACTAATAGTGAGCCATGGACCCCTTAGCCGACTCATGGTGATGCGATTGAGCACGAGACCCAAAGTGTACAAGTAGACCCTGTGAAAGTGCCCCTAGGCCCGGTGACACGAGCACGAGCTAAGAGATTCAAGGAGTCCCTCCAAGCCTTGGTACGTGCCATCCAAATCCAAGAGAAACCGGCCATTGAAGGAATTGAGTTGGAATATCCTTGCACGACTACTAAAATGCTGCTTACAATTGAAGATGCAAGTGTTCAAGCTCCAAATAGCGGGCCAAGCTGCAGTTAAGTGCCCTCGCTGAGCCGTACGGGGATCTCGCTGTTACAGTTTATTAGGTCTTAGTCACGGCTATTAATAGCCTCAAGCCGCATGTTACATGGAGTTTTTGAGAGTATTGAATAAAATTTCCAAAATTTCGTCCATTCCTTGTGGCAAATTCCCTTAGCTTGTGAAAGCTAAGTTGAACATCCTAGAGCTGATCCTAGGCTGTTCGTGACTTATCAATCAAGCACACATACTTGATTGTGGCGTCCTCTACCGTTAAATCTGTTCTTGAGTGGTCCAAGTTCGGGTTCAACTCCATCAAATCTTCATCGTGTTCCTCTAGATCCGAAGTTGCTTCCGCGTCTCGCATCAGCTGGCATCAGAGCTGGTTAGAGGTATCACGAATATCCTTTTTTATTGTTTTTAGATCTGTTTTAGTCTTCTAAATTCGTAGCTCAAGTGCTCGGGTTTGTCAAGTCTGAAATCTGTCTTGGTTGTTTCCTTGTCAGAAATCTGTCTTTGTTGTTTAGTTGTTGTCCGAAATTTTTGGTCTAGTTTTGTCTTGTGTTTATGTTCTGTTTAAATCAAAAAAAAAAAAAAATCTATTGTGATGCATACCTTATTGTCATTCCCTTGAGTCGTTGCTGGAATTAATTTGCTGGGATACCGAATCTGTTTGCACTTGTTTCTTGAACCTTTGTGTTGTTACTTTGCAAAACTCGAACATCAAAACCTTATTGGGGAAGTCTTGAGCTTCTTGGATCAAAGAGGTTAATCTTGGCAGTCTTGAAACCTGAAATAAACCTTCAACCGTGTTCTTGTTTTCATGGAACTTTGATCTTGAAACCAAATCTGTCCAAGTTGTTTACGTTAATTGCTGTGAAATTATGGTCTAAACTAGCTGGCTATTGTGTGAAAACAACCTCCAATTCTTGACCAGCCTTCAAGTTGTACCAAATCTGATTCAAACTTGGACTTCCAAATCTGAACAACCTCCAATTCTTGACAGCCTACATTCTTGACCAGCCTTCAAGTTTTACCAAATCTGATTCAAACTTGGACTTCCAAATCTGAACAGCCCCTAGTCTTGGTCAGCCTTCAAGCCACCGAATTTGATTCAAACTTGGAATTCCAAATCTGATTCAAACTTGGACTTCCAAATCTGAACAGCCCCTAGTCTCGGTCAGCCTTCAAGCCACCAAATTTGATTCAAACTTGGACTTCCAAATCTGAACAACCTCCAATTCTTGACAGCCTACAAGTTTACCAAATTTGGTGCAAAATCTGACTTCCAAATCTGACCAGCCCCAAAATTTCGAATTTGAACCACTTGGGACTCCCAAATCTGACCAAACTCCAAGGTTTCCAATCCTTGGCAACCCCAAGTGTCCAAATCAGATCAAACTTTCCAATTTTCGAATCTTGAATTCTTGAATTTTCCTAAAACCGTTGGAGCAATTGTGACACCCGATTGGGCTGAGTTTTAGGTAGTAGATTGCCCATTATTTGAGCAGCATAAGGCCACCCAAAATACTCCAAACCCTTACCAAAAAGACCACGGACCAGCAGCTCAACAAATTCCAGAAAATTGGGTTTCGGGTAGAGTTTTCTAGGATTTTCAAAATTTCAGCATTCAAGTTAATTGTCTTACTTTCTTTTGCATCATTAGTTATTGTCCAACTATATTCTAAGTCTTGAGTCGTGTCTAGGTCTTAGTCATTAACCTCCATTTATTGCTACTAGCTTGTGTGTCACTTGTTGACTAGTCAAGAACGTACACTGCGGTGACGCCTGGTTTGTTCAACTCGAGCAACTAGCAAGCCAAGGAATTGCTTGGTAAGATTATTAGAGAGTGATACACTTGAGTGAAACACGAGTGTGAGTGACCTATACATCGTATTAAAAAAAAAAAAAAAAGAGAGAGGAACTCTTTTTGTTTATTTGTTTTGCAGGTGGACTAAATATGTCTAGTGGAGTTGATGAACAAACCATGGACATCAAATTACAGTTGGAAGCCATGATGAGGGAGTTCAAACGATTGCTTAAGAATGAAATTGAGCCATTGCATGATCGAATTGATCAGTTGGAGAACTCGAGACCTCCACCTACCCCGAGTAAGGGCAAAGAATCGGCATACTCAAACGATGAAGAGGAAGCATTTGAGGGAAGGTACCAAAATGATCAAAGGTTCCAACGTCGAGGAGACGACACCATTAAAGGTGTCAAACTCAAGATTCCCTCATTCCAAGGCAAGTTGGATCCCGAGGCGTACTTGGAATGGGAACGAAAAATTGAGTTAGTCTATGAATGCCACACCTATACGGAGGAGCAAAAGGTGAAACTAGCAGCCGTAGAATTCACTGACTACGCCTCCATTTGGTGGGACCAACTTAGACTAAGCCGAAGGAGAAATCGTGAGAGACCTGTGGAAACTTGGGAGGAAATGAGGAGTCTGATGAGAAAAAGGTTCGTTCCGAGCTACTATAGCCGAGATCTACACCGTCGGCTACAAGCTCTCAACCCAGGGTCCATGTCAGTTGAGGATTATTACAAGGAGATGGAAATGGCCATCATGAAGGCGGATTTGCGTGAAGATGGAGAGGCCACGATGGCTCGTTTTCTACATGGATTGAGGCCCGAGATTGCTGAAGTAGTGGAACTGCAACACTACCTCGACATGAATGAAATGCTAGAGAAGGCGGTTACAATTGAACGGCGCCTCAAGAGGAGGGGTACTGCACGACAAAGCACTACTTATCAAGCTGGAAATTGGCGCACTTCTCAACCAAAAAGGGAGGAGAAGGCCGCAGCTCCTTCTTACCCTCCAAGGCCGAATGGCCTCCCTTCCAAGGCGACGCCCAAGCCTGACTTTAAGGCTAATAATGCAGCTTCCAAACCACGTGGCCGAGACACCAAGTGCTTTAAGTGTCAAGGATTTGGCCACATCGCTTCTCAATGCCCCAGCCAAAGGACCATGTTGGTGTTGCCAAATGGGGAAATTGTATCAGATGAGGAAGAGGAGTACGAGGGGATGCCACCTCTAGAAGAGGAAGAGAATGAATCGAGTGAGGAGATACCTACGCATGAGGAGATTGGATGCCTAGTGGTTCGAAAGGTCCTCACTACTCGTGCCAAAGAGGAGGAAATGGAGGTACAACGGGACAACCTTTTCTACACAAGGTGTCATATCAAGGATAAGGTGTGTAGTGTTGTTATTGATAGTGGGAGTTGTGCCAATGTCGCTAGTCTACTCATGGTAGAAATGCTAGGGCTCCAAGTTATCAAACATCCAAGACCTTATCGCCTTCAATGGTTGAACAATGAAGGGGAAATACGTGTGTTTAGACAAGTGAAAGTGCCATTCCGAATTGGCAAGTATGAAGACGAGATTACTTGTGATGTCGTGCCAATGCAAGCAAGTCACCTCATTCTTGGACGGCCTTGGCAATATGATCGCGATGTCGAATTCAAGGGAAGAGCTAATAAATATGTCTTTACTCATTGCAATAGAAAGGTGACACTTGTACCTCTCACCCCAAAACAAGTGTATGAAGATCAAATGAGGCTCCAAAAGGAGTATGAGCTAGAACTTGAGAGGAAAAAGCGAGAGAAAAGTGAGGAAGAAAAAGGAGAGAGAAGGGCCGAACCCCTAGGGAAGAAAAAGGCAACAAGTGGGTCGGCTATGAGAGAAGAAAATAAGGGGAAGCTAAGCTTGCTAGCAAAAGCCAAAGATGTAAGGCGAGCTTTGTCTTCCAACCAACTCTTACTTATGCTTGTGTGCAAAGAAGAGTTGGTCACTTCATCCATATCCACTGACTCCTTGCCTTCTACTATTTTACCTCTCTTGCAGGAATTTGAGGACATATTTCCTGAGGATGTACCTGATGGACTACCACCACTAAGGGGAATCGAGCACCAAATCGATCTCATTCCTGGAGCACCATTGCCTAACAAACCCGCCTATAGAATGGGTCCTGAGGAAACAAAGGAATTGCAAAGGCAAGTGGAGGAATTACTAAGGAAAGGTTGGGCTAGAGAAAGTCTAAGTCCATGCGCTGTACCAGTGATTCTCGTGCCAAAGAAAGATGGAGCGTGGAGAATGTGCACCGACTGTCGAGCAGTCAATGCAATCACGGTAAAATATCGTCACCCTATCCCTAGGTTAGATGATATGTTAGATGAATTGCATGGTGCCATTATATTTACTAAAATTGATTTGAAAAGTGGTTACCACCAAATAAGAATGAAAGAGGGAGATGAGTGGAAAACCGCTTTCAAAACTAAACATGGTCTATACGAGTGGTTAGTAATGCCATTTGGTTTAACTAATGCACCTAGTACCTTCATGCGTTTAATGAACCATGTTTTGAGACCTTTTCTTGGGAAATTTGTAGTGGTTTACTTTGATGATATTCTGATTTATAGCAGAAGCTTAGAGGAACACCTTGAGCACCTCAAAGCCATCTTTGAAGTACTTCGAAGGGAAAGGCTATGCCAACCTTAAGAAGTGCACATTTTGCACTGATCGTGTTGTGTTTCTAGGATATGTTGTAAGTGCGCAGGGCATTCACGTAGATGAAGAGAAGATTAAGTCCATCCAAGAGTGGCCAACACCTACCTCAGTAAGTGATGTGCGCAGCTTTCATGGATTAGCAAGCTTCTACCGTCGTTTTGTGAAGGATTTTAGCACCATCGCTGCACCTCTTACCGCAGTCATAAAGAAGAACGAGAAGTTCTTTTGGGGGGAAGCCCAAGATAAGGCTTTCCAATTGCTGAAACACAAACTCACACATGCACCACTCCTTGCAATACCTAACTTTGATCTCACTTTTGAAGTGGAATGTGATGCATCAGGTGTAGGAGTAGGAGCCGTACTCATGCAAGGAGGGAGACCGATTGCCTACTTTAGTGAGAAATTAAATGGCGCGGTCCTCAACTACTCAACTTATGACAAGGAGATGTTTGCCCTTGTACGTGCTTTGGAGACATGGCAACACTACCTACGTGCCCGGGAATTCGTCATCAAAACTGACCATGAGTCTCTCAAGCACCTAAAAGGACAACAAAAGCTGAGCAAACGACATGCCCGATGGGTAGCCTTCATTGAGTCTTTTCCATACGTCATCAAATACAAAACAGGTAAATCTAATGTCGTAGCTGACGCTTTATCTCGTCGACACATTTTGCTCACTGCTTTAGATGCTAAACTCCTAGGCTTTGAACTCATGAAGGAGTTGTATAAGAATGACTTGGATTTTGCGAACGCTTATGCGAATTGGGGAAAATCTGACTTTGAAAAATTCTTCGTACATGATGGGTTCTTATTTTATCTTACCAAGTTGTGCATTCCTCGAGGGTCCATACGTAACTTACTTATTCAGGAGTCACATAGTGGTGGACTAATGGGACACTTTGGTGTCACCAAGACATTAGCTGTGTTACAGGAACACTTCCATTGGCCTCGCATGCGCAAGGACGTGGAGAGGATTGTTGAAAGATGTGGCGTGTGCCACAAAGCTAAGTCTCGGGTCAACCCAAACGGTTTGTATACTCCTTTACCCATACCTCACCAACCTTGGGTTGACATTTCCATGGATTTTGTGCTTGGGCTACCTCGTTCAAAGCGTGGCCATGACTCTATATTTGTTGTGGTAGATAGGTTCTCCAAAATGGCTCACTTTATTGCATGTCATAAGACGGATGATGCTTTACACATTGCTGATTTATTCTTTAAAGAGGTTGTTCGTTTGCATGGCATACCTAGGACTATAGTATCTGATAGAGATGTCAAGTTTTTGAGCTATTTTTGGAAATCTTTATGGGGTCGGTTGGGAACCAAACTGTTGTTCTCTACCTCTAGTCATCCTCAAACGGACGGACAAACTGAGGTAGTCAATAGGACTTTATCCACACTCCTACGTGCAATCATAAAGAAAAATATCAAGTCATGGGAGGAGTGTCTACCTCATGTTGAGTTTGCATACAATAGGGCTGTGCATAGTGCTACACAATTCTCGCCTTTTGAAGTTGTGTATGGTTTGAACCCCTTAACTCCCTTAGATTTGTTGCCATTACCTTCTTCTGAGCATATGAACTTAGATGGCAAGAAGAAAGCTGAGTTCGTGAGATCATTACATGACAAGGTTCGTACCAATATCGAGAGGAGGACGGCCCAATATGTCCAACAAGCTAATAAGCACAGGCGCAAGCTTGTCTTTGAACCAGGTGATTGGGTCTGGTTACATTTGCGCAAGGAGAGATTTCCAAACCAACGGAAAAGCAAGCTGTCACCAAGAGGAGATGGGCCTTTTCAAGTCATTGAGCGCATCAACGACAATGCATACCGCTTAGATCTGCCTGGTGAGTACAATGTTAGTGCTACATTCAATGTTGCTGATCTAAATCCATTTATTGCAGGGGACGAGTACGATTTGAGGGCAAATCCTTTTCAAGAAGAGGGGAATGATGCGATTGAGCACGAGACCCAAAGTGTACAAGTAGACCCTGTGAAGGTGCCCCTAGGCCCGGTGACACGAGCACGAGCTAAGAGATTCAAGGAGTCCCTCCAAGCCTTGGTACGTGCCATCCAAATCCAAGAGAAACCGGCCATTGAAGGAATTGAGTTGGAATATCCTTGCACGACTACTAAAATGCTGCTTACAATTGAAGATGCAAGTGTTCAAGCTCCAAATAGCGGGCCAAGCTGCAGTTAAGTACCCTCGCTGAGCCGTACGGGGATCTCGCTGTTACAGTTTATTAGGTCTTAGTCACGGCTATTAATAGCCTCAAGCCGCATGTTACATTCAGTTTTTGAGAGTATTGAATAAAATTTCCAGAATTTCGTCCATTCCTTGTGGCAAATTCCCTTAGCTTGTGAAAGCTAAGTTGAACATCCTAGAGCTGATCCTAGGCTGTTCGTGACTTATCAATCAAGCACACATACTTGATTGTGGCGTCCTCTACCGTTAAATCTGTTCTTGAGTGGTCCAAGTTCGGGTTCAACTCCATCAAATCTTCATCGTGTTCCTCTAGATCCGAAGTTGCTTCCGCGTCTCGCATCACATGGGCTTCTAATCTTCAGTGATGGCCGAAACGAGGACAACAACCTAACTTCGTTTAGGCCCTCGATGGCCTTTGGCTTTCCACTCGACTCTCGGGCCGCACGAACCAATGTTTGTAGTGTCTCATTCAATCTCTTCGCGCGAGCTCAAGTCATAGGTCCCAATGGCACCTTCACCTGCTCCACTTGGATAGCTCTCTCGACCTTCTCATCATCCCCTCCTCTTGCGAAAGATTTGTCCTCAAATTGACCTCATAATCTGCAAGATAGGGGCTCAAATTAGCAAACATTAAAAGTAGCCGAGACATTATACTCACCAAGAAGATCGAACTTGTAGGCATTGTCATTGATGCGCTTCACAACTTGGAATGGTCCATCTCCACGGGGTAGCAGTTTGTTGTGACGCTGGACAGGGAAACGCTCCTTGCGCAAGTGTAACCAGACCCAATCACCTGGTTCAAACACCACGCGACGCCGACCCTTGTTGGCATTCTTGAGGTACTGCTGGGTTCGAGCTTCAATGTTGGTCCTCACCTGCTGGTGCAAAGCCTGGACGAACTTGGCCTTCTTCTTGCCATCAAGGTTAGTACGCTCAGACAAAGGCAAAGGCATCAAATCCAAGGGAGTCAAAAGATTAAAACCGTAAACAATTTCAAAGGAGAAAACTGTGTAGCACTAAGCAAACTCGACATGTGGTAAACACTCCTCCCAAGATTTGAGGTTCTTTTTAATGATGGCCCTGAGTAGGGTAGATAAGGTGCGGTTAACAACCTCAGTTTGACCATCGGTCTGGGAGTGACTGGATGTAGAAAATAGTAATTTAGTGCCCAACTTCCCCCACAAAGTTTTCTAGAAGTAAGAGAGAAACTTGACATCTTTATCAGACACAATAGTCCTAGGCACACCATGCAAATGGACAACTTTCTTAAAGAAGAGATCAACTATGTGAGTAGCATCGTCCGTCTTATAACATGGAATGAAATGATCCATTTTAGAAAATCTATCAACACTGACAAAAATGCTATCATGACCCCTTTTACTCCTAAGCAGACCAAGCACAAAATCCATTGAAATGTCAACCCATGGTTCTGAAGGGATAGGTAGAGGTGTATACAAATCGAAAGGTTAGAGTTTGGATTTGGCACGGTGACAAGTGATGTAGCGGGACACCACTCGCTCCACATCCCGCCTCATGCGTGGCCAATAGAAATGTTCCTGTAAAGCACTTAAGGTCTTGGTGACACCAAAGTGTCCCATCAACCCACCTCAGTGAGTTTCACGGGTTAGTAAATCACGAATAGAGCATGACGGAATGCACAATTTGTCATTACAATACAGAAATCTATCATGTATGAAGAACTTACCCTGACCTGACTTAGCACAAGACTTGTAGATATCAGAGAAATCAGAGTCGGTATCATAAAGTTCTTTGATAAGGTCAAATCCAAGGAGTTTAGCATCAAGTAAAGCAATCAAGGCATACCTCCTGGATAGTGCATCGGCAACGACATTGGTCTTGCCAGCTTTGTACTTGATCACATAGGGAAATGACTCCACAAAGTTGACCCACTATACATGTCTCTTACTCAACTTGTGTTGAGACTTGAGATGCTTTAACGCCTCATGGTTAGTGTGGATGACGAACTCCTTAGGCTGCAGGTAATGTTGCCATGTCTCCAATGCACGAATCAAAGCATAGAGCTCCTTGTCGTAGGTGAAGTAGTTCAAGGCAGCACCATTCAACTTCTCGCTAAAGTACGCAAGCGGTCTTCCCTCTTGGATCAACACGGCTCCAATTCCTACACTAGAAGCATCACACTCAAGCTCAAAAGTTTTATCAAAGCTAGGTAAGGACAATAAGGGTGCGTGTGTGAGCTTGTGTTTAAGGAGTTGGAACGCTTTCTCCTGAGCCTTTCTTGTGACAGCTGCATCTCACCCTAAGATGAACCAAAGGGTTCGGCGGATTGCCTGCCCAATTCTCGCCAGGACTACGGAGTCGAATCTCACAAACCCACCATAGTACGCACGATAGAACCTTAAGAAAACGATCAATTACTAACCACCATTGATACAGTCCTCAATCAAATCGTTTCGAGACACGTAGCACGTTTGCCTAAGAATCTAGCGAGGTTGTCCAACGATTGGATTGCGGGACCTAAAACCAATCGGACGACACAAATTGGTAGAAGGTGGTAGAACAATGACTTTAACAGAGGTGATTACTCTAATGGATAGGTCGGTAGAATAATCAAGGACAAGACGCAAGATTGGTCAAACACCCTTGCCAAGAGCAAGTAAAGGCTTGAAATCCTCACAATGAAGAAAGTCAAAAAACTAAGCAATTTTATTCATAAAACGTCTCCCTCAAAACCTTACAAAGCATGCCCTTTTATAGGCTAAGGGCCCTAAGGGAAACAGGAGAGGGGAGTTCGGCCATCTTGGGGTCAAGATGGGCTTTTCTAAAGCAACTAATCTAACTCTAAGTAAACACTTAGGCCTAAAGCCCTATTCGACCAACTCACTTGGAGGCCCACTTGACTCTTCATGGGCTTGGATCATGGTGTAGATGATTTGATTGTCTCCTTCCAAGCCTTCAATATCTCTATGGACTCCGTGTTGGTCTTGGACAATTCGAACAAGGGCTTGGAGGGATTCTTTGAAGAGCTTGGCCCGTGAACTTGTGACTGGGCCTAATGGAACTCGGACTGGGTCATTACGTGGGCTGAGGTCCATGCACACATCAGTCCCCTCCACTTGAGAAGGATTTGTCCTTAAATCTGGATGCAAATGAATGATACTAATGAGAGTGCGTAGTGTGACACCTCAAGTCTCCACATATTGGTTCTCTTAGATTGAATGATACTTGCATATGTTATGATTAAGATAATTCGGTGCACATGTCTCTTGGTCAGCTTCAAGGGGTTCTCAAATAAGGACATTTGCCAGGGTAGGAAGAAACGTGTATAAGTCTTGTGAACGTTCCAGGTTGCCACCCAAAGCTCGCTAATTAGCCTTCGAACACAGACATTCACATGCACTTCATAACGATGTTCATTGAAACTAGAAAAGCCTCAAACCTGGTTGTGCAAGGTGGTGTAATTCGGCCCTAGGCACTAAATCGGTACAACTTGCCACTCTGGAGGTGGGACACTGAGCCACCCATGTTGCATATCCATAGAAACACGAACCAGTGAGGTAAGAACAGCACTCAAATCTTGATTGACACCCTTGCGTGCATCACCCAACATAAGCGGCAAGAATGAAGTGAAGTTCACCCCATATGAATCCCATGCAGTCGCGTAACATGCAGCTGGAACAAGCATGAAATCAGGTTGCAACTCTTTAGTCATAGTTGAAAATTTTTGGACAGCTTTACAACCTACAAAAACAAAATAACCGTCGATTTGAAACAATTCAGAGATTGGATAAAGAACTAATGGTACATTATTAACTAAATGGTAAGAAGATGTAGAACAAGATTTAAATGTGAAAACTCCCTTTGACACTTCAATATTCCTTCTACCAATTGATTCAACTTGAGGTTCCAGTGCTAGTCCTTTACACTTCTCATTAAAACCTACACAAGAACAATAAGGGTTAGGGCTAGTAACATGCTCAAAATAAGGCAAAGGTGAGGAATGAACCGCAGGTAGAGAACAAGCAATATAATCTGGAATTTTCCTTTCAAGATGAGTTCGAACGAATCCTCCAATGGCACGGACAGGTTTGAATGGGCATTGTTCCATAAATTGATACCAAAGAGATTTAGTTCCTAGAAGACAAACTCCATGGAAACTCGTAAAGTGTCCAAGTGTCTTCGGAAGGGAACATGCCATTACCAGCTCTACTTGACTTTGTGTAATCTGCACAAAAGAAGAGATACTAAACAAAGCAAAGGTAAGTTCGTTAGAAAAATAATAGGCCCTCACATTCTTGCTCAAAATCAGCCCACTTTCTCTCTTCTCTTCCTTTTTATCATCCATCTCATCAGATTTGTCCATCTCTTTTTCTAGTTCAACAGCTGACCCTTTTTTCTCATTGCTTTCAACTCCCTCGGATTTTACCTCTTCAGGCTCAATTTCCCTCATCTAGCTTTTTCTCCATCCTATAACGCTCAAGCTCCCTTTTCATGTATGCTAGATCAATACAAAGCTGGTCATAAGTAAGTGCTACAAGTACTAAACGATGACCATTAAATACGAAGGAATACTTATTAGTATATCCGTCATATTTAACTTCTCGCCTTGACATCCATGCTTTGCCCAACAACACATATGTCACTTGAATTGGGACTACATCACACAACATCTCGTCCACATATTTGCCAATTTGGATAGGTACAAGTGTGTGCTTAATAACCCAAACAACACCATGAGTACTCATCAACTTGTACGGTTGAAGATGATCAATGGTTGGAAGATTTAATTTCTCAACCATGATAGCACTTGCCAGGTTGACTTCACAACTCCTATCAATGGCCAAGCTACAGATTTTATCTTTAACACCACAACGAGTATAAAACCAACCAAGCAACTGAGATTTGACGATGTCCAATTGCTCATCTACACCATGTAATGCCACTTCTTTGACTCCCTTAGGATCAGGAAGACAATGTTGTCAGTTAGCTTTTATGCATCTTGTACTCGCCATGATGTATGGGAGAACTTGCAAAAAGTTAGCAATGAAAAGGAATTTTCCTCCCACACACAAGCTCACACATGTACATTCTACTCTCATGTATCACTCATCCTCGTATGTTCACTCAAAGCACTCTAATGATCTTACTAAATACCTTTACCTGTTGGTTTAGGTAGTTGAGAAATGCCGCTCAAGTCCAATAATCGTCACCAGCTTTTTCCACAAGAGTAATCAAGTAGGCAAGACACAAATGGTAGTAGAGAATGAAGTAGAAAGGGCAAATTTGTAAATGATAGGGTGTCGGACAGCAAGGGGAAAAGGCGCCAATGTGAACACAAAGAGAAAGAAATCCCAACTTCCTAAAATGTAGGAGTGAGTTCCTAAAACGTAGGAGAGAATGTGGGAGAGTGTTCCTAAAACAAAGGAGTTATCCAAGTATTTTACTTAGTTTCCTAAAGTAATTTTGGAAAACAAGTTAGTTTTGGAAACTCTTTAGAAAACCCTTTCTTGAACAACTTTTAGAAACTCCCAAATTCCTCTCCAAGTGGACTTGCAAATCAGATTTGGTATCTTCCTTGTCCACCGAAATTTTCCAGATTTTTTTCTCCTTCCAAAACTCCCACACCAAGGTCGGTTACTTCCTCATAAAAAACCCCTCTCACAGCCGCACTCCCTCTCACAATCAATTCAAATTTTCTACTCTCAAGGAGCAAGCAATTTGGTTCTTTCTTCCTTGCACAATACTCAATCAGTTTCGGCCTTTGGTTCAAGACAATGGCGTCTCAAGAGGATGTGAGCAATGTCACTCAAGCTTCCCCCCAACGGGCTGCTCAAGATTTTTCCAAGAATTTTACTCCCAAACCAAGAAAGCCCTTCACCACCGCAAGAGAGTATAGAAAGATGTTTATTTGAAAGGAGGTTCAAGTGTTCAAGGCTCAAGGTGATCAAGAATCTCAAAAACCACGAAGAGTGGTACAAGTGATCAAGGCGCAAAGTGATCAAGAACCTCAAGAAGAGGTTGGTCAGAATTTTTGAGTTTTTTCTTTTGTATTAATTTTCTGTTTGGGGTACAAGCACGATGTAAGAGACTGATTTGGCAATAAATTTCAACTCCCTCGCTTGGTTTCGTTTGTTTTCTTTTTTTTTTCTCTTGCCACCCGATGGCTTTCTTTCTTTTCTTTTCGTTTCTGTTTTTTTTTTTTACTTAAAGAACAACACAAATTGATACGCTCCTCGATCCACGGTCGAGACACGTAGCACGTTGCCCAAGGATCTAGCGGGGATGTCCAACGCTTGGATTACGGAACCTATAATCAAACGGACAACACGACTTGATTGAAGGTGGTAGACGACACTCCGATGAAGGTGAATACTCCAGGGGAATAAGTCGGATGAACAACCAAGGACAGGACGCGAGATTGCTCAATAACCCTTGCCAAGCAAGTTAAAAGGCTCGAATTCTTTATGAAAGAAAACGAATGCACTAAGAATTTTATTAATCAAAAACTAGTTTTTAACCTTACAAGGCTAGCCTATTTATAGGCTCAATGAAGTAACGAAAACCCTAAAGAAACTTAAAGGGAAGGTCGGCTACCTTGTCTTCAAGGTGGGCCGGCCCATGCCTTCTACGAAACACTAGTCCAACTAAATAGAAAAACAACGACTAAGGCCCTACTCGGCCAATTCGTAAGGAGGCCCACTGGAGTCTTCCTGGGCTTGGACCAAAGTGTAAGTTGCTTGATTGATCCTTTCCAAGCCTTCAATATCTCTATAGCCTCCATGTTGATCGTGGACAACTCGAACAAGGGCTTGGAGGGATTCTTTGAAGAGCTTGGCCCGTGCACGTGTGACTGGGCCCAATGGGACTTAGACTGGGCCCTGGTTCATGCACACATCAGTCCCCTCCTCTTGAGAAGGATTTGCCCTCAAATCTGGATCCTCCTCACCAAGAAACGGGCTCAAGTCCGCGACATTGAAGGTCGCGCTAACATTGTACTCCCCAGGTAGCTCCAATTTGTATGCGTTGTCATTAACCCGTTGGAGCACACGAAAAGGTCCATCCCCTCTGGGGGATAATTTGCTTTGTCTCTGCTTGGGGAACCTCTCTTTGCGTAAGTGTAACCAAACCCAATCACCAGGCTCGAAAACCATTTTGCGACGGTGCTTGTTAGCCTGCTGGGTGTATTGCTGAGTACGCCTTTCAATGTTCGCTCGAACGGCTTCATGTAACTTGCGAACAAAATCGGCCTTCTTTTTCCCATCTAAGCTTGTTTGCTCAGAGGAAGGTAAGGGAACTAAATCAAGAGGGGTCAGCGGGTTAAAGCCATAAACAATCTCAAAAGGTGAGTAGTGTGTAGCACTGTGAACAACTCGATTGTAGGCGAATTCAACATGCGGCAAACACTCTTCCCAAGTCTTAAGATTCTTTTTAATCAATGCCCGAAGTAGTGTGCCAAGTGTGCGATTGACAACTTCAGTTTGTCCATCGCTTTGTGGATGACTAGTGGTGGAGAATAGTAATCGAGTGCCAATTTTAGACCACAGAGTCTTCCAAAAGTAACTTAGAAATTTTACATCCCTATCACTAACAATGGTCCTAGGCATACCATGCAAACGGACAATTTCCTTGAAGAATAGAGTAGCAATATGAGATGCATCGTCAGTTTTGTGACAGGGAATAAAATGAGCCATCTTAGAAAACCTATCAACCACCACAAATATAGAATCATTACCCCTTGGCGATCTAGGCAAACCTAGTACGAAGTCCATAGACAGGTCAACCCAGGGATGGTGAGGGATAGGTAACGGGGTATACAAACCATGTGGATTTGTCTTGGACTTAGCCTTGTGACAAGTAGCACACCTACCAACCATGCGTTCAACATCCCTACGCATGTGGGGCCAGTAAAAGTGCTCTTGTAACATAGCCAGAGTCTTGGTAATGCCAAAGTGGCCCATGAGACCACCACTATGTGCCTCTCGAATCAAAAGATCACGAATGGAAGAGTTAGGCACACATAGTTTATCCACATGAAATAGGAATCCATCATGCAAAAAGTACTTTTCCTGTGGATTCTTAACACACACAGCATATATATCACCAAAGTCATGATCATTAGTGTAGAGGTCTTTAACCATTTCGAACCCAAGCAACTTAGCATCAAGACAGGCAAGTAAGGAGTGTCTACGTGACAAAGCATCAGCGACCACATTCGTCTTGCCAGTCTTGTATTTAATCACGTTGGAGAAAGTGTCAATGAAGCTTACCCATTTGGCATGGCGCTTGCTTAGCTTGGGTTGGCCTTTGAGGTACTTCAATGACTCGTGATCAGTGTGTATCACGAACTCCCGAGGCCGAAGGTAGTGTTGCCAGGTCTCCAAGGCCCTCACTAAAGCGTACAACTCCTTGTCGTACGTGGGGTAGTTCAATGCAGCTCCCCCCAATTTCTCACTAAAGAAGGCACATGGCCTCTTGTCTTGCATGAGGACGGCTCCAACACCTACACCAGAAGTATCACAGTCAATTTCAAAGGTCCTGTTAAAGTTTGGTAATGCTAACACAGGTGCATGGGTGAGTGTGTCCTTAAGGGCGAGAAACGCTTGTTCTTGTGATTCCCCCCAGTGGAACTTGTCATCCTTCTTTGTCACGGCGGTCAATGGGGTGGCAATAGTGCTAAAGTTTTTGACAAAACGCCGATAAAAGCCCGCCAATCCAAGAAAGCTGCGCACATCAGGAACGGATGTAGGAGTTCGCCATTGCTCGATGGCCTCAATCTTGGATTTGTCCACCTTGATGCCCTGCGAACTCACAACATAGCCAATAAAATGTCTCAAAACATGGTTCATTAGGCGCATGAAGGTGCTAGGTGCATTAGTCAAGCCAAAAGGCATAACTAACCACTCATAGAGACCATGTTTGGTTTTGAAGGCTGTTTTTCACTCATCGCCTTCTTTCATCCGGATTTGATGATAGCCACTCCTCAGGTCAATTTTGGTGAAGATAATGGCACCGTCGAGTTCATCAAGCATATCATCAAGTCTAGGAATGGGATGGCGATACTTGACAGTGATAGCATTCACAGCCCGGCAGTCAGTGCACATGCGCCAAGTGCCATCCTTTTTGGGGACAAGGACCACAGGCACAGCACAGGGACTTAAACTTTCTTTCACCCAACCCTTACCTAATAGGCCATCGACTTGCCTTTGAAGCTCCTTGGTCTCCTCGGGACCCATGCGGTAGGCAGGTTTGTTGGGGAGTGGTGCTCCCGGAATGAGGTCGATTTGGTGCTCAATCCCTCGGATAGGTGGTAAGCCATCAGGGACTTCGTCGGGGAAAACATTCTCAAATTCCTGCAAAAGAGCAACTATGCTCGCAGGCAAAGCCTTGTCGAGCTCAGCAACATCTAAGAGCACATGCTTGCAAATCATGAGAAGTATAGGCTGATTAGAGTTCACCACTTTTCTAACATCTTTAGCCTTAATAATCATGTTGTGCTTCCTAGTGGGAGGTGCGGCAGGTGTTTTGTCACGTCTACCCCTAGGTGTGCTCCCTTGACCCTCGGTTGATGGCTCACTCATAGACGTGGAGCTTTTACCAGGGTCGACCGCCTTGAGTTTCCTCCTTTGGCGGTCTTGTTCACACTCCCTTTGCAAGCGTAGTTGGTCCTCATAAACTTGTGCAGGTGTGAGAGGTGTAAGGACCTTACGTTTGCCATCGTGCATAAGTGTGTGTACGTATTTGCTCTTCCATCAAATGTGACGTGTTTGTCAAATTGCCAGGGCCTTCCCAAAATGATATGCGTAGCATGCATTGGCACTACGTCGCACACGATTTCATCAGTGTAAGTACCAATGGAAAAGGGAATGCGTACTTGTTTGAAGACTCGCACTTCACCATCCTCACTTAACCATTGGAGGCGGTAAGGATGTGGATGCCTGGTAGTGGTGAGTCCTAGACTTTCAACCATGAGCAAGCTGGCCACGTTCGTGCAACTCCCACCGTCGATGATGAGACTACACACTTTGTCGCCTACCTTACAGCGGGTGTAGAATAGGTTTTCGCGTTGTAGCTGCTCGTCCTCCTTGACGCGGGCGGTCAACACTCGTCGTGCTACCAAGCAACCTACTTCTCCTCGTGTAGGCGAGCAAGCCTCCCCAGCTGGCTCTTCTTCTAGGCAGTCGTCTTCTACCAGTTCGGGCATGTCCTCACATTCGTCATCATCCGACACGATTTCGCCATTGTGAGTGATCAGCATTACCCGTTGGTTTGGACATTGAGATTGAATATGCCCAAACCCTTGGCACTTAAAACATTTGATGTCCCTACTCCTAGCTTTAGGAGTCTCTTGCGGTGCCTTAGAAGTAGACCTGGACACATCGGAGACCTTGTTAGGTGTAGAATAGGCATTACGGGTAGAAGCATTACCTTGGAAGCGGTTAGAATAGGTTGGGGTTGTCGCATTTCCAACTTCGTGGGTCACTCTTCGTGGTAGGTTGCCTTTCCACGAGGTGGTGGTAGAAGATTGGAAGGTACGGGCTCCCCGTCTTAATTTCTTCCCCCGTTCGGCCTTAATGGCGAGTTCTAGAAGGTCGTGCATGTCCAAGTAATGTTGAAGCTCCAAGGCATCCTGAAGGTCAGGATTGAGACCCCTAAGGAACCTAGCCATTGTGGCTTCATTGTCTTCTTGAATGTTGGCCCTATTCATGGCCATCTCGATTTCTTTGTGGTAATCCTCCACACTCATGTTGCCTTGCGTGAGTGTTTGAAGCTTAGAGTGGAGATCACGATTGTAGTATCTAGGAACAAATCGCTTGCGCATTAGTGCCTTGAGTTCTCGCCAAGTCCGGACACGTGGTTCTCCCATCCTCCTCCTCGTGGTCCTCACTTGGTCCCACCAGACTAGTGCGTAGTCAGTGAACTCCACGGTGGCAACCTTCACCTTTTGTCCTCGCTATAGTCGTAGCAGTCGAATACCATCTTGATGCGGCCTTCCTACTCCAAGTAAGCCTCAGGGTCATTTTTGCCTTTGAATGCGGGAACTTGAATTTTAAGCCCCTTGATTTCGTTTTTGGGCCTCTCGGGTCGTTCCTCATCCTCACTAGCGGAGTAGTCTTCGCCATTTGTTTCTTTGGTGCCATGGTTACTCCGGTCATGGGACCTAGAACGAGAGCCTCGCGTAAGGCTCCTAGACAACTCATCAAAACGAGTGTGTAACGTCTCCATTTGTTGCTCACTGATTCGCCTGAGCTCATTCTTCATCGCGGCGAATAACAATGAAGGATAGGTGGTTGCTTGTTGTTGATGGTGGTGTTGTTGCTCCATGCTTCCCTTGTTACCCCTGCAAAGGTTAGAAGAAACAAAGAAAATGCAAATATAATCCTCACTTCACTCCCTTAGTGTATCCCTCACGCTCGTGTGTAGTGCTCAATTCACTCTTTTAGGCTTACCAAGTACCTTTTACCTGTTGGATTAGGTAGTTGAGAAATGTTGCTCGAGTCCAATAATTGCCTCCAACTTTTCCCCACAAGAGTAAACAAGAGTAAAGGACACAATTGGGTGAAATTTTGCAAAGGGAAGGACGGTTTTGGAAGGATTAGGGTCGGTGGACAGATTTGAAAAGTATTGCCAAGAAAGGAAACTCTAAGAGTCCTAAGATGTAGGAGTGGTTTCCTAAAAAGGATGAGAGAATATAGTAGGATATCCTAAAATGGAGGAGAAAATGTAGGAAGGTGTCCAAGTGATATCCAAGTGTTGTACTTAGTCTCCTAAACTAAGTTGGAAAGCAAGTTAGAGTTGGTAACCCCCTTGAAGACCTCCTTTAAGCAACTTCTAATTCCCCCCCCCAAACAGATTCGGTTCCCTCTCTCCTTTCTCTTCTAATTTTCCAGAAATCTCCCTTCTTAATCCCTCCCCAAGTCGGCTAATGTCCTTATAAAGCTCCCTCTTAGCAGCCGTACACTTTGCAAACACCAACCAGATTTGGATCTCTGAAATTTCCAGAATTCTTCCCCTTTATTTCCTTCCCAAAGTCGGCTAAGAGAACCCCTATAAACCCCCTTAAGCAGCCGCCTACTATGCTCACAACACAAACCAGATTTGGAACTCTGAAATTTCCAGAATTCCTCCTCTTGAATGCCTTCCCAAAGTCGGCTATACTCCCTATAATATCTCTCCCACACAGCCGCACTTGCCCCAACAAGTCGGCACCCTCTCTCTCTCCAAGGACAAGCAATTCGGCCAAGACAGTTTTGTTCAAGACGATGGCCTCCCAAGGAGATGCAAGCAATATCACTCAAGACTCCCCCAAGCGTTTGCTCAAGAAACACCTACGAAGTTCACTCCTAAACCAAGGAAACCCCGTATGGATGCAAGATCATACAAGAAACTTTTTATTCGAAGAGAGGTGCAAGTGTTTAAAGTTCAAGATAATCAAGAACCACAAACAAAGGTTGTTCAAGTGATCAAGGCTCAAGGTAACCAAGAATTTCAAGAAGAGGTAGGCCAAAACTTTTGACTTCCTTTCCTTGATGTAATTTCTGGTTTGGGTGTGTGATGCAATAAGACAGATTTGGTAAAAAAAGAATGCAGTTTCCCTCTTGATTTTTTTTTTCTCTTGCTACCCGATTGCGCCTTTTGCCAAAGATTTCGTTTCTGTTTTGTATTGTTGTTTTTTTTTTTTCCCTATAACAAACGAATACCCAACACTTGGCCGAACCAGAAATATGGTCAGCCCTCAACTCGCACAACCAACTCTTGCAAGATTTCGTCAAGACTTCCAAGAAATTCAAAAAAGTGATCAAGAACTTCAAGATCCTATAAACCTTGTAGATTTCCCGCAAGATTCACCAACCCAACAAGTATTAACCCCAAATCAGTTTAGACAAGATACGTAAACAACTTGGATAAGCTACTAAGATTTTGGACAGATTTGGCAACAAGACAAAACCCTAGCCGCAACTTGCTTCCTTTCTTTTTTTCTTTTTTTTTGTGCAGATTCGGCTATGGCTAATTGCTGGGCAGAATGGATGCCACAAGGGTATGAAATCTGGGCAGATTGGAACTAGCAGCAATAACTCACAACTGTCCAGAAATTTACGCGACAAAAGGACAAGGACTAGCGGACAGGAATTTTTTTGACAAGCGATGCAAACAGATTTTGTTTGTTTGTTTTTTTTTTTGACTAACAAAGCAGCAACGGACAGACTTGAAGACACAAACGAACAGATATGGATACGAACTCAATCAATAAAAGCAATGACCAGAATTTCTAGACAACAAACGAAGGAAAACGGCACAACAAAGCAACAAAGCAAACGAACAGTTTTTTTTTTGCAAAACACAAGGTAGCGGAAATAATGAAACTAAGACACAACTACGGATATAATGGAAGATACCTCCACCAAAGCTCTGAAGCCAACTGATACGCTCCTCGATCCACGGTCGAGACACGTAGCACGTTGCCCAAGGATCTAGCGGGGATGTCCAACGCTTGGATTGCGGAACCTATAATCAAACGGACAACACGACTTGATTGAAGGTAGTAGACGACACTCCGATAAAGGTGAATACTCCAGGGGAATAGGTCGGATGAACAACCAAGGACAGGACGCGAGATTGCTCAATAACCCTTGCCAAGCAAGTTAAAAGGCTCGAATTCTTTATGAAAGAAAACGAATGCACTAAGAATTTTATTAATCAAAAACTAGTTTTTAACCTTACAAGGCTAGCCTATTTATAGGCTCAATGAAGTAACGAAAACCCTAAAGAAACTTAAAGGGAAGGTCGGCTACCTTGTCTTCAAGGTGGGCCGGCCCATGCCTTCTACGAAACACTAGTCCAACTAAATAGAAAAACAACGACTAAGGCCCTACTTGGCCGATTCGTAAGGAGGCCCACTGGAGTCTTCCTGGGCTTGGACCAAAGTGTAAGTTGCTTGATTGATCCTTTCCAAGCCTTCAATATCTCTATAGCCTCCATGTTGATCGTGGACAACTCGAACAAGGGCTTGGAGGGATTCTTTGAAGAGCTTGGCCCGTGCACGTGTGACTGGGCCCAATGGGACTTGGACTGGGCCCTGGTTCATGCACACATCACAAATACTCGGCTAAAGTAGTAAAATTCCAGCAATAAGGTCAGCCCTTCAACTCACAATAACGCACAACCCAAATCCCTCAAGAACTAGCAAGATACTCTCAAGAATTTCAAGAACTTCTAGGTAGTAACCAAGAACTTCAAGAAACCCTAAAATTTTGTAGATTTTCTTCAAGATTTCACAACCCCAATTAAGAAACAGTTTGGATGACTCATGAACCGATGTGGACAGATTTGGGAAATAAAACCCTAGTCGTCAAGGCTAAACCCTAGCCGTCGCCTACTTGCTTTCTTGTAGCTTCGGCTTGGACTATCGACTTGGGCAGAATTTTGGATGCAACAAGGACACAAGATACGGTCAGATTTTCAACGGCAACAATGACACATGCATGGACTGATTTGACGCAAAACAACGAGCAATACCGATGGACAGGTTTAGAAGCAACGATGGAAACACATATGGGCAGAAATTCGATGCAACAAAGTACTCAATACCACGAAACAATTTGCGGACAGATTGGTCACAACAACTACGGACGAATGGACAGAAATTGGACTCACGAAGACCAAGCAAAATTCCTGACAGATTTGACACAACAAATAAAGAAAAGTGCGGACAGATTTTTTTTTTTTTTTTTGTAACAAGGCAGTGAAATCAATAAAACTAAGACCAAGCTATGGATATAATGAAAGATAACTCCACCTAAGCTCTGAAGCCAACTGATACAGTCCTCGATCAACTCGTTTCGAGACACGTAGCACGTTTGCCCAAGGATCTAGCGAGGTTGTCCAACGCTTGGATTGCGGGACCTAAAACCAATACGGACAACATGAATTGGTAGAAGGCGGTAGAATGACGACTCCAACAGAGGTGATTACTCTAATGGATAGGTCGGTAGAACAATCAAAGACAAGACGCAAGATTGCTCAAACACCCTTGCCAAGAGCAAGTAAAGGCTCGAAATCCTCACAAGGAAGAAAGTCGAAAAACTAAGCAATTTTATTCATAAAACGTCTCCCCCAAAACCTTACAAAGCACGCCCTTTTATAGGGTAAGGGCTAATAAACCCTAGGGAAAACAGGAGAGGGGAGTTCGGCTATCTTGGGGGTCAAGATGAGCTAGCCCATGCTCTTCTAAAGCAACTAATCTAACTCTATGTAAACACTTAGGCCTAAAGCCCTATTCGGCCAACTCACTTGGAGGCCCACTTGACTCTTCATGGGGTTGGATCATGGTGTAGATGATTTGATTGTCTCCTTCCAAGCCTTCAATATCTCTATGGACTCCGTGTTGGTCTTGGACAATTCAAACAAGGGCGTGGAGGGATTCTTTGAAGAGCTTGGCCCGTGAATGTGTGACTGGGCCCAATGGAACTCGGACTGGGTCATTACGTGGGCTGAGGTCCGTGCACACATCAACCATGCTCAAAGATAACTTACCAAATCCATAAGAGAGCAACATCTCAAATGAATACACTGAACAACCAAGGTTAACTATTCATTTACATCGGAGTCTTGAACAAATTAACTAAAGTACAAGCCAAAGTATCCATATTGTTCAAAATACAATTAGGGTTTCGATCGCAAAAGAGCTTAACAAAATAACATATACACTAGCTCGACCCTTTCTTCCAAAACCATGAGTTCAAAGTGAGTTCAAAGTTTGTCCCCTGAACGGAAAACAAAGATAGCGGAAAAGGGGGTGAGTTTGCGCTCAACGAGGTACCAAAATAATAGCAAGTAAGAATCATGAAACTTCATATTCAATTAGTCACATATGCAAATCAAATAAAGAAATGAACAAATACCATAGATAGAAAGGATACGGGTGGCTCTCAGGAGCCAACTTCACATTTGCTTCATCGAAGCTTGATCAAATAGTAGTTGACACTTCGTCAACTTTCCAAATAAAGTAACCAGTTCAGTCCTGTAGAGCACCACTTTACACCAAATCCCATTCACCAAACATACCCCTTACCAGGCCCGAACACCTCAACAAAAATAGAAATGGTAATACTCGAGTATACCGAAATTAAGGGTCTCAATATCCAAAAATTCCTAGAACAGACTACCATGGTTCGTTATCTAATCGACCAGGACCTTGCCGGCTTGACTTTAGTAACTTAGCCACAGGATTTGAGCTCAGAAGTCATAGAAAGGTTGTTTATCGAAGCTACACTTATCGAATTGGTGTGAAATTTATACTGTTTCGAAGCTAAGATAAAGGCCTACAACTTTGATGAAGACTACTCAGTCCAGTTTGTAGTGTAACCAGATCAAAATTTCAAATTACAAAACCAGAGTCTTACAATCAGGCTAGTTAACCGCACTAGGCTTAAATGACAATAACTCAGGCTACCGAAGTCCGATTGAGGCTTTTTTAGAGCCGTTGGAAAAAATAAGACATAGCACTACAACTTCCGTGTTTTGGCCAAATGCTAATTCAGTACGGATCAGGGTGAACAGACGCGGTCAGATTGGTGAAATGTCAACACTGTCCACCGAACTCTACCTATGGCAGTCAGGGGTATTTTTGTCTTTTCACATGCTACAGTGCTCGGATTGGGTTGAAATTTCACAGTAGCTATAAAACATCATTTCCTACAACTTTCATGTTTTAACCTAAGGCTGATTCGGCCTCCATCATGGCCGGACGAAACCAGGTAGAACAGGGTAAGTTGAAACCCTAATCTGGAATTTTCCACACCAAACCAGAAATTTTCCCAACCAATCATATCCAACACATACAAACTCCATTTTACACTATAACAAACCATCAATCCATGACTAAACAATAATTACTATATAAAAACAGAAAAATCAATAATAAATAAAAAATCCATCAAAACTCCACTTCCACCCATCAACCTACTACAAATTAATATATTTAGCCACAAAAGCCACTAATAAACCATTATTAAGAACAAATTATGAATTTCTACACACCATACCTCAAGAAAGGTAGTAGCTTCGGTTTCTTTCTTCCAAAACAATTCCACCAAGACCTTCAAACTCCCTTAGCAAGTCACTTTTGTGGACTCATTCAAGGTTTAATCGGTTGGATTTCAAGATTTGTGCAAGAAATGGAAGAAGTAGTTGAAGCTTTCTTTTCTTTTCTCTCAAGGAGAGGTTCGGCCAAGAAGGGTACAAAATGAAGATGATTTGCGTCAAAATTGATCTTTTAGTAAAGTTAAGAAAGTTAGGCAAGTCCAAATTTGACTAGGTAGTGACACTTGGCACTTTGTTGTTGCTTAAAGTTATTTTCTTGTCTCCCCATGGTTAATCCATCTAGGTAACCTCTAATTATCTCCTAACACCTAGTATTTAAATCTTTTTATGCAAAACTTAACCTAATTGGCCGAATTTCTCTCACTTAACGCACTAGCGGGTCCCACGTCCCATATACACTCCTAATTTCTCATGAACTTACTTAAACTAGGAAAATAATTTAAAAACTCTATTCACTTATAAAATCTTTGGAAAAATCAAAATAGTAGGGTATAATGAATAAAAATGCAGGCAAGGAAATAAAATAAATAATATATAAAATTAGAAAAATTTACGGGTCCTCACACTCTCTCCTCCTTAAAGAAATTTCATCCTCAAAATTTCCTTCTCACGGAATCTATCAAAATCTAAGGTAACCAACATATCGTACCTTCTACGTCCTCAGGCAAGTCAGGAACCTGATGGTGTTCTAAAGAGTACACCTGAGCCGGTACTTTCGATCCAGTCTCTTCTCCTTTCGATTGGCCAGGGTTAGTTTTAGTTGGTTGTTGGGTCATTTTCCCTTCACGCAGTCGAGCTGGACAGCTAGCAATTCAATGATCAGCGCTTCCACAATGCAGGCATTTTCCCTCTTTCTTCCAACAATTCACCTCCATGTGATTTGGCCCACTGCAATATCCACAGGGGCCACGAGTAGCAGAGACCGATCCTCCCTGTGAGACACCACTTGACATTCCCGGTTGTCGTACTCTCCCGTTTCCCTTTCCAATCTTAGGGGGTGTACTTTTACCCTCCTGCTCGGAGCTACTCCCAGGAAAGTCCCTTTTCTTGGCTTGAAAGTTTCTCACTTGTAACTTTGCATTTTCAACCCGCTGGATTTTCTCCACAGCATCACTAAAGGCGCTAAGTTGGGCTACAGCCAGGTCCTTTTGAATCTCAACATTGAGTCCCTGGATAAAACGCCTTATCCGCCTTTGCTCGGTTACAATCAGTTCGGGCGCAAACTTAGATAACTGAGTAAATTGACTCTCATACTCGGCTATAGTTTGGGTTCCTTGATAAAGTCGAATAAATTCATCTTCCTTCTTTTCTTGGATTAGAGGAGGGAAAAACTTGGCGTTGAATTCCCTCATGAAGTTTGTCCACGTTCTCGGTGTTTGTTCTCATTCCCATTTAAGCCTTATAATATTCCATCAAGAGTGGGCTGCTCCCTCTAGTTGGAAGACAACAAATGTCCTGTCTCTCCTCAGTGTAGTGTAACGTGACAAAAAAATCGATCATCTTTTCCAACCACCTCTCAGCCACATCAGGATTAGGGCCTCCAAGAAATTTTGGTGGAGAGAACTTCTGAAATCTTTCAAGGGCTCTTACCAGAGTTTTCAGGTTGAGGATTAGGGTTTTGGCTCTGGTGTTCCACTACATAGGCTAGCAGATCAGTCATGTGCTGGATGGCAGCGGCTACTTGAGCATTTGGGTCAACCCTAGGTTCAGGATTTGGTTCAGGGATTGGTTCTCGGTGATCCCTTTCATTCGAGGGTTGTTTACGTCCGCGCCCACGACCTCGTCCACTACGAGTACCCTCCATTGGTCTAACCAATCTAGGGTCGAAGCGGAAATATAATATTAAAGATAATTATAGGTATAAGCAAGTAACAAGAGGTACATACAGATCAAAAGCATATATATATAACACAACTGTACCGAACCAGTCACACAGTAGTAGTGATGTGTGCACGGACCTTGGCCCACGCAATGGCCCAATCCGAGTTCCATTGGGCCCAGTCACATGTGCACGGGCCAAGCAATTCAGGGAATCACTCCAAGCCCTTGTACGGAATGTTCAAGACCAACAATGAGTTCATCGAGACATTGAAGGCTTAGAAGGTGATAACCCAGTCGTCTACACGATGATCCAAGCCCATGAAGAGAGCCCGTGAAGAGCCAAGTGGGCTATGGCCGATTAGGCCTTAGTGTTAGGAGTCTTAAATTTAGATTAGTCCTTTTGTTAGCCATGGATTCGGCCCACCTTTGTCTAAGGATGGCCGAACCACTAGGCTTGCTTTATTGAGTCCATGGATCGGCCCACCTTGTCCAAGGAGTGGCCAACCATCTAGCTTTTCGATATTAGGGTTTAGGGTTTCATTAGTATTTGCCTATATAAAGGCTTGCTTTGCAAGGTTTAAGAAGCCGTTTGATGATAATAAACTTGTTCTTGTTTCTCTTAGATGGAGAGTACAATTCCGTTACTTGCATTGGCAAGGGTTCTTGAGCAATCTCGTGATCGTCCTTGATTGTTCCACCGACCTATTCCCCTGGAGTATTCACCTTCATCGGAGTGTCGTCTACCACCTACGTCAAATCGTGTTGTCCGTTTGACTCTAGGTTCCGCAACCCAAGCGTTGGACAACCTGGCTAGATCCTTGGGCAAACGTGCTACGTGTCTCGAACGTGTGGATCGAGGAACGTATCAGTTGGCTTCAGAGCTTTGGTGGAGGTATCTTCCGTTATATCTTAGCTTCATTAATTCCGCTGCCTTGTTCAAAAGGAGAAAAAAAATTTTTTTTTTCTGTTCGTTAGTTTTGTTACTTTGTGCCGTTTCCTTCGTTGCTATCTAGAATTCTGGTCGTTGCTTGTGTTTTGTTACGTATCCATATCTGTTCGTTTTGTGTCTTCAAGTCTGTCCGTTGCTGCTTTGTTAGTCAAAAAAAAAAAAAAACCAAACAAAAATCTGTTTGCATCGCTTGTCAAAAAAAAAAAAAACTGTCCGTTAGTTCTTGTCCTTGTGTCGCGCAAATTTCTGGACAGTCGTGAGCTGTTGCCGCTAATCCCAATCTGCCCAGATTTCTTACTCTAGTGACATCCATTCTGCCCAGCAATTAGCCTTGCCGAATCTGCATACAAAAAAAAAAAAAAAAAACAACAAGAAGTTGCGGCTAGGGTTTTCCAAATCCTTGCGCTAGGGTTGTCTTTGTTGTCAAGCTGTCCAAGTTTTGTTTGGGTCATCCAAGCTGTTTTAATTAGTTTTCTAAACTGACTTGTGGATCAAACTTGTTGGAGTTGAGAATCTTGAAGGAAACTACAACCATCTAGGGTTTCTTGAGTTCTTGGAATTAAATCTTGAAGTTCTTGAAAGTTCTTGGTAACTCTTGGAGTTCTTGGCTGATTAGTTGTAGGACGTAGGGCTGACCAGAAATCTGGTGTGTGAACCTTTCCCCGTCCAGGTTTAGTTGCATTTGTTAAGACAAAAAAAAAAAAAAAAGAAACGCAAAAGACAAGAAAGAAACAAAGGAAACATTCGGCCAACAAGAAACCAAGAAGGAAGCCGTAACTCTTTATTGTCAAATCTGTCTTGTTATTTCTTGTTTTCAAACCAGGAAATTACATCAAGAAAAGAAAAGCATTGAGCCGTGACCCTTTGTTGTCAAATCTGTCGCGTATTTCTTGTTTTCAAAACCAGAAAATCACATCAAGCAAAGAAAAGAAATCAGAAATTTTGGCCAACCTCTTCTTGAAGTTCTTGATCTTGAGTCTTGGAAACTTGAACCACCCTTTGAACAACTTGATCACCTTGAACCTTGAACAATTGCACTTCCCTTCGTATAAAAAGTTTCTTGTAAGATCTTGCATCCATACGAGGCTTTCTTGGCTTAGTTGTGAATTTCTTGGGAGATTCTTGAGTAACATCACTTGCTTGACCTTGGGAGTCCATTGGAGCAGAATTTTTGGAGTGCCAAGGACCGAAACTGTCTTGTTAGAAAGAGGGTCGAATTTCTTGTTCTTGGAGTAGAGAGAGAGCCGAATTGTTTGGGGTAAGTTGCGGCTGTGAAGAGGGAATCTTATAGGAAGGATAACCGACTTGGGAAGGGTTTCAAGAAGGAAGAAATCTGGAAAATTTAGTGGCCCAATTCTGGTTTGTGTTGTGAGCATAGTGGGCGGCTGCTTAAGAGGCCTTCCAAGGTTTCTTGTAGCCGACTTTAGGAAAGGAATAAGAGGGAGGAATTCTGGAAATTTTAGGGTTCCAATTCTGATTTGTGAGTGGGATTTGAACCGACCTTGGGGTGGGTTTTTGTGAGGGAATTTCTGGAAGCTTGCGGGTAAGAGAGAGGAGGAACCGAGCAGAATTAGGAAGTTTCCAAACTCCAACTTGTTTCCCACTTCGTTTAGGAAACTAAGTAATATACTTGGATAACTCTTGGACACCTCCTATATTTTCTCCTCTATATTAGGATATACTCCTATATTTTCTCCCCCATTTTAGGGCACTCTCCTACATCCTCTCCTACATTTTAGGAATACTCACCTACATTCTCTCCTATATTTTAGGGCACTCTCTTACATTCTCTCCTACATTTTAGGAACTCTCTCCTACATCCTCTCCTACATTTTAGGAATACTCTCCTACATTCCCTCCTACATTTTAGGCATTCTCTCCTACATTTTAGGAACACGCTCCTACATTCTCTCCTATATTTTAGGAACCCTCTCCTACATTCTCTCCTACATTTTAGGAGTACTCTCCTACATTCTAGGAACCCCCTCCTACATTTTAGGAAGTTAGGGTTTCTTTCTTTTGTGTTCTCATTGGCGCACTTCCATTTCTGTCCGCCACTATTGGCCTTCCAAATTCGTCCATTTCCACTTCATTTTGCACCCACATTTGTGTCTTACCTTCTTGGTTACTCTTGTGGAAAAAGTTGGTGACAATTATTGGACTTGAGCGGCATTTCTCAACTACCCAACAGGTAAAGATATTTGGTAAGTCCATTGGAGTGACATCTATATACACGAGTGCGAGTGAATACACGTAAGGGAGCGTGAAAGGCAATATCTTCGGTTTCGTTGCTAACTTTTTGCAGGTTCCCTCATACATTCATGGCGAGTACAAGACACATAAAAGCTAGCTCACAACATTGTCTTCTTGATCCTAAGGGAGTCAAAGAAGTGGCATTACGTGGTGTAGATGAGCAATTGGACATCGTCAAATCTCAGTTGCTTGGTTGGTTTTATACCCGTTGCGGTGTCAAAGATAAAATTTGTAGCTTGGCCATTGATGGGAGTTGTGAAGTCAACCTTGCAAGTGCTATCATGGTTGAGAAATTAAATCTTCCAACCATTGATCATCTTCAACCGTACAAGTTGGCGAGCACTCATGGTGAAGTTTGGGTTACTAAGCACACACTTGTACCTATTCAAATCAGCAAATACGTGGATGAGGTGTTGTGTGATGTAGTCCCAATTCAAGTGACACATGTGTTGTTGGGCAAAGCATGGATGTCAAGGCGAGAAGTTAAATATCATGGACATACTAATAAGTATTCCTTCTTATTTAATGGTCGTCGTCTTGGACTAGTATCACTTACTTATGACCAGCTTTGTATTGATCTAGCACGCATGAAAAGTGAGCTTGAGCGTTATAGGATGGAGAAAAACCGAGATGAGGGATTTGAGCCTGAAGAGGTAAAATCCGAGGGAGTTGAAAGCAATGAGATCAAAGGGGCAGCTATTAAACTAGAAAAAGAAATGGAAAAATCTGATGAGATGGGTGGCAAAAAGGAAAAGAAGAGAGAAAGTGGGCTGATTTTGAGCAAGAATATGAGGGTCTATTATTTTCCTAACGAACTTACCTTTGTTTTGTTTAGCATCTCTTCTTTTGTGCAGGTTACACAAAGTCAAGTAGAGCTGGTCATGGCATGTTCCATTCCAAAGTCACTTGGACACTTTGCGAGCTTCCATGGAGTTTGTCTCCTAGGAGCTAAATCTCTTTGGTATCAATCCATGGAACAACCTGCATTCAAACCTGTCCGCGTCATTGGAGGAGTCATTCGAGCCCATTATTTTGATGAGAAGTATTGTAAAACTGTCCAAAATTTTCCCACAACGACTAAAGAGTTACAACCTGATTTCATGCTTGTAAATGCATGTGATTTGTATGGGGTGGACTTCACTTCATTCCTGTCGCTTATGTTGGGTGATGGCCGCAAGGGTGTCAATCAAGATCCGAGTGTTGTTCTTCCCGCACTGGTTCGTGTTTCTATGGATGTGCAACACGGGTGGCTTAGTGTCCCACCTCCAGAATGGCAAGTTGCGCCGATTCAGTGCCTAGGGCTGAATTACACCACCTTGCACAACTAGGTTCGAGGCTTTTCTAGTTTCAATGAACATTGTTATGAAGTGCATGTGAATGTCCGGGTGCGAAGGCTAATTAGCGAGCTTTGGGTAGCAACCTGGAACGTTCACAAGCCTTATACACGTTCCTTCCTACCTTGGAGAATGTCCTTGTTTGAGAACCCCTTGAAGCTGACTAAGAGACATGTGCACCAAATTATCTTAATCATAACATATGCAAGTATCCTTCAATCTAAGAGGGCCAATATGTGGAGACTTGGGTGTCACACTACCCACTCTCATTAGTATCATTCATCTCCATCCAGATTTGAGGACAAATCCTTCTCAAGAGGAGGGGACTGATGTGTGCACGGACCTTGGCCCACGCAATGGCCCAATCCGAGTTCCATTGGGCCCAGTCACATGTGCACGGGCCAAGCAATTCAGGGAATCACTCCAAGCCCTTGTACGGAATGTTCAAGACCAACAATGAGTTCATCGAGACATTGAAGGCTTAGAAGGTGATAACCCAGTCGTCTACACGATGATCCAAGCCCATGAAGAGAGCCCGTGAAGAGCCAAGTGGGCTATGGCCGATTAGGCCTTAGTGTTAGGAGTCTTAAATTTAGATTAGTCCTTTTGTTAGCCATGGATTCGGCCCACCTTTGTCTAAGGATGGCCGAACCACTAGGCCTGCTTTATTGAGTCCATGGATCGGCCCACCTTGTCCAAGGAGTGGCCAACCATCTAGTTTTTCGATATTAGGGTTTAGGGTTTCATTAGTATTTGCCTATATAAAGGCTTGCTTTGCAAGGTTTAAGAAGCCGTTTGATGATAATAAACTTGTTCTTGTTTCTCTTAGATGGAGAGTACAATTCCGTTACTTGCATTGGCAAGGGTTCTTGAGCAATCTCGTGATCGTCCTTGATTGTTCCACCGACCTATTCCCCTAGAGTATTCACCTTCATCGGAGTGTCGTCTACCACCTACGTCAAATCGTGTTGTCCGTTTGACTCTAGGTTCCGCAACCCAAGCGTTGGACAACCTCGCTAGATCCTTGGGCAAACGTGCTACGTGTCTCGAACGTGTGGATCGAGGAACGTATCAAGTAGTTAGCTAGATACAACGAAAAGATAACCATGAAGGTAGCGAGGTCATCCAAAAGTACTATAGACGAACTAGGTCAAAAGCACAAAAGCAACTAATAAAAAGCTATTTCCCCTCTAGGCCTCCATCCATAATCTACGAGAATACCACAATTTATATCTTAATCCAGGTTAATCATGCTTACTAACTCCCGAACAAACCACATAAGGTTCTATAGAATCACATTTCTAGTTCGCCCAAGTCCTTTCTAACCTAGACTCTCATCTATTTAGTAGCCGGGCACAAGAATCTCAAATAAGATAATTCACAACTCAGGCCGTATGCTCCCCAGTGCAAATCAACAAGGTTCAAGATTCCTACCCGACGTACATATCTATTTACCTCAAGTACCACAATAAAGGTTTAAAACCTCATACATTTCATAATTCATAACTTATGCTCAAAAGAGCACTCGGTTCTTTATACTTATTCATGAGGTCAAGACCATAATACCACTTGGCCAAGCTCACTCCGCACAGAGACCACGCGAAACAGCTCTGGTACCACCTGTGACAACCCAAACTCACCCTAAGGAGAACCAAAGGGTTCGGCGGACTGCCTGCCCAACTTTCGCCAGGACTACGGAGTCAAATCTCACAAACCCACCATAGTACGCGCGATAGAACCCTAAGAAAATGATCAATTACTGACCACCATGCTCAAAGATAACTTACCAAATCCATAGGAGAGCAACATCTCAAATGAATACACTAAACAACCAAGATTAACTATTCATTTACATCGGAATCTTGAACAAATTAACTAAAGTACAAGCCAAAGTATCCATACTGTTCAAAATACAATTAAGGTTTCGATCGCAAAAGAACTTACCAAAATAACATATACACTAGCTCGACCCTTTCTTCCAAAACCATGAGTTCAAAGTGAGTTCAAAATTTGTCCCCTGAAAGGAAAACAAAGATAGCGGAAAAGGGGTGTGCTTACGCTCTATGAGGTAATATGAGGAAATGATCCTACTTGTTATGGAACATCTCTGCACCATCTGCAAGTGGCTTTGGTAGAGAACTGATAAATTGATACGGTCCTCGATCAACTCATTTCGAGACACGTAGCACGTTTGCCCAAGGATCTAGCAAGGTTATCCAACGCTTGGATTGCGGGACCTTAAACCAATACAGACGACACGAAATGGTAGAAGGCGGTAGAACGACGACTCCACAGAGGTGATTACTCTAATGGATAGGTCGGTAGAACAATCTAGGACAAGACGCAAGATTGCTCAATAACTCTTGCCAACGCAGGTAAAAAGCTCGAATCTCTCTTAATAAGAAGAATCGAAAATAATCAAACTTTATTGATAAAACGTCTCCCTTAATGCTTACAAAGCAAGCCTTTATATAGGCAAAACTAATGAAACCTTAATATCCGAAACCCTATTATAGAAGAGTTAGATGCTCGGCCACTCCTTGGACAAGGTGGGCGGATCTATGGACTTAATAAAAAAGGGCCTAGTGGTTCGGCCATCCTTAAACAAAGGTGGGCCGAATCTATGGCTAACAAAAAGGACTAATCTAAACTTAAGACTCCTAACACTAAGGCCTAATCGACCATGGCCCACTTGGCTCTTCACGGGCTTGGATCATCGTGTAGACAGTTATCACCTTCCAAGCCTTCCATGTCTCGATGAACTCCTTGTTGGTCTTGAACATTCCGCACAAGGGCTTGGAGTGATTCCTTGAATTGCTTAGCCCGTGCACCTGTGACTGGGCCCAATGGTACTCGAATTGGGTCCGTGCACACATCAGTCCCCTCCTCTTGTGAAGGATTTGTCCTCAAATCTAGATGGGGATGAAAGATACTAACAAGAGTTAGTAGTATGACAACTCAAATCGACAGTGTGTTTGGAGGTCAGCCACGTTGGGAACAAATGAAAGGTCACAAGCCAAGTTAAATGCTGTTTGGTCAGCTTCATGAGGCTCTCAAACAAGGACATGCGCCAAGATAGGAAAGAGCTTGTGTAAGGCTCGCGAAACTTCCAGGTAGCAATCCAAAGCTCTCTAATCAGCCTTCGGCCATGGATTGTCATATCGTCACCTACACAATAAATCTCATAGTTAGTGGTCATAGGCATACAATTGTGCAACAGCTTACCATTCTCATGAATAAGATAAGGATCTTCATAATGATGCTCATGGGAGCAAGAGAAATTCCGAATTGGGTTGTTCAAGGTGGTATGATTCGTCCCTGGTTGTCGCTGATTTGGCACAACTTGCCTATCTGGAGGTGGAACATTGAATCAATCGGGTTGCACTTCCCTAGAAGCATGAACCAGTGATATAAGACCAACATTCGGATATTGATTAACACATTTGTGGGCATCACCTGACATAAGTGGCAGCAATGAAGTGAAACGCACTCCATACGAATCGCATGAATTTGCGCAAGTTGGAGTTGGTGAAGCAAGCTCATGGTGACCAGCTTTTGGACATGTGAAGAAGCACGAACATGCACCACTTTCAGCAGGAATAAGCACGAAATCGGGTTGCAAGTCTTTAACCATAGTTGGAAAATTTTGGACAGTGTTACAACCTACAAAAGCAAAATAACCTTCAACTTGAAACAATTCAGAAATCGGGTAAAGAACTAATAGTACATTATTAACTAAATGGTAAGAAGGTGTAGAACAAGATTTAAATGTGAAAACTTCCTTTGATACTTCAATATTCCTTCTACCAATTGATTCAACTTGAGGTTCCAGTGCTAGTCCTTTACACTTCTCATCAAAATCTACACAAGAACAACAAGGGTTAGGGCTGGTAACATGCTCAAAATACGACAAAAATGATGAATGAGCCACAGGTAAAGAATAAGAAGTAGAGTCTGGAATTTCCCTTTTTAGAGGGGCTCGAATTAATCCTCCAATGGTGTGGACAGGTTTGAATGGACATTGTTCCATGGATTGATACCAAAGAAATTTAGCTTCTAGGAGACAAACTCCATGGAAACTCGCAAAGTGTCCAAGTGACTTCGGAATGGAACATGCCATGACCAGCTCTACTTGACTTTGTGTAATCTGCACAAAAGAAGAGATACTAAACAAAGCAAAGGTAAGTTCGTTAGAAAAATAATAGGCCCTCACATTCTTGCTCAAATTCAGCCCACTTTCTGTCTTCTCTTCCTTTTTATCACCCATCTCATCAGATTTGTCCATCTCTTTTTCTAGTTCAACAGCTGACCCTTTTATCTCATTGCTTTCAACTCCCTCAGATTCTTCCTCTTTAGGCTCAATTCCCTTATCTAGCTTTTTCTCCATCCTATAATGCTCAAGCTCCCTTTTCATGTATGCTAGATCAATACAAAACTGGTCAAAATAAGTGATACAAGTGCAAAATGACGACCATTAAATAAGAAGGAATTCTTATTAGTATGTCCGTCCTATTTAACTTCTTGCCTCGACGTCCATGCTTTGCCTAACAACACATGTGTCACTTGAATTAGGACTACATCACACAATACTTGATCCATATATTTGTCGATTTGAATAGGTACAAGTGTGTGTTTAGTAACCCAAACATCACCATGAGTACTCATCAACTTGTACGGTTGAAAATGATCAATGGTTGGGAGATTTAATTTCTCAACCATGACACTTGCAAGGTTGACTTCACAACTCCCTTCAATGGCCAAGCTGCAGATTTTATCTTTGACACCACAACGAGTATAAAACCAACCAAGCAACTGAGATTTGACGATGTCCAATTGCTCATCTACGCCACGTAATGCCACTTCTTTAACCCCCTTAGGATCAGGAAGACAATGTTGTGAGTTAGCTTTTATGCGTCTTGTACTTGACATGATGTATAAGGGAACCTGCAAAAAGTTAGCAACGAAAAAGAATTTTCCTCCCACACACAAGCTTACGCATGTACACTCTACTCTCGTGTATCACTCATCCTCGTGTGTATCACTCAAATAAAACACTCTAAGGGACTTACCAAATACCTTTACCTGAGATAAAGCTGGAAATTCCCAGCTTCATCTTATTGATCCTTCATGTAGTGTCCAAACAGAAGTTCAGCAAAGTTTCTTCATATTTTACACTCATTCCACTTGAGTTCAGGTCAAGTACTGCACCCATGTCAAGATATGTATACTATGGAATATATATAATGCATGAAGACATAATCTAACACATTTTCAAGGAGAAATGACTAAAAAATTGCAGCTTTTTATCATCGGGTGGCATGCAATAACTTTGAACAGAATTTTCTAGCTTTGAAGAACTTTTATCGGTGAATTCCTTCCTTTCTCGGTTCTAGTTCATCCCAAGGAATTATTAACCAGGCATAGCAGGAAAATGAAGAAGAGCTTAATTAATTACCTATTGTCTCTTCACGGTTTAGATTGGAACAAGATTTCTGGTTTTCTTTTGTTTCCCTCTCTCGATTCCTTGGTTAAATGAGCTGGAGTTTCTCTTGTTTCTTGGCTGGTGTTCATGGTTGGAGAAGGTAAGAGAGATCTTTGTTTTTCCTTCTCGTTGTTTCTCGATTTTAGGCAACAGGGGAAGTGAATGGAACCCTCTCGGTCACCGCCCAACTAGTGCACAAATGAATTTCTTAGCTCCTCTCATTCGGTCATCACCTAACGTAGCAAATAAATGGGCAGCTGTCTTAACAGGTACCGCACAATCTAGAAGCCAATTCCTACTGGTTTTCTCCCTTCCACCGCTTGGACTTAGCAGATAATTTCTCTTTATTGCCTCTCTTTCGGTCACTACTTATTCAGCAAATTTGGTGATGCATTCCTTCCTGGCAGCTGTCTCAACTCACTGCCCCAATCTCAGTTAATTTCTACACTTCACCGCTTAGACAAGTAGATGGTTGCTGGCTTCTATTCGGTTCCTATCAATTAAATTTTTATTCCTCTCTCGGTTTTGGTCTTCTGAATTCTGATAGCTTATGCCTTGGCCACCTGGTAGTTAGTCTAAAATTTAAGGTTAATTTGGTCTTTTAATTGTAGCTTATTTGCTCACTACGGCCTGATTTATTTATTTATGAATTCATGCATGGACTCGTAACTTCATTTGTATTTTCGTGGAAAAATTTTGACACCTCTAGCTCTAAGAAAAATTATTAGACATGCACCGACTGAACTTCTAGTATAGTTTACGTGTCTAGTTGTATTTGTTTACAAATAACATAAATTACAATATGCATGCCATATATGTATTTAATTCATAAAATTTTCTATACTGTCCTAGAATCTTTTCTAAATTCTCTATTCTATAGAGATTCAATTAGGCCGTTAATTTAATCATTTATTCGTTATACATAATATTCCCAATATCAAAGTAAATAAATGAAATAAATTCAGGGCATAGATAAATTTTTTTTTCGGGTCTTCACATATGACCATGACCTACAATATCACGAATATGTTCATACCATGCATCATAATTATCATAATGACGTAAAACCCATGCATTTAGCTCATTATGCTGTTGAACAATTTGATTAGGAAAATCAGGAAAATTGTTATATGAAAATAATAAGTAAGAGCTGTGAAAACGTTCACCAGGGTTGAAGGTATCAGAGTGTCTGCTTAGAATCCAGATATCAGAGTAATAATTTGCTTTTTGAGGGTATTCCCGAACACAACAGCCTCTCTCCTTTGGGCTTTCAAAAGTTCAAGGGACTTTTATCACAAGAACAAATTATAACAAGGCTATTTGTATCTAAGCAATTACACAGCTATAAGGATCTCTCGGCCTTCCCTGATGAATTTTAAGAACTTAGAACTCCATAAACAAACTTAGGATTTTATTGATGATTTCTGAGATAATCCTTCCAAATGGATAGTCTCATCTATTTATACAACAACTAGACTTGGCCTTTGAGAACAAACGGCCTTTCATAAAAGTGGTTCCCTGACGTAACCTAATAAAATCATCCTTTCTCTTTTCTTGGACCAAAGGTGGGAGGTATTTCTTATTAAACTCCCTTATAAAGTTCATCTAAGTCCATGCAGTCTGTTCTCTCTCCCATTTTTTCCTAATAACATTCCACCATGCCCAAACTGGTCCTTCAAATTGGAATATAGCAAAGTTCACCTGTCTTTTCTCCGTATAGTTCAAAGTCGCAAAGATATTGATCATCGCCTCCAACCAATGCTCAACTGTTTCCGGATCAGGCCCTCCAAGGAATTTCGATGGAGAAAACTTTTGAAATTGCTCTAGGGCCTTATCCTCTCCTCTCTCAGGGTTCCTAGGTTGATTCACTGGAGTTTGGCCTTGTTGCTCTACCAATCACGCTAAGATATTGGTCATTTATTGTATCGCCATCGCCACTTGATCCCCTGCTTCGTTCGACCCTCAGTACATGATCTTGTTCGGCCGCTGCTTCTCTTTCACGTCTCGGTTCCTGCGATTGCCTAGACCCACGACCACGACTAGCCCCACGTCCACGACTTTGTCTTCCCTCCATACCCTTTTCTCTCTCTCTCTTTTTTTTTTCAAAATGGGCTATGTAGTATATAAGCAAAATAAATCAACTATAGTGGTAAAGGAAAGATAGTTTTAAATCACATAGTCAAAGATAAAGAAACGCACCTAGTACATTTATAGCATTCCAATTTCATTTATCAAGTTACAAAGATACTTTACATATCATCTTGATCAAAACCAAGTGCATAAGACAAAGCCAATACGATACGCGTTAGCATTGACACGTCACTAGCAACATACATACAGTGGTAGAACAAGAAATGGCATGTCATCCCAACTACCTATACCCACGTCCAATATCCTTGAGTCTCTACCTATACCATAATAGTTTTGAACCCATGCCATAAGCTCGTCATGTTGATTTATGAGATGTAAACCTGGATAAGGGTCATAATAAGGATGATTCATATGTGAAAATAAAAGGGCAAAAGTAGGAAAGATTTCACCAGGGTTGGCTCTGATACCAAATACCAGAGTAGAATAGAATCCCCATATCAAAATGATATTTTGCTCTCTTGAAGGTATTCCCGAACACAACAGCCTCTCTCCTTTGGGCTTTCAAAAGTTCAAGGGACTTTTATCTTGAGAACAAATTAAGATAAAGCTATGAGGATCTAAACAATTACGCAACTATAAGGATCTCTCGGCCTTCCCTGGTGAAAAATAAAAACGTAGAATTCCATAACAAATTTCTAGGATCTTATTGATACTGGTTTCTTAATCTTTCCTTGATGATCCCTTCAACCGAATAGGCTCATCTTATTTATACCTTGACTAGACTTGGCCTTTGGGATTAAATGGCCTTTCAGGAAAGTAAACAATACTTTACAACACTTGACTCTTCAGAAAAGTAAACAACACTTGACTCTTCAGAAAAATAAACAACACTTGACTCTTCAGAAAAATACTTTTTAGGGGGACCCTTGCATGTCAACATCATTCCATGCCCATTGATAATCATCATATGGGGTATCCGATGGGGTAGTGTTTGGATCAGTGATATTGTACATTTCAATGTAATCTTGATGTGCTTGTTTATTCTTCCTTTTATTCTCTATACTTCTCCATTCTGATCTGTTATTGAAAATATAGGAAGAAACTGCTGAGGTAGCTGTGGAGCTTTATGAAGTTTCATATGGATCTTGGGAATCTTGCATTATAGTGTCATTCATTTTGTCTTGATATTCCTTTCTAGCACTTTTAACTCTGGTCCAGTGAGGGTGACTTGAATGATAATTCCATGATCCATAATGACCGGGCCAAATTTCTAGAGGAATACATCTATTTTCTTGGAAGATATATCTCTGTGCTTCTTCATATTTGTGAGAACCAATAAATTTTCTCATTTTCTAGGTTTTATTCTATTTAATGGCATGTTTTTCTGCATTTTCTTTATTAGGAAAATTTTCTAGATAATTTTTATGAGTAAATATAGTTTTAATATGATGATACGTTCCTCGATCAACTCGTTTCGAGACACGAAGCACGTTTGCCCAAGGATCTAGCGAGGTTGTCCAACGCTTGGAATTACGGAATCTAGAACCAAACGGACGACACGATTTGATTCAAGACGGTAGGACGACGACTCCAATGAAGGTGACTACTCCACGGGATAGGTCGATAGAACAATCAAGGACGATCACGAGATTGCTCAAAACCCTTGCCAATGCAAGTAACGGAATTGTACTCTCCATCCAAGAGAAACAAGAACAAGTTTATTATCATAAAACGGCTTCCTTAAACCTTACAAAGCAAGCCTTTATATAAGCAAATACTAATGAAACCTAAACCCTAATATCGAAAGGCTAGATGGTCGGCCACTCCTTGGACAAGGTGGGCCGATCCATGGACTCAATAAAGAAGGGCCTAGTGGTTCGGCCATCCTTAGACAAAGGTGGGCCCAATCCATGGCTAACAAAAGGACTAATCTAAACTTAAGACTCCTAACACTAAGGCCTAATCGGCCATAGCCCACTTGGCTCTTCACGGGCTCTCTTCATGGGCTTGGATCATCGTGTAGACAACTGGGTTATCACCTTCTAAGCCTTCAATGTCTCGATGAACTCCTTGTTGGTCTTGAACATTCCGTACAAGGACTTGGAGTGATTCCCTGAATTGCTTGGCCCGTGCACATGTGACTGGGCCCAATGGAACTCGGATTGGGCCATTGCGTGGGCCAAGGTCCGTGCACACATCAGTCCCCTCCTCTTGAGAAGGATTTGTCCTCAAATCTGGATGGAGATGAATGATACTAATGAGACTGGGTAGTGTGACACCCAAGTCTCCACATATTGGCCCTCTTAGATTGAAGGATACCTGCATATGTTATGATTAAGATAATTTGGTGCACATGTCTCTTAGTTAGCTTCAAGGGGTTCTCAAACAAGGACATTCTCCAAGGTAGGAAGGAACGTGTATAAGGCTTGTGAACGTTCCAGGTTGCAACCCAAAGCTCGCTAATTAGCCTTCGCACCCGGACATTCACATGCACTTCATAACGATGTTCATTGAAACTAGAAAAGCCTCGAACCTGGTTGTGCAAGGTGGTGTAATTCAGCCCTAGGCACTGAATCGGCGCAACTTGCCACTTTGGAGGTGGGACACTGAGCCACCCGTGTTGCACATCCATAGAAACACGAACCAGTGAGGTAAGAACAGCACTCGGATCTTGATTGACACCCCTGCGGGCACCACCCAACATAAGCGGCAGGAATGAAGTGAAGTCTACCCCATACGAATCACATGCATTCGCGCAACACGTAGCTGGGACAAGCATGAAATCAGGTTGCAACTCTTTAGTCGTTGTGGGAAAATTTTGGACAGCTTCACAATATTTCTCATCAAAATAATGGGCTCTAATGACTCCTCCAATGGCGCGGACAGGTTTGAATGCAGGTTGTTCCATGGATTGATACCAACGAGATTTAGCTCCTAGGAGACAAACTCCATGGAAACTCGCAAAGTGTCCAAGTGACTTCGGGATGGAACACGCCACGACCAACTCTACTTGACTTTGTGTAACCTGCACAAAAGAAGAGGTACTAAACAAAACACATGTTAGCCGGTTAGCAAACAAAATGGTCACACTTTCAGCCTTTGTAAACACGGCCAACTTCTCATTTTTACTCTTCACTAAGGCCAAATTATTCTTGTCTTTTTCCACTCCATTCTTCTCAGACCATTGCTCACGCATTGTACATGAGGTTTGATCTTCATTGTCTAGCTCATGGTCATGGCTCAGTTGTAACTCATTCATATTTGGCTCTTCAATCAACGAGGGACTAGGATGAATTTTCCCTTTATTACCACCAGTTGGCACATGGTTAAGTTGCTCCAGGTGTGAATCCAGCACTTGGCTAAGTCTTTCCATCATATCATCAATCAATGCTTTAGTCTGACTTAGGAATTTATCCTTTGATTCACGAAGCTTTGCCTCAATTCGAGAGTTCTCGAACGCCTTGCCTTGATTGTCAAGGCACTTTGGAGATGAAACTTGTTTGCTTGAGGTTGACCTTGATTTAGACGTTCGGCGTAAACTTCTTTGCTCCTTCTCATACTCATCACAATCTCGTTTATACCTTTCATCTACACACGGAGCACGGTAACATTCCATCTCCTCCTGGAGTGAACAAAACTCATGTTGTGAACTAGATTTCATGGAACTGTGCTTGGGAGTAGGCCGCTTGGAACCCCTCCTCTTGAGAGGCTCATTCTCCAAGAATTCTTGGTGGTATGAGTAAGAGGCAACTCCGCTATGCATGATTACGTGACCTGTAAAAATGGTTAGCAAAGAAAAAGAGATTCCTCACGACACACAAGCTCACGTGTATGTACTCATCACTCGTGTATCACTCAAAGCACTCAAATATGCTTACCAAAATTCCTTACCTGTTGGACCGAGTAATTGAGAAATGCCGTTCAAGTCCAATAATTGTCACCGACTTTTTCCACAAGAGTAATCGAGAGTGTAAGACACAAATACGGGTGGGAAATGGGGTGAGATGGACGAATTTGGAATGGGTATTGGTGGTGGCCAGCAATGGTATGTGTGTCACAAAGAAAAGGAAACCCTAGCTTCCTAAAGTGTAGGGGTGATTTCCTAAAGTGGATGAGAGAATGTAGGAGGGTTTCCTAGAATGGATGAGAGAATATAGGAAAGTTTCCAAAAAAAATGGATGAGAGAATATAGGAAAGGACCTAAAAATGGATGAGAAAATTTTAGGAGAGTTTCCTAAAAATTGATGAGAGAATTTAGGAAAGTTTCCAAAAAAATGGATGAGAGAGTTTAGGAAAATTACCAAAAAAAATGGATAAGAGAATTTAGGAAAGTTTCCTAAAAAATAGATGAGAGAGTTTAGGAAAATTACCAAAAAATGGATGAGAGAATTTAGGAAAGTTTCCAAAAAAAATGGATGAGAGAGTTTAGGAAAGTTTCCTAAAAAATGGATGAGAGAATTTAGGAAGGTTTCCAAAAAATAGATGAGAGAATTTAGGAAAATTACCAAAAATTGGATGAGAGAATTTAGGAAAGTTTCCAAAAAATGGATGAGAGAATTTAGGAGAGTGTTCCTAAAATATAGGAGAGAATATAGGAGAGTCTCCAAGTGAAAACAAAGAAACCCTAGCGCAAATAAAACCCTAGCCGCAAGTAGACACCCTAGCCGCAAGTAGAAAACCCTAGCCGTAAGGAAAACCCTAGCAAGAGAAGGAAACCCTAGCAAGATAAGGAAACCCTAGCAGCCGTCACGTTATTGTTCTTGCTGCCCAAGCGACAACCAACTAACGAGACAGATTTGGGAGCAATGTTGAAACACCAACGACCAGAATTTTTTGATGCAACAAACGACTCAACGCAAGAAACAAGTTATGGACAGAAATTATCAACAAACTAGACACAACACAAAGGAGATAACACATGTGAGGCCCCAGTCCGTTCTATGTTAATATATTCATTAGTTGGGCGGTAACGTTTGATTTCGGGAGTATTTCGAAAACCCTAAGTAGGGATTTAAGATTTAAACCCTAGTTATGTATTGGTTACAAGTTCGAGTGGTGATTAAAGTTAGTAAGGTTAATGTGTGTCTTAGTGTGGGTAAGAATAGGTTTAATCCATTTTGTATAGATTAATTAAGTTTAAGAAGGTTAGAAACCCTAAGTGAGCAAAATCCCTAATGTTATGATTTATTAGAAGTTTTAAGTGGGTTTAAACCTAATTTTGCCCTTGACAAAAAGGTTATTGTTTAACTACTTTTATGTGGGATAAAGTATGCTTAAGTGTAAGTGATTAAGATGAGAAAGTGATTAGTGAAATAATTAAGCGTGATTATATGTTTTAGATTAGATTAAGTTATGACTTATGGAGTAAATTGAAAGGTTATCAAATGTTTGAGGGAAAATGTATATGAAAGAGAAAGTTGAAGTGCAAGGGTGAAAACAACAAATAAAGCATTTTTGTGATTGGTTAGCTATAAGAAATATCTCCCAAAGCTTTGACTAATATGTTGTCTTACAACTATAAGAGAGACAAGAGAAATAAAACAAAACAAAAACTAAGAGAATAAGAGAGAGTGAGAGCCGTGAGAAGAGAAAAAAAAAAAGAAAAGGAAAGCTTGCTTTGGTGCATCATTTTTGCTCTTCAATCTTGAGTTTGGATCTTGGAGAAACAACTTGAGCACTTGATTGTTGTGGGTGATCATCTACAAAGCTTGAATCAAAGGTAAGAAAGTCTATTTGAAGACTTAAGTTGATTCTTGATTGATGAACTAGTGGCTATGTTGGTAAAGGATCTTAGTTGTGCTTGATTATGGTACCTCTTATGTCTATCACTTGTTTTTATGAAGTATCATGGTTAATTTTTGTGAGTTATGTTGCTGGAAATTTCGGTCAAGAAAGAGGGGAATTAGGGCTTTTGTTTTAATGCTTTCCTTGTTTTAGTTGAGAAATGAACTTGTAGTGGTTGTGTTTGATAAATTGTCTCACTTGATTGGTTGGTTTCTAGCAAAATTCTGATTTGGGTTAAGAAACCCTAGACTCCATGAGGTTAGTTTAGTTGAGCTTATGGCTATTGAGTTAGGGTTTGGTTAGTTGGATGTTAGTGTAAGTTGATGGGTGCATATGAAGTTAAGTTAGGTGTTGTGGTTAGTATTTGGTAATTTGGTATTGACTTGGGAGGGGAATTTCGGATCATTTGTAGACCATTTAGATGTTAGTATATGTGTGTTTATTTGGTACAAAAGTGGTTGAAAAACCTGCATAAGAACCATGAAAACGAACCATATGTTTGCGACATTTGAAACCGGCAAAATGGGTAAACAGGGCAACCCAGAACCTGAACTTGAGCTCCATATTTCTTGATGTTCCGTGCTGATTCAGAAGTTTTTTAAAACATGAAAGTTGTATCCTCTTAAGTCCTGGGTATGCCTGCAAAATTTCAGGTCAAACGGGGTAGTGTAGCCCGAATTATAGCCAAAACACTTGAACCTGCTTTGGGACACTGGATTTTGTGCGTTTTGCATTTCAGCTTCTGCCCGTGATTTTTCGGTTTTGATCCCGTACGAACTAGGTGCTGATCCCTTCATAAGAAATTTAGATCTTGGTCTCATCTTCGAAATGGTATAAAGTACGTCAAAAACCGAGTTCCGTAGCTCCGGTTATGATCAAAACAATATCGCTCGTCAGAACTGCCTTGTATTTGGACAGTTCTGACGGGTACTTTGGCACTCGAATTTTGTTTTGTTCTGAATAGATTCAGGTCTTGGCCAAAACATGAAAGTTTTAGCCTTATGTCTCAGATTTCTAATGCCTTTGGAATTTCTTAATTTCGATTTCTGAGCCGTGAGTTACGGCCTTGCAAACAGGGCCTGTTTGGTAACTCGCAATGAAACAGCTGGAACTGTTTCACGCAATTTTCACCTATACCCATTGAGATCTGGGTTGCGATGTCTTCAAGAACATTGTAGCCCTTCCTCTTAGCTTCGTAACGGTACCTCATGTACCTTGATCCGATATTCCTAGCCTAAATTTTGACCAAAACGGTTTGAGATGGCCGACTTGGCCATTTCCGTTTGCCGTTCCGCGCGGACGTGTGCGGCCGTTTTGCCGTTCCCGCACTTGCGCGTGCCAATTTTGTCGTTTTGCTTGTTTTAAGTACGTTAGTTGCCGTTTATGATATATTGTGACATAATCTTCGATTTCAGACAGTTGTGAGCTAGGCGGTGCCGGTGGGGCCCACTACTAGCCAACACACAAAGTGAATTCCGCCTTTATACTACTTTTGGTATTTTGAGTAAGTATTCAGGCCGCTCTTATGTGTTAGTTGTTTATGTGTTTCGTTATGCGTAAAAAGGGTACCTAGGCGAGAGTGTACTTTATCGCGCTCGACCTAAACCCTAATTTGCGCGCTTATTTGTACATGACATATGTATATGAGAAATTTTGGAACTAAAACCCTTGAGCTTGTGGCTCGGGGTGACTTTTGAATAATTTTGTGAATTTTGTGAGTTTGAGGTTGAACTCAATACCTAGATGGACTATTCGAGCCGGTTAGGGCTTGGTCGAAGTCAGTCCAACCTGGATTGAGGTCACCAAGTTTGTGACCCGAGCTTATGATTAAAGCTCAAGTTTGTGATTTCGTTCGCCTGGGCAAGTTTGTGAGGTGACTGGCCAGTGAGGGTGATAAGGTGTCGGTGGGTGTACAAGTGAAGTTCTACGGACCTTATTTATGGTCGACGGAGTGTCGATAGGAGATCAAGCATGGCAAATGAATTGGCTTTGGAGCCACCCGTATCCTTATTATGTGATGTTACTTTTCTGCTTTTGCTTTACTCTTACTGTGTAAATGTTGCTACGTGAAATTTACGCGTTTGCCCCTGTTTACTTACTAAGCTTTTAGCTTACCCCATTCCGTTTGTTTTCCTTAGCAGGGGCCGACGCGGGTACGTTTGGGGCTCATACACTAGTTTAGTAGATTGGCTTGTAATAGTTGAACTTTTAGGATGTTTGTTTTTATTCTGGTGGTTTGTATTAGGACCCTTCTTAGGGTCTCCCTTTTGGTTTTGGTTGTAATTATACGGATGTAATAGTAAGAGCAGGTACTTTTGGAGAATGTAATTATAACTCTTTTGGGATTGTATATAGTATGTATAGTACTCTTTTGGATTTTCTGGCTTTTATTGCTTTAAGTTTTGAGTCTTGGCGCGAGCTAGGCAGACGGCCCGCCGATACCCTTGGGTTCGCCCTTGGGAGAAGTGGGGTCGTCACAACACACCCAAAAGATTTTGTGTTCGGATGAACAGTACCAGGAACAGTGTCGGTGAACAGTACGATGAACAGTACGTGTGAACAGTGACGGTTTTTTTTTTTTTTTTTGTGTAGAACAAGGCAGGCACAAACGGACAGATTTGGATTCGACTTCAACAACAAACAATGATCAGAATTTTTTTTTTCTTTTTGAAACAAGTGCAGCGGAAATAAGGAAAACTAAGACAAAAACTACGGATATAACGGAAGATACCTCCACCAAAGCTCTGATACCAACTGATACGTTCCTCGATCAACTCGTTTCGAGACACGAAGCACGTTTGCCCAAGGATCTAGCGAGGTTGTCCAACGCTTGGAATTACGGAATCTAGAACCAAACGAACGACACGATTTGATTCAAGACGGTAGGACGACGACTCCAATGAAGGTGACTACTCCACGGGATAGGTCGATAGAACAATCAAGGACGATCACGAGATTGCTCAAAACCCTTGCCAATGCAAGTAACGGAATTGTACTCTCCATCCAAGAGAAACAAGAACAAGTTTATTATCATAAAACGGCTTCCTTAAACCTTACAAAGCAAGCCTTTATATAGGCAAATACTAATGAAACCTAAACCCTAATATCGAAAGGCTAGGCTAGATGGTCGGCCACTCCTTGGACAAGGTGGGCCGATCCATGGACTCAATAAAGAAGGGCCTAGTGGTTCGGCCATCCTTAGACAAAGGTGGGCCCAATCCATGGCTAACAAAAGGACTAATATAAACTTAAGACTCCTAACACTAAGGCCTAATCGGCCATAGCCCACTTGGCTCTTCACGGGCTCTCTTCATGGGCTTGGATCATCGTGTAGACAACTGGGTTATCACCTTCTAAGCCTTCAATGTCTCGATGAACTCCTTGTTGGTCTTGAACATTCCGTACAAGGACTTGGAGTGATTCCCTGAATTGCTTGGCCCGTGCACATGTGATTGGGCCCAATGGAACTCGGATTGGGCCATTGCGTGGGCCAAGGTCCGTGCACACATCATATGATTTTTCTAGTATCGGTTAGTTTTTGAGAAATTAAGATCGTATATCAGACGTGGGACCTGCTAATGCGGAAAGTTCGAAAAAATTCGGCCAGTTAGGTTAAGTTTTGAATACTGGGTTTAATTTATCGGGTGCTATGAGATAATTAGAGGTTACCAAGTGGATTGGTGTGAGAGGATCAAAGAGATAGCTATGCATTAAATGAAAGTGACAAGTGTCACTTAGAGGTTAATTCTTACTTTTGACTACTATTCACACTTTTACCATTTTACTAAATAAACCAAAAATTGGTCAAAAATCCTCTTCATTTCAAGCTATTGTGGCCGGCTCTCTTCAAGCCAAAAGAAAGGAAAAGCTCTCAATTTTCTAGTCTCCAATCTTGCTCAATCTTCCAATTCCAACCGTTTAATCTTGTATTTGCTCCATAAAATCCCTTAAGTGAGTGGTTGTGAGGTGTTTAGTGAAGTGGTTTGGAAGATTAAGCTACTAAGTTGCTCCTTTTCTTGCATTTCAAGGCGAGTAGCTAGGGAATGCTTCCTTTGGTATTGTTAATGTTAAAGTAATGACTTGTGTTGATTAAATGTGTGATTGGGTGAAAGATTTCTTGAATTTGGTTGAGATTGGTGAATTTTTCTATTTATTCTATGAATTTTCTGTTTCATATGTGTAACATGGTGTGGCCATGGTTGATGGTTGGAAATGATCTAGAATGAAGCTAGAAGATGTAAATTGTGGTTAATTGCAGAAAATTTCTGCATTGAAAGGAAATTTCAGAAGCTAGGGTTTCAATTAGCCTCATTCTGCCCGGTATTGTTCCTCCTAGTTAGAGGCCGAATTAGCCTTGGGTTAAAACATAAAAGTTGTATAGGATGGTATTTTATAGTTGTCTACAAAATTTCAGGCCAATCAGAGCAGCATAGCCTGTGAAAAGACTGAAATACCCCTGTTGCCCTGTTTCTGTCCGAACCTGAAAATCAGCTTTGGTAATTGGTTAATTTGATTGGGAATGCAACGGATTTGGTTGTTGATGTCTTCTTAAGAAATATAGCCTGGTATCTTAGCTTTCGGATGGCTTTGGAATCACTTGAATTAGACTTAGGTAGCCTGAATTATGGTTATTTAACCAGAATGCGGTTTGTTAACCTGTTTTTACGGTTCTAGTGTAGTACATTGAACTTTTGACCTAGTTGCACTACAAACTGGGCTGAGTGGTCTTCTTCAACATTGTATCCCTTTCTTTTAGCTTCGAAATAGTGTATTTTGTACATCCATCCGATAATCGTAGTGCTAGTGGTGCCAAAACCGCTAAATGATGTCAAAAGCTGTTTTTAGGGTTTAGATCTTAACTTTCATTTCCGGATTTCCCTAGTTTACTCTAGTACTTATACGTTCTTATGGAGCCTTATTTTGGTAGTATGTGGAAGTGGTTTATGACTTGTAATCGAGTCTTATTGTGCTTATTTGAATGTTTTAGGACGTGACGGTGGTTCAAGATGCTATTTGGGCGGAAGTGTATGAAATATCATTTGCTTGCTTGGTGAGTGTACTACTCACTTGTTTGTTACTATGTGGCTTTGCTATACTTGAAATCGATGATTTGATGGCTTAATTGCATTGTTGACCTTGATTGAGGTGAGGGTGTACTTGATCACTCTCACCCTTTTATTATCTATGACTGTTTACTGTACAATTGAGTGATACACGCCAATACTTGATGTGGTGTCGTTTGGACGAGTATCCAACGGCCATTACTGTTACTACTGAACTCAACCCCATTGGTAGTCGATTGAATCGAGCCGGCGAGGGTTTGGTCGTGAAAATTGACGAGCCATGGGGACTGTTATAAGGAATCATTGAGTATGAGACTCTTGGCCCCGGTATACTCGAGTATTACCAAATTTCTACTGTTTGGAGTTCGGGCCCGGTAGGGGTATGTTGGGTGGAAGGAATGGAAGTCAAGTGGAGCCTACGGTTGGTTACTCTTAAACATTGACGGAGGGTCAATGAAATCCGATCAAGTTTGCAAGCGAGGAAAGGGGCTCTTGAGAGCCGTCCGTATCCTTTTATTAACACTATTGATGTGTGTTCTTGGCTTACTTTTGATGAATTGGAATGAAAAGCTTTATGCTTATATGAACTTTGTTGCTTAAGTGATAGTATCTCACTGGGCGTAAGCTCACTCTGTTCCTTTTGTTTTCCTTACAGGAATTTGAATATTTTTGGAATGGCTTTGATAGTTGGTTGCCTAGTTGAGCTAGTTGTGCATACATTTTGTATAGCTCCTCGAAGAATAAAACCCTAGATGTACTTTGACTGTTCCCTCTTTTGAATTGTAAGATTTAAACCGCACATGTGTAAATGAGATTGGAAACTTTTGTATGCTATTTTGGTATGTAAATGCTAAATTTCAAGTGGTATGGGTTTGATTGGTGTTTGGTTGGATTTTGGACAGGTTCGGATTTTAAACGGCGAGAGAAAAAAAAAATTGGCGGCAAAGGATAGGGTCGAATCCGGCCAAGCCGGATTGCCCTAGGATTTTTGGGAAATCCGGCCTTGCTCTCTGGCCAGTATCTGGGCAGATTTCGGCCGGATTCCAAAGCGTCGGTTACTGTTCATGTTCGGCTCCGATTTTCGTTTTTTTTATTTTGTGATTTTGACTTGTTTATGCGCACGTATATGTTCCGGAACGTTTGAGACCGCTTTGAACTGTCCCGTTAGTCCTGGCGAGAGTTGGGCAGGCAGTCCGCTAACCCCTTTGGTTCGCCTTAGGGGAAGGTGGAGCCATCACAGGTGGTATCAGAGCCTAGGTTTGAATTGGCCTGGGCGTGTTAGAAGTGCTCGACTTGAGGATTATTTTGATTATGTCCTTTAAGATTATTTATGCTTATTTGCTCTTTTGGTGTAGGATGGACGGAAGTGGTGAGCCCAGTGATAGCCCTGCTGGTGAGCTACCCGTGGGGTGTTTCCGCCGATTAAGTACCAGATCCGGCCAAAAGGGACCATCGTTCGTTGGAGCCCGGCTAACTGCCTCCGACGTTGCGAGTGTCGTCACACGTACGCCTACCCTAACGCCTTGGTGTTGGCCGTGGCGGAGAAACGTAAGGAGTTGGCCGAAAATAACTCTAGGCTTGAGGCCGAGGTGAACCAGCTTAGGGCGACCAACGAAAAACAAGCTGAGCGCATTAAGGAGTTGGAGTATGACGTGCTTGAGGGAGAAGATAGGGTAGATGACCTGTGCGCTCAACTTAGGGAGGCACGTGAGCGTTCAACTATGCGAGCTCGGAAGGTTAGGGTTCGAGCTGAGTCGATTTTGTACCTCTGTGATGATTTGCTCGATGACGAGAGCGACGAGGCCTCGTGTGCGGGGCCCGGGCATCCACCCCATCGGGTGGGTCTACTAGCCCGATGATGGACTAGGTCATGACTCCTAGGGTTTTTTGGATGGTTTTGTTTTCAGTATATAGGGCGGATAAGGGAAAAAGAGCCTTAGCTAGTCATTTTTGTATGTTTGGATTAGCTACATGTATATTCTTTTTGATGAGGCCTTTCCCTTGTGGACCGTTTTGTTGTACCTGACTTGACTGCTTGATGTTATGTGCTTTGTTTGACTTGTTTGGAATGTATATATCTGCTTTGTTATTAAAGTTTTGAGTTCTTATTGACCATAAGTTATTGCTCTAGTTACGTTTGCCTAGATTGATTTAGACTGATGGAAGTCCGTAGTGGTCGCGGACGTGGGCACGGGAGTAGGCAACCCAAGTCGGACGGGGGCGCTGGGGAAACCTCATCTGGACCTAATCCTGAATCGAGGGTTGACCCCCAACGTTCAAATAGCTGCTGCTATGTAGTAAATGACCAATTTACTGGCACAAGTGGTGCAGCAACAGGGTCAGAACCTTAATCCTAACCCTGGAAACCCTGGTAACCACGCCGAGAGCGAAGACAGAGCTCTCGAACGATTCCAAAAGTTTGCTCTACCCAAGTTTATTGGGGGGCCCGACCCGGATGTCGCTGAAAGGTGGCTTGAGAAGATGGTCGATATTTTTGCGGCCTTGCACTACACCGAAGAAAGGCAGGTGACTTTTACTGTCTTCCAACTAGAAGGGACAGCCCGTTCCTGGTGGAACGTCATTCGGCAAAAATGGGAACGGGAACAAACGCCCAGAACTTGGGTGAATTTTATGAGAGAATTCAACGCGAAATTCTTCCCTCCTCTAGTTCAAGAAAGGAAGGAAGACGAGTTTATCCGACTTCGTCAAGGGGCCCAATCGGTAGCGGAATATGAGAACTAGTTCACCCGCTTGTCCAAATTTGCTCCTGAGCTGATCATGACCGAGCAACGGCGGATCCGGCGTTTTATCCAGGGCTTGAATGTTGAAATCTAGAAGGACCTCGCAGAGGCTCAAATTAATGCTTTTAGCGATGTCGTGGAAAAGGCCCAACGGGTAGAGAGTGCTAGGTTGCAAGTAAGGAACTTCCAGGCAAAGAAGCGCGGCTTTCCTGGAAGCAGTTCGGTGCAAAGGGATAAAAGTACCCCCTCCAAGTTTGGACGAGGAATGGAAAGTGGACGACAGACGGGTTTCGGCAGTGGGGCTCAGTCTAGGGGTGGCTCAGCCGGGAGAGGCCAAGGCGGAAACTTCCAGAAGGGTTCAGGTTCAGCGTTCCGTGGGCCTTGTGGGTACTGCGGAAAGCCGAATCACTCCGAGGATAATTGCTGGAAGAAGGAGGGCAAATGTCTGCTTTGCGGAAGCGCAGACCACCAGTTGGCCACTTGCCCGGTCCTAAAACAAGACGGAAAGGGGAGCCAGCAACCGCCGAGGACCAATGCTGGACCAGCTAAGGGAGATGGGTCTAAACCTAAGGTGCCAGCTCGAGTGTACTCATTAGAGCCTCAACAAGTCCTAGATTCCTCGGAGGTTGTAGAAGGTACGATCCCTATCTTCTACCGTTTTGCCAAAGTTTTAATAGATCCTGGTGCCACTCATTCCTTTGTTAACACTGATTTCATGTGTGGCATCGATATAAAACCTGCTAGTTTACCATACGACCTAGAAGTTAGTACACCTACGGGGAATCAATGTTTGGTTACTAGTATGGTTTATAGGGACTGTGAAGTGTGGGTAGGAGAAAAGAGATTGTTAGGAGATTTGATAAGCCTATCCATTATGGGGTATGATGTGATCTTAGGTATGGACTGGCTAGCCAGGTATAATGTCCAACTGGATTGTAAAACGAAAGTGGTAGAATTCCGCATCCCTGGTGAGGCAACCTTAAGGTTGGACATAAGGGGTAGGTTAGCCTCATCTGCTTTGATTTCGGGCATTCAGGCTAGAAAACTGCTAAGTAGAGGGGCGCAAGGATTTTTAGCCTTTCTAATCAATACCCCCATGGATAAGTTAAAGGTAGAGGACGTGGCCATTGTAAGGGAATTTCCGGACGTATTTTCTGATGAGTTAGTAGCCCTACCTCCAGAAAGAGAGATAGAATTCAAGATAGACCTGCTACCTGGAACCTCACCTATCTCAAAAACCACATACTGAATGGCGCCCGCAGAGCTCAAGGAGCTAAAGTTGCAATTACAAGACCTTCTGGAGCGGGGATTCATTCAAGAGAGTGGGTCTCCTTGGGGAGCTCCTGTCCTGTTTATAAAGAAAAAGGACGGTAGTTTGAGGATGTGTATCGACTACCGGGGCCTGAACAACGTCACGGTTTAGAATAAGTATCCACTGCCCCATATTGATGAGTTGTTCGACCAGTTGCAAGGAGCAGTGGTCTTCTCGAAACTGGACCTCCGACAGGGGTATTACCAGTTGTTGATTAGGTGAGAAGATATTCCTAAAACTGCTTTCAACTCGAGATATGGGCATTACGAATTCGCAGTTATGCCCTTTAGATTAACCAATGCTCCTGCCGCCTTCATAGACTTAATGCATAGGATTTTTAAGCCCTATTTGGACCAATTTGTCGTTGTTTTTATTGATGACATCTTGGTCTACTCCAAAACTCGCGAGGAGCATGAGCAGCATTTGAGAGTTGTTTTGCAGACCCTAAGGGAGCATCAGTTGTACGCCAAGTTCAGTAAGTGCAAGTTTTGGCTGGAGAAAATTAGTTTCCTAGGGCACGTAATCTCTCAAGAAGGCATCTTGGTTGACCCGACGAAAGTAGAGGTTGTGACCAATTGGAAGAGGCCAGAAAACCCCACAGAGATCCGCAGTTTTCTAGGGCTGGATGGGTATTACCGACGTTTCATAAAAGACTTCTCCAAATTAGTAGGTCCTTTAACTGACTTAACAAAGAAACATGGTCGGTTCGTATGGAATGGCCGGTGTGAGACAAGTTTTCAAGAGTTAAAGAAAAGACTGACCATGGCTCCAGTGCTAGTCTTGTCTAACGGAGTGGACGGATTTGCTGTGTATACTGATGCGGCGCGAGAAGGCCTGGGATGCGTTTTAATTCAGAACCGTAATATGATATCTTTTGCCTCTAGGAAGTTGAAACTCCACGAGCAGAATTACCCGACCCACGATCTAGAGCTAGCCGCCGTTGTTTTCGCGCTGAAAAAGTGGAGACACTACCTATATGGGGTGACCTTTGAGGTTTACTCGGACCACAAGAGTCTTAGGTACCTCTTCTCACAGAAGGAATTGAACATGAGGCAACAATGGTGGATGAAATTTCTGGAAGATTATGACTGCACAATCAATTACCATCCGGGGAAGGCAAACGTGGTAGCCGATGCCTTAAGTCGTAAGGTTCAAATAGCAGGGTTGATGATCAAAGAGTGGGATTTGTTAGAATCAGTTTGTGAATGGAAACCCTGCCTTGGGAGTCATAAGGTGAGTTTTGGCAATGTTAAGGTGACCTCCAATCTTCTGGAACGCATTAAAGAATCACAAAAGGAGGATTTGATGGTGCAAAAGTGGGGAGAGAATGTGAAGAAAGGGGAAACAACTGATTTTAATTTTAGTTCTGAGAGTATTTTAAAATACCGGAACCGAATAGTGGTGCCGAAGGATGAATCATTGAAAACGAAAATTTTAGAGGAAGCCCATCGGTCCAAGTATACAATCCATCCAGGTAGTAGCAAGATATATCAGGACCTGAAAGGAACCTATTGGTGGGACAATATGAAGAAGGAAATCGCTTTGTACGTGCAAAAATGTCTCATTTGCCAACAGGTTAAGGCGGAGCATCAAAAATCATCGGGATTGTTACAGCCCCTTGAGATACCCGAGTGGAAGTGGGAAAACATTACCATGGACTTCATTTCAGGTTTGCCGCGAACGCAACGAGGACACGATGCCGTTTGGGTGATCGTCGATCGATTAACCAAGTCGGCCCATTTCTTGCCGGTAAACATGAAGTATTCCATGGACAAGTTGGCTCAGCTATACATGGACGAGATCGTGAGGCTACATGGTGTTCCTATGAGCATCGTCTCCGATCGAGACCCACGCTTTGTATCCCGATTTTGGCAGAAGTTCCAAAAAACTCTAGGGACGAAACTCAACTTGAGCACGACTTATCACCCTCAGACGGATGGACAATCGGAGCGGACAATCCAAACTCTCGAGGACATGCTACGGACTTGCATTCTGGATTTTAGAGGCAACTGGGGTCAACACATGACCTTAGTAGAGTTTGCGTACAACAACAGCTACCATTCATCTATTCAAATGGCTCCATATGAGGCACAATATGGACAAAAATGCCGGTCACCGATCTATTGGGACGAGGTTGGCGAGAGGAAGGCACTGGATCCAGTGACTATTCCATGAATGGAAGAAACTCGAGAAAAGGTTAAATTAATACGACAATGACTCCAAACAGCTCAAAGCCGACAAACGAGCTATGCGGATAATCGAAGAAAAGATTTGGAGTTCGAAGTTGGGGACCATGTGTTTCTTAAAGTCACACCGTTACGGAGCATCACAGCAGGTAGAGGAAAGAAGCTCCAACCGAGGTTCGTTGGACCTTACCAGATTCTCCAAAGGGTTGGTAAGGTAGCGTATCGCCTGGAACTGCCGTCCAGTCTCTCTCGAATTCACGACGTTTTCCACGTCTCGATGCTCAAGAAGTACTATCCCGATCCCTCCCATATCTTACAGCCAGAGGAAATCGACATAGATGAATCGCTTGCCTACGAAGAGAAACCTGTCCAAGTGCTTGACCGGAAGTCAAAGAGCTGAGAAACAAGCAGATTCCGTTGGTTAAGATACTGTGGAGAAACCATGGGGTAGAGGAAGCTACCTGAGAGGTGGAAGAATAGATGCAAAAGAAATACCCTAAACTTTTCGTGAGTTAAAGTGAGAAATTTCGAGGGCGAAATTCTTTTAAGGGGAAGAGAGTATGAGAACCCGTAAATTTTCTCATTTTCTAGGTTTTATTCTATTTAATGGCATGTTTTTCTGCATTTTCTTTATTAGGAAAATTTTCTAGATAATTTTTATGAGTAAATATAGTTTTAATATGATTTTTCTAGTATCGGTTAGTTTTTGAGAAATTAAGACCGTATATCGGACGTGGGACCCGCTAGTGCGGAAAGTTCGGAAAAATTCGGCCAGTTAAGTTAAGTTTTGGATACTGGGTTTAATTTACCGGGTGTATGAGATAATTAGAGGTTACCAAATGGATTGGTGTGAGAGGAACAAAGAGATAGCTATGCATTAAATGAAAGTGACAAGTGTCACTTAGAGGTTAATTCTTACTTTTGACTACTATTCACCCTTTTACCATTTTACTAAATAAACCAAAAATTGGTCAAAAATCCTCTTCATTTCAAGCTATTGTGGCCGGCTCTCTTCAAGCCAAAAGAAAGGAAAAGCTCTCAATTTTCTAGTCTCCAATCTTGCTCAATCTTCAATTCCAACCGTTTAATCTTGTATTTGCTCCATAAAATCCCTTAAGTGAGTGGTTGTGAGGTGTTTAGTGAAGTGGTTTGGAAGATTAAGCTACTAAGTTGCTCCTTTTCTTGCATTTCAAGGCGAGTAGCTAGGGAATGCTTCCTTTGGTATTGTTAATGTTAAAGTAATGACTTGTGTTGATTAAATGTGTGATTGGGTGAAAGATTTCTTGAATTTGGTTGAGATTGGTGAATTTTTCTATTTATTCTATGAATTTTCTGTTTCATATGTGTAACATGGTGTGGCCATGGTTGATGGTTGGAAATGATCTAGAATGAAGCTAGAAGATGTAAATTGTGGTTAATTGCAGAAAATTTCTGCATTGAAAGGAAATTTCAGAAGCTAGGGTTTCAATTAGCCTCATTCTGCCCGGTATTGTTCCTCCTAGTTAGAGGCCGAATTTGTGACGGCCCCACCTCCCCCTAGGGCGTACCAAAGGGTTCAGCGGGTCGCCTGCCCAGCTCTCGCCAGGACTCACTCACTATGGAACTCGAATCATGTATATACATCCATAGACAATAGATGCTCAAGTAAAAGATAAGAAACTTCTACACACCAGAAGTCTTCAAAGTTTTTACCATTCAAGTACAACCATCGAATATACAAGGGTTCTCATTCCTCATACAACCAGCCCGTGCCAAGCACTAGGGCGAGAACCATTATAAGGCCAAAGAACTAGATCAACTAGACTATACAGAACTCTCGTCCTTGCTCGCCTTCCCCTGCTAAGGAAAACAATTGACGTGGTATGAGCTAAAAAGCCCAGTGAGGTTCTATATACATAAACAAGTAATTAAACAAGGAACATTAGTCATGTAATAACAATTAAGCTAGAAAACTTTATGTATAGTTCATGAGTGGTTGGGACTTATTACAGGTATGGAGCATATCACAGGTATAACACATGATTTCATGTTGGCATTTTAGCATGGAACAATTATCGTGATACACGGTAACCATATACTGAAGGATACGGTGTTCTGGTGGAACTTTGTCGGTCCTCTGCACCTTATAACTTCCGAATCCCCACGGTTGACTGGCCATCACCTTATCCCTCCAGTGGTAATACTCGAGTATACCGACGGTTGTCCAGGGTTCCAACCTACCCGACCGAGCCCAGTCCTGGCTCGAGTAGGTCGGTAACCGAGGCGGGGCCCAAGTTCAGCTTAGAGCTTACAACATACACAACTAACCAAGTAAATCGGTAAACGGTAAATGGTAAAATTCATCAATTGAATAGGTCGAATGAGGTAAAGTACACACTCGCCTAACAATGATGGACAACTTCATATAGCATGTGATTCATGATAATTAAGTAATCAAGTGGACACTTAGCACGTAAGCAATACAAATTGATTTCATGGGAGCATGTAATTCACGGATATCACGTAATCACATAAATTGGAAATCGAGTAAACAGATAGTCAAGTAATCTGGTAGTCACAGAAAACACGGGTATATAGAACACTCACCTATTTACGCACAACAACGTGCAAAATATCCTTTCGGATATTATCTTTAGTCACCGAGAAAACCTAAGATTAAATGAAAAGAATATTACCACTCATTTGTCACAACCAATTAGGTGCAATCAAAGAGACTCGTCACATGATGAGTAGAACGTATAAAAAGACTTTAAAGTAGAACGTGGACATTTGGACTCGTGGATAAAAAAATAACTAGGGTTTCCTAGACCATACGTAAAACCAAACTCAAAAGGGTTATAAAATTTTCTAATGGAAACACTTGAACTAAAGACAAATCAAAATCCAACTAGATAGACTAGGAAATACCATTTTCGGAATCGTTTATGTGGTTGAAACTTATCTTATATTCAAGTAGATATTATAGACTAATTGTCTTAATGAAATTCATGAAAAAGAGAGGACAAAATACTCAAGAAAATCCTAAACTACTCCTCTTTATTTGGTAAGAGTAAGTAAACATTTGGAGTTTCCAATTGAAGAAGGATCATGTTTTTAAGATGGAAAAACGGTCATAGTATTTTACAAGTTCAAATAGAACTTAGCTTTCGGGCGAAAATTTGAGCAGCATGCCCTTTGTGTTTACCTAATTTTCCAGCCATTTATGGCTTCATGATTTTTCTCAGCCAATCCCAAAGTCATGTACACCACAAACTCATCATAATAGCCATTTCATAGGCTCAAGACAATATAAGAACAAAAATTAAAGTAATAACAAGTGCGGAAATGCAATTTGACAAAAGACAGTTTTGACGGGTTCATGCATAACGGTCACAACCGGAGTTACACTTATCGGATTGGGATGAAAATTATGCCGTTTCGAAGCTAAGACACAGGGCTACAATGTTGAAGAAGGCCACTCAGTCCAGTTTACCATGTATCTAGGTCGAATCTATCAAAATGATCCCAGATTTTCTAGTTCAAGGTTTACTGTGGTAGTCTTGATTCATCCACTCTGATCTCAGCACACATAACTCCAAATCCAGTAATTTCAAAGCCATATGAAAACTAAGACAAATGTATACAATTCTCATGAAGATGACTCCATCAGATTTACAATGCAATCTAGTCAAATTCCCACTTTACAGATTCAAAATCCAACTAGTCGGTTAATTAACCGCACTGCATTCAAATGACCATATCCCAGTCTACCGAGGTCCGTTTAAGACGTTCTTGGTGGCGTTGAAAAGCTAATACAGGGTACTAAAACTTTCATGTTTTGACAATTGGCTAAATCTGAACGAATTATAGTGATCAAACACAACCAAAGAGACTGAACTGTCCACGCGGAATTCTGGAAAGTAACCTAGATCAGTGAGGGTATTTTCGTCTTTTCACAAGATACGTTGCTCCGATTGAGCTGAAATTTTATAGGCATATATAAAATACCATTCTCTACAACTTTCATGTTTTGTGCCAAGCCAAATTCGGCCTCTAACATGGAGCAATAAAATCGGGCAGAAAAGGGGGAAAATTTTCCAGAAATCTGGAAATTTTGATTTCTAATGGAACCTTTCTTGATTTCTTGCTCCCATCATCACTATAACCACTTATCTAAGCTTAGATACAACATAGATCATCCATATAGCAAGTATAAGCAGCACATACCTCAAAAGAAACAAGGCTTGCAAGAGTACCACTTCACTTCCTCTTGAAAATTTTAGCTTCCCTAGCTTCCCAAGATCACAATTCACACTTTAATCGGTTTAGAATTTGTTTCTTGCACTTGGATGGTGCAAATCAAGAAGAAATTTTGGTTTTCTCTTGCTCTCCCTTTCCTCTCTCCTTGCTCGGCTATGCAGCAGAAAAATTGGGGAAGAATGAAGCTCACTTGGTCTTATAAGAAGACAAGAAAATTAGAACAAATTCTGTCCACAAGTTTAGCCAACACTTGGCTTGATTTCCACCACACAATTTTCTCTCTCCTTCCTTGCATTTTAGCCACAAATTTCGGCCAAGCTGTCATCATGAGAGAGGAGATATTTTACTCCATTAGTAATAAACTTGTGTGACAAGTAAGTGGCGGTCAAGTGGTCGGTTCAAACGGTAGTGCACGGTACACGTCGGTGTGATGCGTTTTCTCTTAAATCGCACGTACTAGGGTTTTTGCTTCCTATTCACTAACTTTTTATCATTGCTTCTAATCACATATTATTTCTCACTTAAAAGTCACTCTTAAGCACCAAATTTGATCCTTACTCGGTACCGGATAATTATACTTCGGTTACACGAAAAATCCGATTTCACCTTGAATTGAAAACGAATAGGAGAACCCTAATTTCCTATGGTCATTGGCACTTTTCTAGGGTGATTGAACCATGGATAACATGAAATAATAATTTCCAAATAATTTTCAAATAAAAGGGAATTTTTGAGAAATATGTAAGGAATTTGCGAGTCCTCACAGAATTAGCCTTGGGTTAAAACATAAAAGTTGTATAGGATGGTATTTTATAGTTGTCTGCAAAATTTCAGGCCAATCAGAGCAGCATAGCCTGTGAAAAGACTGAAATACCCCTGTTGCCCTGTTTCTGTCCGAACCTGAAAATCAGCTTTGGTAATTGGTTAATTTGATTGGGAATACTACGGATTTTGTGAGAACCCGTAAAATTTCTTATTTTCTAGACTTTATTTTATTTATTTACACGTTTCTTATGCATTTTCTTTATTAGGAAAATTTTCTAGATAATTTTTATGAACAAATAAGGTTTTAAATTATTTTTCTAGTATAATTTAGTTCATGAGATTTTTGGAGCGTATTCCGGGCGTGGGACCCGCTAGTGCAGTAAGTTCGGTAAAATTGGGCCAATTAGGTTAAGTTTTGTGTACTGGGATTAATTTGCTAGATGTTAAGAGATAAATAGAGGTTGCTTAGATGGTTAATGATGGAGAGACAAAAGGATAAGTGTTAAACTTTCAAGGTGCCCCGTGTCGCTTTTTCATTCGAGCTTGGACTTTGACCATTATTTCTTACCTTTACTAATATTCAATTTTGACCCAAAAATCACCCAATTTTACAAGCCTTTGGCCGACTCTCTCTCTCTCAAGAAGACAAGAAAAGAAAACTCTCAACCTTTTGCTTCTAATCTTGCCTAAATCTTGCAATCCAACCGATTAATCTTGAGATTATTCCATAAAAACCTCTAGCTAGGTAGGATTGAGGAAGTTGGTGGAGTTGTTTTGGAAGCAAGAGACCTAAGCTACTACCTTTTGTGAGTTATCAAGGTATGGTGTGTAAATATCCATTGTTTGTTTTCAATAATGGTGAATTCATGGCTTGTGATGGCTAAAGAGATGTTTTAGTGGAAGATTTTATGATTTTTGGTGGAGATTGATGAATTTTTATTTTATGCTTGATTTTTCTGATTTCATATGTTTGGTGTTGGTTAGTCATGGATTGTTGGTTAGTTATAGTGTAAAATAAAGTTGATATATGTTGGATGTGATAGATTGTACAAAAATTCTGGTTTGGGGCAAAGATTCCAGATTAGGGTTTCACTAACCCCCTGTTCTGCCCGTTTCTGTTCGACCAGGTTAGAAACTGAATTGGCCTTAGCACAAAACATAAAAGTTGTAGAGAATAATGTTTTCTAGTCGTCTGTAAATTTTAAGCCCAATCTGAGCTCGGTAGCCCGAGATAAGATGGAAATACCCAGACTGGTCTAGGTAGGAGTTCAGCGAACAGGGTTGACATTTCACCCAATCTAACCGTGACATTTCACCATGATCCTTACCGAATTAGATTTTGGCCAAAATATGAAAGTTGTAGCCAATAGTATAAACTAGTTTTCTACAAAATTTCAGCTTGATCCGACAACTGTAGCATGTGAAATGACCAAAATACCCTTGACTGTCCATGAAACCTGTTTCACGCCTAGAATTCTGTTTTCGTGTAGTTTTCCATTTTGATAATGAAAATGTATGATTTGGTCTTGGAGGTCTTCATAAGAAATGTAGGGTTGTGTTTTAGCTTCGAAACACCATAAGATACACTTCAATCGGACTTCGGTAGCCTGAGTTATTGCTGTTTAACAATTGTGCGGTTAGCCAACCTGTTTGTGAGATTCTGGTTTCGTATATTTCAATTTTGACCTAGATACATTGCAAACTGGACTGGGGGGCCTTCTTCAACATTGTAGCCCTTTCTCTTAGCTTCAAAATGGTGTACATTGCACCTCAATCCGACTAGTGTCACTTCAGTTGTGTTAGTTCCGCTAAACAACAGCAAATGTGCCTTTTGTTTTCTAACCTAAACGTCATTTCCGTACTTATTATTTGCTTGATTTTTGTCCTTGTATTATCTTGAGCCTATTGAATGGCTATTGAAATTAAATTGTTGTGTGTGTACCATAAATGGCTGGAAATAGGAAAATACAAAGGGCGTGCTGCCCAAATTTTCGCTCGAGAGCTAAGTTTCTATTTGAACTTGTATATTTTTCGTTTGGCAAATACTATGACCATTTTCCATCTTAAAACATGATACCTTCTCCATTTGAACCTTCAAATGTTTATTTACTACGTCATACCAAAATATAGAGGTATGACCTAAGGTTTTCTCAGTCAAGCATGTAGGCCATAATACCTACTTGAATGTATATTGATTTTGAACCACATAAACGATTCCGAAAAATAATATTTCTGAGCCTATCTAGTTAGATTCCGACTTGACTTGGATTCAAGTGTTTTCCATTGGAACTGTTATAACCCTTTGAGTTCGGTTTATGACACCCTAGTTGTTTCCGTCCACAGATCCAAATGGCTTTATTTTCACTTTAAAGTCACCTTTATCTGTTTTACTCATAACTAGTCGAGTTCCTTGATTCCACTTACTTGTTTTGCTAGATGAATTGTAATATTCTTTCTCGTCGAATCATAGGTTTTCTCGGTGACCGAGGGTAAGATCCGATAGGACATTTTGGACGTTATTTTACATAATTCGGTGAGTGTTCCTTGTTTACTATATTTTCTTGACTTCATGACTTGTATTATTGTTTGATAACGTGTTAAGTGCTTTCAATGATTTCCAAAATGAGTTTTCTAGGCGGATGTATACTTTATCGCACCCGACCTAAATAAATGTGAAATTTTCAAAGATTGAATGATTGGAACGTTACTTGTGCATGAATGTAAGCCTTTTGGCTGAACTGGGCCCTGCCCCTTGTTATCGATCGACTCGAGCCAGAAGCAGACTCGGTCGGGCGATTTGGTGACCTGGGTGAACGTTTGGTATACTCGAGTATTACCTTGTAGGTTGGTGGAGGTTGGTGGAGCCTGGCCAATGTCCAGGAAGGGTTGAATGAAATGAACGAACGAACGAACGAGGGTTTTATTGATAAATGAAAAATGCATTTTCAAACGAATGAAGGAATAAGGGGAATGATAGGAGAACGAACGAATGAACGAACGTATCCTTTTCATGTGTGACTTATTGTAAATGTGGTAAATGTTTCTTGACTTATTGTTTGATTTATGGCTTGATCCTATGTTCGGAACCTCACTGAGCTTTTAACTCATCCTTTTAGTTTTGTTTTCCTTAACAGGGGAAGGCGAGCAGGGGCGAGAGCTCTGTATTGACTGGTTGGGTCTAGTTTTGGTTTTGTTTTGGTTCTCGCCCTGGTGCTTGGCACGGGCTAGTTGTATGGTGACTTGAGAACTTTTGTATTCTCGACGGTTGTACTTCTTTCTGAGATAGCAATGTATATAAGTTTTGTTTTAAGTTTGGATCCTCATTTTGCTCTTTCTTGTGGTTCTATTTCCGATTTGTGTGAGTGAACGACTGAGTCCCGGCGAGAGTTGGGCAGGCGATCCGCTGAACCCTCTGGTTCGCCTAAGGGGAAAGTGGAGCTGTCACAGATTTGGTTGTTGATGTCTTCTTAAGAAATATAGCCTGGTATCTTAGCTTTCGGATGGCTTTGGAATTACTTGAATTGGACTTAGGTAGCCTGAATTATGGTTATTTAACTAGAATGCGGTTTGTTAACCTGTTTTTGCCGTTCTAGTGTAGTACATTGAACTTTTGACCTAGTTGCACTACAAACTGGACTGAGTGGCCTTCTTCAACATTGTATCCCTTTCTTTTAGCTTCGAAACAGTGTATTTTGTACATCCATCCGATAATCGTAGTGCTAGTGGTGCCAAAACCGCTAAATGATGTCAAAAACTGTTTTTAGGGTTTAGATCTTAACTTCCATTTCCGGATTTCCCTAGTTTACTCTAGTACTTATACGTTCTTATGGAGCCTTATTTTGGTAGTATGTGGAAGTGGTTTATGACTTGTAATCGAGTCTTATTGTGCTTATTTGAATGTTTTAGGACGTGACGGTGGTTCAAGACGCTCTTTGGGCGGAAGTGTATGAAATATCATTTGCTTGCTTGGTGAGTGTACTACTCACTTGTTTGTTACTATGTGGCTTTGCTATACTTGAAATCGATGATTTGATGGCTTAATTACATTGTTGACCTTGATTGAGGTGAGGGTGTACTTGATCACTCTCACCCTTTTATTATCTATGACTGTTTACTGTACAATTGAGTGATACACGCCAATACTTGATGTGGTGTCGTTTGGACGAGTATCCAACGACCATTACTGTTACTACTGAACTCAACCCCATTGGTAGTCGATTGAATCGAGCCGGCGAGGGTTTGGTCGTGAAAATTGACGAGCCATGGGGACTGTTATAAGGAATCATTGAGTATGAGACTCTTGGCCCCGGTATACTCGAGTATTACCAAATTTCTACTGTTTGGAGTTCGGGCCCGGTAGGGGTATGTTGGGTGGAAGGAATGGAAGTCAAGTGGAGCCTACGGTTGGTTACTCTTAAACATTGACGGAGGGTCAATGAAATCCGATCAAGTTTGCAAGCGAGGAAAGGGGCTCTTGAGAGCCGTCTGTATCCTTTTATTAACACTATTGATGTGTGTTCTTGGCTTACTTTTGATGAATTGGAATGAAAAGCTTTATGCTTATATGAACTTTGCTGCTTAAGTGATAGTATCTCACTGGGCGTAAGCTCACTCTGTTCCTTTTGTTTTCCTTGCAGGAATTTGAATATTTTTGGAATGGCTTTGATAGTTGGTTGCTGAGTTGAGCTAGTTGTGCATACATTTTGTATAGCTCCTCGAAGAATAAAACCCTAGATGTACTTTGACTGTTCCCTCTTTTGAATTGTAAGATTTAAATCGCACATGTGTAAATGGGATTGGAAACTTTTGTATGCTATTTTGGTATGTATATGCTAAATTTCAAGTGGTATGGGTTTGATTGGTGTTTGGTTGGATTTTGGACAGGTTCGGATTTCAAACGGTGAGAGAAAAAAAAAATTGGAGGCAAAGGATAGGGTCGAATCCAGCCAAGAATCCGTCCAGAAATTGGCCGGATTGCCCTAGGATTTTTGGGAAATCCGGCCTTGCTCTCTGGCCAGTATCCGGCCGGATTCTGACGTGTCGGTTACTGTTCATGTTCGGCTCCGATTTTCATTTTTTTTATTTTGTGATTTTGACTTGTTTATGCGCGCGTGTATGTTCCGAAATATTTGAGACACCTTTGAACTGTCCCGTTTGTCCTGGCGAGAGTTGGGCAGGCAGTCCGCTAATCCCTTTGGTTCGCCTTAGGGGAAGGTAGGGCCGTCACAATATTCATCATCAAGGTCTAAAATAGTATGATTCATTTCCTTGTAAATAACTGCACTTGGACAGGATTGGAATTGGTTGTTTATCAAGTGACAAGGTCTATGGAAATGGAAAATCACATATTTAGACTGGGTTGAGAATAGTCCAGACCAATATGTTAATGGTCGAAACCATTGTAAAAAGATCTGAAGATTTAGATTTAAAGGCTAATTAAAGAAGGGTGACTGAAATTCCATAAGGATATGATATTGATGGCAAAGGCACAAAAAATACCATAGCAGTGGTTTTGGAAATTCATCATGTCTTGCAATGAAAATTTGACAGAAAGGGTATTCAGGATTGGTTGACTGCTACTATAGATATTTCTTATGAAATTCTTAATTGGCAGACAGAGAATTCTTTGGTCCAGAATATAGCTCTAATTGATCCTCCATATGAACTAAATACTTCTAGTTCATATTGATTATGGATTCTTTCAATATCTTCTTTTTCCCATGGATAAGGAATTTGGTGAATGTCTGGTGGTTCAGAAGAGACAGGTGAATACATTAGACAGGATAAAACTTGGGTTGACAAGGCTTGTTGAGACAATGGTTCTTTTCTTGAAAAGAAATCAGCAACAATATTCCTTTTTCCTTTGATGTTTTTTTCATCAAAAGAGTATTGTGAAAACTATGCTGACCATCTAAGCAATTGTGGGTTTGGGACAAGGTTTTGTTTGAAATGTAGCATTTTAGGAAATTATCCCATATCCATTTCAACCAAGAAATGATGAGATATAAGGAAGAAAGAGAATTTCTTTATACCTTTTTTTACTGCAAGAATCTCCTTGAAAGTGGAATGGTAATGTTGTTCAGAAACTTTGAACTTTCCACTAGCAAATCCACAACAATGCTTTGTCCCCTGTTCATCTTCTTCAAGAAGTACTACTCCCCAATATTTATCACTGGCATCAGTTTGCAAGATCCTTTTCCCATCAGAAGGGATATGAAGTGTAGGAAGATTTTGGAGTTCCTTTTTCAGGATTTGGATTGCTTGGGTTTGTGAAGATACCCAAAGAGGGGGTTTCTTTTTGAGCATTTTAGTTAGAGGACTTCAAGATAAAAGTCCCTTGAACTTTTGAAAGCCCAAAGGAGAGAGGTTGTTGTGTTCGGGAATACCTTCAAGAGAGCAAAATATCATTTTGATATGGGGATTCTATTCTACTCTGGTATTTGGTATCAGAGCCAACCCTGGTGAAATCTTTCCTACTTTTGCCCTTTTATTTTCATATATGAACCATCCTCATTATGACCCTTACCCAGGTTTACATCTCATAAATCAACATGACGAGCTTATGGTAATTATGATGCATGGTATCAACATGTGCGTAAAACTATTAGTATAAATTGTGGTATTCCCTTATTTGATTCTATAGTAATTATAGTAAGCAAGAGTGTTTAGATAGGATAGTATCTTTGCAAAATTCCATACAAGAATTTTCCTAGTATCTTCATCCTTGGTCCTATAGTATTGTTAGTAGACAAGTAAGGATAGATCTTTTATATCATCGTATTTCTGTTATTTCTTCAGAGGAGCGTGTACTAGAAGATATCAAAAAATCCAAAAAGAAGGTTGTTATTAATAATGATTTAAGTGTTACTCCTTTTAGTCTATGGCTTCTTCTTCTAAGTCTTCCTCTATTACTACTGATAGTGGTTTAGAAATTAAAACAGTACATAGTAATAAGTTAGATTATTTGTATGAAGTTTCTATTGAACCAGAGGTGGTTAACCCTACCTCTATTCCTACTATTAATCCTTACAGTGCTTATGGTAAACAATCTTTTTCCCCTACTCGTGTGATTAAATCATTAATCAGAGCACATCCAAAAGGGGTTAAAGAATACATTCAAGCATCAAAGGTTGACCAACATCCAATTCCTGCCACTAGAAAGGAACAATTCATAACTTTGCATATTCCCAATGATTTCCCTATGCAATGGAAACAGCAGGGTTATTCAGGATTTCCCTATCATTCCATGGAAGGAAAGGACTCCCAGTAGTGGCTCGAATAGCACTACTGGACACCAGATTCAAACAATACCAGCATGCTTGTATAGCAACAACAGAAACTACACTTAATGCTGGAACTGTCTTTGTCACTCTCTTTCCAAATTTTAACATGTCTCTGGTAGATCCCCATCTGCTTGAAGCTCTTAAAGTGCAGGTACAAATAATTGGAGTTGAACAGGTTTCAGATGCAATTGCAGCCACCTTTCATTACCAGATGGTCTATCGTGTGCAGAATCATGCTCTTGACCTAGCCATTCCAGGTGGAGAAAATGCTCTTTTAATAAGAGTAGATGAAAAGAATGGTGCATCTTCCACCCATGTTCCACGACAAATCTCAAAGCAAGAGCTGATCCAATTATTACCAAATGATTGGATTACTGATTATGAGGAATTGCACACCCAAGCCAATGAGCCTCTTGAATCATCTAATTCAAGGATTGCTCATACTAAAGAAGGGAGAACATCAATTTCATTTGATCATTCTCATTTAAAAGGTCTAACTTCAAAGACTCATCCTCCTTCTATTATGTGTGTTCAGGTCCCTATGTATTATCCATCAGAATTTGAGAAACAATGGAAAATACATGATGATCATCCTCAAAATCTACAGCAAGTACACCGCAGTCAAGATATTATTCAATATTTTGACAAAGAAGGACTTCCAATCTCGTGGTTCCAAGATCCCATCTCTGGTCATGTTTATTTTGATGTCTGCAATGTTTGTGAGGAATGCCAGATGGAAAATATTCTTGGTTCTGAATTACCAGACTTATCTCGAAGAAAAAAATCAAGGTTCCAACAGGTTGAACCTTGACTTTGCAAGCCAGAGCTGGATCCACAAGATCCAGACACAAATAATTTTATGTCCTAGAGAAGTAAGTTTAATGGCTACCAAATTCCCTCTGATTGGGTTTCCAATTCATCCAAAAATTTCAATTCATCCAAAAATTTTCCTCCTCCAAAAAAGGATCTTCATCCTTATTACCAAAAATGTCTTGACATTCTGGAGAAAGAGGCAAAGCAGCTTAAACAAGAATGGAAACCAAAATCTTTTTGTAACCCAGAACCATTAATTCCAGTTCATACTCCTCAGGTCCAAGAATGTTTCATGTTTAGTGAAGCAAATTTTCCTAAACTAGAAACCTTCAACAAAAATGGTTCTAGGCATACCCCAAAAATCCAAAATGTAGCCCAACAGTTCTTCCAAGTGGAGAAACTGTTAGATCAAATCCCACAGAAGATGTCTTGAATTGGCAAACTGAGAATTCCCTTGTTCAGAATGCGGCTCTTATATCTATCCACAAGGATGTTTCTGCCGTAAAAGGTAAAGTTGATCAGATTGATAATACTGTGATAACTCAACAATCTCAGGTATTTCATATGATTGAAGTTTTTGAAAAAAGACTTCAAGAACTGAAATATATTATGCCATCAGATCTATCTTCTTTAGCTGATTTTATTTTAAATAAAGAAAAGGAAACAAAATTCATCCAAAATCAGCTACAGGTCCTAAGAACAACAGGACAAGTCCCTACATATGATGTAGGACCAAGTACACCTTCCCCAAAGGTAAGCTCGATGTATGGGGCAACACCCTTAAGAATTGGCCTACCCCTTTCTATTTTGCTGGTATAACTACTCCATCCCCATCTCTATATTTTCCAGAATCTCAGCCACAGTCAATAAAACCTTTTGATATCGCAGCAACTCTACGAGAATATCGCAGAAACAAACAAATTCAGAAGGATGCTGAGATAGCAAAGAAACTCGCTGAAAAGGAACAAAGGAAAACTGAAGCTGAAAGAGAAAGGAAGGAGAAACAAGTTGTGTCTGAACAACCGTCATCTTTCCAACAGGAGCCTCCATCCTCATTAATGTTTAGTACTTATACTAATCCTGTTTTCTCTGTTGAACAGGAAAGAAGAGCAAATGAGGCCACCAGAATCTATGACAATCCCTTGTCATCAGCATTAGAAGAACTTCATGATAATTCAGTTCCATACATCTCAACATATACTGAATATCAAGAAGACTCCTCTAAAGACACCAATTCCTCTGAAGAATTTTTGAAAACTAATCAAGATTCTACAGGTGATTCAAGTTCTTCTGAACAGTCATCTGATGAGGAAGGAGAAGATATTCCTCAGATTCATATGGCTGAACCTGAGCCTGAGATAGTTGAACCGGATGATGATGAAGAAGGAGAGGGAGAACCATCATATGATAGACCACAAAGAGCTACTTTTCCAAAATCAAAGGGAGTACCTCTCTATTTACAATTGATAATATTCCACCTGAAAAATGGGAAGCAAAATTCCAAGAATTTCATGCCTGGATGCTTGCTCAAAATCTTACTGAGGAATCTCACTTTGCAATCTTATCCATTTTTACAGGTCATTTGGCTGGAACTCTCAAAGACTGGTGGACATCTATTGGTGATGTAGATAAAATGACAAGATTTTATGGAGAATATTCATATCTTGCACCTAACATTCATTGGAAATGTTAGGGAAACTCAGGAGACAAAGAGAAAGGAATTTTTTCAAATGAAATGTTTATCTTATGATCGAAGAGATCTAAATAAACATTTTAAAAGATGATTAAATTGTTTTACTCTCTTGGTGCAGATATCAATCTCAAACAGCCTTTTATCAGTTCACTACCAAACCACTTGCAGATGGAGCGAAAATGTATATCCATAATAAATATGGATCTATATTAAATCTTACCATTGGACAAATCAAACAAGCAGTTTTCTTATCCCTTGATGACCTTTGTCACAAAAGGAAGGTTATTCGAGAATATCTTAAAGGAGATGTTTGTTTGGATCAAGCCTGCAAGAATCCAGAATTGATTACTAAAGGCAAATGTCAAGCCTGTACTCCATCTCGTAGAAGAAAAGGATTTAGAAAGTTCAAGAGATTCAAGAGTTTCAACAAGACCTATAAGAACTTTCCCAAACAATCTTTTAGGAAGAAATGGAGATATTTTAGACGAAAGTCTAAAAGGTTTAGAGACGCTAAAGGCAACAAATGCTTTATTTGTGGAAAACCAGGGCATTTTGCAAAAAATTGTCCTCAAAACCAAAAGGGAGTAAAATTAATTTCAGAAATTCAAAATGAGCTTCATTTTCAAATATCTGACTTGGAATCTGAATTTTCTGAACAGGAGGAACCGACTGATTCTACTCTCTTGGCTTTACAAGTTCCAGAAGAAATCTTGAGCATCGGTCTTGTTGCTTTGACTCATCAAGAGGAAGATGAGAAGGAAGTTTATCCACAAACTCTCATACATATTTTATTGGATAATTACTCTAAACCTATTCCTCTTATTGCATTTTTTGACACAGGAGCTCATACATCCATTATGAGAAAAGACATCTTACCAGATTCATATTGGATTTCAGAAGTCAATAAGTTTCGAGGAGCTGATGGGAATCTATTTGAAACAAATTTTATCACAAAAAACCCCATTACCCTCAAACTTCTCCCAGACTGTATTGTTACTTCAAAATTTTTGGGAGCAAATTTCACTGGTAAGGATTTACTGTTAGGATTTGATCTTTATAAACAAAACAAGTATCTTATTACAGGACAAGGGATAAAGTCCAAAAAGTTTTTTAAACCTTTTATCGATATCCCTAAACTGTATTTTGATACAAGAAGATAGTTTTCAAAAAGATCAACTCCAACAAATCCGGACTCAGATAATTCAAGAGTCATGCTCATTAAATCATCAAGAGTTTTTACAAAAATGTGACCATCCCTTATGGGAAAACCCTGATTTTTATATCCGACTTCATTTCAAAAAGAATGAGGATATAAATCCCACAAAAGCTAGTCATTCAGGAATGAATCCTGATGATGCAAGGCTTGCAGAACAAGAATGACAGGAACTTATTGAGACTATTGAGACTTATTCAGGAACTTATTGACGTTTGGACTTATTGAGACCTCACATGGGCATGCCAAGCATTTTATGTGAATAAAAGATCTGAGCAGGTAAGAGGAAAGATGAGACTGGTAATTAATTGTCAGCCTCTCAATATTTTCCTACTTGATGATAAATTTCCAATTCCCAATCGATTTACTTTTTTTTCCCAGATATCAAAAGCAAAATGGTTTTCCAAATTTGATTTGAAATCTGGATTTTGGCAATTGGGAATTCATCCTGAAGATAGGCACAAAACTGGTTTTTGCATTCCTAATCATCATTACCAATGGAAGGTCATGCCATTTGGATTAAAAACGGCACCTTCTCTTTTCCAAAAAGCGATGATAAGGATTTTCTAGCCTATCTTACATTCTGCACTCATCTATATTGATGATATACTTCTTTTCAGCAATATCTTTGAAGAACATCTCGCATTGCTTAAAGATTTTCATAACCTTGTTAAGCAATATGGGATTATGCTCTCTGAAAAGAAAATGATTTTAGCACAACAAGAAATTTCTTTCCTTGGCATGAAAATTGCTAAAGGAAAATGTACCCCTGAACAACATGTTGGACAATCTGTCAAAGATTTCCCTGAGGAAAATCTTACAAAAACACAAGTTCAGCAATTTCTTGGTATTGTTAACTATGTCCGGGAATTCATTCCCAAAGTTTCAAAGCATATTAGTCCTTTGACTAAAATGCTCAAAAAGAAACCCCCTCTTTGGGGATCTTCACAAACCCAAGCAATCCAAATCCTGAAAAAGGAACTCCAAAATCTTCCTACACTTCATATCCCTTCTGATGGGAAAAGGATCTTGCAAACTGATGCTAGTGATAAATATTGGGGAGCAGTACTTCTTGAAGAAGATGAACAGGGGACAAAGCATTGTTGTGGATTTGCTAGTGGAAAGTTCAAAGTTTCTGAACAACATTACCATTCCACTTTCAAGGAGATTCTTGCAGTAAAAAATGGTATAAAGAAATTCTCTTTCTTCCTTATATTTCATCATTTCTTGGTTGAAATGGATATGGGATCATTTCCTAAGATGCTGCATTTCAAACAAAACCTTGTCCCAAACCCACAATTGCTTAGATGGTCAGCATGGTTTTCACAATACTCTTTTGATGTAAAAAACATCAAAGGAAAAAGGAATATTGTTGCTGATTTCTTTTCAAGAAAAGAACCCTTGTCTCAACAAGCCTTGTCAACCCAAGTTTTATCCTATCTAATGTTTTCACCTGTCTCTTCTGAACCACCAGACATTCACCAAATTCCTTATCCATGGGAAAAAGAAGATATTGAAAGAATCCGTAATCAATATGAACTAGAAGTATTTAGTTCATATGGAGGATCAATTTTAAATCACTTTGGAACCAATCCTGAATACCCTTTCTGTCAAATTTTCATTGCAAGACATGAAGGCCCAGAGAAGAGAAAGGCCGTTGTCATGTTCGGGAATACTTTCAAGGAGCAAGTTATTTCACTGAAATGGAATCTAAGCAGGCACTCTGGTATTTGGTATCAGAGCCATACCCAGGGGAGAAACAGTAATACCAACCAGTTACATTTTCAAATTTTTTATGAATATTATTAGTGAATATTATTCCAATATGCAATGGTTAGAATTACATAACAATTACTATGCTTGGTATGAACATATTCGTGATCGTATTTTTGAAGGTAATCATTGGTGTGCCTATGATAATTTTACTAAAGAAAATTGTTTGATGTTCATAGATATTTATGAAAAAGAACAAAAAGATGCTACTGAGTTTTTACATCCTATGTCTTATACTGTAGTCAATAGACAAGTTAGAATTGATTTACTTTATCATCGTTTATTTGTTATTATGTGTGAAGAAAGTGAATAAATAATAATATAGCTTTGTTATATTTTATGGCTTCATCAAGCTCAACTGCTGTATCTATTCCTAATGGTCTGTCATTAAATAAAGTTAATAGCAGTAAATTAGATTACCTGTATGAAGTATCTATTGACCAGAGATGGTTAATCCTACCTGGTTACCTCTTATTAATCCTTATACTGTTTTTGCTAAAAAGTCTTTTTCTCCTTCACGGGTAATAAAATCGTTAATCCAATATCATCCAAAAGGAGTTAAGGAATATATCCAAGCCTCTAAAATTGATCAACATCCAATCCCTGCAACAAAAAAGGAACAGTTCATAACTCTGCACATTCCAGATGATTTTCCTTTGCAGTGGAGGCAACAGGGATATACCCATATGCATTTCGGGGCTATTAGGATCTCCTTATCATACCATGGACGAAAAGGACTTCCTGTAGTGGCTCGTGTAACTCTACTGGACACTCGATTTACACAATATCAGCATGCTTGTATTGTAACTGTTGAAACAACTCTAAATGCTGGAACTGTGTTTGTTACTCTTTTCCCTAATTTCAATATGTCTTTAGCAGATCCCCATCTGCTTGATGCTTTAAAAGTACAGGTTCAAATTGTTGGGGCAGATCAAGTTCAAGATGCAATAGCAGCAACTCTTCATTATCAGATGGTGTACAAAGTCCAGAATCATGCTCTTGATCTGAAAGTTCTTGGAAGTGAGGATGCTCTTCTTATTCAAGTTGATGAGAAGAATTCGACTTCATGCATACATGTTCCAAGACAGATTTCTAAATCAGATCTAGTCCAATTATTGCCCAATAGTTGGATTACTGAATATGAACAATTACACACCCAAGCCAATGAACCTCTTGAGTCAGTCAATTCAAAAATCACAAAGACAATTGAAGGGAGAACTTCTATCTCTTTTGATCATTCTCATTTAAAGTCCTCCTTAAAAACACTTCCTTCTATTATGCTTGCAGAACTTCCGTTAAAGTTGCCAGCTAAGGAAGGAAAGTTATGGGGCCATTATGAAGAAAATTGCCAGAAAGGATTTCTCCAAGATATCATTGATCATTTTAATGATAATGGAGAACCAATTTATCATTTTCAAGATCCAATATCTGGCCATATATATTTTGATACTTGTACAAGGTGTGAAGAATGTTATTGGGCAGAACAGCTTGAGTTAGATGTCTCTGAAATTTCTTTTAAAAAGAAATCTAAACTAGTTGACCCTCAGCCCTTCGAACCTCGCCCTTGCAAGTCTGATCCAAAGCCACAAAATCCTGATGCAGACAATTTTCAGGCAACCCGAAGTGGTTTTGATGGTTATCAAATTCCTTCTAACTGGGTATACCACGTACCCACAAAAAAGAAGATCTTGCATCCCTACTATCAAAAGTGTCTGGATATTTTAGACAGAGAAGCAAGAGTTCAATCAAAGAAGGTTCAGAAGGAATCCAAACTGTTACCTAAGATACCTGAGATCAGCTCTCAACCCATTCCTTGTTTTATGTTTCAGGAAGCTGATTTTCCATGTTTGGAATCGTTTGTTAAAAATGGTTCTAAACATACCCCAAAAATCCAAAATGTTGCCCCTGTTATTTTACCAACTGGAGAAACTGCTACTACAAATATTTCTTATGAAATTCTTAATTGTCAGACAGAGAATTCTTTGGTTCAGAATTCAGCCCTCACCTCCATCCATCAGAATGTCTCAGCAGTATCCCAACAGGTAAGTACACTTGGTACTTTTGTCAATCATTTGGATACTTTCGTAAATTCCCAAAAGGAAGAGGTATCAAAAATGATTAGTGTTCTTGAGAAAAGGCTTGCCAGTCTTAAATATGATTCACCTTTGAATGCATCTTCTCTAGCAAATTTTGTTTTAAATCAAGAGAAAGAAACTGCGTTTCTTCAAAAACAAATTGCTGTTTTAAAAACTACAGGTGAAATTCCAAAATATGAGATTGGACCTTTAGAACCTCCTCCACAGGTAAGTCCAGGATTTGGAGCCATTCCTTTAAGGGATTGGCCTACATCATTCTACTTTGGAAATAGGTAAGTCCAGGATATGGAGCCATTCCTTTAAGGGATTGGCCTACATCATTCTACTTTAGAAATATGACCACCCTAACCCTTTGATATTGCTGAAGTTCTTCGTGAATATCGAAGGAAAAAGAAAGCTCAGGCAAAGAAAGAAAAAGACGATCAGAAAACTGAAGCTAAACAAATGATGCAAGAGGAAGAAAGGCAGAGAAAACAAAAGCAGATTGTAACAGAAACCTCTTTAATGTATACTGTACAATCTAATCCTATTTTTCTGCTCAACAAGAACAAAAGGCAACCGAAGCTACTATAGTTTATGAAAATCCTTTATCTTCTATGTTAGAGGATCTTCATCAACAATCAATCCCCTGCCTTACCACTTCTAAAGTTGATGACAATATGGAATCTCAACCTTCCGAGTCAGACGAACAAAATAATATTTCTGAAGAAGAAGATTCTTCCAAATCTACATCAGATTATGAGTCCCCAGACTCTATAAGTTTTTCTGATGAAGATGGGGAAAAGAATCCTCTTATCCTTATGAATTCAGAAGTTGTTGAAGAACCTGAATCCAGAGAAGAAAAAGAAACCTCAACGGCCAGACCTATAAGACAAGATTTTCCAAAAATAAAGGGAGTACAATTATTTTCAATTGATGATATTCCTGCCGGAAAATGGGAAGCTAAATTCCAAGAATTTCATGCTTGGATGACTGCTCAAAATCTTCATGAAGAATCTCATTTTGAAATTTTATCCACCTTTACTGCTCATTTTTCAGGATTCTAAAAGATTGGTGGACGAGCCTTGGTGATGCTGACAAAATGACTTTCTTAACTCGGCAAGATTTTTCAGAAAACATAAACATCCTTCATTTGATGTTTATTGGGGATGTCAAAGAAAGCCGTGAAACCAAGCGAAAAGAGTTTTTTCAGATGAAATGTTTATCTTATGATAGGAGAGATATAAATAAGTATTTCAAAAGAATGACTAAACTTTTTTATATTCTTGGTGCAGATATTAATCTCAAACAAGCATTTATTAGTTCTCTACCAAAGTCACTTGCTGAAGGAGCTGGAATATATATATCCATAATAAATATGGATCTATCCTTAATCTCACAACAGGACAATTGAGGCAGGCAGTTTTATTAGCTCTTGATGATCTATGTCACAACAGAAAGGTTATTCGAGAATATCTCAAAGGAGATGTTTGTCTTGATCAAGCTTGCAAGAAACCCGAGCTCATTATCAAAGGAAAGTGCAAAGCTTGTGGACCATTTAAAAGAAGGAAAAAGTTTAAAAGATTTAAGACATTCAGCAAGAGTTATAAACAATTTTTGAAAAGACCTTCTAGGAAAAGATGGAGATTTTTCATGAGAAGAACTAAACAGTTCAGAGGAAAGAAAGGATCCAAATGCTTTGTTTGTGGAAAGCCTGGACATTTTTCAAAAAATTGTCCCCAAAATCAAAAGGGAGTACATCTTATTTCAGAAATTCAGAATGAGTTTAATTTACAATTTTCTGATTTAGAATCTGAATTTTCTGAACAGGAAGAGCAAACTGACTCTACTCTTTTGGCTTTACAAGTTCCAGAAATCCTTATGGCAAGGCCAAAAGAAATGGGAAAAAGGCCAATATATCCTCAGGCACTTGTTCATCTTCTTATGGACAAGTACTCTACGCCTATTCCATTAATTGCTTTTTTCGACACTGGTGCTTCTTTATCCATCATGAAAAAAGACGTTTTACCTGGCCATTTTTGGACCTCCTATGAAAAAGAATTTACAGGAGCTGATGGGAAATCTTTTTATACTGATTTCATTACAAAAAATCCCATTACTCTCAAGATTCTTCCAGATTGTGTTATCACTACCCAATTCTTAGGAGCTAATCTTGATTCAGGAAAAGATCTTTTGCTTGGCTTTGATGTTTACAGAGAGGACAAATTTTTTATTACAGCTAGAGGGATTAGATCAAAAAAGTTTTTTAAAACTTTCATAGAAATCCCTAATCTTTATCTTATAGAGAATGAAACCTCTATCTCTTTAGAAGAAAGACTCGAGATTTCGTGAAAAAATTATCAAAGAGTCTTGTGCTTCTAACCATCAGGAATTTCTAAAGAAATGTGATCATCCATTGTAGGAAAATTCTGATTTTTATATCCATCTTCCTTTCAAAAAGAATGAGGATATCAATCCTACTAAAGCCAGTCATTTTCGTATGAATCCTGAAGACACTCAACTTGCTGATCAAGAGTGTCAGGAACTTTTAAAATATGGACTAATTGAGATTTTTGATTCTCAATGGGCATGTCAAGCTTTTTATGTCAACAAGAGATCAGAACAGGTAAGAGGGAAAATGAGGTTGGTAATTAATTATCAACCCCTTAACATTTTCCTGCTTGATGATAAATTCCCTATTCCCAACAGATTTACACTTTTCACTCAAATTGCGAAAGCAAAATGGTTTTCAAAATTTGATCTGAAATCTGGGTTTTGGCAATTAGGAATTTATCCAGAAGATAGGCACAAAACTGGATTTTGTATTCCCAATCATCATTATCAATGGAAGGTGATGCCTTTTGGCCTCAAAACGGCACCATCACTTTTTCAAAAAGCCATGATAAAGATTTTCCATCCTATCTTACATACTGCACTCATCTATATTGATGATATTCTTCTTTTCAGCCATTCTTTGAATGAGCATATCAGATTGCTTAATCAATTCCATGATTTGGTAAAGCAATATGGTATAATGATTTCTGAAAAGAAAATGATTTTGGCAACAAACGAAATTTCATTTCTAGGAATGAAAATTTCTAATGGAACTTGTACACCTGAACAACATGTTGGACAATCTGTTAAAGATTTTCCCGAAGAAAATTTGACAAAACAACAGGTACAACAGTTTCTTGGTGTTATCAATTATGTGAGGGAATTCATTCCCAAAGCTTCAAAGCATATTAGTCCTTTGACTAAAATGCTAAAGAAAGATCCTCCTCCTTGGGGATTATCTCAGACAAAAGCAATCCAGAAGTTGAAGGAAATCCTTTCGGGACTTGCTACTTTGTTTATTCCTTCTACTGGGAAAAAGATTCTGCAAACAGATGCCAGTGACAAATACTGGGGGCTATTTTGCTTGAAGAAGACCTCAATGGGAAAAGACATTGCTGTGAATTTGCTAGTGGAAGATTCAAAATAGCTGAACAACATTATCATTCCACATTCAAGGAGATACTTGCGGTAAGGAATGGAATAAAGAAATTCTCTTTCTTCCTCATCTCTCAACAATTTTTGGTTGAAATGGATATGGGATCATTTCCTAAAATGCTGCATTTTAAACAAAAGACCATCCCACACCCTTAACTCCTTCAATGGGCAGCCTGGTTTTCCCAATATTCCTTTGATGTTAAACACATTAAAGGGAAAACAAACATTGTTGCTGACTTCTTTTCAAGGAAAGAACCTTTACCTCAACAAGTCTTACCACAAAAAGCCTTAACTTGTTTTATGTTTACCCTAGTCCAGGATCATCCGCCAGATATTTATGAAATATCTTATCCATGGGAAAAAGAAAATATTGAAAGGATTAGAAACCAATATGAACTTGAACTTTTTCGTTCATATGGTGGTTCAATACTCAGTCCCTTTGGCACTAATCCTGAATATCCTTTTTGTCAAATCTTTATTGCCAGTCCTACTGAATTTCCAAAAGAATTATTATGGTATTTTTGGTGCTTGTGTCACCAACACCATATTTTGATGGAATTTCAGAGTCCATTTTTCAATAGACCATTGGTCCAGAATCTTAAACAATTTCTTCAATGGTTTAAACCCTTGTCTTATTGGAAAAACCTGTTTGCTACAAATCCAAAGCATCTACTCCTCCATTTCCATCTCCTTTGTCACCTCATAAATAACCAGGTTCAAGCCCTATCCAATGTAGTTATTTATAGGGAATTGTCTCATACTATTTTAGACCAAGAAATTGAGTATAGAGAAGCTCAGAGATACATATTCCAGGAGAACAGATGCATTCCTCCTGAAATTTGGCCAGGACCTCATGGATCATGGAATTATCAAAGTTCTCATCCTTATTGGACCCAAATCCGCAGGGCTAAAAAAGAATGGATTAATAAAATGAATTCAACAGAATTTCAAGATTCCCAGATACCTGAAACTCATAACCTAGGATCTTCCAGTATACAAAAACCAATCTACAAATACCGTCTAGAATGGAAAAGCATTGAAAATAGAAGAAGGAATAAAAAGAGCCACGAAGACTGGATTGAACAAATGAACATCACTGATCCAGATTTTACTCCTTCTGACACCCCAGAAGAAGACTGGACAATTTGAAGACACAGGGACCCATGTGCTTGCCACAATTTGGACATGGGCTTTATCCTTTATGAAAAGACAAATTACTATTACAAGAGTCAATTAGCTGTTCAAATAACCAAAGGTCGTTTACCCTTTGAAGTCTGTAAAAGGTATCTTTTCAGGGTGCCAAGAGTCAAGTTGTCTTTTAGATTTTGGAAGGGTTACTTATCAGTTGAAAGGATCATCAAGTCTTGTATAAAAAATCTACCAATAAACTTTTCAGTGTGTTTCTCAATTGTCTGGCTAAACCTTTTTGGTTTTCTTCCCTGGGAAGGCCGAGATCCTCATAACTGCGTGTTGCTTAGACTATCATAGCTTTGGTATAAACTGCTCTTCTGATAACAGTCCCTTGAACGTTTGAAGGCCCAGAGAAGAGAAAGGCCGTTGTGATGTTCGGGAATACTTTCAAGGAGCAAGTTTGATGCGATTGAGCACGAGACCCAAAGTGTACAAGTAGACCCTGTGAAGGTGCCCCTAGGCCCAGTGACACGAGCACGAGCTAAGAGATTCAAGGAGTCCCTCCAAGCCTTGGTACGTGCCATCCAAATCCAAGAGAAACCGGCCATTGAAGGAATTGAGTTGGAATATCCTTGCACGACTACTAAAATGCTGCTTACAATTGAAGATGCAAGTGTTCAAGCTCCAAATAGCGGGCCAAGCTGCAGTTAAGTGCCCTCGCTGAGCCGTACGGGGATCTATAGTTAGTTGGGCTAGCTTTCGGTCAAGTGGAGGCCCAAGGGCCTGGCCGAACTTTCCTTGTTATCTTTCCAGTTTATTAGGTCTTAGTCACGGCTATTAATAGCCTCAAGCCGCATGTTACATGGAGTTTTTGAGAGTATTGAATAAAATTTCCAAAATTTCGTCCATTCCTTGTGGCAAATTCCCTTAGCTTGTGAAAGCTAAGTTGAACATCCTAGAGCTGATCCTAGGCTGTTCGTGACTTATCAATCAAGCACACATACTTGATTGTGGCGTCCTCTACCGTTAAATCTGTTCTTGAGTGGTCCAAGTTCGGGTTCAACTCCATCAAATCTTCATCGTGTTCCTCTAGATCCGAAGTTGCTTCCGCGTCTCGCATCAGCTGGCATCAGAGCTGGTTAGAGGTATCACGAATATCCTTTTTTATTGTTTTTAGATCTGTTTTAGTCTTCTAAATTCGTAGCTCAAGTGCTCGGGTTTGTCAAGTCTGAAATCTGTCTTGGTTGTTTCCTTGTCAGAAATCTGTCTTTGTTGTTTAGTTGTTGTCCGAAATTTTCTGTCCAGTTTTGTCTTGTGTTTATGTTCTGTTTAAATCCAAAAAAAAAAAATCTATTGTGATGCATACCTTATTGACATTCCCTTGAGTCGTTGCTGGAATTAATTTGCTGGGATACCGAATCTGTTTGCACTTGTTTCTTGAACCTTTGTGTTGTTGCTTTGCAAAACTCGAACATCAAAACCTTATTGAGGAAGTCTTGAGCTTCTTGGATCAAAGAGGTTAATCTTGGCAGTCTTGAAACCTGAAATAAACCTTCAACCGTGTTCTTGTTTTCATGGAACTTTGATCTTGAAACCAAATCTGTCCAAGTTGTTTACGTTAATTGCTGTGAAATTCTGGTCTAAACTAGCTGGATATTGTGTGAAAACACCCCAACAGAAGTCAAAAAAAAAATTCTAAGAATGACGGCTCTAGTTTCCAATTTTTGACCAGCCTTCAAGTTTTACTAAATCTGATTCAAACTTGGACTTCCAAATCTGAACAACCTCCAATTCTTGACCAGCCTTCAAGTTTTACCAAATCTGATTCAAACTTGGACTTCCAAATCTGAACAGCCCTAGTCTTGGTCAACCTTCAAGCCACCAAATCTGATTCAAACTTGGACTTCCGAATCTGAACAACCTCCAATTCTTGACAGCCTACAAGTTTACCAAATTTGGTGCAAAATCTGACTGCAAAATCTGACCAGCCCCAAAATTTCGAATTTGAACCACTTGGGACTCCCAAATCTGACCAAACTCCCAAGGTTTCCAATCCTTGACAACCCCAAGTGTCCAAATCAGATCAAACTTTCCAATTTCCGAATCTTGAATTCTTGAATTTTCCTAAAACCGTTGGAGCAATTGTGACACCCGATTGGGCTGAGTTTTAGGTAGTAGATTGCCCATTATTTGAGCAGTATAAGGCCACCCAAAATACTCCAAAACCCTTACCAAAAAGACCACGGACCAGCAGCTCAACAAATTCCAGAAAATTGGGTTTCGGGTAGAGTTTTCTAGGATTTTCAAAATTTCAGCATTCAAGTTAATTGTCTTACTTTCTTTTGCGTCGTTAGTTATTGTCCAGCTATATTCTAAGTCTTGAGTCGTGTCTAGGTCTTCAGTCATTCAACTCCATTTATTGCTACTAGCTTGTGTGTCACTTGTTGACTAGTCAAGAACGTACACTGCGGTGACGCCTGGTTTGTTCAACTCGAGCAACAAGCAAGCCAAGGAATTGCTTGGTAAGATTATTAGAGAGTGATACACTTGAGTGAAACACGAGTGTGAGTGACCTATACATCGTATTAAAAAAAAAAGAAAAAAAAAAAGAGAGAGAGGAACTCGTTTTGTTTATTTGTTTTGCAGGTGGACTAAATATGTCTAGTGGAGTTGGTGAACAAACCATGGACATCAAACTACAGTTGGAAGCCATGATGAGGGAGTTCAAACGATTGCTTAAGAATGAAATTGAGCCATTGCATGATCGAATTGATCAGTTGGAGAACTCGAGACCTCCACCTACCCCGAGTAAGGGCAAAGAATCGGCATACTCAAACGATGAAGAGGAAGCGTTTGAGGGAAGGTACCAAAATGATCAAAGGTTCCAACGTCGAGGAGACGACACCATTAAAGGTGTCAAACTCAAGATTCCCTCATTCCAAGGCAAGTCGGATCCCGAGGCGTACTTGGAATGGGAACGAAAAATTGAGTTAGTCTATGAATGCCACACCTATACGGAGGAGCAAAAGGTGAAACTAGCAGCCGTAGAATTCACTGACTACGCCTCCATTTGGTGGGACCAACTTAGACTAAGCCGAAGGAGAAATCGTGAGAGACCTGTGGAAACTTGGGAGGAAATGAGGAGTCTGATGAGAAAAAGGTTCGTTCCGAGCTACTATAGCCGAGATCTACACCGTCGGCTACAAGCTCTCAACCAAGGGTCCATGTCAGTTGAGGATTATTACAAGGAGATGGAAATGGCCATCATGAAGGCGGATTTGCGTGAAGATGGAGAGGCCACGATGGCTCGTTTTCTACATGGATTGAGGCCCGAGATTGCTGAAGTAGTGGAACTCCAACACTGCCTCGACATGAATGAAATGCTAGAGAAGGCGGTTACAATTGAACGGCGCCTCAAGAGGAGGGGTACTGCATGACAAAGCACTACTTATCAAGCTGGAAATTGGCGCACTTCTCAACCAAAAAGGGAGGAGAAGGCCGCAGCTCCTTCTTACCCTCCAAGGCCGAATGGCCTCCCTTCCAAGGCGACGCCCAAGCCTGACTTTAAGGCTAATAATGCAGCTTCCAAACCACGTGGCCGAGACACCAAGTGCTTTAAGTGTCAAGGATTTGGCCACATCGCTTCTCAATGCCCCAGCCAAAGGACCATGTTGGTGTTGCCAAATGGGGAAATTGTATCAGATGAGGAAGAGGAGTACGAGGGGATGCCACCTCTAGAAGAGGAAGAGAATGAATCGAGTGAGGAGATACCTACGCATGAGGAGATTGGATGCCTAGTGGTTCGAAAGGTCCTCACTACTCGCGCCAAAGAGGAGGAAATGGAGGTACAACGGGACAACCTTTTCTACACAAGGTGTCATATCAAGGATAAGGTGTGTAGTGTTGTTATTGATAGTGGGAGTTGTGCCAATGTCGCTAGTCTACTCATGGTAGAAATGCTAGGGCTCCAAGTTATCAAACATCCAAGACCTTATCGCCTTCAATGGTTGAACAATGAAGGGGAAATACGTGTGTTTAGACAAGTGAAAGTGCCATTCCGAATTGGCAAGTATGAAGACGAGATTACTTGTGATGTCGTGCCAATGCAAGCAAGTCACCTCATTCTTGGACGGCCTTGGCAATATGATCGCGATGTCGAATTCAAGGGAAAAGCTAATAAATATGTCTTTACTCATTGCAATAGAAAGGTGACACTTGTACCTCTCACCCCAAAACAAGTGTATGAAGATCAAATGAGGCTCCAAAAGGAGTATGAGCTAGAACTTGAGAGGAAAAAGCGAGAGAAAAGTGAGGAAGAAAAAGGAGAGAGAAGGGCCGAACCCCTAGGGAAGAAAAAGGCAACAAGTGGGTCGGCTATGAGAGAAGAAAATAAGGGGAAGCTAAGCTTGCTAGCAAAAGCCAAAGATGTAAGGCGAGCTTTGTCTTCCAACCAACTCTTACTTATGCTTGTGTGCAAAGAAGAGTTGGTCACTTCATCCATATCCACTGACTCCTTGCCTTCTACTATTTTACCTCTCTTGCAGGAATTTGAGGACATATTTCCTGAGGATGTACCTGATGGATTACCACCACTAAGGGGAATCGAGCACCAAATCGATCTCATTCCTGGAGCACCATTGCCTAACAAACCAGCCTATAGAATGGGTCCTGAGGAAACAAAGGAATTGCAAAGGCAAGTGGAGGAATTGCTAAGGAAAGGTTGGGCTAGAGAAAGTCTAAGTCCATGCGCTGTACCAGTGATTCTCGTGCCAAAGAAAGATGGAGCGTGGAGAATGTGCACCGACTGTCGAGCAGTCAATGCAATCACGGTAAAATATCGTCACCCTATCCCTAGGTTAGATGATATGTTAGATGAATTGCATGGTGCCATTATATTTACTAAAATTGATTTGAAAAGTGGTTACCACCAAATAAGAATGAAAGAGGGAGATGAGTGGAAAACCGCTTTCAAAACTAAACATGGTCTATACGAGTGGTTAGTAATGCCATTTGGTTTAACTAATGCACCTAGTACCTTCATGCGTTTAATGAACCATGTTTTGAGACCTTTTCTTGGGAAATTTGTAGTGGTTTACTTTGATGATATTCTGATTTATAGCAGAAGTTTAGAAGAACACCTTGAGCACCTCAAAGCCATCTTTGAAGTACTTCGAAGGGAAAGGCTATATGCCAACCTTAAGAAGTGCACATTTTGCACTGATCGTGTTGTGTTTCTAGGATATGTTGTAAGTGCGCAGGGCATTCACGTAGATGAAGAGAAGATTAAGTCCATCCAAGAGTGGCCAACACCTACCTCAGTAAGTGATGTGCGCAGCTTTCATGGATTAGCAAGCTTCTACCATCGTTTTGTGAAGGATTTTAGCACCATCGCTGCACCTCTTACCGCAGTCATAAAGAAGAACGAGAAGTTCTTTTGGGGGGAAGCCCAAGATAAGGCTTTCCAATTGCTGAAACACAAACTCACACATGCACCACTCCTTGCAATACCTAACTTTGATCTCACTTTTGAAGTGGAATGTGATGCATCAGGTGTAGGAGTAGGAGCCGTACTCATGCAAGGAGGGAGACCGATTGCCTACTTTAGTGAGAAATTAAATGGCGCGGTCCTCAACTATTCAACTTATGACAAGGAGATGTTTGCCCTTGTACGTGCTTTGGAGACATGGCAACACTACCTACGTGCACGGGAATTCGTCATCAAAACTGACCATGAGTCTCTCAAGCACCTAAAAGGACAACAAAAGCTGAGCAAACGACATGCCCGATGGGTAGCCTTCATTGAGTCTTTTCCATACGTCATCAAATACAAAACAGGTAAATCTAATGTCGTAGCTGACGCTTTATCTCGTAGACACATTTTGCTCACTGCTTTAGATGCTAAACTCCTAGGCTTTGAACTCATGAAGGAGTTGTATAAGAATGACTTGGATTTTGCGAACGCTTATGCGAATTGGGGAAAATCTGACTTTGAAAAATTCTTCGTACATGATGGGTTCTTATTTTATCTTACCAAGTTGTGCATTCCTCGAGGGTCCATACGTAACTTACTTATTCAGGAGTCACATAGTGGTGGACTAATGGGACACTTTGGTGTCACCAAGACATTAGCTGTATTACAGGAACACTTCCATTGGCCTCGCATGCGCAAGGACGTGGAGAGGATTGTTGAAAGATGTGGCGTGTGCCACAAAGCTAAGTCTCGGGTCAACCCAAACGGTTTGTATACTCCTTTACCCATACCTCACCAACCTTGGGTTGACATTTCCATGGATTTCGTGCTTGGGTTACCTCGTTCAAAGCGTGGCCATGACTCTATATTTGTTGTGGTAGATAGGTTCTCCAAAATGGCTCACTTTATTGCATGTCATAAGACGGATGATGCTTTACACATTGCTGATTTATTCTTTAAAGAGGTTGTTCGTTTGCATGGCATACCTAGGACTATAGTATCTGATAGAGATGTCAAGTTTTTGAGCTATTTTTGGAAATCTTTATGGGGTCGGTTGGGAACCAAACTGTTGTTCTCTACCTCTAGTCATCCTCAAACGGACGGACAAACTGAGGTAGTCAATAGGACTTTATCCACACTCCTACGTGCAATCATAAAGAAAAATATCAAGTCATGGGAGGAGTGTCTACCTCATGTTGAGTTTGCATACAATAGGGGTTGTGCATAGTGCTACACAATTCTCGCCTTTTGAAGCTTTGTATGGTTTGAACCCCTTAACTCCCTTAGATTTGTTGCCATTACCTTCTTCTGAGCATATGAACTTAGATGGCAAGAAGAAAGTTGAGTTCGTGAGATCATTACATGACAAGGTTCGTACCAATATCGAGAGGAGGACGGCCCAATATGTCCAACAAGCTAATAAGCACAGGCGCAAGCTTGTCTTTGAACCAGGTGATTGGGTCTGGTTACATTTGCGCAAGGAGAGATTTCCAAACCAACGGAAAAGCAAGCTGTCACCAAGAGGAGATGGGCCTTTTCAAGTCATTGAGCGCATCAACGACAATGCATACCGCTTAGATCTGCCTGGTGAGTACAATGTTAGTGCTACATTCAATGTTGCTAATCTAAATCCATTTATTACAGGGGACGAGTACGATTTGAGGGCAAATCCTTTTCAAGAAGAGGGGAATGATGCGATTGAGCACGAGACCCAAAGTGTACAAGTAGACCCTGTGAAGGTGCCCCTAGGCCCAGTGACACGAGCACGAGCTAAGAGATTCAAGGAGTCCCTCCAAGCCTTGGTACGTGCCATCCAAATCCAAGAGAAACCGGCCATTGAAGGAATTGAGTTGGAATATCCTTGTACGACTACTAAAATGCTGCTTACAATTGAAGATGCAAGTGTTCAAGCTCCAAATAGCGGGCCAAGCTGCAGTTAAGTGCCCTCGCTGAGCCGTACGGGGATCTATAGTTAGTTGGGCTAGCTTTCGGTCAAGTGGAGGCCCAAGGGCCTGGCCGAACTTTCCTTGTTATCTTTCCAGTTTATTAGGTCTTAGTCACGGCTATTAATAGCCTCAAGCCGCATGTTACATGGAGTTTTTGAGAGTATTGAATAAAATTTCCAGAATTTCGTCCATTCCTTGTGGCAAATTCCCTTAGCTTGTGAAAGCTAAGTTGAACATCCTAGAGCTGATCCTAGGCTGTTCGTGACTTATCAATCAAGCACACATACTTGATTGTGGCGTCCTCTACCGTTAAATCTGTTCTTGAGTGGTCCAAGTTCGGGTTCAACTCCATCAAATCTTCATCGTGTTCCTCTAGATCCGAAGTTGCTTCCGCGTCTCGCATCAAAGTTACTTCACTGAAATGGAATCTAAGCAGGCACTCTGGTATTTTTGCTTAGACTATCATAGTTTTGGTATAAACTGCTCTTCTGATAACAGTCCCTTGAACGTTTGAAGGCCCAGAGAAGAGAAAGGCCGTTGTCATGTTCGGGAATACTTTCAAGGAGCAAGTTATTTCACTGAAATGGAATCTAAGCAGGCACTCTGGTATTTGGTATCAGAGCCATACCCAGGGGAGAAACAGTAATACCACCCAGTTACATTTTCAAAATTTTTATGAATATTATTAGTGAATATTATTCCAATATGCAATGGTTAGAATTACATAACAATTACTATGCTTGGTATGAACATATTCGTGATCGTATTTTTGAAGGTAATCATTGGTGTGCCTATGATAATTTTACTAAAGAAAATTGTTTGATGTTCATAGATATTTATGAAAAAGAACAAAAAGATGCTGCTAAGTTTTTACATCCTATGTCTTATACTGTAGTCAGTAGACAAGTTAGAGTTGATTTACTTTATCATCGTTTATTTGTTATTATGTGTGAAGAAAGTGAATAAATAATAATATAGCTTTATTATATTTTATGGCTTCATCAAGCTCAACTGCTGTATCTACTCCTAATGGTCTGTCATTAAATAAAGTTAATAGCAGTAAATTAGATTACCTGTATGAAGTATCTATTGAACCAGAGGTGGTTAATCCTACCTCGTTACCTCTTATTAATCCTTATACTGTTTTTGCTAAAAAGTCTTTCTCCCCTTCATGGGTAATAAAATTGTTAATCCAATATCATCCAAAAGGAGTTAAGGAATATATCCAAGCCTCTAAAATTGATCAACATCCAATCCCTGCAACAAAAAGGAACAGTTCATAACTCTGCACATTCCAGATGATTTTCCTTTGCAGTGGAGGCAACAGGGATATACCCATATGCATTTCGGGGCTATTAGGATCTCCTTCTCATACCATGGACGAAAAGGACTTCCTGTAGTGGCTCGTGTAGCTCTACTAGACACTCGATTTACACAATATCAGCATGCTTGTATTGCAACTATTGAAACAACTCTAAATGCTGGAACTATGTGACAGCCTCACCTCACCCTAAGGTGAGCCAAAGGGTTCAGCGGACCGCCTGCCCAGCTCTTGCCAGGACTACGGAGTCGATACACACAAACCTACCATAGCAGGCGCGAAAGGATCCTAGGAAAATGAACAATCGGAAACTACATATATTTACATCGGAGTCTAGAACAAATGAACCAAAATACAAGTCAAAGTATATATGCTACACAAAATACAATTAGGGTTTCAGTTACAGAGGAGCATAAGCAAGAGAAGTCCTACAACTAGCTCAACTCTTTTCTTCCAAAAATCTTGGTTTCAAAACATGGAACCCTGTAAGGAGAACAAAGGTAACAGAAAGGGGTGAGCTTGCGCTCAATGAGGCACCAAAATAATAGCAAGTAAAAATCGTGGAACTTTATATTCAATTAGTCACATATGCAAATCAAATAAAGAATGAACAAACACCATAGATAGAAAGGATACGGGTGGCTCTCAGGAGCCAAATTCCCACTTGCTTCACCGAAGCTTGATCGAAAGAATAGTTGATGCTCCGTCAACTTCCAAATGAAGTAACCAGTCCCGTCCAGTAGAGCACCACTTTACACCAAAATCCATCCACCAAACTTACTCCTACCGGGCCCAAACTCCAAACAGAAACAGAAGTGGTAATACTCGAGTATACCGGAATCAAGGGTCTCAATACCCAAAGATCCCAAAACAGACTACCATGGTTCGTTATCTAATCGAACAGGCCCTTGCCGGCCCGACTCGAGTAACTAGCCACAGGTGTTGAGCTCAGAGGTCACAGAAAGGTCATTGGATACAAGCTTCCAAACGACGTCAGAACAGATACAGATACAGATACAGATAACAGATTCAGATTCGCACCAAAATTTGGCATATGAACAGACAAGAGAACGAGTGTGATAAAGTACACCCTCGTCTCAAACAAAATAAACAGATAGTTCAGTCGTTCATATCACAGATTGCATGTACAGACACCGAGTTAAACAACAAGTGAGGGGAGTGGTACACTCACCAGTTCAAGTACAGATACGTCAAAACTTTTCACTTCAAACTGGCTTTAATCGCCAAGAAACCCTAAAATCATCAAAGTAAAACAATTGAAGGTTTCACATCCAAAATCGAGTAAACGGAATGCACAAGTGAGGCTCGACATGTCGTACATCTTTCCAGGTTAAGTACTAGTACAAAAGAATAAACTATGACTTTTGAGCAAAAAGATAACAGTTGGTCCTAGGGTTACAAACAACCCTCAAAACCCTTCATTTTTACTAAGATCAACTCAAACTTAAAGGGACCAAACGGCCTAGAAAATTGGACAGCATTTCTCCTAAATTTGCTTACTTTTCTAGCCATCATGGCTTCATTGTCTTTCCTCAAGTCAGTCCAATTTAACACATAAGAAATCTCAATACAATAGCCCTTCAACTAGGCTCAAGTTCATCCAAACACAAAGCAAGCCTAGGAATGCAACTAGAAATCAAGTTTTTAAAGACAAAAGCTAAATAGCATGTTTGATGTCTCTTAGCGGAACAGACACAACTGAGGCTACGCTTATCAGATTGGGGTGCAATTTATACTGTTTCGAAGCTAAGACAAAGAGCTAAAACTTTGATGAAGAACACTTAGTCCAGTTTGTAGTGTATCTAAGTCAAAATTGCCATTCATAGAACTAGAATCTCATATTCGGGCTGGTTAACCGCCTTATGCGCAAATGACAATAACTCAGGCTACCAAAGTCAAAACGAGGTGATTCCAGGGGCGTTGAAAAGCTAAGACATATACCTATATTTCTTATGAAGACCTCCAAGGCCAAATCATGCATTTTCATAGTCAAAAATGGAAAACTCCATGAAAATAGAAATCTGGGCACGAAACAGGGTTCATGGACAGTCAAGGGTATTTCGATCATTTCACAAGCTACAGGCTAGGATCGAGCTGAAATTTTGTAGACTACTAGTTTATACCATTGGCTACAACTTTCATGTTTTGGCCAAAATCTAATTCGGTAAGGATCAGGGTGAAAAGTCTATGTCAGATTTGGTGAAATGACAACCCTGTTCGCTGAACTCCTACCTAGGCCAGTCTGGGTATTTCCGACTTTTCACAAGCTACCAAACTCAGATTGGGTTGAAAATTTACAGAAAACTATAAAACATTATTCTCTACAACTTTCATATTTTAACCTAAGGCTAATTCGGCCTCTAACTAGGTCCAACAGTACCAGGCAGAATTGGGGGAAAATGAAACCCTAATATGGAATTTTCCGCACAAAGTGGAAATTTTCCTCAAATAGCTACAATTTACGCACCATAGCCTCATTCTAAACCATTTCAAGCCATCATCCATGGCTCAACAACATTAAACATATGAAAACAGAAAAATTCAAGAATAAATATAAAAGTCACCAATCTCAACTAAAAGTCATGAAATCTTTCACCAAATCACATATTTGACTAACACAAGCTACCAATTTAACATTAGCAAGACCAAAGAATGAACTCCTTGGCTACTCACCTTGCAACTCAAGAGAAGAGCCAACTAAGCACCTTTGTTTCTCAAACCACTTCACCAACTACCTCAAGACCACTTAGCAAAGGAATTTTATGGAGTGATTTGAAGTTTTATCGGTTTGATTTGAAGATTGGAGCAAGATTATGAAGTAGGAAGTTGGAGGATTTTTTTCTTTTCTTGAGCAAGAGGTTCGGCCAAAGGGGAGCAAAATATGATAAATTGTTGGTCAAATTTTGATTAAACGGTAAAGTAGGAAAGTTAGTCAAAGTCCAAGAATAAATGGCATGGTGACACTTGTCACCTTTTGGCCCTAAAGCTTATCCTTTTTCGCTCCAATGCTAATCTAACAATAATACAACTAAGTAACCTCTAATTATCTCTTATCACCTAGTAAATTAATCCCGGTATACAAAATTTAACCTAATTGGTCGAATTTTACCGAACTTTCTGCACTAGCGGGTCCCACGTCCAATATTCACTTCTAATTTCTCATGAACTAACTTACACTAGGAAAATAATTTTAAAACACTTTTCACTTATAAAAGCTCTGGAAAAATCGAAATAGTGAGGTATAATGTAGAGAAATGCAGGCGAGGAAATAAAATAAATAATATAAAATTAGGGCAATTTACGGGTCCTCACAAACTGTGTTTGTTACTCTTTTCCCTAATTTCAATATGTCTTTAGCAGATCCCCATCTGCTTGATGCTTTAAAAGTACAGGTTCAAATTGTTAGGGCAGATCAAGTTCAAGATGCAATAGCAGTAACTCTTCATTATCAGATGGTGTACAGAGTCCAGAATCATGCTCTTGATCTGAAAGTTCTTGGAAGTGAGGATGCTTTTCTTATTCAAGTTGATGAGAAGAATTCGACTTCACGCATACATGTTCCAAGACAGATTTCTAAATCAGATCTAGTCCAATTATTGCCCAATAGTTGGATTACTGATTATGAACAATTACACACCTAAGCCAATGAACCTCTTGAGTCAGTCAATTCAAAAATCACAAAGACAATTGAAGGGAGAACTTCTATCTCTTTTGATCATTCTCATTTAAAGTCCTCCTTAAAAACACTTCCTTCTATTATGCTTGCAGAACTTCCGTTAAAGTTGCCAACCAAGGAAGGAAAGTTAATGAAGAAAATTGCCAGAAAGGATTTCTCCAAGATATCATTGATCATTTTAATGATAATGGAGAACCAATTTATCATTTTCAAGATCCAATATCTGGTTCTCCCTTCTTTTGTGTGATTGATCCTTGAATTAGATGATTCAAGGGGTTCATTGGCCTGAGTATCTTGTACAAGGTGTGAAGAATGTTATTGGGCAGAACAGCTTGAGTTAGATGTCTCTGAAATTTCTTTTAAAAAGAAATCTAAACCAGTTGACCCTCAGCCCTTCGAACCTCACCCTTGCAAGTCTGATCCAAAGCCACAAAATCCTGATGCAGACAATTTTCAGGCAACCCGAAGTGGTTTTGATGGTTATCAAATTCCTTCTAACTGGGTATACCACGTACCCACAAAAAAGAAGATCTTGCATCCCTACTATCAAAAGTGTCTGGATATTTTAGACAGAGAAGCAAGAGTTCAATCAAAGAAGGTTCAGAAGGAATCCAAACTGTTACCTAAGATACCTGAGATCAGCTCTCAACCCATTCCTTGTTTTATGTTTCAGGAAGCTGATTTTCCATGTTTGGAATCGTTTGTTAAAAATGGTTCTAAACATACCCCAAAAATCCAAAATGTTGCCCCTGTTATTTTACCAACTGGAGAAACTGCTATTACAAATATTTCTTATGAAATTCTTAATTGTCAGACAGAGAATTCTTTGGTTCAGAATTCAGCCCTCACCTCCATCCATCAGAATGTCTCAGCAGTATCCCAACAGGTAAGTACTCTTGGTACTTCTGTCAATCATTTGGATACTTTCGTAAATTCCCAAAAGGAAGAGGTATGAAAAATGATTAGTGTTCTTGAGAAAAGGCTTGCCAGTCTTAAATATGATTCACCTTTGAATGCATCTTCTCTAGCAAATTTTGTTTTAAATCAAGAGAAAGAAACTACGTTTCTTCAAAAACAAATTGCTGTTTTAAAAACTACAGGTGAAATTCCAAAATATCAGATTGGACCTTCAGAACCTCCTCCACAGGTAAGTTCAGGATTTGGAGCCATTCCTTTAAGGGATTGGCCTACATCATTCTACTTTGGAAATATTACCACCCCTAATCCTTCAGTCTTCTTTCCAGATCAGTCACAACCAGCTTGATGTGTGCACGGACCTTGGCCCACGCAATGGCCCAATCCGAGTTCCATTGGGCCCAGTCACATGTGCACGGGCCAAGCAATTCAGGGAATCACTCCAAGCCCTTGTACGGAATGTTCGAGACCAACAAGGAGTTCATCGAGACATTGAAGGCTTAGAAGGTGATAACCCAGTTGTCTACACGATGATCCAAGCCCATGAAGAGAGCCCGTGAAGAGCCAAGTGGGCTATGGCCAATTAGGCCTTAGTGTTAGGAGTCTTAAGTTTAGATTAGTCCTTTTGTTAGCCATGGATTCGGCCCACCTTTTGTCTAAGGTGGCCGAACCACTAGGCCTTCTTTATTGAGTCCATGGATCGGCCCACCTTGTCCAAGGAGTGGCCAACCATCTAGCTTTTCGATATTAGGGTTTAGGGTTTCATTAGTATTTGCCTATATAAAGGCTTGCTTTGTAAGGTTTAAGGTAGACGTTTTATCAATAAAGTTTTGCATATTTTCGATTCTTCTTGAGAGAGAGATTCGAGCCTTTACTTGCTTTGGCAAGGGTTTTGAGCAGTCTTGCGTCTCGTCCTAGATTGTTCTACCGACCTATCCTGATGCGAGACGCGGAAGCAACTTCGGATCTAGAGGAACACGATGAAGATTTGATGGAGTTGAACCCGAACTTGGACCACTCAAGAACAGATTTAACGGTAGAGGACGCCACAATCAAGTATGTGTGCTTGGTTGATAAGTCACGAACAGCCTAGGATCAGCTCTAGGATGTTCAACTTAGCTTTCACAAGCTAAGGGAATTTGCCACAAGGAATGGACAAAATTCTGGAAATTTTATTCAATACTCTCAAAAACTCCATGTAACATGCGGCTTGAGGCTATTAATAGCCGTGACTAAGACCTAATAAACTGGAAAGATAACAAGGAAAGTTCGGCCAGGCCCTTGGGCCTCCACTTGACCGAAAGCTAGCCCAACTAACTATAGATCCCCGTACGGCTCAGCGAGGGCACTTAACTGCAGCTTGGCCCGCTATTTGGAGCTTGAACACTTGCATCTTCAATTGTAAGCAGCATTTTAGTAGTCGTGCAAGGATATTCCAACTCAATTCCTTCAATGGCCGGTTTCTCTTGGATTTGGATGGCACGTACCACGGCTTGGAGGGACTCCTTGAATCTCTTAGCTCGTGCTCGTGTCACCGGGCCTAGGGGCACCTTCACAGGGTCTACTTGTACACTTTGGGTCTCGTGCTCAATCGCATCATTCCCCTCTTCTTGAAAAGGATTTGCCCTCAAATCGTACTCGTCCCCTGCAATAAATGGATTTAGATCAGCAACATTGAATGTAGCACTAACATTGTACTCACCAGGCAGATCTAAGCGGTATGCATTGTCGTTGATGCGCTCAATGACTTGAAAAGGCCCATCTCCTCTTGGTGACAGCTTGCTTTTCCGTTGGTTTGGAAATCTCTCCTTGCGCAAATGTAACCAGACCCAATCACCTGGTTCAAAGACAAGCTTGCGCCTGTGCTTATTAGCTTGTTGGACATATTGGGCCGTCCTCCTCTCGATATTGGTACGAACCTTGTCATGTAATGATCTCACGAACTCAGCTTTCTTCTTGCCATCTAAGTTCATATGCTCAGAAGAAGGTAATGGCAACAAATCTAAGGGAGTTAAGGGGTTCAAACCATACACAACTTCAAAAGGCGAGAATTGTGTAGCACTATGCACAGCCCTATTGTATGAGGTAGACACTCCTCCCATGACTTGATATTTTTCTTTATGATTGCACGTAGGAGTGTGGATAAAGTCCTATTGACTACCTCAGTTTGTTCGTCCGTTTGAGGATGACTAGAGGTAGAGAACAACAGTTTGGTTCCCAACCGACCCCATAAAGATTTCCAAAAATAGCTCAAAAACTTGACATCTCTATCAGATACTATAGTCCTAGGTATGCCATGCAAACGAACAACCTCTTTAAAGAATAAATCAGCAATGTGTAAAGCATCATCCGTCTTATGACATGCAATAAAGTGAGCCATTTTGGAGAACCTATCTACCACAACAAATATAGACTCATGGCCACGCTTTGAACGAGGTAGCCCAAGCACGAAATCCATGGAAATGTCAACCCAAGGTTGGTGAGGTATGGGTAAAGGAGTATACAAACCGTTTGGGTTGACCCGAGACTTAGCTTTGTGGCACACGCCACATCTTTCAACAATCCTCTCCACGTCCTTGCGCATGCGAGGCCAATGGAAGTGTTCCTGTAACACAGCTAATGTCTTGGTGACACCAAAGTGTCCCATTAGTCCACCACTATGTGACTCCTGAATAAGTAAGTTACGTATGGACCCTCGAGGAATGCACAACTTGGTAAGATAAAATAAGAACCCATCATGTACGAAGAATTTTTCAAAGTCAGATTATCCCCAATTCGCATAAGCGTTCGCAAAATCCAAGTCATTCTTATACAACTCCTTCATGAGTTCAAAGCCTAGGAGTTTAGCATCTAAAGCAGTGAGCAAAATGTGTCTACGAGATAAAGCGTCAGCTACGACATTAGATTTACCTGTTTTGTATTTGATGACGTATGGAAAAGACTCAATGAAGGCTACCCATCGGGCATGTCGTTTGCTCAGCTTTTGTTGTCCTTTTAGGTGCTTGAGAGACTCATGGTCAGTTTTGATGACGAATTCCCGGGCACGTAGGTAGTGTTGCCATGTCTCCAAAGCACGTACAAGGGCAAACATCTCCTTGTCATAAGTTGAGTAGTTGAGGACCGCGCCATTTAATTTCTCACTAAAGTAGGCAATCGGTCTCCCTCCTTGCATGAGTACGGCTCCTACTCCTACACCTGATGCATCACATTCCACTTCAAAAGTGAGATCAAAGTTAGGTATTGCAAGGAGTGGTGCATGTGTGAGTTTGTGTTTCAGCAATTGGAAAGCCTTATCTTGGGCTTCCCCCCAAAAGAACTTCTCGTTCTTCTTTATGACTGCGGTAAGAGGTGCAGCGATGGTGCTAAAATCCTTCACAAAACGACGGTAGAAGCTTGCTAATCCATGAAAGCTGCGCACATCACTTACTGAGGTAGGTGTTGGCCACTCTTGGATGGACTTAATCTTCTCTTCATCTACGTGAATGCCCTGCGCACTTACAACATATCCTAGAAACACAACACGATCAGTGCAAAATGTGCACTTCTTAAGGTTGGCATATAGCCTTTCCCTTCGAAGTACTTCAAAGATGGCTTTGAGGTGCTCAAGGTGTTCCTCTAAGCTTCTGCTATAAATCAGAATATCATCAAAGTAAACCACTACAAATTTCCCAAGAAAAGGTCTCAAAACATGGTTCATTAAACGCATGAAGGTACTAGGTGCATTAGTTAAACCAAATGGCATTACTAACCACTCGTATAGACCATGTTTAGTTTTGAAAGCGGTTTTCCACTCATCTCCCTCTTTCATTCTTATTTGGTGGTAACCACTTTTCAAATCAATTTTAGTAAATATAATGGCACCATGCAATTCATCTAACATATCATCTAACCTAGGGATAGGGTGACGATATTTTACCGTGATTGCATTGACTGCTCGACAGTCGGTGCACATTCTCCACGCTCCATCTTTCTTTGGCACGAGAATCACTGGTACAGCGCATGGACTTAGACTTTCTCTAGCCCAACCTTTCCTTAGCAATTCCTCCACTTGCCTTTGCAATTCCTTTGTTTCCTCAGGACCCATTCTATAGGCGGGTTTGTTAGGCAATGGTGCTCCAGGAATGAGATCGATTTGGTGCTCGATTCCCCTTAGTGGTGGTAGTCCATCAGGTACATCCTCAGGAAATATGTCCTCAAATTCCTGCAAGAGAGGTAAAATAGTAGAAGGCAAGGAGTCAGTGGATATGGATGAAGTGACCAACTCTTCTTTGCACACAAGCATAAGTAAGAGTTGGTTGGAAGACAAAGCTCGCCTTACATCTTTGGCTTTTGCTAGCAAGCTTAGCTTCCCCTTATTTTCTTCTCTCATAGCCGACCCACTTGTTGCCTTTTTCTTCCCTAGGGGTTCGGCCCTTCTCTCTCCTTTTTCTTCCTCACTTTTCTCTCGCTTTTTCCTCTCAAGTTCTAGCTCATACTCCTTTTGGAGCCTCATTTGATCTTCATACACTTGTTTTGGGGTGAGAGGTACAAGTGTCACCTTTCTATTGCAATGAGTAAAGACATATTTATTAGCTCTTCCCTTGAATTCGACATCGCGATCATATTGCCAAGGCTGTCCAAGAATGAGGTGACTTGCTTGCATTGGCACGACATCACAAGTAATCTCGTCTTCATACTTGCCAATTCGGAATGGCACTTTCACTTGTCTAAACACACGTATTTCCCCTTCATTGTTCAACCATTGAAGGCGATAAGGTCTTGGATGTTTGATAACTTGGAGCCCTAGCATTTCTACCATGAGTAGACTAGCGACATTGGCACAACTCCCACTATCAATAACAACACTACACACCTTATCCTTGATATGACACCTTGTGTAGAAAAGGTTGTCCCGTTGTACCTCCATTTCCTCCTCTTTGGCGCGAGTTGTGAGGACCTTTCGAACCACTAGGCATCCAATCTCCTCATGCGTAGGTATCTCCTCACTCGATTCATTCTCTTCCTCTTCTAGAGGTGGCATCCCCTCGTACTCCTCTTCCTCATCTGATACAATTTCCCCATTTGGCAACACCAACATGGTCCTTTGGCTGGGGCATTGAGAAGCGATGTGGCCAAATCCTTGACACTTAAAGCACTTGGTGTCTCGGCCACGTGGTTTGGAAGCTGCATTATTAGCCTTAAAGTCAGGCTTGGGCGTCGCCTTGGAAGGGAGGCCATTCGGCCTTGGAGGGTAAGAAGGAGCTGCGGCCTTCTCCTCCCTTTTTGGTTGAGAAGTGCGCCAATTTCCAGCTTGATAAGTAGTGCTTTGTCGTGCAGTACCCCTCCTCTTGAGGCGCCGTTCAATTGTAACCGCCTTCTCTAGCATTTCATTCATGTCGAGGTAGTGTTGGAGTTCCACTACTTCAGCAATCTCGGGCCTCAATCCATGTAGAAAACGAGCCATCGTGGCCTCTCCATCTTCACGCAAATCCGCTTTCATGATGGCCATTTCCATCTCCTTGTAATAATCCTCAACTGACATGGACCCTTGGTTGAGAGCTTGTAGCCGACGGTGTAGATCTCGGCTATAGTAGCTCGGAACGAACCTTTTTCTCATCAGACTCCTCATTTCCTCCCAAGTTTCCACAGGTCTCTCACGATTTCTCCTTCGGCTTAGTCTAAGTTGGTCCCACCAAATGGAGGCGTAGTCAGTGAATTCTACGGCTGCTAGTTTCACCTTTTGCTCCTCCGTATAGGTGTGGCATTCATAGACTAACTCAAATTTTCGTTCCCATTCCAAGTACGCCTCGGGATCCGACTTGCCTTGGAATGAGGGAATCTTGAGTTTGACACCTTTAATGGTGTCGTCTCCTCGACGTTGGAACCTTTGATCATTTTGGTACCTTCCCTCAAATGCTTCCTCTTCATCGTTTGAGTATGCCGATTCTTTGCCCTTACTCGGGGTAGGTGGAGGTCTCGAGTTCTCCAACTGATCAATTCGATCATGCAATGGCTCAATTTCATTCTTAAGCAATCGTTTGAACTCCCTCATCATGGCTTCCAACTGTAATTTGATGTCCATGGTTTGTTCACCAACTCCACTAGACATATTTAGTCCACCTGCAAAACAAATAAACAAAAAGAGTTCCTCTCTCTTTTTTTTTTTTTTAATACGATGTATAGGTCACTCACACTCGTGTTTCACTCAAGTGTATCACTCTCTAATAATCTTACCAAGCAATTCCTTGGCTTGCTAGTTGCTCGAGTTGAACAAACCAGGCGTCACCGCAGTGTACGTTCTTGACTAGTCAACAAGTGACACACAAGCTAGTAGCAATAAATGGAGGTTAATGACTAAGACCTAGACACGACTCAAGACTTAGAATATAGTTGGACAATAACTAACGATGCAAAAGAAAGTAAGACAATTAACTTGAATGCTGAAATTTTGAAAATCCTAGAAAACTCTACCCGAAACCCAATTTTCTGGAATTTGTTGAGCTGCTGGTCCGTGGTCTTTTTGGTAAGGGTTTGGAGTATTTTGGGTGGCCTTATGCTGCTCAAATAATGGGCAATCTACTACCTAAAACTCAGCCCAATCGGGTGTCACAATTGCTCCAACGGTTTTAGGAAAATTCAAGAATTCAAGATTCGAAAATTGGAAAGTTTGATCTGATTTGGACACTTGGGGTTGCCAAGGATTGGAAACCTTGGAGTTTGGTCAGATTTGGGAGTCCCAAGTGGTTCAAATTCGAAATTTTGGGGCTGGTCAGATTTGGAAGTCAGATTTTGCACCAAATTTGGTAAACTTGTAGGCTGTCAAGAATTGGAGGTTGTTCAGATTTGGAAGTCCAAGTTTGAATCAAATTTGGTGGCTTGAAGGCTGACCGAGACTAGGGGCTGTTCAGATTTGGAAGTCCAAGTTTGAATCAGATTTGGAATTCCAAGTTTGAATCAAATTCGGTGGCTTGAAGGCTGACCAAGACTAGGGGCTGTTCAGATTTGGAAGTCCAAGTTTGAATCAGATTTGGTACAACTTGAAGGCTGATCAAGAATTGGAGGTTGTTTTCACACAATAGCCAGCTAGTTTAGACCATAATTTCACAGCAATTAACGTAAACAACTTGGACAGATTTGGTTTCAAGATCAAAGTTCCATGAAAACAAGAACACGGTTGAAGGTTTATTTCAGGTTTCAAGACTGCCAAGATTAACCTCTTTGATCCAAGAAGCTCAAGACTTCCCCAATAAGGTTTTGATGTTCGAGTTTTGCAAAGTAACAACACAAAGGTTCAAGAAACAAGTGCAAACAGATTCGGTATCCCAGCAAATTAATTCCAGCAACGACTCAAGGGAATGACAATAAGGTATGCATCACAATAGATTTTTTTTTTTTTGATTTAAACAGAACATAAACACAAGACAAAACTAGACCGAAAATTTCGGACAACAACTAAACAACAAAGACAGATTTCTGACAAGGAAACAACCAAGACAGATTTCAGACTTGACAAACCCGAGCACTTGAGCTACGAATTTAGAAGACTAAAACAGATCTAAAAACAATAAAAAAGGATATTCGTGATACCTCTAACCAGCTCTGATGCCAGCTGATGCGAGACGCGGAAGCAACTTCGGATCTAGAGGAACACGATGAAGATTTGATGGAGTTGAACCCGAACTTGGACCACTCAAGAACAGATTTAACGGTAGAGGACGCCACAATCAAGTATGTGTGCTTGGTTGATAAGTCACGAACAGCCTAGGATCAGCTCTAGGATGTTCAACTTAGCTTTCACAAGCTAAGGGAATTTGCCACAAGGAATGGACAAAATTCTGGAAATTTTATTCAATACTCTCAAAAACTCCATGTAACATGCGGCTTGAGGCTATTAATAGCCGTGACTAAGACCTAATAAACTGGAAAGATAACAAGGAAAGTTCGGCCAGGCCCTTGGGCCTCCACTTGACCGAAAGCTAGCCCAACTAACTATAGATCCCCGTACGGCTCAGCGAGGGCACTTAACTGCAGCTTGGCCCGCTATTTGGAGCTTGAACACTTGCATCTTCAATTGTAAGCAGCATTTTAGTAGTCGTGCAAGGATATTCCAACTCAATTCCTTCAATGGCCGGTTTCTCTTGGATTTGGATGGCACGTACCACGGCTTGGAGGGACTCCTTGAATCTCTTAGCTCGTGCTCGTGTCACCGGGCCTAGGGGCACCTTCACAGGGTCTACTTGTACACTTTGGGTCTCGTGCTCAATCGCATCATATCCCGTGGAGTATCCACCTTCATTGGAGTCGTCGTCCTACCGTCTTGAATCAAATCGTGTCGTCCGTTTGGTTCTAGATCCCGCAAAATTCCAAGCGTTGGACATCCTTGCTAGATCCTTGGGCAAACGTGCTACGTGTCTCGAAACGTGTTGATCGAGGAACGTATCAGTTGGCTTCAGAGCTTTGGTGGAGGTATCTTCCGTTATATCCGTAGTTTTTGTCTTAGTTTTCCTTATTTCCGCTGCACTTGTTTCAAAAAAAAAAAAAATTCTGGTCATTGTTTGTTGTTGAAGTCGAGTCCAAATCTGTCCGTTTGTGCCTGCCTTGTTAAAAAAAAAAAAAAAAAAAAGTCACTGTTCATCGTTACTGTTCACCATTACTGTTCATCGTCACTGTTCACGGTACTGTTCATCCGAACACAAAATCTTTTGGTGTGTTATCTCCTTTGTGTTGTGTCTAGTTTGTTGATAATTTCTGTCCACAACTTGTTTCTTGCGTTTGAGTCATTTGTTGCGTCAAAAAATTCTGTTCGTGTGTTTCCTTGCGTTGTAAATCTGTCCGCTGTTTAGTACTTCGTTGTTGCGTCCAATTTCTGGTCAAAGTTGTGCCCAATCTGTCCGTGGGTGTTGTTTCGTGGTATAGAGTCGTTTGTTGCATCGAAATTTCTGGTCGTTGGTGTTCCAACATGGCTACCAAATTCTGTCCAAGTCGTTAGTCGAAGCAACAAGAAAATAAGGACGCGACGGCTAGGGCTCTTGGTGGCTAGGGTTCCCTTTGTGCGGCTAGGATTTCATTTGTGCAGCTAGGGTTTCCTGACGGCTAGGGTTTCCTTGTGGCGGCTAGGGTTCCCTTTGTGCGGCTAGGATTTCATTTGTGTAGCTAGGGTTTCGTTTGCACTAGGGTTTCATTTGCGCTAGGGTTTCTTTGCTTTCACTTGGACACTCTCCTATATTCTCTCCTACATTCTAGGAACACTCTCCTACATTTTAGGAACTCTCTCCTACATCCTCTCCTACATTTTAGGAATACTCACCTACATTCTCTCCTATATTTTAGGGCACTCTCCTACATCCTCTCCTACATTTTAGGAACTCTCTCCTACATCCTCTCCTACATTTTAGGAATACTCTCCTACATTCTCTTCTACAATTTTAGGCATTCTCTCCTACATTTTAGGAACACGCTCCTACATTCTCTCCTACATTTTAGGAACACGCTCCTACATTCTCTCCTATATTTTAGGAACACTCTCCTACATTCTCTCCTACATTTTAGGAGTACTCTCCTACATTCTAGGAACCCACTCCTACATTTTAGGAAGTTAGGGTTTCTTTCTTTTGTGTTCTCATTGGCGCACTTCCATTTCTATCCGTCACTATTGGCCTTCCAAATTCGTCCATTTCCACTTCATTTTGCACCCACATTTGTGTCTTACCTTCTTGGTTACTCTTGTGGAAAAAGTTGGTGACAATTATTGGACTTGAGCGGCCTTTCTCAACTACCTAACCCAACAAGTAAAGGTACTTGGTAAGATCATTAGAGTGTTTTAGAGTGACATCCATATACACGAGTGTGAGTGGATACATGTAAGGGAGCGTGAAAGGCAATATCTTCGATTTCGTTGTTAACTTTCTGCAGGTTCCCTCATATGTCATGGCGAATACAAGACGCATAAAAGCTAGCTCACAACATTGTCTTCTTGATCCTAAGGGAGTCAAAGAAGTGGCATTACGTGGTGTAGATGAGCAATTGGACATCGTCAAATCTCAGTTGCTTGGTTGGTTTTATACCCGTTGCGGTGTCAAAGATAAAATTTGTAGCTTGGCCATTGATGGGAGTTGTGAAGTCAACCTTGCAAGTGCTATCATGGTTGAGAAATTAAATCTTCCAACCATTGATCATCTTCAACCGTACAAGTTGGCGAGCACTCATGGTGAAGTTTGGGTTACTAAGCACACACTTGTACCTATTCAAATCAGCAAATACGTGGATGAGGTGTTGTGTGATGTAGTCCCAATTCAAGTGACACATGTGTTGTTGGGCAAAGCATGGATGTCAAGGCGAGAAGTTAAATATGATGGACATACTAATAAGTATTCCTTCTTATTTAATGGTCATCGTCTTGGACTAATATCACTTACTTATGACCAGCTGTGTATTGATCTAACACGCATGAAAAGTGAGCTTGAGCGTTATAGGATGGAGAAAAACCGAGATGAGGAATTTGAGCCTGAAGAGGTAAAATCCGAGGGAGTTGAAAGCAATGAGATCAAAGGGGCAGCTGTTGAACTAGAAAAAGAGATGGACAAATCGGATGAGATGGGTAATAAAAAGGAAGAGCAGAGAGAAAGAGGGCTGATTTTGAGCAAGAATGTGAGGGCCTATTATTTTCCTAACGAACTTACCTTTGCTTTGTTTAGCATCTCTTCTTTTGTGCAGGTTACACAAAGTCAAGTAGAGCTGGTCATGGCATGTTCCATTCCGAAGTCACTTGGACACTTTGCGAGTTTCCATGGAGTTTGTCTCCTAGGAGCTAAATCTCGTTGGTATCAATCCATGGAACAACCTGCATTCAAACCTGTCCGCGCCATTGGAGGAGTCATTCGAGCCCATTATTTTGATGAGAAGTATTGTAAAGCTGTCCAAAATTTTCCCACAACGACTAAAGAGTTGCAACCTGATTTCATGCTTGTTCCAGCTACGTGTTGCGCGAATGCATGTGATTCGTATGGGGTAGACTTCACTTCATTCCTGCCGCTTATGTTGGGTGATGCCCGCAAGGGTGTCAATCAAGATCCGAGCGCTGTTCTTACCTCACTGGTTCGTGTTTCTATGGATGTGCAACACGGGTGGCTCAGTGTCCCACCTCTAGAGTGGCAAGTTGCGCCAATTCAGTGCCTAGGGCTGAATTACACCACCTTGCACAACCAGGTTCGAGGCTTTTCTAGTTTCAAAGAACATCGTTATGAAGTGCATGTGAATGTCCGGGTGCGAAGGCTAATTAGCGAGCTTTGGGTTGCAACCTGGAACGTTCACAAGCCTTATACACGTTCCTTCCTACCTTGGAGAATGTCCTTGTTTGAGAACCCTTTGAAGCTCACTAAGAGACATGTGCACCAAATTATCTTAATCATAACATATGCAAGTATCCTTCAATCTAAGAGGGCCAATATGTGGAGACTTGGGTGTCACACTACCCATTCTCATTAGTATCATTCATCTCCATCCAGATTTGAGGACAAATCCTTCTCAAGAGGAGGGGACTGATGTGTGCACGGACCTTGGCCCACGCAATGGCCCAATCCGAGTTCCATTGGGCCCAATCACATGTGCACGGGCCAAGCAATTCAGGGAATCACTGCAAGCCCTTGTACGGAATGTTCGAGACCAACAAGGAGTTCATCGAGACATTGAAGGCTTAGAAGGTGATAACCCAGTTGTCTACACGATGATCCAAGCCCATGAAGAGAGCCCGTGAAGAGCCAAGTGGGCTATGGCCGATTAGGCCTTAGTGTTAGGAGTCTTAAGTTTAGATTAGTCCTTTTGTTAGCCATGGATTCGGCCCACCTTTTGTCTAAGGTGGCCGAACCACTAGGCCTTCTTTATTGAGTCCATGGATCGGCCCACCTTGTCCAAGGAGTGGCCAACCATCTAGCTTTTCGATATTAGGGTTTAGGGTTTCATTAGTATTTGCCTATATAAAGGCTTGCTTTGTAAGGTTTAAGGTAGACGTTTTATCAATAAAGTTTTGCATATTTTCGATTCTTCTTGAGAGAGAGATTCGAGCCTTTACTTGCTTTGGCAAGGGTTTTGAGCAGTCTTGTGTCTCGTCCTAGATTGTTCTACCGACCTATCCCGTGGAGTATCCACCTTCATTGGAGTCGTCGTCCTACCGTCTTGAATCAAATCGTGTCGTCCGTTTGGTTCTAGATCCCGCAAAATTCCAAGCGTTGGACATCCTTGCTAGATCCTTGGGCAAACGTGCTACGTGTCTCGAAACGTGTTGATCGAGGAACGTATCACAGCTTCAAAGAAACCCTTTGATATTGCTGAAGTTCTTCGTGAATATTGAAGGAAAAAGAAAGCTCAGGCAAAGAAAGAAAAAGACGATCAGAAAACTGAAGCTGAACAAATGAGGCAAGAGGAAGAAAGGCAGAGAAAACAAAAGCAGATTGTAACAGAAACCTCTTTAATGTATACTGTACAATCTAATCCTATTTTTTCTGCTCAACAGGAACAAAAGGCAACCGAAACTACTAAAGTTTATGAAAATCCTTTATCTTTTATGTTAGAGGATCTTCATCAACAATCAATTCCCTGCCTTACCACTTCTAAAGTTGATGACAATATGGAATCTCAACCTTCCGAGTTAGACGAACAAAATGATATTTCTGAAGAAGAAGATTCTTCCGAATCTACATCAGATTATAAGTCCCCAGACACTATAAGTTTTTCTGATGAAGATGGGGAAAAGAATCCTCTTATCCTTATGAATTCAGAAGTTGTTGAAGAACCTGAATCCGGAGAAGAAGAAGAAACCTCAACGGCCAGACCTATAAGACAAGATTTTCCAAAAATAAAAGGGAGTACAATTATTTTCAATTGATGATATTCCTGCTGGAAAATGGGAAGCTAAATTCCAAGAATTTCATGCTTGGATGACTACTCAAAATCTTCATGAAGAATCTCATTTTGAAATTTTATCCACCTTTACTGCTCATTTTTAGAAATTCTAAAAGATTGGTGGACTAGCCTTGGTGATGCTGACAAAATGACTTTCTTAACTCGGCAAGATTTTTCAGAAAACATAAACATCCTTCATCTGATGTTTATTGGGGATGTCAAAGAAAGCCGTGAAACCAAGCGAAAAGAGTTTTTTCAGATGAAATGTTTATCTTATGATAGGAGAGATATAAATAAGCATTTCAAAAGAATGACTAAACTTTTTTATATTCTTGGTGCAGATATTAATCTCAAACAAGCATTTATTAGTTCTCTAACAAAGTCACTTGCTGAAGGAGCTGGAATATATATCCATAATAAATATGGATCTATCCTTAATCTCACAACAGGACAATTGAGGTAGGCAGTTTTATTAGCTCTTGATGATCTATGTCACAACAGAAAGGTTATTCGAGAATATCTCAAAGGAGATGTTTGTCTTGATCAAGCTTGCAAGAAACCCGAGCTCATTATCAAAGGAAAGTGTAAAGCTTGTGGACCATTTAAAAGAAGGAAAAAGTTTAAAAGATTTAAGACATTCAGCAAGAGTTATAAACAATTTTTGAAAAGACCTTTCAGGAAAAGATGGAGATTTTTCAAGAGAAGAACTAAACAGTTCAGAGGAAAGAAAGGTTCCAAATGCTTTGTTTGTGGAAAGCCTGGACATTTTGCAAAAAATTGTCCCCAAAATCAAAAGGGAGTATATCTTATTTCAGAAATTTAGAATGAGTTTAATTTACAATTTTCTGATTTAGAATCTAAATTTTCTGAATAGAAGATAGGCATAAAACTGGTTTTTGCATTCCAAATCATCATTATCAATGGAAGATGATGCCTCCAAATACCAGAGTGCCTGCTTAGATTCCATTTCAGTGAAATAACTTGCTCCTTGAAAGTATTCCCGAACATGACAATGGCCTTTCTCTTCTCTGGGCCTTCAAACGTGCAAGGGACTGTTATCAGAAGAGCAGTTTATACCAAAGCTATGATAGTCTAAGCAACACACAGTTATGAGGATCTCGGCCTTCCCAGGGAAGAAAACAAAAAAGGTTTAGCCAGACATTTGAGAAACACACTGAAAAGTTTATTGGTAGATTTTTGATACAAGACTCGATGATCCTTTCAACTGATAAGGCTCATCCATTTATAGGTTACAAAGTGATTCTTCAAGTAGTTGAAGGGACAAGTAACCCTTCCAAAATCTAAAAGACAACTTGACTCTTGGCACCCTGAAAAGGTGCCTTTTACAGACTTCAAAGGGTAAACGACCTTTGGTTATTTGAACAGCTAATTGACTCTTGTAATAGTAATATGTCTTTTCATAAAGGATAAAGCCCATGTCCAAATTGGAGCAAGCACATGGGTCCCTGTGTCTTCAAATTGTCCAGTCTTCTTCTGGGATGTCAGAAGGAGTAGAATCTGGACCAGTGATGTTTATTTGTTCAATCCAGTCTTCGTGGCTCCTTTTATTCCTTCTATTTTCAATGCTTTTCCATTCTAGACGGTATTTGTAGATTGGTTTTTGTATACTGGAAGATCCTAGGTTATGAGTTTCAGGTATCTGGGAATCTTGAAATTCTGTTGAATTCATTTTATTAGTCCATTCTTTTTTAGCCCTGCGGATTTGGGTCCAATAAGGATGAGAACTTTGATAATTCCATGATCCATGAGGTCCTGGCCAAATTTCAGGAGGAATGCATCTGTTCTCCTGGAATATGTATCTCTGAGCTTCTCCATACTCAATTTCTTGGTCTAAAATAGTATGAGACAATTCCCTATAAATAACTACATTGGATAGGGCTTGAACCTGGTTATTTATGAGGTGACAAGGGCGATGGAAATGGAGGAGTAGTGATACGTTCCTCGATCCACACGTTCGAGACACGTAGCACGTTTGCCCAAGGATCTAGCGAGGTTGTCCAATGCTTGGATTGCGGAACCTAGAACCAAACGGATGACACGTTTGGGTTTAGGTGGTAGACGACACTCCGATGAAGGTGAATACTCCAGGGGAATAGGTCGGATGAACAATCAAGGACATGACGCAAGATTGCTCAATAACCCTTGCCAAAGCAAGTTAAGGCTCGAATTCTCTAGAAAGAAAACGAAAGTACTAAGAATTTTATTCATAAAACTTGTGTCTTTAACCTTACAAAGCTAGCCATTTTATAGGCTAAAAGGTAACAAGCAAACCCTAAAGAAACCCTAAGGGAAAGTCGGCCATCTTGCTCCCAGATGGGCCGGCCCATGCCTTCTACTAAGCAACTAGTCCAACTAAAATAAATAACAATGACTAAGGCCCTACTTGGCCGACTAACAAAAAGGCCCACTTGATTCTTCATGGGCTTGGATCAAGGTGTAAGTTGCTTGATTGTCTTTTCCCAAGCCTTCAATATGTCTATGGCTCCATGTTGATCTTGGACAACTAGAACAAGGGCTTGGAGGGATTCTCTAAAGAGCTTGGCCCGCGCCCGTGTGATTGGGCCCAATGGGACTCGGACTGGGCTCTGGTCCATGCACACATCAGTCTCCTCCTCTTGTGAAGGATTTGTCCTCAAATCTGGACCCTACTCGGCAAGAAATGGGCTAAGGTCCGCGACATTGAAGGTTATGCTAACATTATACTCCCCAGGGAGCTCCAATTTGTAAGCATTGTCATTGACCCTTTGGAGCACCTGAAATGGTCCATCACCCCTTGGGGATAATTTGTTGTGACGTTGCTTGGGGAATCGCTCTTTCCTTAAGTGTAGCCAGACCCAATCTCCAGGCTCGAAAATCATCTTGCGACTGTGCTTGTTGGCTTGCTGGACGTATTGCTGCGTACGCTTCTCAATGTTCGCTCTCACGGCTTCATGTAACCTGCGCACAAATTCAGCTTTCTTTTTCCCATCTAAGCTTGTGTGCTCAGAGGAAGGTAAGGGCACCAAATCAAGGGGGGTCAGGGGGTTGAAGCCATAAACAATCTCAAAGGGAGAATATTGTGTTGCACTATGCACAGTGCGATTGTAGGCAAATTCAACATGAGGTAAGCACTCCTCCCAAGACTTAAGATTCTTTTTAATCAATGCCCGAAGTAAAGTGCCAAGTGTACGATTGACAACCTCAGTTTGTCCATCACTTTGTGGATGACTAGTGGTGGAGAATAATAACCTAGTGCCCAATTTGGACCACAAAGTCTTCCAAAAGTAACTCAGGAACTTCACATCTCTGTCACTAACAATAGTCCTAGGCATGCCATGCAAACGGACAATCTCTTTAAAGAATAAATGAGCAATATGAGATGCATCGTCAGTTTTGTGACAAGGGATAAAATGAGCCATCTTAGAAAATCTATCAACCACCACAAATATGGAATCATTACCCCTTGGCGATCTAGGCAAACCCAGTACAAAGTCCATAGACAAGTCAACCCAGGGATGGTGAGGGATAGGTAATGGGGTATACAAGCCATATGGATTTGTCCTAGACTTTGCCTTGTGACAAGTAGCACACCTACCAACCATGCGTTCAACATCTCTATGCATATGGGGCCAGTAAAAGTGCTCTTGTAACATGGCCAGAGTCTTGGCAATGCCAAAGTGGCCCATGAGACCACCACTATGTGCCTCTCGAATCAAAAGATCACGAATGGAAGAGTTAGGCACACACAGTTTATCTATATGGAATAGAAATCCATCATGCAAAAAGTACTTCCCATGCGGGTTCTTAACACAAGCAGCATAGATATCACCAAAGTCATGATCATTCGTGTAGAGTTCCTTAACCATTTCGAACCCAAGTAGCTTGGCATCAAGACAGGCAAGCAAGGAGTGTCTACGTGACAAGGCATCAGCTACCACATTTGTCTTGCCAGTCTTGTACTTAATCACATAAGAGAAGGTGTCAATGAAGCTTACCCATTTGGCATGTCTCTTGCTTAACTTGGGTTGCCCTTTGAGGTACTTCAATGACTCGTGATCAGTGTGTATCACAAACTCCCGAGGGCGAAGGTAATGTTGCCAGGTCTCCAAGGCCCTCACTAAGGCGTACAATTCCTTGTCGTACGTAGGGTAGTTTAATGAAGCTCCTCCCAACTTCTCGCTAAAGAAGGCGCACGGCCTCTTGTCTTGCATGAGGACGGCTCCAATACCTACACCAGAAGCATCACATTCAATTTCAAAGGTCTTGTTAAAGTTTGGTAATGCTAACGCAGGTGCATGTGTGAGTGTGTCCTTGAGGGCGAGAAATGCTTGTTCTTGTGATTCTCCCCAATGGAACTTGTCATTCTTCTTTGTCACGGCGGTCAGCGGGGCAGCAATGGTGCTAAAATTTTTGACAAAACGCCGGTAAAAACCCGCCAATCCCAGAAAGCTGCGCATGTCAGGGACGGATGTGGGGGTTGGCCATTGCTCGATGGCCTCAATCTTGGATTTGTCCACCTTGATGCCCTGCGAACTTACCACATAGCCTAGAAACACAAGCTCGTTAGTACAAAAGGTGCACTTCTTGAGGTTAGCATATAGACGCGCCTGTCGAAGTGTCTCAAGAACTAATCGAACATGCTCCAAGTGCTCATGCTCACTACGACTATAGATCAAGATGTCATCAAAGTAAACAATGGCAAATTTGCCAATAAAATGTCTCAAAACATGGTTCATTAGTCGCATGAAGGTGCTAGGGGCATTAGTTAAACCAAAAGGCATGACTAGCCACTCATAGAGACCATGTTTGGTTTTGAAGGCTGTTTTCCACTCATCGCCTTCTTTCATCCTAATTTGATGATAGCCACTCCTTAAGTCGATTTTGGTGAAAATAATAGCACCATCGAGTTCATCAAGCATATCATCAAGTCTAGGAATGGGATGCCGATACTTGACAGTGATAGCATTCACAGCCCGGCAGTCAGTGAACATGCACCAAGTACCATCCTTTTTGGGGACAAGGACCACAGGCACAGCGCAAGGACTTAGACTCTCTTTCACCCAACCCTTAACCTAGTAGGCCATCAACTTGCCTTTGCAGCTCCTTGGTCTCCTCAGGGCCTATGCAGTAGGCAGGTTTGTTGGGTAGTGGCGCTCCAGGAATGAGGTCGATTTGGTGCTCAATCCCTCGAATAGGTGGTAAGCCATCAAGGACTTCGTCGGGGAAAACATCCTCAAATTCCTGCAAGAGAGCAACCATACTCGCAGGCAATGCCTTATCGAGTTCAGCAACATCTAAAAGCACATGTTTGCAAATCATAAGAAGTACAGGCTGATCAGAATTGACAACTTTCCTAACGTCCTTAGCCTTAATGATCATGTTTTGCTTCCTAGTGGTAGGTGCAGTGAGTGATTTGTCACACGTAACACTAGGTGTGCTCCCTTGACCGTTGGTCGATGGCTCACTTGCAGGAGTAGAGCTGTTGCCAGGGTCGACCGCCTTTTGTTTCCTCCTTTGACGGTCTTGTTCACACTCTCTTTGTAGCTTAAGTTGGTCCTCATACACTTGTGCAGGTGTGAGTGGTGTGAGAACCTTGCGTTTGCCATCATGCAAGAGCGTGTACTTGTTGGCCCTTCCGTCGAATGCGACGTGTTTGTCGAATTGCCAAGGTCGACCCAAGATAACATGGGTAGCATGCATAGGCACGACGTCACAAACAACTTCATCGGTGTAGGTTCCAATGGAAAAAGGAATGCGTACCTGTTTGAAGACACGTACCTCTCCTTCCTCGCTCAACCATTGAAGGCGATAAGGGTGTGGATGTCTAGTGGTTGGAAGCCCTAAGCTCTCAACCATGAGTAAGCTTGCCACGTTTGTACAACTCCCACCGTCGATGATGAGGCTACACACCTTGTCACCTACCTTGCAACGGGTGTAAAATAGGTTCTCCCGCTGTAGCTGCTCGTCCTCCTTAACTCGGGCAGTTAGCACTCGTCGTGCCACCAAACACCCTACTTCCCCTTGTGTAGGCGAGCAGTCTTCCACAGCAGAGTCATCACCCAGGCAGTCGCCTTTGTAACATCCCGAATATTAGGAGGTTGGTTATGAAGAAAATATTAAAGTGCATTTCTTTGGGTTGATTTAAAACCTAATTTTGTTTTAAAAAGACTAGAAACCCTAATATTGTAGCCCAAAACCCTAGTTTACTTGTGACTAACCGGTTTTCCTAAATCTCTCATATTTTAATTGAAACCCTAATTTTAAATTACTGGAATTGGAAAATTCCTCACGTTTTCTTAAAAATTTCTTTTTATTTAAAAATTATCATTTATTAAAACCCTACTATCCAATTATTCCATGATAAGTGTAAATAAACCTAGAAAATAAGGTTTTATTCTTCGGTTTCAAGTTTGGAGCAAAATTAGGGTTTTCGCGATTTTCTGCCGGATGAATTTTCGGTATGAAGCAAGGACCAAATTGGGTGATTAAAAGTGACTTTTAAGTGAGAAATAATATGTGAGTAGTAGCAATGATATAAGGTTAGTGAATGAGAAGTAAAAACCCTAGTACGTGAGTTTTAAGAAAAACGGCGCGAACCGGCGGGTCCCGCGCATTACCGATTGAACGCACTGCTTGACCACCATTTTTCTTACCCAACAAGTTTGTTGACTTTGTACATAATATCTTCTTATATTGTAGCAGCCTTGACCGAAATTAGTGGCCAAGAAAGGCAAGAAAGAAAGAGAAAAAGAAAGGGTGGTGGTGGTGACACTTGTCACCACCTCATGGCTTCTTAACCAAGACCATTAGTAACCATTTAAATCCAACACTTAGCAATTTCTTCTTCATTTCTGCTGGGCTGGCTGAGAACAACAAGGAGAGAAACTCCAAAGGAAAATCTTTCATTTCATCTCCAAATCCAACAAATAAGTGAGGAATCGAGCAAAGTAAACCGATTAAACTTGTTTTCTAGTGACTAGCTAGTGAGTTGTGGAGTGATTCTTGAGGGGGAGAGCTTGTGCTACTCTTGGTGACTTTTATTCAAGGTAAGAGAGTTTATCTCTCCAAGTTTTACTTCTAATCTTGTTATATTAAGCCTAGTAACTTGGTTTTATGGTGAGATTATGGATGATGAGCATGTTTTAGTAGTTTTCCCCAATTTATTTGATGCACTAGGGCTTATGGAAATTCTGCCCAAATGATTGTATGATGTTTATATGTTGCAATTGAGGTGTTATATGGTGTTTTGGTAGTGATTGGACCAAGAAATTGAGGAAAGATTCACTAGAAACTTAAAATTTCCAAAATCTGGAAAATGGTCTTAACATTCTGTCCAAATTTTTATCTATATGTTAGAGGCTGTTTTGGCCTTAGGTCAAAGAATAAAAGTTGTAGCGAATGACATTTTATAGGTGCCTACAAAATTTCAGCTCAAACGGAGCAACGCAGAACGTGAAAAGTCCAAAATACCCCTACTGTTTTAAGAATTTCCCAGCAGTCCGTTTCTTCAGTTCAGTCCAGTTTATCACGATTTTTGACCAGGATCCATTCTGATTTAGCTCTGGGCCAAAACATAAAAGTTGTAGTGTTCTGAAGTAGCTTTAAAATGCCTCAAAGAAAACCTGATTCGGACTTGTGTGCACTGAGTTATGTCCATTACAGTGTTCTGCGTTTAAACAGCCGGTGAATTGGTTTCTGGTTTAGTAATCTGAGATTTTGACTAAGTTACATTAGGAAATGGACTAAGTGACCTTCATGAATGTTGTAGATTTGTGTCTTAGCTTCGAAACGGCATAGGTTTTGCCTTAATCCGATAAGCGTAGCCTCGGACAAGTTATTTCCGCTTTTATACGTCAAATCTGTCTTGTGCCACATTGAATTTCTGCACTTGTACTTGATGCAATTCTTGTTGTTATGATATTGTGAGCCTAGGGAACGGCTCTTGGCTTGAATTGTTTTATGTGTGATGTTGGGTTGTTGTTGAGAAAACAATGAAGCCTAAAAGGCTGGAAAATTAGGTAAACACAAAGGGCATGCTGCCCAAATTTACGCTCGAAGACTAGAGAACTACTTGCAACTTGAGTAAGGGTTAAGAGTGATTATTGCTTGAACCGTCTAGGGTACTTAAGTCTTCTTGTCCCAAGATATATAAATAAGGACTTGGCCGAACTTGTACCCTTGAGAAATGAAATAATGATTGCTCAAAGTACGTTTTCCTTGTACTTTCGACTCGCATGACCATTTCAAGTATAAATGTTACAAAGTTTTATCATTTAAAAAGTGAGCGAGTATTTCACGAGTATTCTCCAAGTGAATTTCCATTTCTTGATTCTTATTGAACGAAACGTATAAGTTTCGAATTCTAGTCATGTTTCAAAGTTCTCAAACTAAGTTTTATCGCAGATTTTGAACTCCGAACCCGGAGTATAACCTGAAAGTGACCAGTGAAGGCACTATATCTTTTGGTGAGTGCTTTCAAATACCGAATTGAACTTGATACTTGAACTTGATATGTGACCAATATGATTACCTGTTATATACGTGAATTGTTAGGGCAAGAGTGTACTTTATCGCACTTGCCCTTACATGATATACACTTGTTTATGGTTGCAATTGACTTGACATACTTGTTATGATGCGCGCACTCCCTGGAATTCCAGAAACCCTGTGGCGAGTTACTCTAGTCGAGCCGGCAAGGGTTTGGTCGATTGGGTAACGAACCCTGGGTCTCTTGTATTGTCGAGTGGAGTGATATCTCCTCGACTAATCGGTATACTCGAGTGGAGTGATATCTTTCTTGAGGATTTTGGGCCCAGCTGGGGGTTTGAACGGTGGACGGAGAGTCGTGTAAGTGGTGTTCTACTGGATTGGTTACTTACTTGAATGTTGACGGAGTGTCAACTACTACGTGATCAAGCTTCTGGTAATGCAATGGGAATTTGGCTCCTGAGAGCCATCCGTATCCTTATACTTTGGAGTGATTATTGTTTATTGGATTATTATTTCTTTTGAAAAACTTCTACACTCGCTCATTTTAAGATTGCTACTTGACGTGTTATTGCTCACATTTATGAACTCTTCGTGCTCGTTACTTTGCTATATCGAAAACTTGTACTTATAAATAATGGTCAATTTGCTATTTGGAACCTCACTGGGCTTTTAGCTCATACCACGCTATTTGTTCTCCTTACAGGGAGTACGAGTGACGCGTGAGACTTGTAAAAGACTAGCGTAGCCTTTTGTTTTGACTTTTGACTTTTGGTCTTGTACTCGCGCTATTCCTCGAATGGAACATGTTGTACTTGGATTGTATAGGTTTTGAACTAGTTTGGTGTATTGAGGCTTTGTACCTCGATTTCTATCAATGTAAATTATAAGCTTGAATTGCGGATATTATTTATGGTTCATGGATGTGTGTACATGACTCGATTGAGATAGTGAGTGAGTCCTGGCGAGAGCTGGGCAGGCGCTCCGCCGAACCCTTTGGTACGCCTTAGGGGGAGGTGGGGTCGTCACAGCCTTTGGTCAATTCAGGTAGCTCCTCACAGTCGTCGTCATCGGACACGATCTCGCCAGTGTGAGTGATTAGCATGACCCGTTGGTTTGGACATTGAGATTGAATATGCCCAAACCCTTGACACTTAAAACATTTGATGTCCCTACTCCTAGTTTTAGGAGTCTCTTGTGGTGCCTTAGAAATAGATCTGGACACATCGGAAACCTTGGTAGGTGTAGAATAGGCATTACGGGTTGAGGCATTACCTTGGATTTGGGTAGAAGAGGTTGGTGTGGTCGCACTTCCAACTTCGTGGGTCGCTCGTCATGGTTGGTTGCCCCTCCATGAAGTGATGTTAGAAGATTGGAAAGTACGGGCTCCTTGATGCGATTGAGCACGAGACCCAAAGTGTACAAGTAGACCCTGTGAAGGTGCCCCTAGGCCCGGTGACACGAGCACGAGCTAAGAGATTCAAGGAGTCCCTCCAAGCCTTGGTACGTGCCATCCAAATCCAAGAGAAACCGGCCATTGAAGGAATTGAGTTGGAATATCCTTGCACGACTACTAAAATGCTGCTTACAATTGAAGATGCAAGTGTTCAAGCTCCAAATAGCGGGCCAAGCTACAGTTAAGTACCCTCGTTGAGCCGTACGGGGATCTCGCTGTTACAGTTTATTAGGTCTTAGTCACGGCTATTAATAGCCTCAAGCCGCATGTTACATTCAGTTTTTGAGAGTATTGAATAAAATTTCCAGAATTTCGTCCATTCCTTGTGGCAAATTCCCTTAGCTTGTGAAAGCTAAGTTGAACATCCTAGAGCTGATCCTAGGCTGTTCGTGACTTATCAATCAAGCACACATACTTGATTGTGGCGTCCTCTACCGTTAAATCTGTTCTTGAGTGGTCCAAGTTCGGGTTCAACTCCATCAAATCTTCATCGTGTTCCTCTAGATCCGAAGTTGCTTCCGCGTCTCGCATCAGCTGGCATCAGAGCTGGTTAGAGGTATCACGAATATCCTTTTTTATTGTTTTTAGATCTGTTTTAGTCTTCTAAATTCGTAGCTCAAGTGCTCGGGTTTGTCAAGTCTGAAATCTGTCTTGGTTGTTTCCTTGTCAGAAATCTGTCTTTGTTGTTTAGTTGTTGTCCGAAATTTTCGGTCTAGTTTTGTCTTGTGTTTATGTTCTGTTTAAATAAAAAAAAAATCTATTGTGATGCATACCTTATTGTCATTCCCTTGAGTCGTTGCTGGAATTAATTTGCTGGGATACCGAATCTGTTTGCACTTGTTTCTTGAACCTTTGTGTTGTTACTTTGCAAAACTCGAACATCAAAACCTTATTGGGGAAGTCTTGAGCTTCTTGGATCAAAAGGTTAATCTTGGCAGTCTTGAAACCTGAAATAAACCTTCAACCGTGTTCTTGTTTTCATGGAACTTTGATCTTGAAACCAAATCTGTCCAAGTTGTTTACGTTAATTGCTGTGAAATTATGGTCTAAACTAGCTGGCTATTGTGTGAAAACAACCTCCAATTCTTGACCAGCCTTCAAGTTGTACCAAATCTGATTCAAACTTGGACTTCCAAATCTGAACAACCTCCAATTCTTGACAGCCTACATTCTTGACCAGCCTTCAAGTTTTACCAAATCTGATTCAAACTTGGACTTCCAAATCTGAACAGCCCCTAGTCTTGGTCAGCCTTCAAGCCACCGAATTTGATTCAAACTTGGAATTCCAAATCTGATTCAAACTTGGACTTCCAAATCTGAACAGCCCCTAGTCTCGGTCAGCCTTCAAGCCACCAAATCTGATTCAAACTTGGACTTCCAAATCTGAACAACCTCCAATTCTTGACAGCCTACAAGTTTACCAAATTTGGTGCAAAATCTGACTTCCAAATCTGACCAGCCCCAAAATTTCGAATTTGAACCACTTGGGACTCCCAAATCTGACCAAACTCCAAGGTTTCCAATCCTTGGCAACCCCAAGTGTCCAAATCAGATCAAACTTTCCAATTTTCGAATCTTGAATTCTTGAATTTTCCTAAAACCGTTGGAGCAATTGTGACACCCGATTGGGCTGAGTTTTAGGTAGTAGATTGCCCATTATTTGAGCAGCATAAGGCCACCCAAAATACTCCAAACCCTTACCAAAAAGACCACGGACCAGCAGCTCAACAAATTCCAGAAAATTGGGTTTCGGGTAGAGTTTTCTAGGATTTTCAAAATTTCAGCATTCAAGTTAATTGTCTTACTTTCTTTTGCATCGTTAGTTATTGTCCAACTATATTCTAAGTCTTGAGTCGTGTCTAGGTCTTACATTAACCTCCATTTATTGCTACTAGCTTGTGTGTCACTTGTTGACTAGTCAAGAACGTACACTGCGGTGACGCCTGGTTTGTTCAACTCGAGCAACTAGCAAGCCAAGGAATTGCTTGGTAAGATTATTAGAGAGTGATACACTTGAGTGAAACACGAGTGTGAGTGACCTATACATCGTATTAAAAAAAAAAAAAGAGAGAGGAACTCTTTTTGTTTATTTGTTTTGCAGGTGGACTAAATATGTCTAGTGGAGTTGGTGAACAAACCATGGACATCAAATTACAGTTGGAAGCCATGATGAGGGAGTTCAAACGATTGCTTAAGAATGAAATTGAGCCATTGCATGATCGAATTGATCAGTTGGAGAACTCGAGACCTCCACCTACCCCGAGTAAGGGCAAAGAATCGGCATACTCAAACGATGAAGAGGAAGCATTTGAGGGAAGGTACCAAAATGATCAAAGGTTCCAACGTCGAGGAGACGACACCATTAAAGGTGTCAAACTCAAGATTCCCTCATTCCAAGGCAAGTCGGATCCCGAGGCGTACTTGGAATGGGAACGAAAAATTGAGTTAGTCTATGAATGCCACACCTATACGGAGGAGCAAAAGGTGAAACTAGCAGCCGTAGAATTCACTGACTACGCCTCCATTTGGTGGGACCAACTTAGACTAAGCCGAAGGAGAAATCGTGAGAGACCTGTGGAAACTTGGGAGGAAATGAGGAGTCTGATGAGAAAAAGGTTCGTTCCGAGCTACTATAGCCGAGATCTACACCGTCGGCTACAAGCTCTCAACCAAGGGTCCATGTCAGTTGAGGATTATTACAAGGAGATGGAAATGGCCATCATGAAGGCGGATTTGCGTGAAGATGGAGAGGCCACGATGGCTCGTTTTCTACATGGATTGAGGCCCGAGATTGCTAAAGTAGTGGAACTCCAACACTACCTCGACATGAATGAAATGCTAGAGAAGGCGGTTACAATTGAACGGCGCCTCAAGAGGAGGGGTACTGCACGACAAAGCACTACTTATCAAGCTGGAAATTGGCGCACTTCTCAACCAAAAAGGGAGGAGAAGGCCGCAGCTCCTTCTTACCCTCCAAGGCCGAATGGCCTCCCTTCCAAGGCGACGCCCAAGCCTGACTTTAAGGCTAATAATGCAGCTTCCAAACCACGTGGCCGAGACACCAAGTGCTTTAAGTGTCAAGGATTTGGCCACATCGCTTCTCAATGCCCCAGCCAAAGGACCATGTTGGTGTTGCCAAATGGGGAAATTGTATCAGATGAGGAAGAGGAGTACGAGGGGATGCCACCTCTAGAAGAGGAAGAGAATGAATCGAGTGAGGAGATACCTACGCATGAGGAGATTGGATGCCTAGTGGTTCGAAAGGTCCTCACAACTCGCGCCAAAGAGGAGGAAATGGAGGTACAACGGGACAACCTTTTCTACACAAGGTGTCATATCAAGGATAAGGTGTGTAGTGTTGTTATTGATAGTGGGAGTTGTGCCAATGTCGCTAGTCTACTCATGGTAGAGATGCTAGGGCTCCAAGTTATCAAACATCCAAGACCTTATCGCCTTCAATGGTTGAACAATGAAGGGGAAATACATGTGTTTAGACAAGTGAAAGTGCCATTCCGAATTGGCAAGTATGAAGACGAGATTACTTGTGATGTCGTGCCAATGCAAGCAAGTCACCTCATTCTTGGACGGCCTTGGCAATATGATCGCGATGTCGAATTCAAGGGAAGAGCTAATAAATATGTCTTTACTCATTGCAATAGAAAGGTGACACTTGTACCTCTCACCCCAAAACAAGTGTATGAAGATCAAATGAGGCTCCAAAAGGAGTATGAGCTAGAACTTGAGAGGAAAAAGCGAGAGAAAAGTGAGGAAGAAAAAGGAGAGAGAAGGGCCGAACCCCTAGGGAAGAAAAAGGCAGCAAGTGGGTCGGCTATGAGAGAAGAAAATAAGGGGAAGCTAAGCTTGCTAGCAAAAGCCAAAGATGTAAGGCGAGCTTTGTCTTCCAACCAACTCTTACTTATGCTTGTGTGCAAAGAAGAGTTGGTCACTTCATCCATATCCACTGACTCCTTGCCTTCTACTATTTTACCTCTCTTGCAGGAATTTGAGGACATATTTCCTGAGGATGTACCTGATGGACTACCACCACTAAGGGGAATCGAGCACCAAATCGATCTCATTCCTGGAGCACCATTGCCTAACAAACCCGCCTATAGAATGGGTCCTGAGGAAACAAAGGAATTGCAAAGGCAAGTGGAGGAATTGCTAAGGAAAGGTTGGGCTAGAGAAAGTCTAAGTCCATGCGCTGTACCAGTGATTCTCGTGCCAAAGAAAGATGGAGCGTGGAGAATGTGCACCGACTGTCGAGCAGTCAATGCAATCACGGTAAAATATCGTCACCCTATCCCTAGGTGAGATGATATGTTAGATGAATTGCATGGTGCCATTATATTTACTAAAATTGATTTGAAAAGTGGTTATTGCATATTAGTCCTTTGACAAAAATGCTCAAAAAGAAACCTCCGCCATGGGGAGTTTCACAAACCCAAGCAATCCAAAGTCTCAAGGATCTTATTACAGGCCATGGGATAAAATCAAAAAAGTTTTTTAAACCTTTTATTGAAATCCCTAAACTGTATATGATACAAGAAAATAGTGTTCAAAAAGATCTGAACTGGTTTCTTTAGGAGAATTATCATGAACTTCAGTATAAGTAGAGATGTATGGCAATGAATTATCATGATATTCTTCTAATACTGTTGACAAGGGATTATCAAAAATCCTGGTAGCTTCATTTGCTCTCCTTTCCTGTTCAATAGAAAAAGTAGGATTAGTGTATGTACTAATCATTAATGATGTTGGAGGATTTTGTTGAGAAGATGATGGTGGTTCTATGACAGCTTGCTTCGCTTTTCTTTCTCTTTCAGCTTCAGCTTTCTTTTGTTCTTTCCTAGCCATTTCTTTTGCTATTTCAGCATCCTTTTGAATTTGTTTGTTCCTACGATATTCTCGTAAAGTTGCTGCAATATCAAAAGGTTTTGAAACTTGTGGCTGTTGTTCAGAAAAATAAAGAGAGGGTGATGGAGTGGAAACCTCACCGAAATAAAAAGGTGTTGGCCAATTTCTGAGAGGTACTGCACCATACATAGAACTTACCTTGGAAAGAGGTGTTGATGGTCCTACATCATACACAGGAACTTGTCCTGTTGTTTTCAGAATATGTAGTTGATCTTGAATAAACTTTGTTTCTTTTTCTTTATTCAGAATGAAATCAACTAACATGGAAGGATCTGTAGGCATGATGTGTTTTAGTTCTTGAAGTCTTTTTTCAAAGACTTCAATCATATGAGAAACTTGAGACTGTTGTGTTGACACATTTGTATCAATTTGTTCAATCTTGTCTTTGGTTTCTGAAATGTTCTTATGGATAGATATAAGAGCAGTATTTTGAACAAGAGAATTCTCAGTCTGCCAATTAAGAACATCTTCTGAGGGATTAGGACGAACAGTTTCTCCACTTGGTAAAACTGTTGAAGAAATATTTTGGATTTTTGGGGAATGTCTTGAACCATTTTTGTTGAAAGTTTCTAACTTTGGAAAATCTGCTTCACTAAACATAAAGCACTCTTGGACCTGTGAGGTTGGAATCAAAGGTTCTGATTTACAAAATGGTTTTGGTTTCCAAACTGTTTCTTCTTTTGCCAAAATATCAAGACACCGTTGGTAATAAGGATGAAGATCCTTTTTTGAAAAAGATCGAGGTGTCTTAGGTATTTTAGAAACCCAGTCAGAAGGGATTTGGTAACCATTAAACTTACTTCTCGGAGAGATAAAACTCTCAGCATCTGAATCTGGACCTTCTGTTTCTGGATCTGGTTTGCAGGGTCGTGGTTCAACCAATCTTGGTTTTTTCTTTTTCTTCGGCCAATCTTGGAGGTCTGATGCATCACACCCAAGGAGTTCTGCCAGTTGACACTCTTCACAATGTGTGCAAACGTCAAAATAAACATGACCAGAGATTGGATCCTGAAACCATGAGATTGGAAGTCCATTCTTGTTAAAGGACTGGATGATATCCTGACTTCGGTGTACTTGTTGTAGGTTTTGAGGATGATCATCATGTATTTTCCATTCTTTTTCAAACTTTGAAGGATAATACATGGGTACCTGTATACACATAATAGAAGGAATATGAGATTTTGAATTCAAGCTCTTAAAATGAGAATGATCGAATGAGATTGAGGTTCTCCCTTCTTTTGTGTGATTGATCCTTGAATTAGATGATTCAAGGGGTTCATTGGCCTGAGTATGTAGATTCTCATAATCTGTAATCCAATCATTTGGTAATAATTGGATCAGTTCTTGCTTTGAGATTTGTCTGGGAACATGAGAGCAGGATGCTCCATTCTTCTCATCTACTCTTATTAAAAGAGCATTCTCTCCCCCTGGGATGGCAAGATCTAGAGCATGATTTTGTACACGGTAGACCATCTGGTAGTGAAGAGTTGCAGCTATAGAGTCTGAAACTTGTTCAGCACCAATGATTTGGACCTGCACTTTGAGAGCTTCAAGCAGATGTGGATCTGCTAAGGACATATTAAAGTTAGGAAAGAGAGTAACAAAAACAGTTCCAGCATTAAGTGTAGTTTCAGTTGTTGCAATACACGCGTGCTGATATTGTTTGAATCTGGTGTCCAATAGTGCGATTCGAGCAACTATTGGAAGTCCTTTCCTTCCATGAAATGATAGGGAAATCCTGATGGCTCCAAAGTGTATATGGGAATAGCCTTGCTGCTTCCATTGCATAGGGAAATCATTAGGAATGTGCAAGGTTATGAATTGTTCCTTTCTTGTAGCAGGTATAGGATGTTGATCAACTTTTGATGCCTGAATATACTCTTTAACTCCTTTTGGATGAGCGCGTATTAAAGATTTAATAACACGTGTAGGAGAAAAAGATTGTTTACCATAAGCACTATAAGGATTAATAGTAGGGATAGAGGTAGGATTAACCACCTCAGGTTCAATAGAAATTTCATACAAATGATCTAGTTTATTACTATGGACTGTCTTTATTTGTAATCCACTATCAGTAGTAACAACAGAAGACTTTGAAGAAGAAGCCATAGATTACTGAAAACTAATACTTAAATCGTTATTAATAACTACCTTCTTTTTGGAGTTTTTAAGATTTTGCTGTTCTTCCTGATCTCGTTCTTCAGAACAAATAACACAAATACGATGATGCAAAAGATCTATACGTACTTGATTACTTACAATACTATAAGCCCAAGGATGAAGAAAGGTAAGATAATCCTGGATTGAAGACTGTAAATGAGATATTCTATTTAAACACTGTTGTTTAGTATAATTACTATAAAAATCAAACAAAGGGATACCACTATTAGTAACTAAAACATCACGGACATGTTCATACCAAGCATGATAGTTACCGTAATAGTTTTGAACCCATTCCATGTGTGCTGCATGTTCATCGGCAATCTGCATAAAAGGAGTGTTGAAACCTTGAAAGTAATTTTCACTAGGGTTGGCTCTGATACCAAATACCAGAGTGCCTCAGTCTTATCATAATTCAGTGATAATTTACTTCTTGAAAGTATTCCCGAGAACATCACAGCCACACTCTTTGGGCTTTCAAAGCTTCTCAAAGGACTTTTATCAAGTAAGTAAATTAAAACAAAGTTATGAAGAAACTGAGTAACACACAGCTATAAGAATCTCAGCCTTCCCTAGTGAAATATTAAAAACTTAGCCTGCCATATGAATGTGAAACACTCAGAGATTTTATTTCAATTTTCCTCGATGCCCCTTCGACTCAGAATGCATCGTTCATTTATACAGACTTGTCTTGACCTTTCAAACCAACAGAGGTCATGACTCTTCAAGAAAGTAAAAACAACTTGACCTTTCAAACAAACAAAGGTCACGACTCTTTAAGAAAGTAAAAACAACTTGACCTTTCAAAGGTCACGACTCTTTAAGAAAGTAAAAACAACTTTAAGGGGACCCACACATATCAATGTCATTCCAGGCCCACTGGTAGTCTTCATCTGGTGTGTCCGAAGGTGTAGTATCTGGATCAGTAATGTTGAGCATTTCATTGTGATATTGATGTGCTTGTTTATTTTTTCTTTTGTTTTCGATGCTTTTCCATTCTGATCGGTTTTTGAAACTGTATTGGGATACTGATGAAGTTGCTGTTGATCTTTGTGATGTTCCTATGCCATCATTTGGGTCTTGGGAGTCTTGCATCACAGTATCATTCATTTTGTCCTGGTATTCCTTTTTTGCTCGTTTAATCCTAGTCCAGTGAGGATGACTAGAATGATAGTTCCATGAGCCATAATGACCAGGCCATATTTCAGGTGGAATACATCTGTTTTCCTGGAAAAGATATCTCTGTGCTTCCTCATACTCATCATCTAGGTCTAAAATAGTATGATTCATTTCTTTATAAATTACTGCACTTGAGCAAGAATGTATTTGGTTGTTTATCAAGTGACAAGGTCTATGGAAATGAAAGATAACATATTTAGACTGGGTTGAAATAATCCAGACCAGAATGTTAATGGCCGAAACCATTGCAGAAAAACTTGGAGGTTTGGATTAAGTGGTTGATTAAAAAATGGTGACTGAAATTCCATAAGGATATGGTACTGATGACAAAGGCACCAAAAATACCATAATAGTGGTTTTGGAAAATCGTCATGTCTGGCAATAAAGATTTGACAAAAAGGGTATTCAGGAGTTGTTCCAAAGGGATTTAGAATGGATCCTCCATATGAACTAAAGATTTCAAGCTCATATTGATTTCTGATTCTTTCAATATTTTCATTTTCCCATGGATAAGGAATTTCGTGAATATCAGGAGGGTCACTGGAAATAGGTGAAAACATTAGACATGGGGAAACAGCTTGTTGAGGCAAAGGTTCTTTTCTGGAAAAGAAATCAGCAACAATATTCTTTTTTCCCTTGATATGTTTGACATCAAAGGAGTATTGAGAAAACCATGCTGACCATCTAAGAAGTTGAGGATTGGGAATGGTTTTTTGTTTGAAGTACAGCATTTTTGGAAATGATCCCATATCCATTTCAACCAAGAAATGAGAGGATATAAGGAAGAAAGAGAATTTCTTTATACCATTTTTTACTGCAAGAATCTCCTTGAAAGTGGAATGATAATGTTGTTCAGAGACTTTAAATTTTCCACTGGCAAATCCACAACAATGTTTTGTTCCCTGTTCATCTTCTTCAAGTAGTACAGCTCCCCAATATTTATCGCTGGCATCAGTTTGTAGAATCTTTTTCCCATCAGATGGAATATGCAGTGTAGGAAGGTGTATCAGTGTTTCCTTGAGACTTTGGATTGCTTGGGTTTGTGAAACTCCCCATGGCGGAGGTTTCTTTTTGAGCATTTTTGTCAAAGGACTAATATGCTTTGAAACTTTGGGAATGAATTCCCGGACATAATTTACAACTCCAAGGAATTGTTGAACTTGTGTTGTCGAAAGATTGTTTTCAGGAAAATCCTTAACAGACTGTCCAACATGTTGTTCTGGAGTGCATTTTCCTTTAGCAATTTTCATGCCAAGGAATGAAATTTCTTGCTGGGCCAAAAACATTTTCTTTTCAGAGAGCATTATCCCATATTGCTTAACAAGATGATGAAAATCTTTAAGCAATTCAAGATGTTCCTCAAAGGTATTACTGAAAAGAAGAATATCATCAATGTAAACCAAGGCTGAATGTAAGATAGGCTGGAAAATTTTGATCATTGCTTTTTGAAAGAGGGAGATGAGTGGAAAACCGCTTTCAAAACTAAACATGGTCTATACGAGTGGTTAGTAATGCCATTTGGTTTAACTAATGCACCTAGTACCTTCATGCGTTTAATGAACCATGTTTTGAGACCTTTTCTTGGGAAATTTGTAGTGGTTTACTTTGATGATATTCTGATTTATAGCAGAAGCTTAGAGGAACACCTTGAGCACCTCAAAGCCATCTTTGAAGTACTTCGAAGGGAAAGGCTATATGCCAACCTTAAGAAGTGCACATTTTGCACTGATCGTGTTGTGTTTCTAGGATATGTTGTAAGTGCGCAGGGCATTCACGTAGATGAAGAGAAGATTAAGTCCATCCAAGAGTGGCCAACACCTACCTCAGTAAGTGATGTGCGCAGCTTTCATGGATTAGCAAGCTTCTACCGTCGTTTTGTGAAGGATTTTAGCACCATCGCTGCACCTCTTACCGCAGTCATAAAGAAGAACGAGAAGTTCTTTTGGGGGGAAGCCCAAGATAAGGCTTTCCAATTGCTGAAACACAAACTCACACATGCACCACTCCTTGCAATACCTAACTTTGATCTCACTTTTGAAGTGGAATGTGATGCATCAGGTGTAGGAGTAGGAGCCGTACTCATGCAAGGAGGGAGACCGATTGCCTACTTTAGTGAGAAATTAAATGGCGCGGTCCTCAACTACTCAACTTATGACAAGGAGATGTTTGCCCTTGTACGTGCTTTGGAGACATGGCAACACTACCTACGTGCCCGGGAATTCGTCATCAAAACTGACCATGAGTCTCTCAAGCACCTAAAAGGACAACAAAAGCTGAGCAAACGACATGCCCGATGGGTAGCCTTCATTGAGTCTTTTCCATACGTCATCAAATACAAAACAGGTAAATCTAATGTCGTAGCTGACGCTTTATCTCGTAGACACATTTTGCTCACTGCTTTAGATGCTAAACTCCTAGGCTTTGAACTCATGAAGGAGTTGTATAAGAATGACTTGGATTTTGCGAACGCTTATGCGAATTGGGGAAAATCTGACTTTGAAAAATTCTTCGTACATGATGGGTTCTTATTTTATCTTACCAAGTTGTGCATTCCTCGAGGGTCCATACGTAACTTACTTATTCAGGAGTCACATAGTGGTGGACTAATGGGACACTTTGGTGTCACCAAGACATTAGCTGTGTTACAGGAACACTTCCATTGGCCTCGCATGCGCAAGGACGTGGAGAGGATTGTTGAAAGATGTGGCGTGTGCCACAAAGCTAAGTCTCGGGTCAACCCAAACGGTTTGTATACTCCTTTACCCATACCTCACCAACCTTGGGTTGACATTTCCATGGATTTCGTGCTTGGGCTACCTCGTTCAAAGCGTGGCCATGACTCTATATTTGTTGTGGTAGATAGGTTCTCCAAAATGGCTCACTTTATTGCATGTCATAAGACGGATGATGCTTTACACATTGCTGATTTATTCTTTAAAGAGGTTGTTCGTTTGCATGGCATACCTAGGACTATAGTATCTGATAGAGATGTCAAGTTTTTGAGCTATTTTTGGAAATCTTTATGGGGTCGGTTGGGAACCAAACTGTTGTTCTCTACCTCTAGTCATCCTCAAACGGACGGACAAACTGAGGTAGTCAATAGGACTTTATCCACACTCCTACGTGCAATCATAAAGAAAAATATCAAGTCATGGGAGGAGTGTCTACCTCATGTTGAGTTTGCATACAATAGGGCTGTGCATAGTGCTACACAATTCTCGCCTTTTGAAGTTGTGTATGGTTTGAACCCCTTAACTCCCTTAGATTTGTTGCCATTACCTTCTTCTGAGCATATGAACTTAGATGGCAAGAAGAAAGCTGAGTTCGTGAGATCATTACATGACAAGGTTCGTACCAATATCGAGAGGAGGACGGCCCAATATGTCCAACAAGCTAATAAGCACAGGCGCAAGCTTGTCTTTGAACCAGGTGATTGGGTCTGGTTACATTTGCGCAAGGAGAGATTTCCAAACCAACGGAAAAGCAAGCTGTCACCAAGAGGAGATGGGCCTTTTCAAGTCATTGAGCGCATCAACGACAATGCATACCGCTTAGATCTGCCTGGTGAGTACAATGTTAGTGCTACATTCAATGTTGCTGATCTAAATCCATTTATTGCAGGGGACGAATACGATTTGAGGGCAAATCCTTTTCAAGAAGAGGGGAATGATGCGATTGAGCACGAGACCCAAAGTGTACAAGTAGACCCTGTGAAGGTGCCCCTAGGCCCGGTGACACGAGCACGAGCTAAGAGATTCAAGGAGTCCCTCCAAGCCTTGGTACGTGCCATCCAAATCCAAGAGAAACCGGCCATTGAAGGAATTGAGTTGGAATATCCTTGCACGACTACTAAAATGCTGCTTACAATTGAAGATGCAAGTGTTCAAGCTCCAAATAGCGGGCCAAGCTGCAGTTAAGTACCCTCGCTGAGCCGTACGGGGATCTCGCTGTTACAGTTTATTAGGTCTTAGTCACGGCTATTAATAGCCTCAAGCCGCATGTTACATTCAGTTTTTGAGAGTATTGAATAAAATTTCCAGAATTTCGTCCATTCCTTGTGGCAAATTCCCTTAGCTTGTGAAAGCTAAGTTGAACATCCTAGAGCTGATCCTAGGCTGTTCGTGACTTATCAATCAAGCACACATACTTGATTGTGGCGTCCTCTACCGTTAAATCTGTTCTTGAGTGGTCCAAGTTCGGGTTCAACTCCATCAAATCTTCATCGTGTTCCTCTAGATCCGAAGTTGCTTCCGCGTCTCGCATCAGGAGTAGTCTTCGCCATTTGCTTCTTTGGTACTGTGGTTACTCCGGTTGTGGGACCTAGAATGAGAGCCTCGTGTAAGACTCCTAGACAACTCATCAAAATGAGTGTGTAACGTCTCCATTTGTTTCTCACTGATTCGCCTGAGCTCATTCTTCATCGCAGCGAATAACAATGAGGGATCGGTGGTTGCTTGTTGTTGCTCCATGTCTTTCTTGATGCCCCTGCAAAGGTTAGTAACAAGCAAAGAAGGTGCAAATATAATCCTCACTTCACTCCCTTAGTGTATTCCTCACGCTCGTGTGTAGTGCTCAATTCACTCTATTAGACTTACCAAGTACCTTTACCTGTTGGTTTAGGTAGTTGAGAAATGTTGCGCGAGTCCAATGGTCGTTACCGACTTTTCCCCACAAGAGTAAACAAGAGCGAAGGACAATTGGGTGAAATTTTGCAAAGGGAAGGACGATTTTGGAAGGCTTAGGGGCGGTGGACAGAATTGGAAAATATTGCCAAGAAAGGAAACTCTAAAAATCCTAAGAGGTAGGAGTGGATTCCTAAAGTGGATGAGAGAATATAGGGGAGTATCCTAAAATAGAGGAGAAAATATAGGGAAGTGCCCAAGAGTTATTCAAGTTTGTTTGCTTAGTCTCCTAAACCAAAGAGTGGAAAACAAGTTAGAGTTGGAAACTCCTTTGAAGACCTTTCTTAAGCAACTTCCTAATCCTTCTCCAAACAAATTCGGTTCCTCCTCTCTCTTACCCGCAAACTTCCAGAAATTTACCTCTCAAACCCAACCCAAGGTCGGTTAGTCTTGCCCTAAAATCCCCCTCTCACAGCCGCACCCTTCACACCCACACAAGCCAGATTTGGTAGCTTGGTTTTCAACCGAATTGGGCCTTCAAAAATTTCCAGATTTCTGCCTTCTCAAATCCTTCCTTAAGTCGGCTAACCCTCCTAATAAACTCCCTCTCTCATAGCCGCAACTTGCCAAGCAATTCGGCTCTCTCTCTACTCCAAACCAGATTTTTAATTCGGCAAGGCAGTTTGGTATTCGTCCAAGACAATGGCTTCCCAAGACAATGCAAGCAATGTCACTCAAGAATTCCCCAAGCGTCTCGCTCAAGAAACACCTAAGAAATTCACGCTTAAACCAAGAAAACCCCGTATGGATGAAAGATCATACAAGAAACTTTTTATTCGAAGAGAGGTGCAAGTGTTTAAGGTTCAAGATAATCAAGAACCTCAAAAAAAGGTTGTTCAAGTGATCAAGGCTCAAGGTGACCAAGAATTTCAAGAAGAGATAGGCCAAAACTTTTGAATTCTTTTCCTTGGTGTAATTTCTGGTTTGGGTATATGATGCAATAAGACAGATTTGGTAATAAAAGTGCAGTGTTCCCTCTTTTTTTTCTTGCTACCCGATTGCGCTTCTTGTTTCCTTTCGTTTCTGTTTTGTTTTGTTGTTGTTGTTGTTTTTTTTTTTTTTTTAACAAACGGATACCACAACACTTGGCCGAACCAGAAATATGGTCAGCCCTCAATACGCAAGAACGTACAACCCAACTCCCTCAAGCTTGCAAGATTTCATCAAGACTTTCAAGAAATTCAAGATAGTGATCAAGAACTTCAAGATCCTATAAACCTTGTAGATTTCCCTCAAGATTCACCAACCCAACAAGTATTAACCCCAAATCAGTTTAGACAAGATAAGCAAACAACTTGGATAAGCTAATAAGACTTGGACAGATTTGACAACAAAGCAAAAACCCTAGCCGCAACTTAGAAAACCCTATCCATATTCTTTTTTTTTTTTTGCAGATTCGGCTATGGCCCGCGCCCGTGTGACTGGGCCCAATGGGACTCGGACTGGGCTCTGGTCCATGCACACATCAAGTAGATGCTTTGGATTTGTAGCAAACAGGTTTTTCCAATAAGACAAGGGTTTAAACCATTGAAGAAATTGTTTAAGATTCTGGACCAATGGTCTATTGAAAAATGGACTCTGAAATTCCATCAAAATATGGTGTTGGTGACACAAGCACCAAAAATACCATAATAATTCTTTTGGAAATTCAGTAGGACTGGCAATAAAGATTTGACAAAAAGGATATTCAGGATTAGTGCCAAAGGGACTGAGTATTGAACCACCATATGAACGAAAAAGTTCAAGTTCATATTGGTTTCTAATCCTTTCAATATTTTCTTTTTCCCATGGATAAGATATTTCATAAATATCTGGCGGATGATCCTGGACTAGGGTAAACATAAAACAAGTTAAGGCTTTTTGTGGTAAGACTTGTTGAGGTAAAGGTTCTTTCCTTGAAAAGAAGTCAGCAACAATGTTTGTTTTCCCTTTAATGTGTTTAACATCAAAGGAATATTGGGAAAACCAGGCTGCCCATCGAAGGAGTTGAGGGTGTGGGATGGTCTTTTGTTTAAAATGCAGCATTTTAGGAAATGATCCCATATCCATTTCAACCAAAAATTGTTGAGAGATGAGGAAGAAAGAGAATTTCTTTATTCCATTCCTTACCGCAAGTATCTCCTTGAATGTGGAATGATAATGTTGTTCAGCTGTTTTGAATCTTCCACTAGCAAATCCACAGCAATGTCTTTTCCCATTGAGGTCTTCTTCAAGCAAAATAGCCCCCAGTATTTGTCACTGGCATCTGTTTGCAGAATCTTTTTCCCAGTAGAAGGAATAAACAAAGTAGCAAGTCCCGAAAGGATTTCCTTCAACTTCTGGATTGCTTTTGTCTGAGATAATCCCCAAGGAGGAGGATCCTTCTTTAGCATTTTAGTCAAAGGACTAATATGCTTTGAAGCTTTGGGAATGAATTCCCTCACATAATTGATAACACCAAGAAACTGTTGTACCTGCTGTTTTGTCAAATTTTCTTCGGGAAAATCTTTAACAGATTGTCCAACATGTTGTTCAGGTGTACAAGTTCCATTAGAAATTTTCATTCCTAGAAATGAAATTTCGTTTGTTGCCAAAATCATTTTCTTTTCAGAAATCATTATACCATATTGGTTTACCAAATCATGGAATTGATTAAGCAATCTGATATGCTCATCCAAAGAATGGCTAAAAAGAAGAATATCATCAATATAGATGAGTGCAGTATGTAAGATAGGCTGAAAAATCTTTATCATGGCTTTTTGAAAAAGTGATGGTGCCGTTTTGAGACCAAAAGGCATCACCTTCCATTGATAATGATGATTTGGAATGCAAAAACCAGTTTTATGCCTATTTTCTGGGTAAATTCCTAATTGCCAAAACCCAGACTTCAAATCAAATTTTGAAAACCATTTTGCTTTTCGCAATTTGAGTGAAAAGTGTAAATCTGTTGGGAATAGGGAATTTATCATCAAGTAGGAAAATGTTAAGGGGTTGATAATTAATTACCAACCTCATTTTCCCTCTTACCTGTTCTGATCTCTTGTTGACATAAAAAGCTTGACATGCCCATTGAGAATCAGAAATCTCAATTAGTCCATATTTTAAAAGTTCCTGACACTCTTGATCAGCAAGTTGAGTGTCTTCAGGATTCATACCAAAATGACTGGCTTTAGTAGGATTGATACCCTCATTCTTTTTGAAAGGAAGATGGATATAAAAATCAGAATTTTCCCACAATGGATGATCACATTTCTTTAGAAATTCCTGATGGTTAGAAGCACAAGACTCTTTGATAATTTTTTCATGAAATCTCTTGAGTCTTTCTTCTAAAGAGATAGAGGTTTCATTCTCTATAAGATAAAGATTAGGGATTTCTATGAAAGTTTTAAAAAACTTTTTTGATCTAATCCCTCTGGCTGTAATAAAAAATTTGTCCTCTCTGTAAACATCAAAGCCAAGCAAAAGATCTTTTCTTGAATCAAGATTAGCTCCTAAGAATTGGGTAGTGATAACACAATCTGGAAGAATCTTGAGAGTAATGGGATTTTTTGTAATGAAATCAGTATAAAAAGATTTCCCATCAGCTCCTGTAAATTCTTTTTCATAGGAGGTCCAAAAATGGTCAGGTAAAATGTCTTTTTTCATGATGGATAAAGAAGCACCAGTGTCGAAAAAAGCAATTAATGGAATAGGCATAGAGTACTTGTCCATAAGAAGATGAACAAGTGCCTGAGGATATATTGGCCTTTTTCCCATTTCTTTTGGCCTTGCCATAAGGGTTTCTAGAACCTGTAAAGCCAAAAGAGTAGAGTCAGTTTTTTGGTGCCTTTGCCATCAATATCATATCCTTATGGAATTTCAGTCACTCTTCTTTAATCAGCCTTTAAATCCAAATCTTCAGATCTTTTTACAATGGTTTCGACCATTAACATATTGGTCTGGACTATTCTCAACCCAGTCTAAATATGTGATTTTCCATTTCCATAGACCTTGTCACTTGATAAACAACCAATTCCAATCCTGTCCAAGTGCAGTTATTTACAAGGAAATGAATCATACTATTTTAGACCTTGATGATGAATATGAAGAAGCACAGAGATATATCTTCCAAGAAAATAGATGTATTCCTCCAAAAATTTGGCCCGGTCACTATGGATCATGGAATTATCATTCAAGTCACCCTCACTGGACCAGAGTTAAAAGAGCTAAAAAGGAATATCAAGACAAAATGAATGACACTATAATGCAAGATTCCCAAGATCCATATGAAACTTCACAAAGCTCCACAGCTATCTCAGCAGTTTCTTCCTATATTTTCAAAAATAGATCAGAATGGAGAAGTATAGAGAATAAAAGGAAGAATAAACAAGCACATCAAGATTACATTGAAATGTACAATATCACTGATCCAGACACTACCCCATCGGATACCCCAGATGATGATTATCAATGGGCATGGAATGATGTTGACATGCAAGGGTCCCCCTAAAAAGTGTTTTTCTAAAGAGTCAAGTGTTGTTTATTTTTCTGAAGAGTCAAGTGTTGTTTACTTTTCTGAAGAGTCAAGTGTTGTTTACTTTTCTGAAGAGTCAAGTGTTGTAAAGTATTGTTTACTTTCCTGAAAGGCCATTTAATCCCAAAGGCCAAGTCTAGTCAAGGTATAAATAAGATGAGCCTATTCGGTTGAAGGGATCATCGAGGAAAGATTAAGAAACCAGTATCAATAAGATCCTAGAAATTTGTTATGGAATTCTAAGTTTTTACTTTTCACCAGGGAAGGCCGAAAGATCCTTATAGCTGGGTAATTGTTTAGATCCTTATAGCTTTATCTTAATTTGTTCTCAAGATAAAAGTCCCTTGAACTTTTGAAAGCCCAAAGGAGAGAGGCTGTTGTGTTCGGGAATACCTTCAAGATTAGCCCCTGCATTCCCTTAACTTCTCTCTGCTATATTCACTTGTACTACCTCCTCTACAAGCATCCCATATTCTGTTAAAATGTTCTCCGTTCGGTCTCTCGAGTTAGTCAAGGTACATAGCCCATCATTGAACTCTAGTATCTCGCATATCGAATTCTATCATCACTTAGCAACTAAGAAAGTTACCCTATTGGACATTAAACCCCAGGTATTGCTCAAGCACTACATTTAATCAAAACTCGAAAAAATATAACCAGGTATGTACACTAAATAATAAGGGTCCTAATCCTCACTAATATTGATGTGTGCACGGATGGCGGCCTTGACTCAAGGCTTTCAGAGAGACATTGAAGGTTTGAAGGATGTCAATCAAGTTGTCTACACATTGCTCCAAGCCCATGAAGAGCCAAGTGGAGTCCACGAACTCCCTGAGTAGAGTCGGCCACTGTTGGGCCTTCTTTTAGTCTTGAGCCGTTTAGTTATTGCTTGGATTAGTTACTAGTTGTAGGCCTTGTTGAGTCATGGGTTCGCCCCACTTTGTCCAAGGATGGCCGAACCATTTCCCATTCCTTTAGTCTTCAGGTTTTCATTAGTCCCTTAGCCTATATAAAGGCTCACTTTGTACGGTTAAAGGGTAGCCGTTTTATGATAATAAACATTGTTTGTTTCTCTTACATTGAGAGTACAATTCCATTACTTGAAATGGCAAGGGTTCTTGAGCAATCTCGTGATTGTTCTTGATTGTTCATCCGACCTATCTACTTGAGTAATCACCTCGATTGGAGTCGTCGTTCTACCGTCTTCAACCAAGTCGTGTCGTCCGTGTTGGTTCTAGGATCCGCAATCCAAGCGTTGGACAACCTCGCTAGATCCTTGGGCAAACGTGCTACGTGTCTCGAAACGTGTTGATCGAGGACCGTATCAGTTGGCTTCAGAGCTTAGGTGGAGGTATCTTTCATTACATCCTTGTTTTTCGTAGTTGTGTCGTAGGGTTTTTGTGTTTTGTCCGCTGTTCATCGTTACTGTTCACCGACACTGTTCATCCGAACACAAAATCTGTTGGTGTGTTATCCCTTGTGTTTGTGCCTAGTTTGTCAATAATTTCTGTCCAAAATTTGCCGTAAGGTGGTGTTCCCAAATCTGTCTTGGTCGTTAGTCATCACTTGAGCAATAAGAAAATAAGTAGGGCGGCGGCTAAGGTTTCTACTTGCGGCTAGGGTTTCATTTGCGCTAGGGTTTGTGACAGCCCCACCTCCCCCTAAGGCGAACCAAAGGGTTCGGCGGACCGCCTGCCCAACTCTTGCCGGGACTCAGTCGCTCACTACAGTTCTCAAATAAATTACAATGTAAATCTCAAATATACATCAATGGTTCCCTAAATTTACATATTACAAACCTAACTATTACACAAGAGGAATCTAAAACTCAAACTATACAGGAGATAATCCAACCAGCCACATGAATAAGTACTACAAGCACTCGAGCCCTGTGGAAGGGAATAAAATAGATTTGGGGTGAGCTAGAAGCTCAGCGAGTAACCAGTAAAATCAGTAATCAAATATATTTCACAATAATGCATTTCGATGATGTCATGATTCAGTGATCAAATATATGTTTATTGCTCTCGTGAGCCAGTGAAATCATTGCCCTTATGATATGAATGTGCGGATCTAGACGAACAATCAAGTTGAAAAGGCGGGCACGTATGACCCTTCTAAACCCCGAGTTGATGAACTAAGATGAATCTCAACCCAACAACTAACGATTTAGTGAACCAACGATCTGGATAGAAGAACGCCACAATCAAGGTGTATACTTGGTTGATAAGTTCAAGTTGAATAACTCAAGAAAACTCTCAAGTATTCAAGCAAAGCTCTCTTGGAAGAGAAAAGTGAATAACTCACAAATATAATGTAATTTCTGGCTCCTTTAACAAGGAGGAAGTAAGGCTATTTATAGCCTTTACAAGCATTAACCCTAATCCCCAAAATTGACTAAACTAACCCTACTAATTAATGACAAGGATTCGGCCAGCCCTAAGAGTTTAATGGACTGACTTTAACTAATATTTAACTATAAAAAGGTAAATAATAGAACTAGCTTAACTCTTCCTTAAGCATGACCACTAGGTGAGGACACGCCTAACTAGCAACAGGCGCTGGAGGGTCTTCTACTTGGAGCAATGTGTAAAGTTTTGAATCTTCATTCTCCAAGCCTTCAATAATCTTTAAATCATCTCCAATGCGGCCTTGGATTGTACTCACAAGGGCTTGTAAAGATTCACGCATCTTCTTGGCACGAGCTCTTGTGACTGGACCACTTGGTACTTGAATGACTTGGGCAACTTGTGTTTGACCAGCCTTGAGCCCCTCATCAGTCCCCTCCTCTTGTAGGCGATTTGTCCTCAAATCAAGCTCGTCATCTGCATGAAAAGGACTCAAGTCAGCCACATTGAATGTAGCATGTACTCCATACTCACCTGGAAGGTCAAGTTTGTAGGCATTGTCATTGATGCGCTCCACAACTTGAAATGGTCCATCACCCCGTGGAAGTAGTTTGTTGCGCCTTTGGTTTGGAAAACGCTCCTTTCTCATGTGTATCCAAACCCAATCACCTGGTTCAAACACCATCTGGCGACGTCCCTTGTTGGCACTTTGAATGTATTGAAGGGTACGTTTCTCAATATTAGCTCTAGCTTTGGTATGCAAATCCCGCACAATCTCAGCCTTTTTCTTACCATCTAGGTTAACTCTCTCAGAAATAGGTAAAGGAGACAAGTCTAAAGGTGTGAGAGGGTTAAATCCATAAACAATTTCAAAAGGTGAAAATTGAGTAGAAGTATGCACAGTGCGATTATATGCAAATTCAACATGAGGCAAGCAATCTTCCCAAGATTTAATGTTCTTTTTAATAATTGCTCGCAACAATGTAGATAAAGTCCGATTAACCACTTCAGTTTGTCCATCAGTTTGTGGGTGACTAGAAGTAGAAAAAAGCAATTTAGTCCCTAGTTTACACCACAAAGTTTTCCAAAAGTAGCTAAGGAACCTTACATCCCTATCAGAAACAATGGTACGAGGTACCCCATGTAAACGCACTATGTCTCTAAAGAATAAATCAGCCACATGTTTAGCATCATCAGTTTTATGGCAAGGAATGAAGTGAGCCATCTTTGAGAAACGATCAACTACCACATAAATGGAATCATGCCCTTGTCTAGTTCTAGGTAATCCAAGGACAAAGTCCATAGACAAATCTACCCAAGGTTCATGTGGGATGGGTAAAGGAGTGTAGAGGCCATAAGGATGTACCTTTGATTTTGCTTGGTGACAAGTTACACACCTTTGTGTATGCCTCTCGACATCCCTCTTCATGCGAGGCCAGTAGAAATGCTCTTGGAGAATTGACAAGGTCTTGGCCACTCCAAAATGTCCCATGAGGCCTCCACCATGAGCCTCTTTAACCAACAAAAGTCGCATGGAGCACATTGGAATACATAGTTTACCTTTGTAGTACAAGAACCCCTGCGACATAGAATAATGCTCACGAGTAACTCGTGGCAAGGTTGTGAAAATCTCACCAAAGTCTAGGTCAGCTGCATATAAATCCTTAATGAACTCAAAGCCAAGCAACTTAGTGTCTAGTGTAGTGATTAGTGTATACCTTCTAGAAAGTGCATCAGCCACTACATTAGTCTTTCCAACCTTATATTTGATGACAAACACAAAACTATCAATGAAAGCCACCCACCTCGCATGCCTTTTGCTCAATTTGGTTTGTGATTTGATGTGTTTGAGCGATTCATGATCAGTGTGGAGTACGAATTCCCGAGGTCTGAGGTAGTGTTGCCAAGTTTGGAGAGCTCGCACCAAGGCCATCAATTCTTTGTCATAAGTAGAGTAGTTCAACGAGGCACCAGTCAACTTCTCACTAAAGTAGGCCACTGGTTTCCCCTCTTGAATGAGCACAGCTCCAATACCTATACCAGAAGCATCACACTCTACTTCAAAAGCCTTGTCAAAATTAGGTAAACTTAATACAGGTGCATGTGTGAGCTTGTGTTTAAGTAATTGGAAAGACTTAGCTTGTTCTTCTTCCCATTGGAATGGCACATTTTTCTTGATAATGGCTGTAAGTGGGGCAGCAATGGTGCTGAAATCCTTGACAAAGCGTCTATAGAAGCTTGCCAAGCCATGGAAACTCCTTACCTCACTTACACTGGTTGGTATTGGCCATTCATTTATGGCCTTCACCTTTTCTTGGTCAACTCGTATTCCCTGGTCACTCACAACATAACCTAGGAAGACAAGTTGATTAGTGCAAAAAGAACACTTCTTAAGGTTAGCATAGAGGCTCGCCTTTCGAAGTGCATCTAAGACCATTCGTACATGCACAACATGCTCTTCTGTACTCTTACTATAGATCAATATGTCATCAAAGTAGACTACCACAAATTTACCAATAAAAGAACGCAAAACATGGTTCATTAATCTCATGAAGGTACTAGGTGCATTAGTTAAGCCAAAAGGCATGACCAACCACTCATACAGACCATGTTTTGTTTTAAATGCTGTTTTCCACTCATCGCCTTCTTTCATGCGTATTTGGTGATAACCACTCTTCAAGTCAATCTTAGTAAATATAATAGCACCATGTAACTCATCAAGCATGTCATCTAATCGAGGTATGGGATGGCGATACTTTACCGTTATGGCATTTATGGCTCTACAATCGGTGCACATCCGCCATCCTCCATCTTTCTTTGGCACAAGCAGGACAGGTACAGCACAAGGACTTAAACTCTCTTGAATCCAGCCCTTACCAAGCAAGTCCTCTACTTGCCTTTGTTGCTCCTTAGTTTCCTCCGGATTGGTCCTATATGGTGCCTTATTAGGAAGGGAAGAGCCAGGAATGAAATCAATTTGATGTTCTATTCCCCTCAAAGGTGGCAACCCATTAGGTATATCCTCAGGAAATACGTCTTGGTACTCCTGTAAAAGGTCAGCAATAGCACTAGGCAAGGAAGCACCAAGTTCATTAGTGAGCAAAGACTCTTTACAAAACAAGATAAGCAAAATCTGGTTAGAGTGCAAAGCCTTTCGTACATCTCTAGTTCTAGCAAGCATGATGGATTTTCTCTCCTTTTTCCCTTCAATGGCCGAATGTGAAGTGTCAATTTTAGGAGAAGATGGTTCGGCCAATTTGCTCTTTGTATCATGCAAATTTTTCTTTTTATTGTCACAATGCATGTCATATTCCTTTTGCAACCCAATTTGGTCCTCATGCACTTGTTGAGGTGTAAGAGGTGCAAGTGTGATCTTTTTAGTATTATGCACAAAGGAATACTTATTCAAGAATCCATCAAAAATGACCCTTTTATCAAATTGCCATGGCCTTCCCAAAATAATATGAGTAGCTTGCATAGGCACAACATCACATAAAACATCATCTTTATATCTACCAATGGCAAAATTAATTAAAACTTGCTTATGAACACGTACCTCACCACTATTATTCAGCCATTGTAGTTTGTAAGGTCGGGGGTGATCACTTGTTGGCAAGTTCAATCGTTCCACCATGAGTGCACTAGCAACATTGGTACAGCTCCCTGGGTCAATTACCAAGCTACAAAGCTTGTCCATCACATGGCACCTTGAGTAAAATATGTTCTCTCGTTGAAGGTCATCTCTACTAGCTTGAGTAGTTAGAGCTCGCCTTGCAACCATACCAACTTTACCATGAGCTGGTATCTCCTCAAATTCCTCATCTTCCTCAACCAAGGGAGGCATGTCCTCACACTCATCCTCCTCATCCGTTTGTACTTCCCCATTTGGTAGCATAAGCATAACCCTTTGATTTGGGCATTGGGAAGCAATATGTCCAAACCCTTGACACTTAAAACACTTAGTGTCTCGGTATCGAACTTTGCTTACCTCATGAGTAGGCCTACCATCGCCCCTTGAGGGTGGTTTTGAGGAAGGTGCATTCGGCCTTAGTGACTCCTTGGTTGTCCCACCTTGTTTGACCAAGGGGAATGCACTAGAGGGGTTGACTTCCCTCTTGAAGGGTTGGCTTCTCCAATTTCCAGCTTGGAAGTTGGGATTTTGTCGAATTGGACCCCTCCTCTTGAGCCTCCTTTCAATCTTAATAGCCTTGTCTAGCATATCATGGAGGTCCACATAATGGTGCATCTCCACTTGATCCGCTATTTCAGGCCTCAATCCACTTAAAAATCGTGCCATAGTAGCTTCCCGGTCCTCGACAATGTCGGCCCTTAACATGGCTATCTCCATCTCCTTATGATAGTCCTCCACGCTTTTGCCTCCTTGTGCTAAATTTTGAAGTTTGAGGTACAAGTCACGGTGGTAGTGACTAGGAACAAAGCGTTTCTTCATGACACCCCTCAATTCGGTCCATGTAGTGATAGGGTATTCACCACTTCGCCTTCTACTAGTAGTGATTTGATCCCACCACACTATGGCGTAGTCGGTGAATTGCATGACTGCAAGTCTCATTTGCTGCTCTTCAGTGTAATCATTGCAATCAAAGATCAACTCCACTCGTTTCTCCCATTCCAAATAGACATCGGGGTCGGATTTGCCTTGGAAAGTAGGCAATTGCATTTTAACGCCTTTGATTGGATCCACACCAGCTTTATGGTGTTTATTCTTCCATGTCCTCGACCCATATTCCTCCTCGGAGTTGGAACTTTCATAGTCACGGGTTGGTGCTTTGTGTCTCCGGGACTTAGAATTGGTTTGGGAGTGTTCGAGACTATCCATTCTCTCATGCAATGGTTCTAATTCCTGTTTCATTAGCTTGAGCAATTTATCAATCATAGCTTCCATCACAAGTTTAATATCAAAAGGAGTAGTTTCCTTCCCTTCGGACATGTTTAGGTATTCCTGCAAAAATAGAGTTAGGGAAAATAACACCTCACTCACTCCCTTAGTATATCACTCACACTCGTGTTTCACTCAAGTGTATTAAAACACTCTAATGATCTCACCAAACACTTCTCAAGTCACTAGATTGCTTTTCTTGAAGAAATCAGAATTTTCTTGAAGAAATTCAATCAAACTTGAACCAAATTACACCCAAGTGTGGCGGATGAAGGCTGTGAGTTTTGGAAGCTTGTTGGACTGATTGTAAGACACAAAATGAGATGTATAATATGCTGGAAAAACACCCTAAGCTGTCCGCCTAAAAAAAACGAAAAGAAACCAAAAGAAATAAAAAAAAGGAAAGTTTGGTTTGTGACTAGTAGCTAATTTTAGGAGTTAACTACCAAGTGGAATCCAAAACTGATTAGGACTCTTGGGACTTGTAAACCACGTTTTTATTGGCTGGAAATACTATAAAAATAGGCACCAAAGGTCGGCTGGGCAGTTGGCACAAACCGCAATGAAGAAACAAAAGCAAGAGGCGGCTACAAAGTAGGAAACCCTATCTTATCCTCCCACCTTTTGTGGCTATTTAATAGCAAGGTTTCTTGGTTGTTTTGGGGTGTTAATGGCTGCTGGTTTTCTGGTATTCGTGGACAAAGAGATGCGGCCAATAGTTCAAGATTGAAGGCAACAAGGTTTGTTCTTTCAACCCAAGTTCGGCTAGGCTACCCAAGCAAACTATTTCTTGTTCTTGAAATCCGATTTGTGTGTTTTTGTATTTTTTTTTTTTTTTTTTCTTTCTTGCGTTGTTTTTTTTTTTTTTTTTTTTTTTTTCCTTTTTCTGCAAGATGGATCGTTCTTTCTTTTTCAATTCGGATCCCACACACAAGAAACAAGATCTTTGTCAAATTTGAGCAAGGCAGCCGCAACTTTGAGCCAAGAACTTTGGTTTTGTTTTGAAGGTTCAAGATTTGGAAAAAGTTGAGAACAAGATTTTCAAGAACCCTTGTTTTCCCACCCAAGAACTTCAAGATTCAATCAAAATTTCCAGATTTCAGGAGTTTGAACAACAATATTCAACAAAAACTTGATGGCAGCCCACGAAAATTCAAGAAACTACAAAACCCTAACTTCAAGAAATTCAAGATATCAACTTTGCAGCCCAAGAACTTCAAGATTCAATCCCCACAATATCAAGGACGCTAGGAAATTTCAAGGTCAGCCATGGTTTCATCAAGACACAACCAGAAAATAGGTTTTTCCCTCTCTTTTTCGGATGAACAGTGTTTTCGGGTGAATAGTACCCGATGAACAGTAACCTCTTTTTTTTTTTTTTTTTTTTTTTTTTTTTGTTGTTGTTGTTTTTGGATGACTCTATATGAATTCAAGACTTCAAGATACAAGACACAAGACCCACGAAAACAAGACACACGATGGATGAATTGCGGACAACAACAAACATGAAAATTCAAGACAATCAACGAAACAAGGATAAACAACAAGAACCAAGACAAAACCCTAGCCGCTTATGGAATTCCTAAACGACCAGAATTTGACACTATAAGAAACGGAAAAAAATTTTCTTCTTTTTTTTTTTTTTTTTAAGGAAAACTTACAAGATGCAATGGGATATACTTGATGTCGTCGACTAGCTCGTGATACCAACTGATATGAATGTGCGGATCTAGACGAACAATCAAGTTGAAAAGGCGGGCACGTATGACCCTTCTAAACCCCGAGTTGATGAACTAAGATGAATCTCAACCCAACAACTAACGATTTAGTGAACCAACGATCTGGATAGAAGAACGCCACAATCAAGGTGTATACTTGGTTGATAAGTTCAAGTTGAATAACTCAAGAAAACTCTCAAGTATTCAAGCAAAGCTCTCTTGGAAGAGAAAAGTGAATAACTCACAAATATAATGTAATTTCTGGCTCCTTTAACAAGGAGGAAGTAAGGCTATTTATAGCCTTTACAAGCATTAACCCTAATCCCCAAAATTGACTAAACTAACCCTACTAATTAATGACAAGGATTCGGCCAGCCCTAAGAGTTTAATGGACTGACTTTAACTAATATTTAACTATAAAAAGGTAAATAATAGAACTAGCTTAACTCTTCCTTAAGCATGACCACTAGGTGAGGACACGCCTAACTAGCAACAGGCGCTGGAGGGTCTTCTACTTGGAGCAATGTGTAAAGTTTTGAATCTTCATTCTCCAAGCCTTCAATAATCTTTAAATCATCTCCAATGCGGCCTTGGATTGTACTCACAAGGGCTTGTAAAGATTCACGCATCTTCTTGGCACGAGCTCTTGTGACTGGACCACTTGGTACTTGAATGACTTGGGCAACTTGTGTTTGACCAGCCTTGAGCCCCTCATCACCTTAAACACCCAACACTCAAATTGATCAGTTAACAGTGTCACAGTGATAGGGAGCCATTTGCTCCAAATAAACAGAGGTGGAGACGTTGGTGTTCAGCAAAAGACTTCCCAAGAACTCATTTAAGCCAAAACATGTCATGAACTCACATGCAAGCACGCATGATATGCAATTGAATAAAGAATGCAGGAAACAGTCCATAAGTAGCTTTGGAAATAGTTTAGGGTCACTCACCTCCACGGCTCAGGAACCATCCATCATATATCATTGCCTTGCCGAAATCCAAACCCTTCAACTCAAACTCAAAGCAATCAAATGCTTTCAAAGATCGGACAGCATATCCCCTTAATTTCCTTACTTTTCCATCCTACAAGCAACACCATTTCATCTCAAATCAACCACATACACATCATAGACTACCAAATACACCTTTCGGCACAATATCCATAACTGAAGCTACACTTATCGGATTGAAACGAATCTTATGGCGTTTCAAAGCCAAGACATAACCCTACATTTCTTATGAAGACCTCAAAAGCCAAATCATGCATTTTAATGGTCAAAAATGGAAAACTCCACGAAAACAGAAATCTGGGCGCGAAACAGGGTTCATGAATAGTCATGGGTATTTCAGTCATTTCACATGCTACAGTGATCATATCAAGCTGAAATTTTGTAAGCAGCTAGTTAATACCATTTGCTACAATTTTCATGTTTTAACCTAAGTCTGATTTGGCATCTAGCATGCTCAAATAAATCCGGTCAAAACAGGGCAAATTTGAAACCCTAACCTGAAATTCATGCATTCAAGTGTTAATCTTCCACAAAACAACATCTAAAACAGTTAAAAACCACTAATAAGCAATTAATTGAAGTAAAGAGGATCTTGGCAAAATACCTTACAACCCACAAGAAAGGTAGGAGCTTAATGATACGTTCCTCGATCAACTCGTTTCGAGACATGTAGCACGTTTGCCCAAGGATCTAGCGAGGTTGTCCTACGTTTGGATTGTGGGACTTTAAATCAACACAGACGGCACGCTTGTATTTAAAGTGGTAGCACGACACTCCGATGAAGGTGAATACTCCAGGAGAATAGGTCGGTTGAACAATCAAGGACAGGACGCAAGATTGCCCAAGAACCCTTGCCAAAGCAAGTTAAGGCTCGAATTCTCTCTTTAGGAAGAAAACGAAAATACTAAGAATTTTATTCATCAAACTTGTGTCCTTAATCTTATAAAGCTGGCCTATTTATAGGCTAAAGGTAACACAAAAACCCTAAAAAAAACCCTAAGTGGGGAGTCGGCCATCTTGACTCCAAGATGGGCCGGCCCATGTCTTATACCAAGCAACTAATCCAACTAAAGAAGTAATAAAGACTAAGGCCCTATTCGGCCGACTCACAAAGAGGCCCACTTGATTCTTCATGGGCTTGGATCAAGGTGTAAGTTACTTGATTGTCTCTTTCTAAGCCTTCAATATCTCTATGGGCTCCATGTTGGTCTTGGACAACTCGAACAAGGGTTTGGAGGGATTCTTTGAAGAGCTTGGCCCGTGCACGTGTGTGATACGAACGTCACCAACCTTGTGACGAAACCCGTAAAAAAAATTAGCTTCAGGATTGACAAGAGGACACCAAGTTTGAAGCGGATGACCTCAACCCGTTATCACGTGGTTAACGAACCTTGGTATAATGGTAGAAGACGCCACAACCTAGTGCGATTCTAGATTGATAAGTCACGAACACCTAGAGAAATTCTAAGGTATTCAAGAAGCCTTGGAGAAACCAAGAAAACTCTCAAAATCTGATTTATTGATTGAATGCCTAAAACCATTGGAAGTGTGGGCTATTTATAGCCTTACATAGAGATGAACAACTAAATGTGGAACTAGTCTAGAGTTGTGGTCTTGACTAAGACTAACAATTGTAGGCTTGACTATTTCCATAAGACTAAGAATTGTGGGCTTGACCAAACCTTATGAGGTCATCCCTTAGGTAAACAACCTTATGAGGTCATCGCTTAGGTAAATAACCTTATGAGGTCATCGCTTAGGTAATTAAAGCAAGACTATGGACCATTAAGCCCTTATTACAATGACTTTATTAAAACAGCAAATGTGACTAGAGAATGGTCACACATGGTTCTCTTTGACGTGCACTACATGGATGACTTTCATTCCTTCATGCTCAAGCCCCTCAATGACCTTGGGGACAATTTCTTGGCCTTGTATCTCACGAACAAGTCCTTGGAGTTCCTTCCTCATTTTGTTAGCTCGTACTCGAGTTACGGGTCCTAGGGGAACTCGAATAGTTCACACTGGTGTCTCTTGGTTTGTATCATCCCCCTCCTCTTCAAAAGGATTTGTCCTCAAATCAGCTTCATCGTCTGCAAGAAAAGGAGATAGATTAGAGACATTGAATGTAGCGCTCACATTGTACTCACCGGGTAGGTCCAGTTTGTAAGCATTGTCATTGATGCGCTTGATGACTTGGAACGGCCCATCTCCTCGGGGAAGTAATTTATTGCGCCTTTGGACTGGGAACCTTTCCTTGCGTAGATGTAACCACACCCAGTCACCAGGTTCAAACACAACGCGTTGGCGTCCCTTGTTAACCCGTTGAGCAACTTGGTCCATCCTTCGCTCAATGTTTAGGCGTACCTGCTCGTGTAATTTCTTGACAAAATCTGCTCGTTTAGCACCATCCATGTTAATGTGCTCAGAAGAAGGTAAAGGTGATAAGTCTAGTGGTGTTAAAGGGTTAAAACCATAGACTATTTCAAATGGTGAAAAATGAGTAGAACTATGCACCGTGCGATTGTATGCAAACTCAACATGGGGTAAACACTCTTCCCAGGTTCTAATGTTTTTTCTAATGATGGCACGCAAGAGTGTAGATAGTGTACGATTGACAACCTCAGTTTGTGGGTGACTAGTAGTAGAAAATAGCAATTTGGTACCCAATTTTCCCCACAAAGTTTTCCAAAAGTAACTCAAAAATTTGACATCCCTATCAGAGACAATTGTCCTAGGCATGCCATGCAATCTAATGATTTCTTTGAAAAACAAATCAGCAATGTGCGATGCATCATCTGTTTTGTGACATGGTATAAAATGTGCCATTTTTGAAAATCTGTCAACAATAACAAAGATGCTATCATTTCCCCTCTTTGACCTAGGCAACCCTAAAACAAAATCCATGGAAATGTCGGTCCAAGGTTCCTTAGGTACAGGTAAAGGACTATAAAGGCCATAGGGTTGAAGTTTAGACTTAGCTTTGTGGCAAGTAATGCATTTAGCCACCATTCGCTCCACATCTCGTTTCATCCTTGGCCAATGGAAGTACTCTTGAAGGATAGCTAAGGTTTTAGCTACGCCAAAGTGTCCCATCAAGCCACCTCCGTGTGCTTCCCTAACAAGTAAAGAGCGAATAGAGCAGTTAGGTATACATAGTCGATTGAGGTAGAAAAGAAATCCATCAAGGATGTAGAATTTACCTTGAGTTGCTGAACCACAAGAGTCATAAATACCTGAGAAATCTGGGTCATTGGTGTATAACTCTTTGACTAATTCAAATCCTAACAACCTTGCATCAAGTTGAGTGAGCAAAGAGTACCGACGTGATAATGCATCAGCAACAACATTAGTTTTCCCCACTTTGTACTTAATCACATAAGGGAAGGTTTCAATAAAAGCAATCCACCTAACATGACGCTTATTCAACTTGTGTTGTGACTTAATGTGCTTAAGCGACTCATGGTCAGTGTGTATGACAAATTCCCTTGGTCTCAAGTAATGTTGCCAAGTTTCTAAAGCACGGATTAAGGGTTACAACTCCTTATCATAAGTGGAATAGTTCAAAGCTGCCCCATTGAGTTTTTCACTAAAGTATGCAATTGGTTTGCCCTCTTGCATTAGGACAGCTCCAATACCCAACCCAGATGCATCACACTTTATTTCAAACATCTTGTCAAAGCATGGTAATGCAAGCAGTGGTGCATGTGTGAGTTGATGTTTAAGCATTTGGAAAGCACGTACTTGAGCATCTCTCCACACAAATGGCTCATTTTTCTTAATTACAGCAGTTAGAGGTGCAGCAATGGTACTAAAATCTTTAACAAATCGTCTATAAAAACTGGCAAGACCATGGAAGCTACGTACCTCACCCACCGTGCTTGGAGTAGGCCATTCTCGAATTGCTTTAACCTTCTCCTCGTCCACTTTGATTCCCTGTTTATTCACAACAAAGCCTAGGAAGACAAGTTGATCAGTACAAAAGGAGCACTTCTTAAGGTTAGCATAGAGCTTTTCCCTTCGAAGTACATCAAGAACAAGCTTCACATGTTCAACATGCTCATCTAAGCTCCTACTATAAATCAGGATATCGTCAAAATATACAACTACAAATTTTCCAAGGAATGGACGAAGTACATGGTTCATCAACCTCATGAACGTACTAGGTGCATTAGTTAGTCCAAATGGCATAACTAACCACTCGTACAAGCCATGTTTGGTTTTAAAGGCCGTTTTCCATTCATCCCCCTCTTTCATCCTAATTTGATGATAACAGCTTTTTAGATCAATTTTAGTGAAAATCACAGCACCATATAGCTCATCTAACATATCATCAAGTCTAGGAATAGGGTGACGATATTTTACCGTTATTGCATTAACGGCCCTACAGTCAGTGCACATTCGCCAACTTCCATCCTTTTTAGGCACCAAGATGACGGGAACCGCACATGGGCTCAAGCTTTCTCGTGCCCATCCCTTTGTTAGAAGCTCTTCGATTTGGCGTTGGAGCTCCTTTGTCTCATCTGGACCCATTTTGTAGGCTGGTCTGTTAGGAAGTGGGGCACCTGGAACCAAGTCAATTTGATGCTCAATTCCCCTTATTGGTGGTAGTCCATTTGGAATCTCATCGGGAAAGACATCCTCATAATCCTGCAAAAGAGAGACAATACTAGATGGTAGAGTGTTAGTAAGATCACTTGTAACAACCAACACTTCTTTGCACAAAAGTACAAAGATGGATGTATTAACACTCAAAGCTTTTCTTACTACATTGGCTTTTATCAATAGACTTTGCCTTTTCTCTCTCTTTTCAATTTTGGCCGGCTCACTATATGTCTTTTTCCTCTCAATTTTCTCGGCCTTATCATTTCCTGTTGAGCTCTCGATTTTTTCTATTTTTTTCTTCTCATTCTCAATCTCGCTCTCCTTGTTCAGGCTTTCTTGATCTTCATGAACTTGGATAGGAGTGAGTGGCACAAGCACAATCCTCTTCTCGCCTTGCTTGAAGGAGTATTTATTGGTAATGCCATCGAATGTAACTCCCTTGTCGAATTGCCATGGTCTCCCCAATAGTATGTGACATGCTTGCATAGGGACCACGTCGCATAACACCACGTCCTCATACTTTCCAATTCGGAAAGGTACTTGGACTTGCTTGGTCACACGAACATCCCCACTATCATTCAACCATTGCAAACGATAAGGTGTTGGATGTCGTAGAGTGGGTAGTACTAGTTTCTCCACCATCAAGGCACTAGCGACGTTAGCACAACTACCTCCATCTATGATCAAACTACATACCTTGCCTTTGATATAGCAACGGGTGTAGAAAATGTTCTCCCTTTGTGCATGGTCGGCAGCTTTCACTTGGGTTGCTAAGGCTCGTCTGACAACGAGTCCAACTCGTTCATCGACGGGTAATGCTTCCTCTTCTTCCTCAAGGGATGGCAACTCCTCCTTCTCATCCTCATCATCGGTGAAAAACTCACCATTGGGTAAGATGATCATAGTGCGTTGGTTCGGGCATTGGCTAGCAATATGCCCTCGGCCTTGGCATTTGAAGCATCTAGTATCTCGATTTCGCCCCATGCTCGACTCAATGGCAGTCTTTGGTGTTGCCTTAGACTCCCACTTAGTCATATCCGGCCTCGGTCTTGAAGGGATGGAATTACTCGGCCCTTTATCCTCTTTCTTTGGTGGTGTAGTTTGGAGATAAGAGGGTGAAAAGTTGGAGTAACTCCGAGTCAAACCCCTCCTCTTAATCCTCCTTTCAATCTTGATGGCCTTTTCCACCAGATCCCCAAGTTCCACATAGTGGTGTAACTCTACTTGGTCAGCGATTTCGGGCCTTAGTCCGTTCAAGAAGCGTGCCATTGTTGCTTCTCGATCCTCCATGATGTCTGCCCGTAGCATGAGTATTTCCATTTCTTTGTGATAGTCCTCGACACTTCGTACTCCTTGGTTGAGGGTTTGAAGCTTTTGGTACAAGTCACGGTAGTAGTGACTTGGTACGAAACGCTTCCTCATTAGTCGTCTTAGCTCCGTCCAAGTTTGTATGGTAGGTTCACGACTCCTCCTTCGACTAGTGGAGAGTTGATCCCACCACACAACGGCGTAGTCGGTGAATTCGACCACGGCCAACTTGACCATTTGCTCCTCCGAGTAAGTATTGCAATCGAAGACAAGTTCAATCCGCTTCTCCCACTCTAAGTAGGCATCAGGGTCTGATCGTCCTTGGAAAGGCGGAATTTTCATCTTTATGCCCGGAATGTGGTCATTTGAAGGCCTAGCATCACGCTTGGACCTACTTTGCTTATGCTCATAGTTGTTGTCTGAGTTAGAGTCGCTAGACTCATGTGCATAAGCCTTTCCACGGCTGCCTTTGGAGCTTCCATGAGACAACTCTAAGCTGTCAATGCGTTGGTGCATCAGTTCAAGTTTTTGGTCCATCATGCGTCCCAATTCGCCTTTGATTGGTTCTGTGAAAAGTTTAAGATCAAAAGCTTGGGAGCTTGCTCCCCCCTCGTTAGCCATGGTAGGGTAAAAAAATAATAATGGAAAGAAGCAAAGTTTATCTCGCACACTTCCTCACGTGTTTACTCTCGCTCTCGTGTTTGAACACTCTAAGAACTCACCAAGGTATTTTCAAGGCTCCTCGGTCAACTCCTCGAAGAAGTTAGAACTCCTTCTAGTGTGGATCGACTTACCAACCAGGGTCACAAGATTGTAGCACTTTGAACGAAAAAAGAACAAAAGATGAGGGACTGACCACGACTCAATGAATGACTCAAAGTTGAATTTTAAGGATCCTAGACAAAAACTCTACTCAAAACTGGAATTTTGAGCTGCTGGTTGCTGCATTTCTGGGCAGTGTTTTGGTAGATAAATGGACACTTAGAGGATTCAGAATGACACTTAAAACTAACCTAATGATGCACGAAAATTTCCAGAATTAATGATTGGACAGAAATTCCCCAATGGTTGCAAAGATGGAATCCGAATGGAAGATGAATTTGTGTTGTGGTAGGACTATTTTGGAAACCCAAGGCTGACTTTTCTTCTTTAATCCTTTGGAAACAAGGATTAGTCTTCCTATTTGCTGGTTCCCATAAATTCTAAGGTCAAGTTCAAGATTGGAAATGATTTGGTTGTTTTTGGGAACAAGGGTGGAAAATTTGACTTGAACAGGTTGGAAAATTTGACTTGAATAGGTTGGGAAATTTGACTTGAATAGGCTGAATATTCTTCTTCTTCCTTTGTTTTTGTTTTCTAATCAGCCAAGAAGAGCCAAATTTCGTGGCTAAAATGTTCTTAGTCAAGAAAGAAGATTGTTGTGGTGAAGACAAGGATTTTGGCAGCTGAAAATTTGCAGCCTTGTTGTTTACCAAGATTTTGTTCCCAAAACCCAGAAACTTCAAGATTCTTTCAAGAATTCAAGATGTTAATTCCCAGAATTCAAGAAACACAAAATTGAAGATGATTTCCTCCCTAAACAATCCAAGATTTCACGATTTGATCAAGACAGATTTTGGTTGGCTTCAAGAATCCCAACTAAAGTTCCAAGAACTTCAAGATTGTGGTTTTAAACAATCAGGAACTTCAAGAAACCCAAGTTTTGGTCAAGACAGATTTCCAGGAATTTTTGTAAGGTTAGCCAGCTATTTTTTTTTTTTTTTTGTATGTAAACAAGAACACAAGGTAATAACTAGATAGGACTCTAAAACCCTTGTTACAAACTGATTTTTTTTTCGGATGAACAGTAACCTCGAATGATCAAATAGAACAAAAGACTGGAATTGAATGGATATAACAGGATAGAAACAAGACTCAAACAAGGAATCAAGAATAAGACACAAAAGAAAAGGCTGGACCAAACAAGACTAACCACAGCAATTAACAACAACTAGACACAAGTTTATGACGTAACAAATCTGGAAAAATAATGCAAGAACACGAAGTAACAAAACTGGAAATTGCGGATAGCAACTTAGAACACGAAAACAGAATTTTGGACAACTTGACTCGAAAAGGAAATAAATAAAAGGATATAACGTGATACCTCTTAATTAGCTCTGATTACCAACTGATACGAACGTCGCCAACCTTGTGACGAAACCCGTAAAAAAAATTAGCTTCAGGATTGACAAGAGGACACCAAGTTTGAAGCGGATGACCTCAACCCGTTAATCACGTGGTTAACGAACCTTGGTATAATGGTAGAAGACGCCACAACCTAGTGCGATTCTAGATTGATAAGTCACGAACACCTAGAGAAATTCTAAGGTATTCAAGAAGCCTTGGAGAAACCAAGAAAACTCTCAAAATCTGATTTATTGATTGAATGCCTAAAACCATTGGAAGTGTGGGCTATTTATAGCCTTACATAGAGATGAACAACTAAATGTGGAACTAGTCTAGAGTTGTGGTCTTGACTAAAACTAACAATTGTAGGCTTGACTATTTCCATAAGACTAAGAATTGTGGGCTTGACCAAACCTTATGAGGTCATCCCTTAGGTAAACAACCTTATGAGGTCATCGCTTAGGTAAATAACCTTATGAGGTCATCGCTTAGGTAATTAAAGCAAGACTATGGACCATTAAGCCCTTATTACAATGACTTTATTAAAACAGCAAATGTGACTAGAGAATGGTCACACATGGTTCTCTTTGACGTGCACTACATGGATAACTTTCATTCCTTCATGCTCAAGCCCCTCAATGACCTTGGGGACAATTTCTTGGCCTTGTATCTCATGAACAAGTCCTTGGAGTTCCTTCCTCATTTTGTTAGCTCGTGCTCGAGTTACGGGTCCTAGGGGAACTCGAATAGTTCGCACTGGTGTCTCTTGGTTCGTATCAGTGTGACTGGGCCTAATGGGACTCGGACTGGGTCATTGCGTGGGCCCTGACCCATGCACACATCAGTCCCCTGCTCTTGAGAAGGATTTGCCCTCAAATCTGGAGCGTCCTCATCAAGAAATGGGCTCAAGTCCGCGACATTGAAGGTCGCGCTAACATTGTATTCCCCAGGTAGCTCCAATTTGTAAGCGTTGTCATTAACTCGTCGGAGCACTCGAAAGGGTCCATCACCTCTTGGGGATAACTTGCTTTGTCGCTGCTTGGGGAACCTCTCCTTTCGCAAGTGTAGCCAAACCCAATCACCAAGCTCGAAAATCATCTTGCGACGATGCTTGTTAGCCTGCTGGGTGTATTGTTGAGTACGCCTTTCAATGTTTGCTCGAACGGCTTCATGCAACCTGCGCACAAAATCGGCCTTCTTTTTCCCATCTAAGCTTGTGTGCTCAGAGGAAGGTAAGGGTACTAAATCAAGAGGGGTTAGCAGGTTAAAGCCATAAACAATCTCAAAAGGTGAGTAGTGTGTAGCACTGTGAACAGCTTGATTGTAGGCGAATTCAACATGAGGCAAGCACTCTTCCCAGGTTTTAAGATTCTTTTTAATCAAAGCCCAAAGTAGTGTGCCAAGTGTGCGATTGACAACCTCAGTTTGTCCATCGCTTTGTGGATGACTGGTGGTGGAGAATAGTAACCTAATGCCAAGTTTAGACCACAAAGTCTTCCAAAAGTAACTCAGAAATTTCACATCTCTATCACTAACAATGGTCCTAGGCATGCCATGCAGATGGACAATTTCTTTGAAGAACAAAGTAGCAATATGGGATGCATCGTCAGTTTTATGATAGGGAACAAAATGAGCCATCTTAGAGAATCTATCAACTACTACAAAGATGGAATCATTTCCCCTAGGTGATCTAGGGAGTCCTAAGACAAAGTCCATGGACAAGTCTACCCAAGGATAGGTGGGAATAGGCAATGGGGTATACAGGCCATATGGGTTTGTCTTAGACTTCGCTTTGTGACAAGTGACACATCTACCAACCATGCGCTCCACATCTCGACGCATGTGAGGCCAGTAGAAATGCTCTTGTAACATGGCAAGAGTCTTAACTGATGTGTGCACGGACCTTGGCCCACGCAATGGCCCAATCCGAGTTCCATTGGGCCCAGTCACATGTGCACGGGCCAAGCAATTCAGGGAATCACTCCAAGTCCTTGTACGGAATGTTCAAGACCAACAAGGAGTTCATCGAGACATTGAAGGCTTAGAAGGTGATAACCCAGTTGTCTACACGATGATCCAAGCCCATGAAGAGAGCCCGTGAAGAGCCAAGTGGACTATGGCCGATTAGGCCTTAGTGTTAGGAGTCTTAAGTTTAGATTAGTCCTTTTGTTAGCCATGGATTGGGCCCACCTTTGTCTAAGGATGGCCGAACCACTAGGCCCTTCTTTATTGAGTCCATGGATCGGCCCACCTTGTCCAAGGAGTGGCCGACCATCTAGCCTTTCGATATTAGGGTTTAGGGTTTCATTAGTATTTGCCTATATAAAGGCTTGCTTTGTAAGGTTTAAGGAAGCCGTTTTATGATAATAAACTTGTTCTTGTTTCTCTTAGATGGAGAGTACAATTCCGTTACTTGCATTGGCAAGGGTTCTTGAGCAATCTCGTGATCGTCCTTGATTGTTCCACCGACCTATTCCCCTGAAGTATTCACCTTCATCGGAGTGTCGTCTACCACCTACGTCAAATCGTGTTGTCCGTTTGACTCTAGGTTCCGCAACCCAAGCGTTGGACAACGTCGCTAGATCCTTGGGCAAACGTGCTACGTGTCTCGAACATGTTGATCGAGGAACGTATCAGTTGGCTTCAGAGCTTTGGTGGAGGTATCTTCCGTTATATCTGTAGTTTTTGTCTTAGTTTTCCTTATTTCCGCTACACTTGTTTCAAAAAGAAAAAAAATTCTGATCATTGTTTGTTGTTGAAGTCGAATCCAAATCTGTCCGTTTGTGCCTGCCTTGTTCTACAAAAAAAAAAAAAAAAAAAAAAACTGTCACTGTTCATCGTTACTGTTCATCGTTACTGTTCACCGTCACTGTTCACCGTCACTGTTCACCGTCACTGTTCACCGACACTGTTCCTGGTACTGTTCATCCGAACACAAAATCTTTTGGGTGTGTTATCTCCTTTGTGTTGTGTCTAGTTTGTTGATAATTTCTGTCCATAACTTGTTTCTTGCGTTGAGTCGTTTGTTGCATCAAAAAATTCTGGTCGTTGGTGTTTCAACATTGCTCCCAAATCTGTCTCGTTAGTTGGTTGTCGCTTGGGCAGCAAGAACAATAACGTGACGGCTGCTAGGGTTTCCTTATCTTGCTAGGGTTTCCTTCTCTTGCTAGGGTTTTCCTTACGGCTAGGGTTTTCTACTTGCGGCTAGGGTGTCTACTTGCGGCTAGGGTTTTATTTGCGCTAGGGTTTCTTTGTTTTCACTTGGAGACTCTCCTATATTCTCTCCTATATTTTAGGAACACTCTCCTAAATTCTCTCATCCATTTTTTGGAAACTTTCCTAAATTCTCTCATCCAATTTTTGGTAATTTTCCTAAATTCTCTCATCTATTTTTTGGAAACTTTCCTAAATTCTCTCATCCATTTTTTAGGAAACTTTCCTAAACTCTCTCATCCATTTTTTTTGGTAATTTTCCTAAATTCTCTCATCCATTTTTTGGTAATTTTCCTAAACTCTCTCATCTATTTTTTAGGAAACTTTCCTAAATTCTCTTATCCATTTTTTTTGGTAATTTTCCTAAACTCTCTCATCCATTTTTTGGAAACTTTCCTAAATTCTCTCATCAATTTTTAGGAAACTCTCCTAAAATTTTCTCATCCATTTTTAGGTCCTTTCCTATATTCTCTCATCCACTTTAGGAAATTCTCCTATATTCTCTCATCCATATTAGGAAACTTTCCTATATTCTCTCATCCATTTTTTTTGGAAACTTTCCTATATTCTCTCATCCATTCTAGGAAACCCTCCTACATTCTCTCATCCACTTTAGGAAATTCTCCTATATTCTCTCATCCACTTTAGGAAATCACCCCTACACTTTAGGAAGCTAGGGTTTCCTTTTCTTTGTGACACACATACCATTGCTGGCCACCACCAATACCCATTCCAAATTCGTCCATCTCACCCCATTTCCCACCCGTATTTGTGTCTTACACTCTCGATTACTCTTGTGGAAAAAGTCGGTGACAATTATTGGACTTGAACGGCATTTCTCAATTACTCGGTCCAACAGGTAAGGAATTTTGGTAAGCATATTTGAGTGCTTTGAGTGATACACGAGTGATGAGTACATACACGTGAGCTTGTGTGTCGTGAGGAATCTCTTTTTCTTTGCTAACCATTTTTACAGGTCACGTAATCATGCATAGCGGAGTTGCCTCTTACTCATACCACCAAGAATTCTTGGAGAATGAGCCTCTCAAGAGGAGAGGTTCCAAGCGGCCTACTCCCAAGCACAGTTCCATGAAATCTAGTTCACAACATGAGTTTTGTTCACTCCAGGAGGAGATGGAATGTTACCGTGCTCCGTGTGTAGATGAAAGGTATAAACGAGATTGTGATGAGTATGAGAAGGAGCAAAGAAGTTTGCGCCGAACGTCTAAATCAAGGTCAACCTCAAGCAAACAAGTTTCATCTCCAAAGTGCCTTGACAATCAAGGCAAGGCGTTCGAGAACTCTCGAATTGAGGCAAAGCTTCGTGAATCAAAGGATAAATTCCTAAGTCAGACTAAAGCATTGATTGATGATATGATGGAAAGACTTAGCCAAGTGCTGGATTCACACCTGGAGCAACTTAACCATGTGCCAACTGGTGGTAATAAAGGGAAAATTCATCCTAGTCCCTCGTTGATTGAAGAGCCAAATATGAATGAGTTACAACTGAGCCATGACCATGAGCTAGACAATGAAGATCAAACCTCATGTACAATGCGTGAGCAATGGTCTGAGAAGAATGGAGTGGAAAAAGACAAGAATAATTTGGCCTTAGTGAAGAGTAAAAATGAAAAGTTGGCCGTGTTTACAAAGGCTGAAAGTGTGACCATTTTGTTTGCTAACCGGCTAACATGTGTTTTGTTTAGTACCTCTTCTTTTGTGCAGGTTACACAAAGTCAAGTAGAGTTGGTCGTGGTGTGTTCCATCCCGAAGTCACTTGGACACTTTGCGAGTTTCCATGGAGTTTGTCTCCTAGGAGCTAAATCTCGTTGGTATCAATCCATGGAACAACCTGCATTCAAACCTGTCCGCGCCATTGGAGGAGTCATTAGAGCCCATTATTTTGATGAGAAATATTGTAAAGCTGTCCAAAATTTTCCCACAACGACTAAAGAGTTGCAACCTGATTTCATGCTTGTCCCAGCTACGTGTTGCGCGAATGCATGTGATTCGTATGGGGTAGACTTCACTTCATTCCTGCCGCTTATGTTGGGTGGTGCCCGCAGGGGTGTCAATCAAGATCCGAGTGCTGTTCTTACCTCACTGGTTCGTGTTTCTATGGATGTGCAACACGGGTGGCTCAGTGTCCCACCTCCAAAGTGGCAAGTTGCGCCGATTCAGTGCCTAGGGCTGAATTACACCACCTTGCACAACCAGGTTCGAGGCTTTTCTAGTTTCAAAGAACATCGTTATGAAGTGCATGTGAATGTCCGGGTGCGAAGGCTAATTAGCGAGCTTTGGGTTGCAACCTGGAACGTTCACAAGCCTTATACACGTTCCTTCCTACCTTGGAGAATGTCCTTGTTTGAGAACCCCTTGAAGCTAACTAAGAGACATGTGCACCAAATTATCTTAATCATAACATATGCAGGTATCCTTCAATCTAAGAGGGCCAATATGTGGAGACTTGGGTGTCACACTACCCAGTCTCATTAGTATCATTCATCTCCATCCAGATTTGAGGACAAATCCTTCTCAAGAGGAGGGGACTGATGTGTGCACGGACCTTGGCCCACGCAATGGCCCAATCCGAGTTCCATTGGGCCCAGTCACATGTGCACGGGCCAAGCAATTCAGGGAATCACTCCAAGTCCTTGTACGGAATGTTCAAGACCAACAAGGAGTTCATCGAGACATTGAAGGCTTAGAAGGTGATAACCCAGTTGTCTACACGATGATCCAAGCCCATGAAGAGAGCCCGTGAAGAGCCAAGTGGGCTATGGCTGATTAGGCCTTAGTGTTAGGAGTCTTAAGTTTAGATTAGTCCTTTTGTTAGCCATGGATTGGGCCCACCTTTGTCTAAGGATGGCCGAACCACTAGGCCCTTCTTTATTGAGTCCATGGATCGGCCCACCTTGTCCAAGGAGTGGCCGACCATCTAGCCTTTCGATATTAGGGTTTAGGGTTTCATTAGTATTTGCCTATATAAAGGCTTGCTTTGTAAGGTTTAAGGAAGCCGTTTTATGATAATAAACTTGTTCTTGTTTCTCTTAGATGGAGAGTACAATTCCGTTACTTGCATTGGCAAGGGTTCTTGAGCAATCTCGTGATCGTCCTTGATTGTTCCACCGACCTATTCCCCTGAAGTATTCACCTTCATCGGAGTGTCGTCTACCACCTACGTCAAATCGTGTTGTCCGTTTGACTCTAGGTTCCGCAACCCAAGCGTTGGACAACCTCGCTAGATCCTTGGGCAAACGTGCTACGTGTCTCGAACGTGTTGATCGAGGAACGTATCATTAACCATGCCAAAGTGTCCCATTAGCCCACCACCATGTGCCTCCCTAACCAAAAGATCACGGATGGAAGAATTAGGCACACACAGTTTATCCACATGAAATAAGAATCCATCATGCAAAAAGTACTTTCCATGTGGGTTCTTAACACACGTAGCATATATGTCACCAAAGTCATGATCATGTGTGTAGAGTTCCTGTAGACACCAAATTTTTAGTGTAATTTCATTTTTTTTTTAGTTTTTTTTTATTTGTCGTATTCGCTTTTTAGTTTTTAGTTTCTAGTTTTAGTTTTATTTTTTAGTTTTAGCGTAGAAAAATCATGAAAAAGAAAAAAAAAGAAGAAAAATCATGAAAAAGGAAAAAAAGGAAAAATCATGAAAAAAGAAAAAAGGGGAAAATTGTTCACAAAAATACTTTCAAATTCAATCTTTTGGCATTTTGGTTTATTTTTGTTAATTTATTTTGGAAAAAAGGAAAAAGGAAGGAAAAAAGAAATCGATGAAAAATGAAAATTGCATTTCTTTGTCGTTTATTGTTTTAGTTTATTTATTGCTAGCCAATGTTAATTAATTTGTTGTTTTTATCTTTTTCATTTTTCATTATTAATTTATTTTAAAAAAAAAATAGCATACGTGACTTGCAAGCTGCATTTTGGTCGCAGCTTGCAAGGAAGGACTCAGGGCAGCTCCTTAGCTGCAATTTAGGAGAGATGGCCGAGAGAGTTTAGGGTTGAAGTTCTGGATAAAAAGAAACAGAGCAGCCGCAAGAGGGGGGGATTTGAGCGACAGACGACAGGGGAAGGATAAGTTGGAGAAGGCAACAAAAGAAAAGAAAAACGAGAGGGAGAGAGAGATCGAGCGACGGCTGCGCAGGAGAAAGACTGAAAGAGAGGGAGCTAACGGGAAGAAAAATTAAAAGCAAGAGAAAGCAAGGTTGGGCAGTGGACGGCTGGAGAAGAAAACAGAGAAAGGGAGGCAGCAAGGAAAAAGAAAAGAGCCCGGCTTTGGAAATGCAGAAAAATTGGAAGACTTCATCTGGGAGTGAGGGATAGAGAAATTGAGAGAAGGAGAAACCAAAAATGGGGGAAGACAAGGCTGAAAATAGAGAGAGCTACGGGGGCAGGGTTTGAACAGAAAACTAAAAAAAACAGGGAGAGCTACGGAGGCTGGGAACTGAAAAGAAATCAGAAAAGAAGGAAAAACTGAGGAAATCAGAAGAAAAGTGGGAAAGGTTTCGGCTGAATGCAAAAACGGAGGAGGAAAGGAGCAGGGAAAACTGGGGAAAGCGTAAGAGAGCTACGGCCAAGTAAAATGGAAACGGAGAGGAACCAGGCGGCAGGCTAGGCGACGGGCAAAAGGAAAGCTAGAGGGAGAAGAGCAGAGGAGCGGCTGGAAAAGGTTGGAGCTTGCCGGAATCTACTGCCATCACCGACGAACTGTCACCGAGAGGATAAGGTAAGCTATCCCTTTCCTTCAAATTTCATGCTCAGACTCTTAAAACTCAAAGCAGATTTGTTTACCACAATTTTCCAGCGATTATCCGCAATTTTTGGACATGCCTGTCTTATATATTGATTGAATTGAATTTCCTTGGTTTGCTGACAATTTTGGGGCTGATTACAACCCCAATTGAGCGAAAATTTGTTGAACTTTTTAATGCCCTCAATCTGCTCGATGAAATGTCTAGCCGAAAATTCTTGTTAAAAATGGTTTTGTGGCATTTTTTTTTTACGTATGAAGAAATCAGATAAGTCAGTGAGTTGGGCTTGTTGCGACAATTCTTTTGTTTTCCCTTTGGGCTTGCTGAAGTATTGTTTTCTGATGTCAATAAGATTGCCTCATGTCGCCTCTGTCATATATGATCTCTTTTAGAGGCCAGGTACATCGATTTGGTACTTTAGTCAATGTTTGCTTCTGATTTTAGACGAGTAAATTGTTTCGGCTGTGGATTTGAAAGGCAGCTACTGGAACTCTGGTTTTGGTATTATGATTTTGTGTGTTTGGTCCTAAGTAATTCGGTTTGAGCCGTGGGGCATTAGTTGATGTATTTACATGCTCTATTGAGGTTTATAAATTCTATCACATGCATGCTGAAATGGTAGAAAGGAAACTGCCGCATGATTTGTTAGTCATCTTGGGTTAAAATTCATAATTGCTCCAAATACTTGATTTTCTTGCCGTGTGATCAGGATAGCTGGTATAAAATTACTATAGGCTATGAAGAGTTGGTTTGCAAAGTGGCCTAAGGCAGATTTCACAAATCTTTTACCATGTTGCAAAAAAATGAGTTTTCTGTGATTTCGTAATTTCCATTTTTCGTGTTGATCGTTCATTGATTTTAGAATTAGTGTGCCTTGCGTGTTTGATTGGACTGAATTTCCTTGGTTTTTGAAAAATTTCTGGGTTAGTTATGCTTCAATTTGAGCAGAAATCTGGTAAGATTTTGATGCCTACAACCTGTTAGATGAAATGCCCAACTGAGTGTTCTAATTAAAAGATAACTGGTCTGCATTTTCGCGTGTGAAGGAACTGGATAAGTGAGCAAGTTCAATTTTTGCGTTTGAGAAAATTCTGATGAATCGGTGTTTTGCATCTTCTGTTCTTCTTGTTTTCTTATCGGGATACTCTCTGTTGGGATTAATAATGATAGACAGCCATGCATGAATTATGATAAAGTTGAGGATTTGGAATTCACATGAGTTTGGGTGGACAGATCACTACATACTCATTTTCATTACTTTGCATGATCACCATTTTCGGCTTGTAGCTGGAAAATTGCAGAATGTTGTTTTGATGTTCACATGCCCTTTTGTCTGATTTTTTTGGGTTTAAATTTAGAGGTTGCATGTTGCAAAGTAAAGGTTTAGGAAGTAGCTTTGTTTGCTCAATTTCAAACTAGATTTGATTGTGTTTGTGAGTTGGGTTTGTGAATTGCGAGTTGCAGAAGTTTTTGTCTAAATGAGGAAGAAACCTGCTCTTCGAAAGCTTGCTTGGGTTCTCCAAAAGATTTGCAATTTAACCCCTCAATTTCTATCTAATTGCATTGTGGCCCAAAAACTAAAAAATATCAAGTTGTTTTGGCCCTTCTAAGTTTCAGTTTGCCTTTTGTATTTTCAGTGAGTTGTTGGGTAGATTAATTCTGAGATTATGATATGATTAGGTATGTTTTTTTAGTTATTTTATTATTCTGATGGGTTTAACAAAAATTAGTAGGGAATTGGATTAGGTTTATTTTGATTGGGTCTTGATGGTGATTTGTTTGTTTGGATTGAGTTTTGTTTTGTTTATCTCCTGGGTTAGTAATTTGGGCTAGAGATTTGAAGCCCATGCATTTGGTTGGCTATTTTTGGGCAAAAAATAATATACTAGCCCACTTGTTTTTCCTTGGACTTCCGATTGGACCAAGTGATCTTGGCCCAAGAAAAGTGAAAATGGCCCATTCCCTTTTGTGTTGGATTTCCGATTGAGCCTGGAAGGTTTTGGCCCAAGTAAATAAGGAAAAATGGCCCAATGGTTTGGTCCATTAAGAAACCAGAAAATTATTTTGCAAATCAGCCCCTGCATTTTTCCATAACTGTACTGTGGCCCTGGACCATTCAATTCCTTTCAATTGAGTCCCTGGTTTAATTGCAAATAGGCCCCTAAACTTTATTTTTCTTTAATTTTAACCCCAAAGCTTTGTTAATTTGTGCAATCAAGTCCTTTCTTCTTTTGACTTCTTGAATGTGAGTTGCTTGCATGGTTCAACTGATTCAATTTCAAGTTTGCCATTTTATTTTTTATGATTATTGTTAAATAAAGTGATGCCTTGACTCGTTTATTATTTTGGAGGGTAAATAAATGATTTCACTCCATTAGAGCTTCATTTCAAGGGCGGTATATTTTCTTTTATCCCTTTTTGTGTCTCTCCTATGTGAACCAACGTGCTACGTGAAAAATACATGTCTACTTTGCTTTTTTAGCCTTTCCTTAATTTCTTTTATTTATGTCATTTACTTTTGTTTTTTTATCTAAGTTATTCTTTATGGGGTATGTGTACACCTCTTGGCTTGTAATAGATAGGGTTTGGAGGAGCATTCGATGAAGAGCTGTTGAAGACTTGTGCCTAGCTAGCAAATGTAATAGTTAGGGCCTTAATCACCTTATGTGTCTTGCATGTCTACGTGCTATATGTTTAATCGTTTTCTTAGGTTTTGGCATTTAGATATGCATGCTAAGTGTTATGTGCTATGTGATTGACATGTCTACTCGCTTTCCATATCCCTGAATGAATGTGATGGATGAATGTACGTTTCCACTAGTCCAACGCTAGTCGGAATTCATAGAATGGGCTAGTCCAACGCTAGACCCTTAGGGATTTCCCCTCGTTAGTATATGTTTGCATGTTTCACTTCATTTCATGCATTTTTCTTAGTTTTATCATTTTGCATGCCCCTCGAACCCCTTTTCCCTCCATTTTAGGATTTTTGTATTTCATGCTAGTTAGGGTTCATTTGCCTGAAGAGTCCCCTTTTGATAAGGGAAACGAGCGAGTGTGGCTACTCGATAGCCTTAGCACGCTAGTTTTGCTTTCTAATCAAAGGGAAAATCGAAGTCGAAAAAGTTAGGAGTCATTCCCATACCCAACCTGATGCATTCCTTTAGATTCATTCATTCTCATTTTATCACTTATTCATTTTTCAATTAACATTTCCTTATCACTTTTCCTTTCCTTATTGTTCATTTTGATTTCTACTTCACAAAAGTGCACTTAATTACACCTATATGCACTTATCACTATATTTCATGCACTTGCACACAAACACTTGGATTTTTCATACAATTTCACACATGCACCTTTTCATACACTGGCACACAAACACTTGGATTTTTCATACAATTTCACACGTGCACCTTTTTATACACTTGCACACTTGTACTTTAGCCATCATTTGCATTAATCGACCTCTATAAGGTTTTCTTTTATTGGCCGCCACAATTCATGTGGTTGGGACCAAAAACCTTACAAGAGACATTTTAGAATTTAGGTTTGCATTTTTTTCTTTTCTTTTGCATTCATGTAGTGCATCCAAATGTAATAAATTCTTTGGTTAAAACAAGAAAAACTTTGATTAAATCACGCAACTAGCCTTGGCTAGGTCGAAGGGGTGCCTTGGATTTTTATCCTTGCCTTCCCCTTCGTCAAATGTGACTCCCGAACCTTTTTCGTTGGTTTACGTGGACTAGGAGTTGTTTAAAAGGGGTTTCTTACTACTTTTTCCTATTTTTCCTTTAAAAAACTCATTTTTTAGGTGACTTGGTACACCTTAACTCATTACCAAGTGGCGACTCCAATTTTATTATTCCAAAAACCCTTTTTAAACTACAATTTTGGGTCAAATCGTCGCATTCTCAAACCCCCATTTAGGCCCACTTTTCTTTTAAATCACAATTCATTTTTTCAATCACAAAAAAAAATACATTTTTTAAACCATTTATTTATTTATCAAAAAATGGGGCGCGACAGTTGGCGACTCCACTGGGGACATTTGAGAGTCCGAGCAAAATTGATTTAATCAACCTTTTTCTTCTTTTAACCTTTTCATATATCACATTTGGGTGTTTTAGGGTTGCATTTTTCCTTTTTAGGATTTTGCATTTCGCGCGTATTAATTACTCCCTCGCTCACGAATGTATGATTGGTTGATTGGATGTATGTTTACTTACTTATCTCGCGCTTGCATTGCATTTGGGGGGGGTGTCACCTTTAGAGCCTTGTGTGGTTCTCAACCCCTTCCCTCAAAATAGGGAACACTTCATACGTGCACGTTTACTTATTGTTATCCCACTTTATTTTATTTTTCGTGGGCGCTACCCCACACCGCCTTGTAGGATTAGGATCGATTGCCTTGGGTAGGCGGCTGGTGTGCACTGCGCCCATAGTGCTACATAAGGAATCACTCGAGCCACCGATCGAAGGCCTTGGGAGTGATGACCCTTTGCCTTTAGGTCTAAAGGCTTGGAAGCCGAGCTTTGTCGAGTCTAGTTGCATTAGTGAACCCCAGCCTCATGCATCCATGTTAGCATTTTCCTAGGTTAGAGTCAGCCTCACCCTCTTTTAAGCACCTTAGGCACGAGGGAAGGGGTTCCACCCCTTTGACTTGTTTTTATTTGTATTTCTTAATTGCTCCCAATGTGTTATGTGTACTATCAATTGCACTAACCATTCTTTTTGTTTTCTTGGCTAGCATTCATGTGCCTTAGCAATAAGAGGCCTCTTTGGCACTCTTTTAGTGACTTACCCACTAGATAACTCGCATGTTTAAATTTCAGTTATTGCACTTAATTTTCAATAAGTACATTTCACTTTAGACCTCTTCCCCCCGATGCATTATTTATGCCCTTTAGGCCATATTTGTTGCATATTTACATTGCTTTAATAAATGGCATCATGCATAACCCTAAAAAGGGAATGCCATTTAGGAGATCCCGTGTTAGGAATAAGCCACCTTGTGTCTCGGATACTTAATCCAACGAGACTTGCACGTTTACATTTTGTACCATCCAAAGGGGTAGTGCACAAGGTAAGGTAGGATCCAATCATTTTCATAGAGTGATTTTTGGAATATGAACGTCTAATAATCACTTTTTGGCCATTTTATCAAAAATTGGTAAAAATCCCTTGCGTGAAGGACATTAATTTGAAGAAATTCACAAATGATTCCTCTTTTTTGAGACGATAAATAAATTGAGGCCAAAATTTGATTTTTAGAAGGTCATAGACTAATGCATTTCAATAATTTTGAAATAACCAATGGCCGGACAATTCAACCAATTCATTTTGCCAATTCATTCATTCATTTGACCAATTTACCCTTTTAGGGTCATCCGGTCGATTTTGAAAAATCGTCAATTCATTTGACCAATTTACCCTTTTTAGGGTCATCTGGTCGATTTTGAATAAATCATCAATTCATTTGACCAATTTACCCTTTTTAGGGTCATCTGGTCGATTTTGAATAAATCATCAATTCATTTGACCAATTTACCCTTTTTAGGGTCATTTGACCAATTTACCCTTTTTAGGGTCATCCGGTCGATTTTGAAAAAAATCGTCAACTCATTTGACCAATTTACCCTTTTTAGGGTCACTTGGTCGATTTTGAATAAATCGTCAATTCATTTGATCAATTTACCCTTTTTAGGGTGATTTGATTAATTTTGGATAAATTAAATTTCATTCAATTCATTTGACCTGTTTCCCTTTGTAGGGTAATCCGGTCGATTTTTTATAAATTGTCAATTTTATTTGACCAATTAGGATTTCAATGTCGAATTTCAAAATGGAAAACCTAGTCGATTTTGAGAAAAACATCCATTGCGTCCAGCCATTTGATCAATTGGAGTTTTGACCCGTGCTTCACTGAGAAAAGTTGTCAAAACGAATTCCAATCTCTTCGATAGGAAGTTCGTCAAGGACAAACACGTGCGTTTTTGCAAATTCTTGTATCGATCAAAAGTGATCAATTCCTTCGGACGAGGTCCTCATTTTGACCAACGTCTCTTCTCATTCCAATGGGCCAAATTTTTCAAATTATTTCTCACTCAATGAGTTGATCAGATCCATCAGGTATTGTATAGTGCCTATCCTAGAGGATTGCATTTTCATGCTAGGCCTACCCTTGGCACAAAAAGGGTCCCCCATAGGACATGCATACCGGTTTTATATTCTTGTTTACTAATTCTGGGTATTTTTCTTTTGTTTTCCCCCTCCCCTGCATTCATAAAAATGTTTCAATGAGACGAAAATATTCTTCTATATCTGATGATAATTTTAATCCAATAAGGTTTGAAAACTGCAAGTGTTATTTGATTCTTGGGCAAATCTTATAATGAAAACACAAAAGATCTATCTGGAAGCTCTACGCTAAAGCATCTGAGAGATGTTGTAATTGTTTGCCAAAGGAAAATTCTGTTTACTTGATTTGTTAATACATTTTGTTCCAAAAAGAAAAGGAGACAAAAAGTGTATATGTGGAGCTCTTTACAAGTTTCTCTCTTCTCATTTGTATCATAATTGAACGAGAAATTTTGTTTCAAATTGTTTTCAGCAATAAAATTTTTGGACAATTATTGTCTTGTGTATATGTACAAGTGTGAGAACCCGTAATCTTTCCATTTTCTAGGTTTTATTATATTTCCAGGTTTTCTTATTTTCAATGGTTTGTTTTCTGCACTTTCTGTATCCGGAAAATTTTCTAGATAATTTTTATGAGTAAATATAAGTTTTAGATGATTTTTCTAGCATTGGTGAGTTTTTAGAAAATTAAGAATAAATAGTGGACGTGGGACCCACTAGTGCGAAAAGTTTGGAAAAATTCGGCCAATAAGGTTAAGTTTTGGATACTGTATATCATTTATCGGGTGTTAAGAGATAAGTAGAGTGTGTGAAGTGATTGATGTGAGAGAGAAAAGAATGATAAGGTTGCATTGAATAGAGTGACACATGTCACTTTCTTATTGGATACCTTTTTAAGAATTACTATTCCAAATTTTGACTTTTGACCAAAGGTTAAATATCTCAAAAATTCATTAAAATTTCCTCATTTTCTCTCCACCATAGCCGGCCCTCTTAAGCTCCAAGGAAGACAAAACTCTTCAACATTCAAGCTTCTAACAAGACCAAATCCACCAACTCATGTGATTAACTTAGTTTTTGCTCCATAAAATCTTACCTTTTAGTGATAGTGAGAGCTTTAGTGAACTTTGTTTGAAGGACTAAGGTGCTCCACATCTTCCTCTCTCTTGGTTCTTGGTAAGTGAAGCTTGAAACACCCTACTACATCTAATAATGCTTATTTTGTGCTTAATGGGGGCATGAGAGAAGGAATATATGATTTGTTTCTTGATTTGGCTTGTTTTGGTGAAGTTTTTATTTTATTGGGAATTTTTCTGGTTTAATATGATCTTGATGTTGGGGGCTTGTATGATGAATTGTAATGGTTGGAAATGGCTCTAGTGGATGTGAAATGTGGTTAAATGCAATCAATTTTGGATTTGGTGTGAAATTTGAAAAGTTAGGGTTCTTGAACCCCAATTCTGTCCGGTTTTAGATCACTGGGTTAGAGGCCGAATTAGACTTTGCTCAAAACATGAAAGTTGTTGGTATTGATGTGATGGAGATGCCTGTAAAATTTCAGGTCATTTGGATTAATGTAGAATGAGTTATGACGAAATTACTGTAGCTGTTCTGCTTTGGACAGAATGCGAAAACTGCGATAGTAATTGGCCATTTTGACTGGAATTGGTTTGGATTCTGGAGTTGGTGTCTTCTGATGAAATGTAGCTGAGTGTCTTAGCTAACATATGCCTTTGGAATTTCGGCATTTGGACTTGTATGGACTGAGATATACTGATTACAATTTTTTGTGTTTTGTGAACCTGTTTTAGGAATTCTGGGTTAGTATTTGGCATATTTGACCTAGTTGTGTTACGAACTGGATTGAGTGGTCTTCTACATTATTGTAGCCCTGTTTCATAGCTTTGAAACGGTGGGTCTTACACCCCCATCCGATAACCGTAGAGAATTTGGCGCCATTACCGCATAATGAGTGTAAAACAGTTTTCTATTTGGGGCCAAGACTAAGGCCATTTTCTAATTTCTGGTTTGCTATTATACTTATATATGTATATGAAACCCTATTGGGGTTGTGATTGGCATGGCTTTATGAAACCCTATTGGTTGGCATGGTTTTAAGGCTTACTCTTATTCCGGTCATTTTCTAGCTAACTTTTGTACTTGTACTACTTTGAGCCTAGTGAACGGCTTTTGGGAATGAGATGACTTTTGTGTGAGGTGTTGGGACTGATTTGAGGAAATAATGAAGCCTTAATGGCTGGAAAAGTAAGAAATTTAGGGGAAGTGCTGCCCGATTTTCTAGGCCGTTTGGTTCTTTAAGTTGGATTTGCCTTTTGATGGAAATGAAGGGCTTTTGGGTTGTTTGCGCCTAGGTCTTGATGTTATCTTTTTGTTTTCAAGAAAATCATGTTTTTGCACCCTTGCATTAGTATGTCTCACTTGTGCATTCCGTTTATTCGATTTTAGATATGAAACCTTCAATTGGTTTATTTTGATTATTTTAGGGTTTCTTGGCGATTAAGGCCAATCTGAAGTGAAACTTTTGAAGTTGAATCGGTGAGTGTACCACTGCCTGCTACCCTTTATGTGAAATATCTGAATATCTGAATACTTGACTTATGACTATTGAAGCCAAGTACTGCTTTGATAAAGTGGAGGCGAGGGTGTACTTTATCACACTCGTTCTCTGGTCTGTTCATATTCCAATTCTGAACGTCTATCTGAATCTGTTATCTGTATCTGTATCTGAAACTGTACTGAATCTGTTATCTGTATCTGAAACTGTATCTGTTCTGACGTCGTTTGGAAGCTTGTGTCCAACGACCTTTCTGTGACCTATGAGCTCAAATCCTGTGGCTAAGTTATTCAAGTCGGGCCGGCAAGGGCCTGGACGATTAGATAACGAACCACGGTAGTCTGTTCGGGGATCTTTGGGTATTGAGACCCTTGGGTTCCGGTATACTCGAGTATTACCATTTCTGTTACTGATACGGTGAGCGGGCCCGGTAAAGGGGTGTTTGGTGGACGGAATTTGGAGTGAAGAGGGGTCTACGGACGCTTTGGTTCTATATACGTTGACGGAGGGTCAACCGGTCTGGATCAAGTACTGAGCTGGAAATTTGGCTCCTGAGAGCCACCCGTATCCTTCTGATTTGAATCAGTGGTTCCGTTGCTTTATATCTGGCATGTGTATCTGATTTGTTAAACATGAAATGCCATGATTTTATTGCTATCTGTTTGGTACCTCATTGAGCGCAAGCTCACCCCTTTCTGTTCCCTTTTGTTTTCCTTACAGGAAAATAATCACTTTTGGGAGCTCATACGTGTTGGTTGCCAAATTGAGCCATGTATATGTCTATTTTGAATAACTCATCTCATGAAACCCTAATGTGTATTGGGTTCATCTTCTGAATGGCAAACCGAATATGTGTATACCATATGTATAGTTTTGACATGCCAAGTGTGGTTGTAAATGTTGAATTGCTATGTATTACTGTTTGGTGGGTTCTCGGTTTCCCCTATTCCAGGCACTATTCATCGTTTTCCTTTTGCTTATTATTTTGTTATTTTGGTTCTTGTGGCTTGTCCGAGCGCACTTTTGCATTTTCGAAACGTTTTAGAACGCGTGTAACCGCTCCGTAGTCCTGGCGAGAGCTGGGCAGGCAGTCCGCTAACCCCTTTGGTTCGCCTTAGGGGAAGGTGGGGCTGTTACACATTTCATTCTTTATTCTTACTCATTAGAGATTCCATGATGAATTTTGGAAAAATAAAACTAAATTGAGATTTTTTTTTTTCAACCTCCTGCCTGAAAATTCACAATAAGAGTGCTCAGAATTAAAAGATGTCACTCAATAGGCCCTATGAGATTCCTTTTCTCCTTCACTTAACCCCAAAATAAAATCAGTCACATTGATTGATAATTTGCAAATTGGGGCCATCTTCGCTTGAAAATATCCATTGTGTTTAACCGATTCAATTCACATCTAAGTGAAAGCAAAATTGTGCATTATTCTTGTTTGTTTTGAAAATTTGGAATGATACTTTGAGCATTCTTTTCTCTACCTATACACATTTTATCATTTTGCTCTCCCATTTGAGCCTTTGAAAGAATAATTTCGTTTCAAATAAGAGCCCTAATGATCACTACCCTATATTGGAAAATTTTCAAATATCAAAAAGGGAATGGATTTTCAATGACCATTTTGTTACTTTGGTTGTCATGAGGTGTAAAAATGATACTTTGGCCGTCGTTTCTACAACCTAAACACTGATCATCCCTTGCATCCTCATTTGAGCCAAAAATTGGGGGTTCTTTTCGAATGCACATATGATCGCACCCCACATTGGGGAAGGAGATTGGGGAATTTTGAAAAAGAAAAAAAGAAAAGCAAAAATGCTAGAATAAGGAGGGAACCACAAATTGGGAAAATTTGATTCCACTTGGGGTCCAATTTTGGAAAAAAAAAGAAGAAGAAAGAAAATGAAGAGTTTTGTCCGCACGGACCGCCTATGTCTCACAAAATATGGATGAACAAGGGTCTTCCTCAGTCAATTAATTCAGATACATGCCAGAAATTTCCCATTAATGAAAGTTTCCTTTCAGAAGTTATTGTAAGAAACAGAATAAAGGTCAGGCCCTCTTCTTTTCCAAGCAAACATTCTATCCCTAGTTATCCCTTTTGAGCCTTCAGAATAAAATACTTCATTTGGCAACCCCTGAAAATCGCAAACCCCACACTGGGGCAAGTTGGAGTTGAAAAGGAAAACTTCAAGAAGTGAAAAGTGAAAAGCCACAAAATCAAAAGCAAGAGGAAAAAGAGAACCTCAGTTCAAAAAATAAACTGGGGCAAATTTTGTGAAAGTTCAAAGAAAGGCCGAAAAAATCAAAGAAGAAAGGAAATGAAAGAGAAAAAGCCTCAATTGAGCATAAACTGGGGCGAATTCTGATTTAACCCTAAAATAGGGTTGACACAACAATGCGATCTCAGATTACTTAAACCACTCTTGAAATCTGCCTTCAAGCCTTAACTTTTCTAAACACCCCACCAGACCCCATTACAAAAGCCGAAAGTCCTGACTTCTGTTCTTTGCAATGGTCCTGTTAAGAAAATTTCTGATGCCGGAAAATTTTAGCTGTATTTCTGAATTGCTTGAGTATGAGGTTAACGCTACTCACCATGTGAAAACCCACCAAATCGAGGGAAAGGAAAAAGAGACAAAAAGCAAAGCAAGAAAAGTAAATGCAAGAAAAATGCAGAAAAATTCGACGCTGAAGTCCCTGGGGAATGATGAGAAAATCCAAACAAAGTTCAGAATCTTCGAGTTCAAAATAGGGGCAATTTTGGAAAAATGCGATCTTCGGAGCTTGTCCTTGAAAGTTTTATTCTTTAGCTATCGTTTTCAAGCCACATTACAAGCTAACAAAGTCCATCGTTGACTTATTCCTTCATGACAATCCAAAGGGAGGATCATGCTCATAAGAAATTCATCAAATCATTTGTGATCATAAGGGTATAACCCTTTTCCACATGTTTAGCTATCACTTCTGTCCATACGTTACAAGCCTAGAAGCTTGCATGTTGACTACGTTTTCTTAAGAAATGAGGGTGACAAACTATTTGCTTTCACTAAGATGTGACATTTGATGGATTACATACAACTGGGGCACAAAAATGAGACAAATTCTGACCTCCCATTTCCTTAGCCATTTCAAAATTAAAGTCACTTGATTAGTCCTGAAAAGATGAGTCAACCAGAAGTGGTGACCCGTTACCCTAAACACCAATGCTAAAAGTGAGGAAGAAATCTTCTTGAATTTGGTGTTATTTCGAGGAATTCATCATGAAGTTTCTGCATGAGTTCAAACTTGACGTTTAAAGTTTCTTCACATTGTTGTATATGTGCATTCTTTTCTAAATTTTAGAAAGTGCGGTTTTTCTTTGTTCAAATAAATGGGAAATCATCTGAACAAATATTTGCAATCAAGGGAGCCCACACTGGGGCAAAATTTTATTTGTAAGATTTCATGAAATAAACCCATAACTGGGGCAAATTTTTTGTAATACATTTGAGGTTTTGTCCAAAAATCAAATAATAACATTTTTCGAATCAATCCCGCTGCTCTTTTCCAGGAATTTGAATGTCATACTTTGATGAACCCCTTGTGCAGGTATTCATGGTTCAAAATGACGAAAAGCATCCAGTGAGGTGGAAGGCCGATACTGCAAAGAGAAGCCAGAAGAAGGAGGGAAAAATGGACCCGATACTGGGGCAAATTATTTTGAAAAATTCTCTCGGGAAAAAAAAATCAAAACAAAAAAAAAATCAAAATAAAAACAAAGTCAAAAAATCAAATCAAGCTTACCTCATTTCGGCAGGACCGGGTTTTATCCCGCTGACCGCTTACCTCGGCAGGACCGGGTCTTATCCCGCTGACCGCTCACTTCGGCAGGACCGGGTTTTATCCCGCTGACCGCTCATTTCGGCAGGACCGGGTCTTATCCCGCTGACCGCTCATTTCGGCAGGACCGGGTCTTATCCCGCTGACCGCTCACTTCGGCAGGACCGGGTTTTATCCCGCTGACCGCTTACCTCGGCAGGACCGGGTCTTATCCCGCTGACCGCTCACTTCGGCAGGACCGGATCTTATCCCGCTGACCGCTCACTTCGGCAGGACCGGGTTTTATCCCGCTGACCGCTTACCTCGGCAGGACCGGGTCTTATCCCGCTGACCGCTTACCTCGGCAGGACCGGGTTTTATCCCGCTGACCGCTTATTTCGTTGGAACCGGGTTTTATCCCGCTGACCGCTTTTACATCACGTCGGGACCGGGTTTTATCCCGCCAACATCGGCAGGATTGGGTTCTATCCCGCTGACCGTCCATACTCCGTCAGGCTCAGATGTTATCCCACCGACCAATTCTTCATACTGGGGCAAATTATTTTGAAAAAAAGAAAAAGAAAAAAATCATCAAATCAATCAAAAAAAAAAATCAGTCAAAAATCAAATCATGTTCATCACTGCAGGCTCGGGTCTATCCCGTTTTAAGTTTCCTGATTCGGGTCTATCCCGTTTTACATTTTCTGTCCGGGTCTATCCCGTGGGTCTATCCCATTTTACATTTTCTGTCCGGGTCAATCTCGTGGGTCTATCCCATTTAAATTTCTGTCTGGGTCTATCCCATTTACATTTTCTGTCCGGGTCTATCCCGTGGGTCTATCCCAATTTTAAATTTCTGTCTGGATCTATCCCATTTTACATTTCTGTCCGAGTCTATCCCAATTTTACATTTCTGTTCGGGTCTATCCCGTGGGTCTATCCCAAGTTTAAATTTCTGTTCGGGTCTATCCCGTGGGTCTATCCCAATTTTACATTTCTGTCCGGGTCTGTCCGGGTCTATCCCGTGGGTCTATCCCAATTTTACATTTCTGTCCGGGTCTATCCCGTGGGTCTATCCCAATTTTACATTTCTGTTCGGGTCTATCCCGTTTAAATTTCTGTTCGGGTCAGTCCCGTTTAAATTCCTGTTTATTGAAATCATTTTGCGGCCAAATAACACAGGTAAGTATTTGGTGTCTACTTCTTTGTCTCAAGTTTTTTCAAAACTCAGACAAAGAGGGGCAAACTGTAGACACCAAATTTTTGGTGTAATTTCATTTTTTTTTAGTTTTTTTTTATTTGTCGTATTCGCTTTTTAGTTTTTAGTTTCTGGTTTTAGTTTTATTTTTTAGTTTTAGCGTAGAAAAATCATGAAAAAGAAAAAAAAGAAGAAAAATCATGAAAAAGGAAAAAAAGGAAAAATCATGAAAAAAGAAAAAAGGGGAAAATTGTTCACAAAAATACTTTCAAATTCAATCTTTTGGCATTTTGGTTTATTTTTGTTAATTTATTTTGGAAAAAAGGAAAAAGGAAGGAAAAAAAAATCGATGAAAAATGAAAATTGCATTTCTTTGTCGTTTATTGTTTTAGTTTATTTATTGCTAGCCAATGTTAATTAATTTGTTGTTTTTATCTTTTTCATTTTTCATTATTAATTTATTTAAAAAAAAAATAGCATATGTGACTTGCAAGCTGCGTTTTGGTCGCAGCTTGCAAGGAAGGACTCAGGGCAGCTCCTTAGCTGCAATTTAGGAGAGATGGCCGAGAGAGTTTAGGGTTGAAGTTCCGGATAAAAAGAAACAGAGCAGCCACAAGAGGGGGGGGGATTTGAGCGACAGACGACAGGGGAAGGATAAGTTGGAGAAGGCAACAAAAGAAAAGAAAAACGAGAGGGAGAGAGAGATCGAGCGACGGCTGTGCAGGAGAAAGACTGAAAGAGAGGGAGCTAACGGGAAGAAAAATTAAAAGCAAGAGAAAGCAAGGTTGGGCAGTGGACGGCTGGAGAAGAAAACAGAGAAAGGGAGGCAGCAAGGAAAAAGAAAAGAGCCCGGCTTTGGAAATGCAGAAAAACTGGAAGACTTCATCTGGGAGTGAGGGATAGAGAAATTGAGAGAAGGAGAAACCAAAAATGGGGGAAGACAAGGCTGAAAATAGAGAGAGCTACGGGGGCAGGGTTTGAACAGAAAACTAAAAAAAACAGGGAGAGCTACGGAGGCTGGGAACTGAAAAGAAATCAGAAAAGAAGGAAAAACTGAGGAAATCAGAAGAAAAGTGGGAAAGGTTTCGGCTGAATGCAAAAACGGAGGAGGAAAGGAGCAGGGAAAACTGGGGAAAGCGTAAGAGAGCTACGGCCAAGTAAAATGGAAACGGAGAGGAACCAGGCGGCAGGCTAGGCGACGGGCAAAAGGAAAGCTAGAGGGAGAAGAGCAGAGGAGCGGCTGGAAAAGGTTGGAGCTTGCCGGAATCTACTGCCATCACCGACGAACTGTCACCGAGAGGATAAGGTAAGCTATCCCTTTCCTTCAAATTTCATGCTCAGACTCTTAAAACTCAAAGCAGATTTGTTTACCACAATTTTCCAGCGATTATCCGCAATTTTTGGACATGCCTGTCTTATATATTGATTGAATTGAATTTCCTTGGTTTGCTGACAATTTTGGGGCTGATTACAACCCCAATTGAGCGAAAATTTGTTGAACTTTTTAATGCCCTCAATCTGCTCGATGAAATGTCTAGCCGAAAATTCTTGTTAAAAATGGTTTTGTGGCATTTTTTTTTACGTATGAAGAAATCAGATAAGTCAGTGAGTTGGGCTTGTTGCGACAATTCTTTTGTTTTCCCTTTGGGCTTGCTGAAGTATTGTTTTCTGATGTCAATAAGATTGCCTCATGTCGCCTCTGTCATATATGATCTCTTTTAGAGTCCTGGTTCATCGATTTGGTACTTTAGTCAATGTTTGCTTCTGATTTTAGATGAGTAAATTGTTTCGGCTGTGGATTTGAAAGGCAGCTACTGGAACTCTGGTTTTGGTATTATGATTTTGTGTGTTTGGTCCTAAGTAATTCGGTTTGAGCCGTGGGGCATTAGTTGATGTATTTACATGCTCTATTGAGGTTTATAAATTCTATCACATGCATGCTGAAATGGTAGAAAGGAAACTGCCGCATGATTTGTTAGTCATCTTGGGTTAAAATTCATAATTGCTCCAAATACTTGATTTTCTTGCCGTGTGATCAGGATAGCTGGTATAAAATTACTATAGGCTATGAAGAGTTGGTTTGCAAAGTGGCCTAAGGCAGATTTCACAAATCTTTTACCATGTTGCAAAAAAATGAGTTTTCTGTGATTTCGTAATTTCCATTTTTCGTGTTGATCGTTCATTGATTTTAGAATTAGTGTGCCTTGCGTGTTTGATTGGACTGAATTTCCTTGGTTTTTGACAAATTTCTGGGTTAGTTATGCTTCAATTTGAGCAGAAATCTGGTAAGATTTTGATGCCTACAACCTGTTAGATGAAATGCCCAACTGAGTGTTCTAATTAAAAGATAACTGGTCTGCATTTTCGCGTGTGAAGGAACTGGATAAGTGAGCAAGTTCAATTTTTGCGTTTGAGAAAATTCTGATGAATCGGTGTTTTGCATCTTCTGTTCTTCTTGTTTTCTTATCGGGATACTCTCTGTTGGGATTAATAATGATAGACAGCCATGCATGAATTATGATAAAGTTGAGGATTTGGAATTCACATGAGTTTGGGTGGACAGATCACTACATACTCATTTTCATTACTTTGCATGATCACCATTTTCGGCTTGTAGCTGGAAAATTGCAGAATGTTGTTTTGATGTTCACATGCCCTTTTGTCTGATTTTTTTGGGTTTAAATTTAGAGGTTGCATGTTGCAAAGTAAAGGTTTAGGAAGTAGCTTTGTTTGCTCAATTTCAAACTAGATTTGATTGTGTTTGTGAGTTGGGTTTGTGAATTGCGAGTTGCAGAAGTTTTTGTCTAAATGAGGAAGAAACCTGCTCTTCGAAAGCTTGCTTGGGTTCTCCAAAAGATTTGCAATTTAACCCCTCAATTTCTATCTAATTGCATTGTGGCCCAAAAACTAAAAAATATCAAGTTGTTTTGGCCCTTCTAAGTTTCAGTTTGCCTTTTGTATTTTCAGTGAGTTGTTGGGTAGATTAATTCTGAGATTATGATATGATTAGGTATGTTTTTTTAGTTATTTTATTATTCTGATGGGTTTAACAAAAATTAGTAGGGAATTGGATTAGGTTTATTTTGATTGGGTCTTGATGGTGATTTGTTTGTTTGGATTGAGTTTTGTTTTGTTTATCTCCTGGGTTAGTAATTTGGGCTAGAGATTTGAAGCCCATGCATTTGGTTGGCTATTTTTGGGCAAAAAATAATATACTAGCCCACTTGTTTTTCCTTGGACTTCCGATTGGACCAAGTGATCTTGGCCCAAGAAAAGTGAAAATGGCCCATTCCCTTTTGTGTTGGATTTCCGATTGAGCCTGGAAGGTTTTGGCCCAAGTAAATAAGGAAAAATGGCCCAATGGTTTGGTCCATTAAGAAACCAGAAAATTATTTTGCAAATCAGCCCCTGCATTTTTCCATAACTGTACTGTGGCCCTGGACCATTCAATTCCTTTCAATTGAGTCCCTGGTTTAATTGCAAATAGGCCCCTAAACTTTATTTTTCTTTAATTTTAACCCCAAAGCTTTGTTAATTTGTGCAATCAAGTCCTTTCTTCTTTTGACTTCTTGAATGTGAGTTGCTTGCATGGTTCAACTGATTCAATTTCAAGTTTGCCATTTTATTTTTTATGATTATTGTTAAATAAAGTGATGCCTTGACTCGTTTATTATTTTGGAGGGTAAATAAATGATTTCACTCCATTAGAGCTTCATTTCAAGGGCGGTATATTTTCTTTTATCCCTTTTTGTGTCTCTCCTATGTGAACCAACGTGCTACGTGAAAAATACATGTCTACTTTGCTTTTTTAGCCTTTCCTTAATTTCTTTTATTTATGTCATTTACTTTTGTTTTTTTATCTAAGTTATTCTTTATGGGGTATGTGTACACCTCTTGGCTTGTAATAGATAGGGTTTGGAGGAGCATTCGATGAAGAGCTGTTGAAGACTTGTGCCTAGCTAGCAAATGTAATAGTTAGGGCCTTAATCACCTTATGTGTCTTGCATGTCTACGTGCTATATGTTTAATCGTTTTCTTAGGTTTTGGCATTTAGATATGCATGCTAAGTGTTATGTGCTATGTGATTGACATGTCTACTCGCTTTCCATATCCCTGAATGAATGTGATGGATGAATGTACGTTTCCACTAGTCCAACGCTAGTCGGAATTCATAGAATGGGCTAGTCCAACGCTAGACCCTTAGGGATTTCCCCTCGTTAGTATATGTTTGCATGTTTCACTTCATTTCATGCATTTTTCTTAGTTTTATCATTTTGCATGCCCCTCGAACCCCTTTTCCCTCCATTTTAGGATTTTTGTATTTCATGCTAGTTAGGGTTCATTTGCCTGAAGAGTCCCCTTTTGATAAGGGAAACGAGCGAGTGTGGCTACTCGATAGCCTTAGCACGCTAGTTTTGCTTTCTAATCAAAGGGAAAATCGAAGTCGAAAAAGTTAGGAGTCATTCCCATACCCAACCTGATGCATTCCTTTAGGTTCATTCATTCTCATTTTATCACTTATTCATTTTTCAATTCACATTTCCTTATCACTTTTCCTTTCCTTATTGTTCATTTTGATTTCTACTTCACAAAAGTGCACTTAATTACACCTATATGCACTTATCACTATATTTCATGCACTTGCACACAAACACTTGGATTTTTCATACAATTTCACACATGCACCTTTTCATACACTGGCACACAAACACTTGGATTTTTCATACAATTTCACACGTGCACCTTTTTATACACTTGCACACTTGTACTTTAGCCATCATTTGCATTAATCGACCTCTATAAGGTTTTCTTTTATTGGCCGCCACAATTCATGTGGTTGGGACCAAAAACCTTACAAGAGACATTTTAGAATTTAGGTTTGCATTTTTTTCTTTTCTTTTGCATTCATGTAGTGCATCCAAATGTAAAAAATTCTTTGGTTAAAACAAGAAAAACTTTGATTAAATCACGCAACTAGCCTTGGCTAGGTCGAAGGGGTACCTTGGATTTTTATCCTTGCCTTCCCCTTCGTCAAATGTGATTCCCGAACCTTTTTCGTTGGTTTACGTGGACTAGGAGTTGTTTAAAAGGGGTTTCTTACTACTTTTTCCTATTTTTCCTTTAAAAAACTCATTTTTTAGGTGACTTGGTACACCTTAACTCATTACCAAGTGGCGACTCCAATTTTATTATTCCAAAAACCCTTTTTAAACTACAATTTTGGGTCAAATCGTCGCATTCTCAAACCCCCATTTAGGCCCACTTTTCTTTTAAATCACAATTCATTTTTTCAATCACAAAAAAAAATACATTTTTTAAACAATTTATTTATTTATCAAAAAATGGGGCGCGACAGTTGGCGACTCCACTGGGGACATTTGAGAGTCCGAGCAAAATTGATTTAATCAACCTTTTTCTTCTTTTAACCTTTTCATATATCACATTTGGGTGTTTTAGGGTTGCATTTTTCCTTTTTAGGATTTTGCATTTCGCGCGTATTAATTACTCCCTCGCTCACGAATGTATGATTGGTTGATTGGATGTATGTTTACTTACTTATCTCGCGCTTGCATTGCATTTGGGGGGGGGGTGTCACCTTTAGAGCCTTGTGTGGTTCTCAACCCCTTCCCTCAAAATAGGGAACACTTCATACGTGCACGTTTACTTATTGTTATCCCACTTTATTTTTTTTTTCGTGGGCGCTACCCCACACCGCCTTGTAGGATTAGGATCGATTGCCTTGGGTAGGCGGCTGGTGTGCACTGCGCCCATAGTGCTACCTAAGGAATCACTCGAGCCACCGATCGAAGGCTTTGGGAGTGATGACCCTTTGCCTTTAGGTCTGAAGGCTTGGGAGCCGAGCTTTGTCGAGTCTAGTTGCATTAGTGAACCCCAGCCTCATGCATCCATGTTAGCATTTTCCTAGGTTAGAGTCAGCCTCACCCTCTTTTAAGCACCTTAGGCACGAGGGAAGGGGTTCCACCCCTTTTACTTGTTTTTATTTGTATTTCTTAATTGCTCCCAATGTGTTATGTGTACTATCAATTGCACTAACCATTCTTTTTGTTTTCTTGGCTTGCATTCATGTGCCTTAGCAATAAGAGGCCTCTTTGGCACTCTTTTAGTGACTTACCCACTAGATAACTCGCATGTTTAAATTTCAGTTATTGCACTTAATTTTCAATAAGTACATTTCACTTTAGACCTCTTCCCCCCGATGCATTATTTATGCCCTTTAGGCCATATTTGTTGCATATTTACATTGCTTTAATAAATGGCATCATGCATAACCCTAAAAAGGGAATGCCATTTAGGGGATCCCGTGTTAGGAATAAGCCACCTTGTGTCTCGGATACTTAATCCAACGAGACTTGCACGTTTACATTTTGTACCATCCAAAGGGGTAGTGCACAAGGTAAGGTAGGATCCAATCATTTTCATAGAGTGATTTTTGGAATATGAACGTCTAATAATCACTTTTTGGCCATTTTATCAAAAATTGGTAAAAATCCCTTGCGTGAAGGACATTAATTTGAAGAAATTCACAAATGATTCCTCTTTTTTGAGACGATAAATAAATTGAGGCCAAAATTTGATTTTTAGAAGGTCATAGACTAATGCATTTCAATAATTTTGAAATAACCAATGGCCGGACAATTCAACCAATTCATTTTGCCAATTCATTCATTCATTTGACCAATTTACCCTTTTTAGGGTCATCCGGTCGATTTTGAAAAATCGTCAATTCATTTGACCAATTTACCCTTTTTAGGGTCATCTGGTCGATTTTGAATAAATCATCAATTCATTTGACCAATTTACCCTTTTTAGGGTCATTTGACCAATTTACCCTTTTTAGGGTCACCTGGTCGATTTTGAATAAATCGTCAATTCATTTGATCAATTTACCCTTTTTAGGGTGATTTGATTAATTTTGGATAAATTAAATTTCATTCAATTCATTTGACCTGTTTCCCTTTGTAGGGTAATCCGGTCGATTTTTTATAAATTGTCAATTTTATTTGACCAATTAGGATTTCAATGTCGAATTTCAAAATGGAAAACCTAGTCGATTTTGAGAAAAACATCCATTGCGTCCAGCCATTTGATCAATTGGAGTTTTGACCCGTGCTTCACTGAGAAAAGTTGTCAAAACGAATTCCAATCTCTTCGATAGGAAGTTCGTCAAGGACAAACACGTGCGTTTTTGTAAATTCTTGTATCGATCAAAAGTGATCAATTCCTTTGGACGAGGTCCTCATTTTGACCAACGTCTCTTCTCATTCCAATGGGCCAAATTTTTCAAATTATTTCTCACTCAATGAGTTGATCAGATCCATCAGGTATTGTATAGTGCCTATCCTAGAGGATTGCATTTTCATGCTAGGCCTACCCTTGGCACAAAAAGGGTCCCCCCATAGGACATGCATACCGGTTTTATATTCTTGTTTACTAATTCTGGGTATTTTTCTTTTGTTTTCCCCCTCCCCTGCATTCATAAAAATGTTTCAATGAGACGAAAATATTCTTCTATATCTGATGATAATTTTAATCCAATAAGGTTTGAAAACTGCAAGTGTTATTTGATTCTTGGGCAAATCTTATAATGAAAACACAAAAGATCTATCTGGAAGCTCTACGCTAAAGCATCTGAGAGATGTTGTAATTGTTTGCCAAAGGAAAATTCTGTTTACTTGATTTGTTAATACATTCTTCTTTTCGAATGCACATATGATCGCACCCCACATTGGGGAAGGAGATTGGGGAATTTTGAAAAAGAAAAAAAGAAAAGCAAAAATGCTAGAATAAGGAGGGAACCACAAATTGGGAAAATTTGATTCCACTTGGGGTCCAATTTTGGAAAAAAAAAGAAGAAGAAAGAAAATGAAGAGTTTTGTCCGCACGGACCGCCTATGTCTCACAAAATATGGATGAACAAGGGTCTTCCTCAGTCAATTAATTCAGATACATGCCAGAAATTTCCCATTAATGAAAGTTTCCTTTCAGAAGTTATTGTAAGAAACAGAATAAAGGTCAGGCCCTCTTCTTTCCCAAGCAAACATTCTATCCCTAGTTATCCCTTTTGAGCCTTCAGAATAAAATACTTCATTTGGCAACCCTTGAAAATCGCAAACCCCACACTGGGGCAAGTTGGAGTTGAAAAGGAAAACTTCAAGAAGTGAAAAGTGAAAAGCCACAAAATCAAAAGCAAGAGGAAAAAGAGAACCTCAGTTCAAAAAATAAACTGGGGCAAATTTTGTGAAAGTTCAAAGAAAGGCCGAAAAAATCAAAGAAGAAAGGAAATGAAAGAGAAAAAGCCTCAATTGAGCATAAACTGGGGCGAATTCTGATTTAACCCTAAAATAGGGTTGACACAACAATGCGATCTCAGATTACTTAAACCACTCTTGAAATCTGCCTTCAAGCCTTAACTTTTCTAAACACCCCACCAGACCCCATTACAAAAGCCGAAAGTCCTGACTTCTGTTCTTTGCAATGGTCCTGTTAAGAAAATTTCTGATGCCGGAAAATTTTAGCTGTATTTCTGAATTGCTTGAGTATGAGGTTAACGCTACTCACCATGTGAAAACCCACCAAATCGAGGGAAAGGAAAAAGAGACAAAAAGCAAAGCAAGAAAAGTAAATGCAAGAAAAATGCAGAAAAATTCGACGCTGAAGTCCCTGGGGAATGATGAGAAAATCCAAACAAAGTTCAGAATCTTCGAGTTCAAAATAGGGGCAATTTTGGAAAAATGCGATCTTCGGAGCTTGTCCTTGAAAGTTTTATTCTTTAGCTATCGTTTTCAAGCCACATTACAAGCTAACAAAGTCCATCGTTGACTTATTCCTTCATGACAATCCAAAGGGAGGATCATGCTCATAAGAAATTCATCAAATCATTTGTGATCATAAGGGTATAACCCTTTTCCACATGTTTAGCTATCACTTCTGTCCATACGTTACAAGCCTAGAAGCTTGCATGTTGACTACGTTTTCTTAAGAAATGAGGGTGACAAACTATTTGCTTTCACTAAGATGTGACATTTGATGGATTACATACAACTGGGGCACAAAAATAAGACAAATTCTGACCTCCCATTTCCTTAGCCATTTCAAAATTAAAGTCACTTGATTAGTCCTGAAAAGATGAGTCAACCAGAAGTGGTGACCCGTTACCCTAAACACCAATGCTAAAAGTGAGGAAGAAATCTTCTTGAATTTGGTGTTATTTCGAGGAATTCATCATGAAGTTTCTGCATGAGTTCAAACTTGACGTTTAAAGTTTCTTCACATTGTTGTATATGTGCATTCTTTTCTAAATTTTAGAAAGTGCGGTTTTTCTTTGTTCAAATAAATGGGAAATCATCTGAACAAATATTTGCAATCAAGGGAGCCCACACTGGGGCAAAATTTTATTTGTAAGATTTCATGAAATAAACCCATAACTGGGGCAAATTTTTTGTAATACATTTGAGGTTTTGCCCAAAAATCAAATAATAACATTTTTCGAATCAATCCCGCTGCTCTTTTCCAGGAATTTGAATGTCATACTTTGATGAACCCCTTGTGCAGGTATTCATGGTTCAAAATGACGAAAAGCATCCAGTGAGGTGGAAGGCCGATACTGCAAAGAGAAGCCAGAAGAAGGAGGGAAAAATGGACCCGACACTGGGGCAAATTATTTTGAAAAATTCTCTCGGGAAAAAAAAAATCAAAACAAAAAAAAAATCAAAATAAAAACAAAGTCAAAAAATCAAATCAAGCTTACCTCATTTCGGCAGGACCGGGTTTTATCCCGCTGACCGCTTACCTCGGCAGGACCGGGTCTTATCCCGCTGACCGCTCACTTCGGCAGGACCGGGTTTTATCCCGCTGACCGCTCATTTCGGCAGGACCGGGTTTTATCCCGCTGACCGCTTACCTCGGCAGGACCGGGTCTTATCCCGCTGACCGCTTATTTCGGCAGGACCGGGTCTTATCCCGCTGACCGCTCACTTCGGCAGGACCGGGTTTATCCCGCTGACCGCTTACCTCGGCAGGACCGGGTCTTATCCCGCTGACCGCTTACCTCGGCAGGACCGGGTTTTATCCCGCTGACCGCTTATTTCGTTGGAACCGGGTTTATCCCGCTGACCGCTTTTACATCACGTCGGGACCGGGTTTTATCCCGCCAACATCGGCAGGATTGGGTTCTATCCCGCTGACCGTCCATACTCCGTCAGGCTCAGATGTTATCCCACCGACCAATTCTTCATACTGGGGCAAATTATTTTGAAAAAAAAAAAAAGAAAAAAATCATCAAATCAATCAAAAAAAAAATCAGTCAAAAATCAAATCATGTTCATCACTGCAGGCTCGGGTCTATCCCGTTTTAAGTTTCCTGATTCGGGTCTATCCCGTTTTACATTTTCTGTCCGGGTCTATCCCGTGGGTCTATCCCATTTTACATTTTCTGTCCGGGTCTATCTCGTGGGTCTATCCCATTTAAATTTCTGTCTGGGTCTATCCCATTTACATTTTCTGTCCGGGTCTATCCCGTGGGTCTATCCCAATTTTAAATTTCTGTCTGGGTCTATCCCGTGGGTCTATCCCATTTTACATTTCTGTCCGAGTCTATCCCCTTCTGTAGGAGTTTAAATTTCTGTTCGGGTCAGTCCCGTTTAAATTCCTGTTTATTGAAATCATTTTGCGGCAAAATAACACAGGTAAGTATTTGGTGTCTACTTCTTTGTCTCAAATTTTTTCAAAACTCAGACAAAGAGGGGCAAACTGTAGACACCAAATTTTTGGTGTAATTTCATTTTTTTTTTAGTTTTTTTTATTTGTCGTATTCGCTTTTTAGTTTTTAGTTTCTGGTTTTAGTTTTATTTTTTAGTTTTAGCGTAGAAAAATCATGAAAAAGAAAAAAAAAAGAAGAAAAATCATGAAAAAGGAAAAAAAGGAAAAATCATGAAAAAAGAAAAAAGGGGAAAATTGTTCACAAAAATACTTTCAAATTCAATCTTTTGGCATTTTGGTTTATTTTTGTTAATTTATTTTGGAAAAAAGGAAGGAAAAAAGAAATCGATGAAAAATGAAAATTGCATTTCTTTGTCGTTTATTGTTTTAGTTTATTTATTGCTGGCCAATGTTAATTAATTTGTTGTTTTTATCTTTTTCATTTTTCATTATTAATTTATTTAAAAAAAAAAATAGCATACGTGACTTGCAAGCTGCGTTTTGGTCGCAGCTTGCAAGGAAGGACTCAGGGCAGCTCCTTAGCTGCAATTTAGGAGAGATGGCCGAGAGAGTTTAGGGTTGAAGTTCCGGATAAAAAGAAACAGAGCAGCCGCAAGAGGGGGGGATTTGAGCGACAGACGACAGGGGAAGGATAAGTTGGAGAAGGCAACAAAAGAAAAGAAAAACGAGAGGGAGAGAGAGATCGAGCGACGGCTGCGCAGGAGAAAGACTGAAAGAGAGGGAGCTAACGGGAAGAAAAATTAAAAGCAAGAGAAAGCAAGGTTGGGCAGTGGACGGCTGGAGAAGAAAACAGAGAAAGGGAGGCAGCAAGGAAAAAGAAAAGAGCCCGGCTTTGGAAATGCAGAAAAACTGGAAGACTTCATCTGGGAGTGAGGGATAGAGAAATTGAGAGAAGGAGAAACCAAAAATGGGGGAAGACAAGGCTGAAAATAGAGAGAGCTACGGGGGCAGGGTTTGAACAGAAAACTAAAAAAAACAGGGAGAGCTACGGAGGCTGGGAACTGAAAAGAAATCAGAAAAGAAGGAAAAACTGAGGAAATCAGAAGAAAAGTGGGAAAGGTTTCGGCTGAATGCAAAAACGGAGGAGGAAAGGAGCAGGGAAAACTGGGGAAAGCGTAAGAGAGCTACGGCCAAGTAAAATGGAAACGGAGAGGAACCAGGCGGCAGGCTAGGCGACGGGCAAAAGGAAAGCTAGAGGGAGAAGAGCAGAGGAGCGGCTGGAAAAGGTTGGAGCTTGCCGGAATCTACTGCCATCACCGACGAACTGTCACCGAGAGGATAAGGTAAGCTATCCCTTTCCTTCAAATTTCATGCTCAGACTCTTAAAACTCAAAGCAGATTTGTTTACCACAATTTTCCAGCGATTATCCGCAATTTTTGGACATGCCTGTCTTATATATTGATTGAATTGAATTTCCTTGGTTTGCTGACAATTTTGGGGCTGATTACAACCCCAATTGAGCGAAAATTTGTTGAACTTTTTAATGCCCTCAATCTGCTCGATGAAATGTCTAGCCGAAAATTCTTGTTAAAAATGGTTTTGTGGCATTTTTTTTTACGTATGAAGAAATCAGATAAGTCAGTGAGTTGGGCTTGTTGCGACAATTCTTTTGTTTTCCCTTTGGGCTTGCTGAAGTATTGTTTTCTGATGTCAATAAGATTGCCTCATGTCGCCTCTGTCATATATGATCTCTTTTAGAGTCCTGGTTCATCGATTTGGTACTTTAGTCAATGTTTGCTTCTGATTTTAGATGAGTAAATTGTTTCGGCTGTGGATTTGAAAGGCAGCTACTGGAACTCTGGTTTTGGTATTATGATTTTGTGTGTTTGGTCCTAAGTAATTCGGTTTGAGCCGTGGGGCATTAGTTGATGTATTTACATGCTCTATTGAGGTTTATAAATTCTATCACATGCATGCTGAAATGGTAGAAAGGAAACTGCCGCATGATTTGTTAGTCATCTTGGGTTAAAATTCATAATTGCTCCAAATACTTGATTTTCTTGCCGTGTGATCAGGATAGCTGGTATAAAATTACTATAGGCTATGAAGAGTTGGTTTGCAAAGTGGCCTAAGGCAGATTTCACAAATCTTTTACCATGTTGCAAAAAAATGAGTTTTCTGTGATTTCGTAATTTCCATTTTTCGTGTTGATCGTTCATTGATTTTAGAATTAGTGTGCCTTGCGTGTTTGATTGGACTGAATTTCCTTGGTTTTTGACAAATTTCTGGGTTAGTTATGCTTCAATTTGAGCAGAAATCTGGTAAGATTTTGATGCCTACAACCTGTTAGATGAAATGCCCAACTGAGTGTTCTAATTAAAAGATAACTGGTCTGCATTTTCGCGTGTGAAGGAACAGGATAAGTGAGCAAGTTCAATTTTTGAGTTTGAGAAAATTCTGATGAATCGGTGTTTTGCATCTTCTGTTCTTCTTGTTTTCTTATCGGGATACTCTCTGTTGGGATTAATAATGATAGACAGCCATGCATGAATTATGATAAAGTTGAGGATTTGGAATTCACATGAGTTTGGGTGGACAGATCACTACATACTCATTTTCATTACTTTGCATGATCACCATTTTCGGCTTGTAGCTGGAAAATTGCAGAATGTTGTTTTGATGTTCACATGCCCTTTTGTCTGATTTTTTTGGGTTTAAATTTAGAGGTTGCATGTTGCAAAGTAAAGGTTTAGGAAGTAGCTTTGTTTGCTCAATTTCAAACTAGATTTGATTGTGTTTGTGAGTTGGGTTTGTGAATTGCGAGTTGCAGAAGTTTTTGTCTAAATGAGGAAGAAACCTGCTCTTCGAAAGCTTGCTTGGGTTCTCCAAAAGATTTGCAATTTAACCCCTCAATTTCTATCTAATTGCATTGTGGCCCAAAAACTAAAAAATATCAAGTTGTTTTGGCCCTTCTAAGTTTCAGTTTGCCTTTTGTATTTTCAGTGAGTTGTTGGGTAGATTAATTCTGAGATTATGATATGATTAGGTATGTTTTTTTAGTTATCTTATTATTCTGATGGGTTTAACAAAAATTAGTAGGGAATTGGATTAGGTTTATTTTGATTGGGTCTTGATGGTGATTTGTTTGTTTGGATTGAGTTTTGTTTTGTTTATCTCCTGGGTTAGTAATTTGGGCTAGAGATTTGAAGCCCATGCATTTGGTTGGCTATTTTTGGGCAAAAAATAATATACTAGCCCACTTGTTTTTCCTTGGACTTCCGATTGGACCAAGTGATCTTGGCCCAAGAAAAGTGAAAATGGCCCATTCCCTTTTGTGTTGGATTTCCGATTGAGCCTGGAAGGTTTTGGCCCAAGTAAATAAGGAAAAATGGCCCAATGGTTTGGTCCATTAAGAAACCAGAAAATTATTTTGCAAATCAGCCCCTGCATTTTTCCATAACTGTACTGTGGCCCTGGACCATTCCATTCCTTTCAATTGAGTCCCTGGTTTAATTGCAAATAGGCCCCTAAACTTTATTTTTCTTTAATTTTAACCCCAAAGCTTTGTTAATTTGTGCAATCAAGTCCTTTCTTCTTTTGACTTCTTGAATGTGAGTTGCTTGCATGGTTCAACTGATTCAATTTCAAGTTTGCCATTTTATTTTTTATGATTATTGTTAAATAAAGTGATGCCTTGACTCGTTTATTATTTTGGAGGGTAAATAAATGATTTCACTCCATTAGAGCTTCATTTCAAGGGCGGTATATTTTCTTTTATCCCTTTTTGTGTCTCTCCTATGTGAACCAACGTGCTACGTGAAAAATACATGTCTACTTTGCTTTTTTAGCCTTTCCTTAATTTCTTTTATTTATGTCATTTACTTTTGTTTTTTTATCTAAGTTATTCTTTATGGGGTATGTGTACACCTCTTGGCTTGTAATAGATAGGGTTTGGAGGAGCATTCGATGAAGAGCTGTTGAAGACTTGTGCCTAGCTAGCAAATGTAATAGTTAGGGCCTTAATCACCTTATGTGTCTTGCATGTCTACGTGCTATATGTTTAATCGTTTTCTTAGGTTTTGGCATTTAGATATGCATGCTAAGTGTTATGTGTTATGTGATTGACATGTCTACTCGCTTTCCATATCCCTGAATGAATGTGATGGATGAATGTACGTTTCCACTAGTCCAACGCTAGTCGGAATTCATAGAATGGGCTAGTCCAACGCTAGACCCTTAGGGATTTCCCCTCGTTAGTATATGTTTGCATGTTTCACTTCATTTCATGCATTTTTCTTAGTTTTATCATTTTGCATGCCCCTCGAACCCCTTTTCCCTCCATTTTAGGATTTTTGTATTTCATGCTAGTTAGGGTTCATTTGCCTGAAGAGTCCCCTTTTGATAAGGGAAACGAGCGAGTGTGGCTACTCGATAGCCTTAGCACGCTAGTTTTGCTTTCTAATCAAAGGGAAAATCGAAGTCGAAAAAGTTAGGAGTCATTCCCATACCCAACCTGATGCATTCCTTTAGGTTCATTCATTCTCATTTTATCACTTATTCATTTTTCAATTCACATTTCCTTATCACTTTTCCTTTCCTTATTGTTCATTTTGATTTCTACTTCACAAAAGTGCACTTAATTACACCTATATGCACTTATCACTATATTTCATGCACTTGCACACAAACACTTGGATTTTTCATACAATTTCACACATGCACCTTTTCATACACTGGCACACAAACACTTGGATTTTTCATACAATTTCACACGTGCACCTTTTTATACACTTGCACACTTGTACTTTAGCCATCATTTGCATTAATCGACCTCTATAAGGTTTTCTTTTATTGGCCGCCACAATTCATGTGGTTGGGACCAAAAAACCTTACAAGAGACATTTTAGAATTTAGGTTTGCATTTTTTTCTTTTCTTTTGCATTCATGTAGTGCATCCAAATGTAATAAATTCTTTGGTTAAAACAAGAAAAACTTTGATTAAATCACGCAACTAGCCTTGGCTAGGTCGAAGGGGTGCCTTGGATTTTTATCCTTGCCTTCCCTTTCGTCAAATATGACTCCCGAACCTTTTTCGTTGGTTTACGTGGACTAGGAGTTGTTTAAAAGGGGTTTCTTACTACTTTTTCCTATTTTTCCTTTAAAAAACTCATTTTTTAGGTGACTTGGTACACCTTAACTCATTACCAAGTGGCGACTCCAATTTTATTATTCCAAAAACCCTTTTTGAACTACAATTTTGGGTCAAATCGTCGCATTCTCAAACCCCCATTTAGGCCCACTTTTCTTTTAAATCACAATTCATTTTTTCAATCACAAAAAAAAATACATTTTTTAAACCATTTATTTATTTATCAAAAAATGGGGCGCGACAGTTCCTTAATCATTTCGAACCCTAATAACTTAGCATCAAGACAGGTAAGCAAAGAGTGTCTACGTGACAAGGCATCAGCTACCACATTCGTCTTGCCAGTCTTGTACTTAATCACATAGGAGAAGGTGTCAATGAAGCTTACCCATTTGGCATGTCTCTTGCTTAACTTGGGTTGCCCCTTGAGAAACTTTAGTGACTCGTGATCAGTGTGTATCACGAACTCCCGAGGGCGAAAATAGTGTTGCCAGGTCTCCAAGGCCCTCACCAATGCGTACAACTCCTTGTCATACATTGGGTAGTTTAAAGCAACTCCTCCCAGTTTTTTGCTAAAGAAGGCACAAGACCGTTTGTCTTGTATGAGGACAGCGCCAATACCTACACCAGAAGCATCACACTCGATTTCAAAAGTCTTGTTAAAGTTTGGTAATGTTAAAACAGGTGCATGGGTGAGTTTGTTTTTGAGGGTAAGAAATGCTTGTTCTTGGTCTTCTCCCCAATAGAACTTGTCATGTTTCTTGGTCACGGCGGTCATTGGGGCGGCAATGGTGCTGAAGTCCTTGACAAAGCGTCGATAGAAACCCGCCAATCCAAGAAAACTGCGCACCTCAGGAACAGATGTGGGAGTTGGCCATTGCTCGATGGCCTCAATTTTGGACTTGTCAACCTTGATACCCTGCGAACTCACTACATAGCCCAAAAACACAAGTTCATTAGTGCAAAAGGTGCACTTCTTAAGGTTAGCGTATAAACGCGCCTTTCGAAGTGTCTCAAGAACTAGTCTCACATGCTCCAAGTGCTCATGTTCGCTGCGACTATATATCAGAATGTCATCAAAGTACACTATGACAAACTTGCCAATAAACTCCCTCAAGACATGGTTCATTAGTCGCATGAAGGTGCTAAGGGCGTTAGTCAACCCAAAAGGCATGACTAGCCACTCATAGAGACCATGCTTGGTTTTGAAGGCCGTTTTCCACTCATCGCCTTCATTCATCCTAATTTGATGATAACCACTTCTTAAGTCGATTTTGGTGAATATGACAGCACCATCGAGTTCATCAAGCATATCATCTAATCTAGGAATGGGATGGTGATATTTGACAGTAATGGCATTGACGGCCCTACAGTCAGTGCACATGCGCCAAGTACCATCCTTTTTGGGGACAAGTACCATAGGCACAGCACAAGAACTGAGACTCTCCTTTACCCAACCCTTACCTAATAAGCCGTCTACTTGCCTTTGAAGCTCCTTTGTCTTCTCAGGGCCCATGCGGTAGGCAGGTTTGTTGGGCAGTGGTGCTCCAGGAATGAGGTCAATTTGGTGCTCAATCCCTCGAATGGGTGGTAAGCCATCAGGGACCTCATCGGGAAAAACATCCTCAAATTCTTGCAAAAGAGCAACCATACTCGAAGGCAATGCCTTATCGAGTTCAGCAATATCTAAATGTACATGCTTGCAAATCATGAGAAGTACAGGTTGATCAGAATTGACAACTTTCCTAACGTCCTTAGCCTTAATAATCATGTTTTGCTTCCTAGTGGTAGGTGTAGTGGGTGGTTTGTCATGTGTAACACTAGGTGTGCTCACTTGACCCTTGGTCGATGGCTCACTTGCAGAAGTGGAGCCTTTGCCAGGGTCGACTGCCTTTTGCTTCCTTCTTTGACAGTCTTGTTCACACTCTCTTTGTAGCTTAAGTTGGTCCTCATACACTTGTGCAGGTGTGAGTGGTGTGAGGACCTTGCGTTTGCCATCATGCAAGAGTGTGTACTTGTTGGCCTTTCCGTCGAATGTGATGTGTTTATCAAATTGCCAAGGTCTCCCCAAGATGATATGGGTAGCATGCATTGGCACGACGTCACAAACAACTTCGTCAGTGTAAGTTCCAATGGAAAAGGGAACGCGTACCTGTTTGAAGACACGTACCTCTCCATCCTCACTCAGCCATTGGAGGCGATAAGGGTGTGGATGTCTAGTAGTTGGAAGCCCTAAGCTCTCAACCATGAGTAAGCTTGCCACGTTTGTGCAACTCCCACCGTCGATGATGAGGCTACACACCTTGTCACCTACTTTTTACAATGGGTGTAAAACAGGTTCTCCCGTTGTAATTGCTCGACCTCCTTAACTCGGGCGGTGAGCACTCGTCGTGCCACCAAGCACCCTACTTCCCCTTGTGTAGGCGAGCAATCTTCCTCAGCAGAGTCTTCATCCAGGCAGTCGTCTTTGGTCAATTCGGGTGTCTCCTCACAGTCATCATCGGACACGATTTCGCCGTTGTGAGTGATTAGCATGACCCGTTGGTTCGGACATTGAGATTGAATATGTCCAAACCCTTGGCACTTAAAGCATTTGATGTCCCTACTCCTAGTCTTAGGAGTCTCATATGGTGCCTTAGAAGTAGACCTAGGTACATCGGTGACTTTGTTAGGGGTAGAAATGGAATTTCGGTTAGGCACAGTACCTTGAATTCGGCTCGAAGAGGTGGGTGTGGCCGAATATCCAGCTTCGTGGGTCGCCCTCCGTGGTTGGTTGCCCTTCCATGAGGTCGAGTTTGAAAACTGGAAGGTACGGGCTCCTCGCCTTAGCCTCTTTCCCCTTTCGGCCTTGATAGCGAGTTCAAGAAGGTCATGTATGTCCACATAGTGTTGAAGCTCCAAGGCTTCTTGAAGGTCTGGGTTGAGACCTCGAAGAAATCTAGCCATGATTGCTTCGCTATCTTCTTGAAGGTTCACCCTCATCATGGCCATCTCGATCTCTTTGTAGTAGTCCTCCACACTCATGTTGCCTTGGCCATCTCGATCTCTTTGTAGTAGTCCTCCACACTCATGTTGCCTTGAGTGAGGGTTTGCAATTTGAAGTGGAGATCTCGGTTGTAGTAGCTTGGAACGAATCGCTTTCGCATCAATGCCTTGAGCTCTCGCCAAGTTCGGACTCGCGGTTCTCCCATTCTCCTCCTATGGGTCTTCACTTGGTCCCACCAAACTAGGGCGTAGTCGGTGAACTCAACGGTGGCAACTTTAACTTTTTGTTCCTCGCTATAATCGTACCAGTTGAAGACCATTTCGATGCGGCCCTCCCACTCCAAGTACGCATCAGGGTCACTCTTGCCTTTGAACGTGGGTATTTGAATCTTAAGTCCCTTTAGTTTGTTCTTGGGCCTGTCCCTTCTAGGTTTCTCGGGTCGCTCCTCATCCTCACTAGCGGAGTAGTCTTCGCTATGTGCCTCTTTGGTGCCATGGTTACTCCGGTTGTGGGATCTCGAACGAGAGCCTCGTGTGAGACTCCTGGACAACTCGTCAAAACGGGTGTGCAACTCCTTCATTTGTTGCTCACTGATTCGCTTGAGCTCATTCTTCATTGTGGCGAACAACAATGAGTGATCGGTGGTTGCTTGTTGTTGCTCCATGTCTTTCTTGATGCCCCTGCAAAAGGTTAGTAACAAGCAAAGAAAGTGCAAGTATAACCTCACTTCACGCCCTTAGTGTATCCCTCACGCTCGTGTGTAGTGCTCAATTCACTCTATTAGACTTACCAAGCACCTTTACCTGTTGGTTTAGGTAGTTGAGAAATGTTGCCCGAGTCCAATAATCGTCACCAACCGTTTCCCGCAAGAGTAAGCAAGAGTGAATGACACAATTGGGTGGTACTTTTGAGATGGAGTGGACGAATTTTGGAGGTTTATTGGGGGCGGACAAATGTGGAAAATAATGCTAAGAAGATAACAAAACCCTAGATTCCTAAGATGTAGGAGTGGTTCCTAAAACGTAGGGGTGGAAAGTAGGAGTGGTTTCCTAAGGTGGATGAGAGAATTTAGTTGAGTTTCCTAGAATAGATGAGAAAATGTAGGAGAGTTTCCTAAAGTGGATGAGAAAATTTAGGTGAGTTTCCTAGAATAGATGAGAAAATGTATGAGAGTTTCCTAAAGTGGATGAGAAAATTTAGGGAAGTGTCCAAGAGTTATCCAAGTATTTTACTTAGTCTCCTAAACTAATTTGGAAAACAAATTAGAGTTGGAAACTCCTTTGAAGGCCTCTCTTAAGCAACTTCCTAATCCCTCTCCAAAACAGATTGGTTTCTTTTCTCCCTCAACCGAAAATTTCCAGAATTCGTCCCCCCTTAAAACCCTTCCCCAAGTCGGCTACACCCTTATAAAACTCCCTCTCTCACAGCCGCAATTTGCTCTAAGCAATTCGGCTCTCACTACTCCAAGAAACAAGCAATTCGGCCTTCCCCCCTTCAAGACAGCTTTGGTTCTTGTTCCAAGACAATGGCTTCCCAAGACAACGCGAGTAATGTTACCCAAGACTCCCCCAAGCGACTTGCTCAAGAAACTCCCAAGAAATTTACTCCTAAAATAAGAAAGCCTCGTATGGATGCAAGATCTTATAAGAAACTTTTTATTCGGAGAGAGGTGCAAGTCTTCAAGACCCAAGATGGTCAAGAACCTCAAGAATCTCAAAGGGTGGTACAAGTGATCAAGGCTCAAGATGATCAAGATTTCCAAGAAGAGGTTGGCCAAAACTTTTGAGTTTCTTTTTTTTTTGTTTATTCAAATTTCTGGTTGGCTTAGAAACACAATGTAATGGCTGTTGTTTTGGCAATAAAAGAGACACGTTCTTCCTTGTTCGGCCCTTGGTTCCACCCGAATGTTTCTTCTTGCCTTTATTTTTTTTTCTGTTTTCGTTTCTGTTTTTTTTTTCACAACAACTTGGCCGAATTGGTGTAAAATCCTAGAAATATGGTCAGCCCTCAACACGCAAGAACACACAACCCAACTTCCTCAAACTAGCAAGATTTCTTCAAGACTTTCAAGAATTTCAAGATAGTGATCAAGAACTTCAAGAACCTTAGAAACCTTGTAGATTTCTTCAAGATCCACCAACCCAACAAGTTTTTACCCCAAATCAGTTTAGACAAGGTAAGCAAACAATTCTTGGACAGATTTGACAACCAAAAGAAACCCTAGCCGCACAAAACCCTAGCCGTTCTTTTCTTTTTCCTTTTTTTTTGTGTAGTTTCGGCTGTGACCAAACGCTAGGCAGAATGGATGCAACAAGAGTACAAAATCTGGTCAGATTAGCGCTAGCAACAATAACGCACAACTTTGGACAGAATTGGGAAAATTGATTAGCGACTTGCAAGGACAACAAGTCGTGGACAGATTTGATGCAACCAAGGAACTAAGGTGCGGACAGCTTTTGGAAGTGCAACTATAGGATGCTAATGGACACAAATGGTCAGATTTAAGCACACAACCGAAACCAGAATTTGACACGACAACGAACGAAATTAGTGCGGACAGAATGTTTTTTTTTTTTTTTTTTTTTGTAACAAGCGACGTAACAAAGGATATAGCTAGACGAAGAAAGAAAACAAAAATTTTGTAACAAGGCAGCGGAATCACTAAAAATTAAGACAAAGCTACGGATATAATGGAAGATACCTCAACCAAAGCTCTGAAGCCAACTGATACGTTCCTCGATCAACTCGTTTCGAGACACGTAGCACGTTTGCCCAAGGATCTAGCGAGGTTGTCCTACGTTTGGATTGTGGGACTTTAAATCAACACGGACGGCACGCTTGGATTTAAAGTGGTAGCACGACACTCCGATGAAGGTGAATACTCCAGGGGAATAGGTCGGTTGAACAATCAAGGACATGACGCAAGATTGCCCAAGAACCCTTGCCAAAGCAAGTTAAGGCTCGAATTCTCTCTTTAGGAAGAAAACGAAAATACTAAGAATTTTATTCATCAAACTTGTATCCTTAATCTTACAAAGCTGGCCTATTTATAGGCTAAAGGTAACACAAAAACCCTAAAAAAAACCCTAAGTGGAAGTCGGCCATCTTGACTCCAAGATGGGCCGGCCCATGTCTTCTACCAAGCAACTAATCCAACTAAAGAAGTAATAAAGACTAAGGCCCTACTCGACCGACTCACAAAGAGGCCCACTTGATTCTTCATGGGCTTGGATCAAGGTATAAGTTACTTGATTGTCTCTTTCTAAGCCTTCAATATCTCTATGGGCTCCATGTTGGTCTTGGACAACTCGAACAGGTGTTTGGAGGGATTCTTTGAAGAGCTTGGCCCGTGCACGTGTGACTGGGGCCAATGGGACTCGGACTGGGTCATTGCGTGGGCCCTGACCCATGCACACATCACCTAATCTTTCCTCCTCCAAAACAACTCCACCAACACCTTTAACCTTCCCTAATGATCACTTGTATGGTGTAGTTTGTGATTTGGTTGGTTGAAACTCAAGATTTGAGCAAATTTGGAAGCTAGAGATTGAAGAGCTCTCTCTTGTTTTCCTTCTCAAGAGGTTCAGCCAAGACACAAGAAAAATGGGAGAAAATTGAGTCAAAATTGATTTTAGGAAAGTTAAGAAGGTCTTGGTCAAAAGTCAAGATCCAATGGTTATGTGACAAATGGTCCTCTAGGGTTTTAATCTTATCCTTTTGTCTCTCCAAGATTAAACCATCTAAGTAACCTCTAATTATCTCTTAACACCTAGTATATTAATTTCGGTATACAAAACATAACCTAATTGGTCGAATTTATCGCACTTAACGTCACTTGCGGGTCCCACGTCCAATATACACTCTTTATTTCCCAGGAAGTAATTTATACTAGAAAAATGATTGAAAAACTATATTCACTTATAAAACTCTCTGGAAAATTTTTATAATAAAAATAAAGTAAAAGAAATGCACGCGGAAAAATAAATAAATAAAGAAAATTTCCTTTTCTTTTCCTTCGAGCGTCACAAACTCCCCCCCCTTAAAAGAATGTCGTCCTCGACATTCCAACTCATACTAATCAGATCAAGATATCCCGTAAAAGTCAAATGAGCATATCCAAGCAAGCACTAAGAGTCAAACAAAACCCACTTGTCTGATTTTTCATTCCTACAAGAAATCACCGATATGTCAAACCAGACCCACAGTCCGGCATCCTAAACTTTAAGCCTAGGATACACTATAGAGATCTGAAGGCTAAGCTCTGATACCAACTGTGACAGTCCCACCTCCCCCTAAGGCGAACCAAAGGGTTCGGCGGACCGCCTACCCAACTCTCGCCAGGACTCAGTCGCTCACTACAGTCCTCAAATAAATTACAATGTAAATCTCAAATATACATCAATGGTTCCCTAAATTTACATATTACAAACCTAACTATTACACAAGAGGAATCTAAAACTCAAACAATACAGGAAATAATCCAACAAGCCACATGAATAAGTACTACAAGCACTTCCTTTGCCTCGAACCCTATGGAGGGGAATAAAATAGATTTGGGGTGAGTTAGAAGAGCAGCTAGTAACCAGTAAAATCAGTAATCAAATATATTTCACAATAATGCATTTCGATGATGTCATGATTCAGTGATCAAATATCCGTTTATTGCTCTCGTGAGCCAGTGAAATCATTGCCCTTAAACACCGAACGCTCAAATTGATCAGTTAACAGTGACACAGTGATAGGGAGCCATTTGCTCCAAATAAACAGAGGTGGAAACGTTGGTGTTCAGCACAAGACTTCCTAAGAACTCATTTAAGCCAAAACATGTCATGAACTCACATGCGAGCACGCATGATATGCAATTGAATAAAGAATGCAGGAAACAGTTCATAAGTAGCTTTGGAAATAGTTTAGGGTCACTCATCTCTACGGCTCAGGAACCATCCATTATATATCATTGCCTTGCCCAAATCCAAACCCTTCAACTGAAACTCAAAGCAATCAAATGCTTTCAAAGATCGGACAGTATATCCCCTTAATTTCCTTACTTTTCCATCCTACAAGAAACACCATTTCATCTCAAATCAACCACATACACATCATAGACTATCAAATACACCTTTCGGCACAATATCCATAACTGAAGCTACACTTATCGGATTGAAACGAATCTTATGGCGTTTCAAATCCAAGACATAACCCTACATTTCTTATGAAGACCTCAAAAGCCAAATCATGCATTTTCATGGTCAAAAATGGAAAACTCCACGAAAACAGAAATCTGGGCACGAAACAGGGTTCATGGACAGTCAAGGGTATTTTAGTCATTTCATATGCTACAGTGATCGGATCGAGTTGAAATTTTGTAGACAGCTAGTTAATACCATTTGCTACAATTTTCATGTTTTAACCTAAGTCTGATTCGGCCTCTAACATGCTCAAATAAATCCGATCAGAACAGGGCAAATTTGAAACCCTAACCTGAAATTCATGCATTCAAGTGCTAATCTTCCCACAAAACAACGTCTAAAACAACTAAAAATCACTAATAAGCAATTAATTGAAGTAAAGAGGATGTTCTTGGCAAAATACCTTACAACCACAAAAAAGGTAGGAGCTTAATCTTTCCTCCTCCAAAACAACTCCACCAACACCTTTAACCTTCCGAAATGATCACTTGTATGGTGTAGTTTGTGATTTGGTTGGTTGAAACTCTAGATTTGAGCAAATTTGGAAGCTAGAGATTGAAGAGCTCTCTCTTGTTTTCCTTCTCAAGAGGTTCAGCCAAGACACAAGAAAAATGGGAGAAAATTGAGTCAAAATTGATTTTAGGAAAGTTAAGAAGGTCTTGGTCAAAAGTCAAGATCCAATGGTTATGTGACAAATGGTCCTCTAGGGTTTTAATCTTATCCTTTTGTCTCTCCAAGATTAAACCATCTAAGTAACCTCTAATTATCTCTTAACACCTAATATATTAATTCCGGTATACAAAACATAACCTAATTGGTTGAATTTATCGCACTTAACGCCACTTGCGGGTCCCACGTCCAATATACACTCTTTATTTCTCAGGAACTAATTTATACTAGAAAAATGATTGGAAAACTATATTCACTTATAAAAGTCTCTGGAAAATTTTTATAATAAAAATAAAGTAAAAGAAATGCACGCGAAAAAATAAATAAATAAAGAAAATTTCCTTTTCTTTTCTTTCGGGCATCACAGGGTTTCTTTGTTTCAAATCTGTCCAAGTATTTTCAAAACTGATTTTTGGTAAAACTAGTTGGTGTTTTGTGAATCTTGAGAGAATCTACAAGAATCTAGGGTTTCTTGAGTTTCTTGAAACCAATCTTGAAACTCTTGAAGTTCTTAAAAGTTTCTTGGAGAGTTCTTGCAAGAACTTGTTGATTTGAACGTTGCTTGTGGGGAAAATAGAGGGCTGACCAGAATCTGGTTTTGAACCATTCGGCCAAGTGTTGTGACGTTGCTAAGTCAAAAAAAATAGAAACAAAAAAGAAAGAGAGAAAAAGACATTCAGGTGGCAAGAAAACAAAGCCATAAGATAGAGGGAAGTGAATCTTTATTGCCAAAACAGTTTCTTACATCTTGCTTCCAATCCAAAACAAAAAATTAAACAAAGGAAAAAGATAAGTACTCAAAAGTTTTGACCTACTTGAAGTTCTTGAAGTTCTTGTGCCTCGGGAACTTGTTTCACCTTTCGAATAAACATCTTTTTGTACTCCCTTGCGGTGGTAAAGGGCTTCCTTGGTTTGGGGGTAAACCTTTGGGGAACATCTTGAGCAACCTGTTGGGGAGAGCTTGAGTAGGGTTGTGTGTATCACTTTGTTGTTTCTCCATTATCTTGAACCGATAGTCGAATTGCTTGACCAAGAGAGGGGAGAGCCGAGACTGATTTGTGTGAGCCGAATTGTTGTGTAAGAGTGTGCAGGGTGTTTATAGAGAGGATCAACCGACTTGGAGCAAGGAGAACTGAATCAGGTTTGGTAATCCGTCTTGGGTTGGGAGTTGGAAGCCAATAAAGTGTTCAAGAAAAGGGTTTTTGATACGGTCCTCATCAACTTGTTTCGAGACACGTGGCACGTTGCCCAAGGATCTAGCGAGGAGGTCCAACGCTTGGATTGCGGAACCTAGAATCAAACGGACGACACGATTTGATTAAAGGCGGTAGAACGATGACTCCAATGGTAGGTGGATACTCCAGTGGATAGGTCGATAGAACAATCAAGGACAAGATGCAAGATTGCTCAACTCCCTTGCCAAGAGCAAGTAAAGGCTCGAATCCCTCTTACTAAGAAGAACCGAAAATAATCAAAGTTTTATTGATAAAATGTCTACCTTAATGCTTACAAAGGAAGCCTTTATATAGGCAAAACTAATGAAACCCTAATATCGAAAAGCTAGATGGTCGGCCACTCCTTGGACAAGATGGGCCGATCCATGACTCAATAAAAAAAAGCCTAGTGGTTCGGCCATCCTTAGACAAAGGTGGGCCAAATCCTTGGCTAACAAAAAGGACTATTCTAAACTTAAGACTCCTAACACTAAGGCCTAATCGGCCATGGCCCACTTGGCTCTTCACGGGCTTGGATCATCATGTAGACAACTGGGTTATCACCTTCCAAGCCTTCAATGTCTCGATGAACTTCTTGTTGGTCTTGAACATTCCGCACAAGGGCTTGGAGTGATTCCTTGAATTGCTTATCCCATGCACATGTGACTGGGCCCAATGGTACTCAAACTGGGTCATTGCATGGCCCAAGGTCCGTGCACACATCAGATGTGACGCCCCGGAAAAAAAATGAGTTTGAGAATCCGAAAATTTTTTAATTTTCTAGGGTTTATTTTTTTTTAATCGCCCGCCTTTTCTACATTTTCTTGATTAGAAAAATTCCCCAGATAAAGTTTATGAGCAAAGATAGTTTTAAAATGATTTTTCTAGTATCGGTTAGTTTTTGAGAAATTAAGAGTGTATTTTGAACGTGGGACCCGCAAGTGCGGTAAATGCATTATATTTTTGACAACTTGTTAGAATTTTGTATTAAGTGATATTATTTTACAAAGTGTTAAGATATTTGTATTGGAGAGACAAAAGGATAGAGTTGCATTAAAAAGGGTGACAAGTGTCACCTTCCTATTCAACCTTGACTTTGACCATTATTTCTTACCTTTACTAATACTCAATTTTGACCCAAAAAGCACCTAAATTTCTGCAAGCTTGGCTGAACCTCTTGGAGCAAAAATACAAGAAGAAAGCCTTCAACTCCAACTCCATTTCTTGCTCCATCTTGTGAATCAACCGTTAAACTTTCAAATTCCTCCACAAAAGTCACTTGTTTAGGAAGATTGAAGGTAGTGGTGGAGTGATTAGAAAGGCAAAGGACTAAGCCATCAACTTTCTTGATATTTCAAGGTTCATGTCTAGCAATCCTTTCTTTGTTCTTGATTATGCTAAATTAGTGATTTGTGATGGCTAAAGAGATGGTTTGATGGAATATATCTTGAGTTGTGGTTGACTTGATGAAGTTTTATAATTTTTGGGGTTTTTTCTGTTTTAATATGAACATGGTTGTGTGGTTATATATGATGATTGGAAATGATGTTTAAAGACTCTATGAGGTGGAAAAAGTGGTCAATTGCAATCAATTTCTGTTTTGGAAGAAATTTTAGAAAATTAGGTTTTGTGAAGGAACATTCTGCCCGAATTTTTAGCTCCTAGTTAGAGGCCGAATTGGCCTTGGCTTAAAACATGAAAGTTGTAGGGAATGACATTTTAGAGGTGTCTACAAAATTTCAGGTCAATCGGAGTAGTGTAGAATGAGAAAAGTCAAAATTACTATTGCTGTTCTGGTTTTACCCGAATGTAAGAATTGCGCCTGTAATTGGTTGTTTTGGCTGGAATTGCTTCCGAATTGGTTGTTGAGGCCTTCTGATGAAATTTAGCCCTGTTTCTTAGCTTTCAGCTGGTTTTGGAATTTCTGGATTTGGACTTGGATAGCCTGATTTATGATGTTTCCGCTAGAATACGTTCTGTGAATCTGTTTTTCCGGTTCTGGTGTAGTTTCTTGCATTTTTGACCTGGTTACACTCGAAACTGGGTTGAGTGACCTTCTGTAATATTGTAGCCCTGTCTCTTAGCTTCTAAACGGTGGGTCTTGTACCTTCATCTGACAATCGTAGCGCCTTTGGTACCATTACCGCAAAATGACGTCAAAACTGTTTTTCTGGTTTTGAGCTTAACTTTCATTTCCGAACTTTTCCCTAGCTTGAATTGTACTCGTACTACTTGGAGCTTGCTGAATGACTATTGGATGAACTTGTTGTTGTGTGTGTACCTTTGGGACTGGTTGAGGAAATAATGAAGCCTTGACGGCTGGAAAAGTTAGCAAATTCAGGGGAAGTGCTGTCCGAACTTTGAAGGGACTTGTTTGCATTGAGTTTGTGATCTAAGACTTGGATTTGAGCAAGATATATGATGGTTGGTTCCTGAGCCGTGGAGGTGAGTGACCCCAAACTATTGTTAAAGCTTCTTATGAAATGTTTCTTGCATTATTTACTCGACTACATCTCATGCGTGCTTGCATGTGAATTCATGATATGATTTTAGCTTCAATGAGTTCTTGGGGAGTCTTGTGCTGGACACCAACGTCTCCACCTCTATTTACTTGGAGCAAATGGCTCCGGAGCTCAAAAAGGGGCTCCCTCTTAATGTTAATATTAATGTTAAATGATCGATTTGAGCGTTGGGTGTTCAAGTACTATGATTTCATTGGCTCACGAGAGCAATAAACGGACATTTGTTCTTTGAATCATGACATCATCGAAAGGATCGAAATGCAATATGGTGAAATATATTTGATTACTGATTTTTCTGGTTACTCGCTGAGCTTCTAACTCACCCCAAAAATATTTTATTCCCCTCCACAGGGCTCGTGGCGAAGGAAGGTTTGTTGTGATTTTATTGTTGTGGAATTCCTCTTGTATAAGAATTGGGATCATGGATCAGAGTGGCGTAGTGGAAGCGTGGGCGCTTCGCTTTTGATATGTAAATGTTGGAACATTTGATGTAATATTTGAGATTTCTATTATAATATGTTTGAGGAATGTAGTGAACGACTGAGTCCCGGCGAGAGTTGGGCAGACGGTCCGCCGAACCCTGGGGTACGCCTTAGGGGGAGGTGGGGCCGTCACATCAGACAACTCAAATCAGCAGTACGTTTGGAGGTCAACCACATTGGGAACAAATGAAAGGTCACGAGCCAAGTTAAATGTTGTTTGGTCAGCTTCATGAGGTCTCAAACAAGGACATGCGCCAAGGTAGGAAAGAGCTTGTGTAAGGCTCACGAAACTTCCAGGTAGCAATCCAAAGCTCTCTAATCAGCCTTCGGCCATGGATTGTCATATTGTCACCTACACAATAAATCTCATAGGTAGTGGTCATAGGCAAACAATTGTGCAACAGCTTACCATTCTCATGCACAAGATAAGGATTTTCATAATGATGCTCATGGGAGCAAGAGAAATTTCGAATCGGGGTGTTCAAGGTGGTATGATTTGTCCCTGGTTGTCGCTGATTTGGCACAACTTGCCTATCTGGAGGTGGAACATTGAACCAATCGGGTTGCACTTCCCTAGAAGCACGAACCAGTGATCTAAAACCAACATTCAGATCTTGATTGACATATTTGTGGGCATCACCCGACATAAGTGGCAGTAATGAAGTGAAACGCACTGCATTCGAATCGTATGAATTTGCGCAAGTTGGAGTTGGTGAAGTAAGCTCCTGGTGACCAGCTTTTGGACATGTGAAGAAGCACGAACGTGCACCACTTTCAGCAGGAATAAGCACGAAATCGGGTTGCAAGTCTTTAACCATAGTTGGAAAATTTTGGACAGCGTTACAACCTACAGAAACAAAATAACCTTCAACTTGAAACAATTCAGAAATCGGGTAAAGGACTAATGGGACATTATTAGCTAGATGGTAAGAAGGTGTAGAACAAGATTTAAATGAGAAAACTCCCTTTGACACTTCGATATTCCTTCCACCAATTGATTTAACTTGAGATTCCAGTCCTAGTCCTTTACACTTCTCATCCACACCTACATAAGAGCAATAAGGGTTAGTGCTAGTAACATGCTCAACATGAGGCAAAGGTGAGGAATGAACCATAGTTAGAGAACAAGGAGTAGAATCTGGAATTTCCCTTTTAAGATGAGCTCGAATGAATCCTCCAATGGCGCAGACAGGTGTGAATGGACATTGTTCCATGAATTGATACCAAAGAGATTTAGTTCCTAGAAGACAAACTCCATGGAAACTCACAAAGTGTCCAAGTGACTTCGGGATGGAACATGCCATGACCAACCCTACTTGACTTTGTTTAATCTGGACAAATGAAGAGATACTAAACAAAACAGATGTTAGCCGGTTAGCAAACAACATGTTCACACTTTCAGCCTTTGTAAACACGGTCAACTCCTCCTCTTTACTCTTTACTACGGCCAAATTGGTCTTGCCTTTTCCCACTCCTTTCTTCTCAGACCATTGCTCACTCATTGTATATGAGCTTTGATTTTCATTGTCTAGCTCATGTTCATGGCTCAGTTGCAACTCATTCGTATTTGGCTCTTCAATCAATGAGGAACCAGAATCAAAATTTCCCTTATTAGCTCCGGTTGTGATACGAACCAAGAGACACCAGTGCGAACTATTCGAGTTCCCCTAGGACCCGTAACTCGAGCACGAGCTAACAAGATGAGGAAGGAACTCCAAGGACTTGTTCATGAGATACAAGGCCAAGAAATTGTCCCCAAGGTCATTGAGGGGCTTGAGCATGAAGGAATGAAAGTCATCCTTGTAGTGCACGCCAAAGAGAACCATGTGTGACCCTTCTCTAGTCACATTTGCTGTTTTAGTTAAGTCATTGTAATAAGGGCTTAATGGTCCATAGCCTTGCTTTATTTACCTAAGCGATGATCTCATAAGGTTTGGTCAAGACCACAATTCTTAGTCTTATGGAATAGTCAAGCCTACAATTGTTAGTCTTAGTCAAGACCACAACTCTAGACTAGTTCCACATTTAGTTGTTCATCTCTATGTAAGGCTATAAATAGCCCACACTTCCAATGGTTTAGGCATTCAATCAATAAATCAGATTTTGAGAGTTTTCTTGGTTTCTCCAAGGCTTCTTGAATACCTTAGAATTTCTCTAGGTGTTCGTGACTTATCAATCTAGAATCGCACTAGGTTGTGGCGTCTTCTACCATTATACCAAGGTTCGTTAACCACGTGATTAACGCGTTGAGGTCATCCGCTTCAAACTTGGTGTCCTCTTGTCGATCCTGAAGCTAATCTTTTACGGGTTTCGTCACAAGGTTGGCGACGTTCGTATCAGTTGGTAATCAGAGCTAATTAAGAGGTATCACGTTATATCCTTTTTTTTATTTGCTTTTCGAGTCAAGTTGTCGAAAATTCTGTTTTCGTGTTCTAAGTTGCTATCTGCAATTTCCAGATTTGTTACTTCGTGTTCTTGCGTTATTTTTCCAGATTTGTTACGACATAAACTTGTGTCTAGTTGTTGTTAATTGCTGTGGTTAGCCTGGTTTGGTCCAGCCTTTTTTTTGTGTGTCTTATTCTTGATTCCTTGTTTGAGTCTTGTTTCTATCCTGTTATATCCATTCAATTCTAGTCTTTTGTTCTATTTGATCATTCGAGGTTACTGTTCATCCGAAAAAAAAAATAGCTGGCTAACCTTACAAAAATTCCTGGAAATCTGTCTTGACCAAAACTTGGGTTTCTTGAAGTTCCTGATTGTTTAAAACCACAATCTTGAAGTTCTTGGAACTTTAGTTGGGATTCTTGAAGCCAACCAAAATCTGTCTTGATCAAATCGTGAAATCTTGGATTGTTTAGGGAGGAAATCATCTTCAATTTTGTGTTTCTTGAATTCTGGGAATTAACATCTTGAATTCTTGAAAGAATCTTGAAGTTTCTGGGTTTTGGGAACCAAATCTTGGTAAACAACAAGGCTGCAAATTTTCAGCTGCCAAAATCCTTGTCTTCACCACAACAATCTTCTTTCTTGACTAAGAACATTTTAGCCACGAAATTTGGCTCTTCTTGGCTGATTAGAAAACAAAAACAAAGGAAGAAGAAGAATATTCAGCCTATTCAAGTCAAATTTCCCAATCTATTCAAGTCAAAATTTCCAACCTGTTCAAGTCAAATTTTCCACCCTTGTTCCCAAAAACAACCAAATCAGTTCCAATCTTGAACTTGACCTTAGAAATTATGGGAACCAGCAAACAGGAAGACTAATCCTTGTTTCCAAAGGATTAAAGAAGAAAAGTCAGCCTTGGGTTTCCAAAACAGTCCTACCACAACACAAATTCATCTTCCATTCGGATTCCATCTTTGCAACCATTGGGGAATTTCTGTCCAATCATTAATTCTGGAAATTTTCGTGCATCATTAGGTTAGTTTTAAGTGTCATTCTGAATCCTCTAAGTGTCCATTTATCTACCAAAACACTGCCCAGAAATGCAGCAACCAGCAGCTCAAAATTCCAGTTTTGGGTAGAGTTTTTGTCTAGGATCCTTAAAATTCAACTTTGAGTCATTCATTGAGTCGTGGTCAGTCCCTTCATCTTTTGTTCTTTTTTCGTTCAAAGTGCTACAATCTTGTGACCCTGGTTGGTAAGTCGATCCACACTAGAAGGAGTTCTAACTTCTTCGAGGAGTTGACCGAGGAGCCTTGAAAATACCTTGGTGAGTTCTTAGAGTGTTCAAACACGAGAGCGAGAGTAAACACGTGAGGAAGTGTGCGAGATAAACTTTGCTTCTTTCCATTATTATTTTTTTTTACCCTACCATGGCTAACGAGGGGGGAGCAAGCTCCCAAGCTTTTGATCTTAAACTTTTCACAGAAGCAATCAAAGGCGAATTGGGACGCATGATGGACCAAAAACTTGAACTGATGCACCAACGCATTGACAGCTTAGAGTTGTCTCATGGAAGCTCCAAAGGCAGCCGTGGAAAGGCTTATGCACATGAGTCTAGCGACTCTAACTCAGACAACAACTATGAGCATAAGCAAAGTAGGTCCAAGCGTGATGCTAGGCCTTCAAATGACCACATTCCGGGCATAAAGATGAAAATTCCGCCTTTCCAAGGACGATCAGACCCTGATGCCTACTTAGAGTGGGAGAAGCGGATTGAACTTGTTTTCGACTGCAATACTTACTCGGAAGAGCAAAAGGTCAAGTTGGCCGTGGTCGAATTCACCGACTATGCCGTTGTGTGGTGGGATCAACTCTCCACTAGTCGAAGGAGGAGTCGTGAACCTACCATACAAACTTGGACAGAGCTAAGACGACTAATGAGGAAGCGTTTCGTACCTAGTCACTACTACCGTGACTTGTACCAAAAGCTTCAAAGCCTCAACCAAGGAGCACGAAGTGTCGAGGACTATCACAAAGAAATGGAAATACTCATGCTACGGGCAGACATCATGGAGGATCGAGAAGCAACAATGGCACGCTTCTTGAACGGACTAAGGCCCGAAATCGCTGACCAAGTAGAGTTACACCACTATGTGGAACTTGGGGATTTGGTGGAAAAGGCCATCAAGATTGGAAGGAGGATTAAGAAGAGGGGTTCGACTCGGAGTTACTCCAATTTTTCACCCTCTTATCTCCGAACTACACCACCAAAGAAAGAGGATAAAGGGCCGAGTAATTCCATCCCTTCAAGACCAAGGCCGGATATGACTAAGTGGGAGTCTACGGCAACACCAAAGACTGCCATTGAGTCGAGCATGGGGCGAAATCGAGATACTAGATGCTTCAAATGCCAAGGCCGAGGGCATATTGCTAGCCAATGCCCGAACCAACGCACTATGATCATCTTACCCAATGGTGAGTTTTTCACCGATGATGAGGATGAGAAGGAGGAATTGCCATCCCTTGAGGAAGAAGAGGAAGCATTACCCGTCGATGAACGAGTTGGACTCGTTGTCAGACGAGCCTTAGCAACCCAAGTGAAAGCTGCCGACCATGCACAAAGGGAGAACATTTTCTACACCCGTTGCTATATCAAAGGCAAGGTATGTAGTTTGATCATAGATGGAGGTAGTTGTGCTAACGTCGCTAGTGCCTTGATGGTGGAGAAACTAGCACTACCCACTCTACGACATCCAACACCTTATCGTTTGCAATGGTTGAATGATAGTGGGGATGTTCGTGTGACCAAGCAAGTCCAAGTACCTTTCCGAATTGGAAAGTATGAGGACGTGGTGTTATGCGACGTGGTCCCTATGCAAGCATGTCACATACTATTGGGGAGACCATGGCAATTCGACAAGGGAGTTACATTCGATGGCATTACCAATAAATACTCCTTCAAGCAAGGCGAGAAGAGGATTGTGCTTGTGCCACTCACTCCTATCCAAGTTCGTGAAGATCAAGAAAGCCTGAACAAGGAGAGCGAGCTTGAGAATGAGAAGAAAAAAATAGAAAAAATCGAGAGCTCAACAGGAAATGATAAGGCCGAGAAAATTGAGAGGAAAAAGACATATAGTGAGCCGGCCAAAATTGAAAAGAGAGAGAAAAGGCAAAGTCTATTGATAAAAGCCAATGTAGTAAGAAAAGCTTTGAGTGTTAATACACCCATCTTTGTACTTTTGTGCAAAGAGGTGTTGGTTGTTACAAGTGATCTTACTAACACTCTACCATCTAGTATTGTCTCTCTTTTGCAGGATTATGAGGATGTCTTTCCCGATGAGATTCCAAATGGACTACCACCAATAAGGGGAATTGAGCATCAAATTGACTTGGTTCCAGGTGCCCCACTTCCTAACAGACCAGCCTACAAAATGGGTCCAGATGAGACAAAGGAGCTCCAACGCCAAATCGAAGAGCTTCTAACAAAGGGATGGGCACGAGAAAGCTTGAGCCCATGTGCGGTTCCCGTCATCTTGGTGCCTAAAAAGGATGGAAGTTGGCGAATGTGCACTGACTGTAGGGCCGTTAATGCAATAACGGTAAAATATCGTCACCCTATTCCTAGACTTGATGATATGTTAGATGAGCTATATGGTGCTGTGATTTTCACTAAAATTGATCTAAAAAGCGGTTATCATCAAATTAGGATGAAAGAGGGGGATGAATGGAAAACGGCCTTTAAAACCAAACATGGCTTGTACGAGTGGTTAGTTATGCCATTTGGACTAACTAATGCACCTAGTACGTTCATGAGGTTGATGAACCACGTACTTCGTCCATTCCTTGGAAAATTTGTAGTTGTATATTTTGACGATATCCTGATTTATAGTAGGAGCTTAGATGAGCATGTTGAACATGTGAAGCTTGTTCTTGATGTACTTCGAAGGGAAAAGCTCTATGCTAACCTTAAGAAGTGCTCCTTTTGTACTAATCAACTTGTCTTCCTAGGCTTTGTTGTGAGTAAACAGGGAATCAAAGTGGACGAGGAGAAGGTTAAAGCAATTCGAGAATGGCCTACTCCAAGCACGGTGGGTGAGGTACGTAGCTTCCATGGTCTTGCTAGTTTTTATAGACGATTTGTTAAAGATTTTAGTACCATTGCTGCACCTCTAACTGCTGTAATTAAGAAAAATGAGCCATTTGTGTGGAGAGATGCTCAAGTACGTGCTTTCCAAATGCTTAAACATCAACTCACACATGCACCACTACTTGCATTACCATGCTTTGACAAGATGTTTGAAATAGAGTGTGATGCATCTGGGGTGGGTATTGGAGCTGTCCTAATGCAAGAGGGCAAACCAATTGCATACTTTAGTGAAAAACTCAATGGGGCAGCTTTGAACTATTCCACTTATGATAAGGAGTTGTACTCCTTAATCCGTGCTTTAGAAACTTGGCAACATTACTTGAGACCAAGGGAATTTGTCATACACACTGACCATGAGTCGCTTAAGCACATTAAGTCACAACACAAGTTGAATAAGCGTCATGTTAGGTGGATTGCATTTATTGAAACCTTCCCTTATGTGATTAAGTACAAAGTGGGGAAAACTAATGTTGTTGCTGATGCATTATCACGTCGGTACTCTTTGCTCACTCAACTTGATGCAAGGTTGTTAGGATTTGAATTAGTCAAAGAGTTATACACCAATGACCCAGATTTCTCAGGTATTTATGACTCTTGTGGTTCAGCAACTCAAGGTAAATTCTACATCCTTGATGGATTTCTTTTCTACCTCAATCGACTATGTATACCTAACTGCTCTATTCGCTCTTTACTTGTTAGGGAAGCACACGGAGGTGGCTTGATGGGACACTTTGGCGTAGCTAAAACCTTAGCTATCCTTCAAGAGCACTTCCATTGGCCAAGGATGAAACGAGATGTGGAGCGAATGGTGGCTAAATGCATTACTTGCCACAAAGCTAAGTCTAAACTTCAACCCTATGGCCTTTATAGTCCTTTACCTGTACCTAAGGAACCTTGGACCGACATTTCCATGGATTTTGTTTTAGAGTTGCCTAGGTCAAAGAGAAGAAATGATAGCATCTTTGTTATTGTTGACAGATTTTCAAAAATGGCACATTTTATACCATGTCACAAAACAGATGATGCATCGCACATTGCTGATTTGTTTTTCAAAGAAATCATTAGATTGCATGGCATGCCTAGGACAATTGTCTCTGATAGGGATGTCAAATTTTTGAGTTACTTTTGGAAAACTTTGTGGGGAAAATTGGGTACCAAATTGCTATTTTCTACTACTAGTCACCCACAAACTGATGGCCAAACTGAGGTTGTCAATCGTACACTATCTACACTCTTGCGTGCCATCATTAGAAAAAACATTAGAACCTGGGAAGAGTGTTTACCCCATGTTGAGTTTGCATACAATCGCATGGTGCATAGTTCTACTCATTTTTCACCATTTGAAATAATCTATGGTTTTAATCCTTTAACACCACTAGACTTATCACCTTTACCTTCTTCTGAGCACATTAACATGAATGGTGCTAAACGAGCAGATTTTGTCAAGAAATTACACAAGCAGGTACGCCTAAACATTGAGCGAAGGATGGACCAAGTTGCTCAACGGGTTAACAAGGGACGCCAACGCGTTGTGTTTGAACCTGGTGACTGGGTGTGGTTACATCTACGCAAGGAAAGGTTCCCAGTCCAAAGGCACAATAAATTACTTCCCCGAGGAGATGGGCCGTTCCAAGTCATCAAGCGCATCAATGACAATGCTTACAAACTGGACCTACCCGGTGAGTACAATGTGAGCGCTACATTCAATGTCTCTGATCTATCTCCTTTTCTTGCAGACGATGAAGCTGATTTGAGGACAAATCCTTTTGAAGAGGAGGGGGATGATACGAACCAAGAGACACCAGTGCGAACTATTCGAGTTCCCCTAGGACCCGTAACTCGAGCACGAGCTAACAAGATGAGGAAGGAACTCCAAGGACTTGTTCATGAGATACAAGGCCAAGAAATTGTCCCCAAGGTCATTGAGGGGCTTGAGCATGAAGGAATGAAAGTCATCCATGTAGTGCACGCCAAAGAGAACCATGTGTGACCCTTCTCTAGTCACATTTGCTGTTTTAGTTAAGTCATTGTAATAAGGGCTTAATGGTCCATAGCCTTGCTTTATTTACCTAAGCGATGATCTCATAAGGTTTGGTCAAGACCACAATTCTTAGTCTTATGGAATAGTCAAGCCTACAATTGTTAGTCTTAGTCAAGACCACAACTCTAGACTAGTTCCACATTTAGTTGTTCATCTCTATGTAAGGCTATAAATAGCCCACACTTCCAATGGTTTAGGCATTCAATCAATAAATCAGATTTTGAGAGTTTTCTTGGTTTCTCCAAGGCTTCTTGAATACCTTAGAATTTCTCTAGGTGTTCGTGACTTATCAATCTAGAATCGCACTAGGTTGTGGCGTCTTCTACCATTATACCAAGGTTCGTTAACCACGTGATTAACGCGTTGAGGTCATCCGCTTCAAACTTGGTGTCCTCTTGTCGATCCTGAAGCTAATCTTTTACGGGTTTCGTCACAAGGTTGGCGACGTTCGTATCAGTTGGTAATCAGAGCTAATTAAGAGGTATCACGTTATATCCTTTTTTTTATTTGCTTTTCGAGTCAAGTTGTCGAAAATTCTGTTTTCGTGTTCTAAGTTGCTATCTGCAATTTCCAGATTTGTTACTTCGTGTTCTTGCGTTATTTTTCCAGATTTGTTACGACATAAACTTGTGTCTAGTTGTTGTTAATTGCTGTGGTTAGCCTGGTTTGGTCCAGCCTTTTTTTTTTGTGTCTTATTCTTGATTCCTTGTTTGAGTCTTGTTTCTATCCTGTTATATCCATTCAATTCTAGTCTTTTGTTCTATTTGATCATTCGAGGTTACTGTTCATCCGAAAAAAAAAAATAGCTGGCTAACCTTACAAAAATTCCTGGAAATCTGTCTTGACCAAAACTTGGGTTTCTTGAAGTTCCTGATTGTTTAAAACCACAATCTTGAAGTTCTTGGAACTTTAGTTGGGATTCTTGAAGCCAACCAAAATCTGTCTTGATCAAATCGTGAAATCTTGGATTGTTTAGGGAGGAAATCATCTTCAATTTTGTGTTTCTTGAATTCTGGGAATTAACATCTTGAATTCTTGAAAGAATCTTGAAGTTTCTGGGTTTTGGGAACCAAATCTTGGTAAACAACAAGGCTGCAAATTTTCAGCTGCCAAAATCCTTGTCTTCACCACAACAATCTTCTTTCTTGACTAAGAACATTTTAGCCACGAAATTTGGCTCTTCTTGGCTGATTAGAAAACAAAAACAAAGGAAGAAGAAGAATATTCAGCCTATTCAAGTCAAATTTCCCAATCTATTCAAGTCAAAATTTCCAACCTGTTCAAGTCAAATTTTCCACCCTTGTTCCCAAAAACAACCAAATCAGTTCCAATCTTGAACTTGACCTTAGAAATTATGGGAACCAGCAAACAGGAAGACTAATCCTTGTTTCCAAAGGATTAAAGAAGAAAAGTCAGCCTTGGGTTTCCAAAACAGTCCTACCACAACACAAATTCATCTTCCATTCGGATTCCATCTTTGCAACCATTGGGGAATTTCTGTCCAATCATTAATTCTGGAAATTTTCGTGCATCATTAGGTTAGTTTTAAGTGTCATTCTGAATCCTCTAAGTGTCCATTTATCTACCAAAACACTGCCCAGAAATGCAGCAACCAGCAGCTCAAAATTCCAGTTTTGGGTAGAGTTTTTGTCTAGGATCCTTAAAATTCAACTTTGAGTCATTCATTGAGTCGTGGTCAGTCCCTTCATCTTTTGTTCTTTTTTCGTTCAAAGTGCTACAATCTTGTGACCCTGGTTGGTAAGTCGATCCACACTAGAAGGAGTTCTAACTTCTTCGAGGAGTTGACCGAGGAGCCTTGAAAATACCTTGGTGAGTTCTTAGAGTGTTCAAACACGAGAGCGAGAGTAAACACGTGAGGAAGTGTGCGAGATAAACTTTGCTTCTTTCCATTATTATTTTTTTTTACCCTACCATGGCTAACGAGGGGGGAGCAAGCTCCCAAGCTTTTGATCTTAAACTTTTCACAGAAGCAATCAAAGGCGAATTGGGACGCATGATGGACCAAAAACTTGAACTGATGCACCAACGCATTGACAGCTTAGAGTTGTCTCATGGAAGCTCCAAAGGCAGCCGTGGAAAGGCTTATGCACATGAGTCTAGCGACTCTAACTCAGACAACAACTATGAGCATAAGCAAAGTAGGTCCAAGCGTGATGCTAGGCCTTCAAATGACCACATTCCGGGCATAAAGATGAAAATTCCGCCTTTCCAAGGACGATCAGACCCTGATGCCTACTTAGAGTGGGAGAAGCGGATTGAACTTGTTTTCGACTGCAATACTTACTCGGAAGAGCAAAAGGTCAAGTTGGCCGTGGTCGAATTCACCGACTATGCCGTTGTGTGGTGGGATCAACTCTCCACTAGTCGAAGGAGGAGTCGTGAACCTACCATACAAACTTGGACAGAGCTAAGACGACTAATGAGGAAGCGTTTCGTACCTAGTCACTACTACCGTGACTTGTACCAAAAGCTTCAAAGCCTCAACCAAGGAGCACGAAGTGTCGAGGACTATCACAAAGAAATGGAAATACTCATGCTACGGGCAGACATCATGGAGGATCGAGAAGCAACAATGGCACGCTTCTTGAACGGACTAAGGCCCGAAATCGCTGACCAAGTAGAGTTACACCACTATGTGGAACTTGGGGATTTGGTGGAAAAGGCCATCAAGATTGGAAGGAGGATTAAGAAGAGGGGTTCGACTCGGAGTTACTCCAATTTTTCACCCTCTTATCTCCGAACTACACCACCAAAGAAAGAGGATAAAGGGCCGAGTAATTCCATCCCTTCAAGACCAAGGCCGGATATGACTAAGTGGGAGTCTACGGCAACACCAAAGACTGCCATTGAGTCGAGCATGGGGCGAAATCGAGATACTAGATGCTTCAAATGCCAAGGCCGAGGGCATATTGCTAGCCAATGCCCGAACCAACGCACTATGATCATCTTACCCAATGGTGAGTTTTTCACCGATGATGAGGATGAGAAGGAGGAATTGCCATCCCTTGAGGAAGAAGAGGAAGCATTACCCGTCGATGAACGAGTTGGACTCGTTGTCAGACGAGCCTTAGCAACCCAAGTGAAAGCTGCCGACCATGCACAAAGGGAGAACATTTTCTACACCCGTTGCTATATCAAAGGCAAGGTATGTAGTTTGATCATAGATGGAGGTAGTTGTGCTAACGTCGCTAGTGCCTTGATGGTGGAGAAACTAGCACTACCCACTCTACGACATCCAACACCTTATCGTTTGCAATGGTTGAATGATAGTGGGGATGTTCGTGTGACCAAGCAAGTCCAAGTACCTTTCCGAATTGGAAAGTATGAGGACGTGGTGTTATGCGACGTGGTCCCTATGCAAGCATGTCACATACTATTGGGGAGACCATGGCAATTCGACAAGGGAGTTACATTCGATGGCATTACCAATAAATACTCCTTCAAGCAAGGCGAGAAGAGGATTGTGCTTGTGCCACTCACTCCTATCCAAGTTCGTGAAGATCAAGAAAGCCTGAACAAGGAGAGCGAGCTTGAGAATGAGAAGAAAAAAATAGAAAAAATCGAGAGCTCAACAGGAAATGATAAGGCCGAGAAAATTGAGAGGAAAAAGACATATAGTGAGCCGGCCAAAATTGAAAAGAGAGAGAAAAGGCAAAGTCTATTGATAAAAGCCAATGTAGTAAGAAAAGCTTTGAGTGTTAATACACCCATCTTTGTACTTTTGTGCAAAGAGGTGTTGGTTGTTACAAGTGATCTTACTAACACTCTACCATCTAGTATTGTCTCTCTTTTGCAGGATTATGAGGATGTCTTTCCCGATGAGATTCCAAATGGACTACCACCAATAAGGGGAATTGAGCATCAAATTGACTTGGTTCCAGGTGCCCCACTTCCTAACAGACCAGCCTACAAAATGGGTCCAGATGAGACAAAGGAGCTCCAACGCCAAATCGAAGAGCTTCTAACAAAGGGATGGGCACGAGAAAGCTTGAGCCCATGTGCGGTTCCCGTCATCTTGGTGCCTAAAAAGGATGGAAGTTGGCGAATGTGCACTGACTGTAGGGCCGTTAATGCAATAACGGTAAAATATCGTCACCCTATTCCTAGACTTGATGATATGTTAGATGAGCTATATGGTGCTGTGATTTTCACTAAAATTGATCTAAAAAGCGGTTATCATCAAATTAGGATGAAAGAGGGGGATGAATGGAAAACGGCCTTTAAAACCAAACATGGCTTGTACGAGTGGTTAGTTATGCCATTTGGACTAACTAATGCACCTAGTACGTTCATGAGGTTGATGAACCACGTACTTCGTCCATTCCTTGGAAAATTTGTAGTTGTATATTTTGACGATATCCTGATTTATAGTAGGAGCTTAGATGAGCATGTTGAACATGTGAAGCTTGTTCTTGATGTACTTCGAAGGGAAAAGCTCTATGCTAACCTTAAGAAGTGCTCCTTTTGTACTAATCAACTTGTCTTCCTAGGCTTTGTTGTGAGTAAACAGGGAATCAAAGTGGACGAGGAGAAGGTTAAAGCAATTCGAGAATGGCCTACTCCAAGCACGGTGGGTGAGGTACGTAGCTTCCATGGTCTTGCTAGTTTTTATAGACGATTTGTTAAAGATTTTAGTACCATTGCTGCACCTCTAACTGCTGTAATTAAGAAAAATGAGCCATTTGTGTGGAGAGATGCTCAAGTACGTGCTTTCCAAATGCTTAAACATCAACTCACACATGCACCACTACTTGCATTACCATGCTTTGACAAGATGTTTGAAATAGAGTGTGATGCATCTGGGGTGGGTATTGGAGCTGTCCTAATGCAAGAGGGCAAACCAATTGCATACTTTAGTGAAAAACTCAATGGGGCAGCTTTGAACTATTCCACTTATGATAAGGAGTTGTACTCCTTAATCCGTGCTTTAGAAACTTGGCAACATTACTTGAGACCAAGGGAATTTGTCATACACACTGACCATGAGTCGCTTAAGCACATTAAGTCACAACACAAGTTGAATAAGCGTCATGTTAGGTGGATTGCATTTATTGAAACCTTCCCTTATGTGATTAAGTACAAAGTGGGGAAAACTAATGTTGTTGCTGATGCATTATCACGTCGGTACTCTTTGCTCACTCAACTTGATGCAAGGTTGTTAGGATTTGAATTAGTCAAAGAGTTATACACCAATGACCCAGATTTCTCAGGTATTTATGACTCTTGTGGTTCAGCAACTCAAGGTAAATTCTACATCCTTGATGGATTTCTTTTCTACCTCAATCGACTATGTATACCTAACTGCTCTATTCGCTCTTTACTTGTTAGGGAAGCACACGGAGGTGGCTTGATGGGACACTTTGGCGTAGCTAAAACCTTAGCTATCCTTCAAGAGCACTTCCATTGGCCAAGGATGAAACGAGATGTGGAGCGAATGGTGGCTAAATGCATTACTTGCCACAAAGCTAAGTCTAAACTTCAACCCTATGGCCTTTATAGTCCTTTACCTGTACCTAAGGAACCTTGGACCGACATTTCCATGGATTTTGTTTTAGAGTTGCCTAGGTCAAAGAGAAGAAATGATAGCATCTTTGTTATTGTTGACAGATTTTCAAAAATGGCACATTTTATACCATGTCACAAAACAGATGATGCATCGCACATTGCTGATTTGTTTTTCAAAGAAATCATTAGATTGCATGGCATGCCTAGGACAATTGTCTCTGATAGGGATGTCAAATTTTTGAGTTACTTTTGGAAAACTTTGTGGGGAAAATTGGGTACCAAATTGCTATTTTCTACTACTAGTCACCCACAAACTGATGGCCAAACTGAGGTTGTCAATCGTACACTATCTACACTCTTGCGTGCCATCATTAGAAAAAACATTAGAACCTGGGAAGAGTGTTTACCCCATGTTGAGTTTGCATACAATCGCATGGTGCATAGTTCTACTCATTTTTCACCATTTGAAATAATCTATGGTTTTAATCCTTTAACACCACTAGACTTATCACCTTTACCTTCTTCTGAGCACATTAACATGAATGGTGCTAAACGAGCAGATTTTGTCAAGAAATTACACAAGCAGGTACGCCTAAACATTGAGCGAAGGATGGACCAAGTTGCTCAACGGGTTAACAAGGGACGCCAACGCGTTGTGTTTGAACCTGGTGACTGGGTGTGGTTACATCTACGCAAGGAAAGGTTCCCAGTCCAAAGGCGCAATAAATTACTTCCCCGAGGAGATGGGCCGTTCCAAGTCATCAAGCGCATCAATGACAATGCTTACAAACTGGACCTACCCGGTGAGTACAATGTGAGCGCTACATTCAATGTCTCTGATCTATCTCCTTTTCTTGCAGACGATGAAGCTGATTTGAGGACAAATCCTTTTGAAGAGGAGGGGGATGATACGAACCAAGAGACACCAGTGCGAACTATTCGAGTTCCCCTAGGACCCGTAACTCGAGCACGAGCTAACAAGATGAGGAAGGAACTCCAAGGACTTGTTCATGAGATACAAGGCCAAGAAATTGTCCCCAAGGTCATTGAGGGGCTTGAGCATGAAGGAATGAAAGTCATCCATGTAGTGCACGCCAAAGAGAACCATGTGTGACCCTTCTCTAGTCACATTTGCTGTTTTAGTTAAGTCATTGTAATAAGGGCTTAATGGTCCATAGCCTTGCTTTATTTACCTAAGCGATGATCTCATAAGGTTTGGTCAAGACCACAATTCTTAGTCTTATGGAATAGTCAAGCCTACAATTGTTAGTCTTAGTCAAGACCACAACTCTAGACTAGTTCCACATTTAGTTGTTCATCTCTATGTAAGGCTATAAATAGCCCACACTTCCAATGGTTTAGGCATTCAATCAATAAATCAGATTTTGAGAGTTTTCTTGGTTTCTCCAAGGCTTCTTGAATACCTTAGAATTTCTCTAGGTGTTCGTGACTTATCAATCTAGAATCGCACTAGGTTGTGGCGTCTTCTACCATTATACCAAGGTTCGTTAACCACGTGATTAACGGGTTGAGGTCATCCGCTTCAAACTTGGTGTCCTCTTGTCGATCCTGAAGCTAATCTTTTACGGGTTTCGTCACAAGGTTGGCGACATTCGTATCAGGTTGACACATGATTAAGTTGCTCCAAGTGTGTATCTAGCACTTGGCTAAGTCTTTCCATCATGGAATCAATCAATGCCTCAGTCCGACTTCGAAATTTGGCCTTTGATTCACGAAGTTTTGACTCAATTAGAGAATTCTCAAACTTCTTGTCTTGATTGTCAAGAAACTTCTTAGATGAATCTCGTTTGCTTGAGGTTGACCTTGATTTAGATGCTCGACACAAACTTCTTTGCTCATTCTCATACTCATCACAATCTCGTTTATACCTTTCATATACACACGAAGCACGGTAACATTCCATCTCCTCCCGGAGTGAACGAAACTCATGTTGTGAACTAGATTCCATGGAACTGGCTTGGGAGTAGGCCGCTTTGAACCTCTCCTCTTGAGAGGCTCATTCTCCAAGAATTCTTGATTGTATGAGTAAGAGGCAACTCCGCTAGGCATGATTACGTGACCTGCAAAAATGGTTAGCAAAGAAAAGGAATTTTCCTCCCACACACAAACTCATGCATGTGCACTCTACTCTCGTGTATCACTCATCCTCGTATGTATCACTCAAATAAAACACTCTAAGGGACTTACCAAATACCTTTACCTGTTGGTTTAGGTAGTTGAGAAATGCCGCTCAAGTCCAATAATTGTCACCCCACTTGTGCCATAAGAGTAACCAAGAAGGTAAGACACAAATGTGGGTGCAAAATGAAGTGGGAATGGACGAATTTGGAAGGCCAATAGTGGCAAACAGAAATGAAAGAAACCCTAGCTTCCTAAAATGTAGGAGTGGGTTCCTAGAATGTAGGAGAGTATTCCTAAAATGTAAGAGAGAATGTAGGAGAGTGTTCCTTAAATGTAGGAGAGGATGTAGGAGAGTGTTCCTAAAATGTAGGAGAGTATTCCTAAAATGTAGGAGAGAATGTAGGAGAGTGCCCCAAAATATAGGAGAGAATATAGGAGGGTGTCCAAGTGAAAACAAAGAGGGTATCCAAGTGTTTTGCTTAGTTTCCTAAAGTGATTTGGAAAACAAGTTAGTTTTGGAAACTCTTTAGAAAACCTTTCTTGAACAACTTTTAGAAACTTCCAAATTCCTCTCCAAGTAGGCTTGCAAATCAGATTTGGTACCTCCCTCTTCAACCGAATTTTTCCAGATTTTTCTCCTTCCAAAACACCTCACCAAGGTCGGTTGGAATTCTATAAATCCTTCAAGGAAACTCGACACCCTCTCACACCAACACAATTCGAATTTTTCTGGTTAGAGCTCAAACAGTTTCGGCCCTTGTTGAAGTCAAGAAGATGGTAGGTCAGAACTTTTGAGTACTTTTCTTGGGTTTAAATTTCTGTTTTTGGGTAGAAACAAGGGTAACAACTGATTTGGGCAATAAGAGGATGTAACGAACTGATTTGGGCAATAAAGGACTCGACCTTTCTTTCTTGTTTGATCCCTTTCCACCCAAATCCTTTTCTTTCTTTTCCTTTCGTTTCTTTCCTTTTTTTTTTTTTTGACTAAAAACGGAACAAAAGTTTACAATTTGGCCGAATAGAAGCAATTTTTTTTCCCAGATTTTGGCTCGGCCCAAACAATTCACAAGAAACAATCAAGATACTCAAGATCCCTCAAGAACACCCACATAGGTTCTCAAGAACTTTCAAGAACTTCAAGTATGTGTTCAAGAATTTCAAGAAACCCTAGATTCTTGTAAGTTTCCTTCAAGATTCACAAGTACCAACAAGTTAACCACAAATCAGATTTGAAAGTTAAGAAAACAACTTGGATGAACCCACAACAACTTGGACAGATTTGAAATATAGAACCCTAGCGGAAAACAAGAACCCTAGCCGCACAAGAAGCCATAGCTAGAGAAGGAAACCCTAGCAAGATAAGGAAACTCTAGCAGCCGTTGCGTTATTGTTCTTGCTACCCAAGCGACAACCAACTAACGAGACAGATTTGGGAGCAACGTTGAAACACCAACAAACAGAATTTTTTGATGCAACAAATGACTCAAACGCAAGAAATAAGTTGTGATACGTTCCTCGATCAACTTGTTTCGAGACACATAGCACGTTTGCCCAAGGATCTAGCGAGGATGTCCAACACTTGGAATTGCGGGATCTAGAACCAAACGGACGACACGATTGGATTCAAGACGGTAGTACGACGACTCCAATGAAGGTGACTACTCCACGGGATAGGTCGGTAGAACAATCTAGGACGAGACGCAAGATTGCTCAAAACCCTTGCCAAAGCAAGTAAAAGGCTCGAACACTCTTCTTAGAAGAAGGAACGAAAATAAGACAATTTTATTGATAAAAGTTCTGCCCTTAAAGCTTACAAAGCTAGCCTTTATATAGGCAAAACTAATGAAACCCTAATATCGAAAAGCTAGATGGTCGGCCGCTCCTTGGACAAGGTGGGCCGATCCATGGACTCAATAAAAAGGCCTAGTGGTTCGGCCATCCTTAGACAAAGGTGGGCCGAATCCATGGCTAACAAAACGGACTAATCTAAACTTAAGCCTCCTAACACTAAGGCCTAGTCGGCCATGGCCCACTTGGCTCTTCACGGGCTCTCTTTGCGGGCTTGGATCATCGTGTGGACAACTGGGTTATCACCTTCCAAGTCTTCAATGTCTTGATGAACTCCTTGTTGGTTTTGAACATTTCTTGAATTGCTTAGCCCGTGCACGTGTGACTGGGCCCAATGGTACTTGAACTGGGTCATTGCGTGGGCCAAGGTCTGTGCACACATCAGTCCCCTCCTCTTGAGAAGGATTTGTCCTCAAATCTAGATGGAAATGAATGACACGAACAAGGGTTGGTAGTCTGAATCCTCAAATCGAACGCCACCACAGATTGACTTACATGTTTCTTGGTTAGTTTGAAAAAATGCTCACAACCAGCCTAGAGTGGCTCCTCTTGTTCATATCAAGTTGTGGATAGAATTATCAACAAACTAGACACAAACACAAAGGAGATAACACACCAACAGATTTTGTGTTCGGATGAACAGCAACGTGAACAGTGTCGATGAACAGTACCGATGAACAGTGACTTTTTTTTTTTTTGTAAAACAAGGCAGCAGAACAAAGAAAGCAAAGACAAAAACTACGGATATAATGGAAGGTACCTCCACCAAAGCTCTGAAGCCAACTGATACGGTCCTCGATCAACTTGTTTCGAGACACATAGCACGTTGTCCAAGGATTTAGCGAGGTGGTCTAATGCTTGGATTGCGGAATCTAGAATCAAACGGACGACACGATTTGATTAAAAGCGGCAGAACGACGACTCCAATGGTAGGTGGATACTCCAGTAGATAGGTCGATAGAACAATCAAGGACAAGATGCAAGATTGCTCAACTCCCTTTTCAAGACCAAGTAAAGGCTCGAATCCCTCTTACTAAGAAGAACCGAAAATAATCAAAGTTTTATTGATAAAACGTCTACTTTAATGCTAATATAGGCAAAACTGATGAAACCCTAATATCGAAAAGCTAGATGGTCGGCCACTCCTTGGACAAGTTGGGCCGATCCATGGACTCAATAAAAAAGGGCCTAGTGTTCGGCCATCCTTAGACAAAGGTGGGTCGAATCCATGGCTAACAAAAAGGACTATTCTAAACTTAAGACTCCTAACACTAAGGCCTAATCGGCCATGGCCCACTTGGCTCTTCACGGGCTCTTTTCACGGGTTTGGATCATCATGCAGACAACTGGATTTTCACCTTCCAAGCCTTCAATGTCTCGATGAACTCCTTGTTGGTCTTGAACATTCTGCACAAGGGCTTGGAGTGATTCCTTGAATTGCTTAACCCGTGCACGTGTGACTGGGCCCAATGGTACTCAAACTGGGTCATTGCGTGGGCCAAGGTCCATGCACACATCAGTTTTCTAAAAGATCCCCAAAACTAACTTGTTTTCCAAAATCAATTAGGAAACTAAGTAGCTAGCTTGGATAACTCTTTTGTTCCCACTTGGACACACTCCTACATTTTAGGACTACCTTTCTACATTCTAGGAACACACTCCTACATTTTAGGAAGCTAGGTTTTCATTGAGATTACTAGCACATTACTCAAATCTATCCGTCACTTGGAACCTTCCAAAGGGCGCGTGTATTCCATTCTTTTCACCTCCAATTCGTGTCTTGTTACATCAAATCTCCTGTGGAAATGGTTGGTGACATTTATTGGACTTGTGCGGCATTCCTCAACTACCTAATCCAACAGGTAAAGGTATTTGATAAGATCATTAGAGTGACATCCATATACACGAGTGTGAGTGAATACACGTAAGGGAGCGTGAAAGGCAATATCTTCGATTTCGTTGGTAACTTTTTGCAGGTTCCCTCATACGTCATGGGGAGTACAAGACGCATAAAAGCTAGCCTACAACATTGTCTTCCTGATCCTAAGGGAGTCAAAGAAGTGGCATTACATAGTGTAGATGAGCAATTGGACCTCGTCAAATCTCAGTTGCTTGGTTGGTTTTATATTCGTTGCGGTGTCAAAGATAAAATTTGTAGCTTGGCCATTGATGGGAGTTGTGTAGTCAATCTTGCAAGTGCTATCATGGTTGAGAAATTAAATCTTCCAACTATTGATCATCTTCAACCATACAAGTTGACGAGCACTCATAGTGATACTTGTACCTATTCAAATCGGCAAATATGTTGATGAGGTGTTGTGTGATGTAGTCCCAATTCAAGTGACACATGTGTTGTTGGGCAAAGCATGGATGTCGAGGCGAGAAGTTAAATATGAAGGACATACTAATAAGTATTTCTTCTTATTTAATGGTCATCATTTTGTACTAGTATCACTTACTTATGACCAGTTTTGTATTGATCTAGCATACATGAAAAGTGAGCTTGAGCGTTATTGAATGGAGAAAAAGCTTGATGAGGGAATTGTGCCTGAAGAGGTAAAACCCGAGGGAGTTGAAAGCAACGAGATGAAAGGGTCAGCTGTTGAACTAGAAAAAGAGATGAAAAAATCTGATGAGATGGGTGGTAAAAAAGAAGAAAAGAGAGAAAGTGGGCAGATCTTGAGCAACCCGGTGAAGGCCTATTATTTTCCTAACGAACTTACCTTTGCTTTGTTTAGTGTTTCTTCTTTTATATAGATCAAGCAAAGGCAAGTTGAACTTACCTTTTGATGAGAACATGAAGATTTGCATGGATTCCTTTCATTTTACAAGTCTGCACATTCTAATGATGGTTGATGGTGCAATCGGGCTCGAGAATCATTGAAGATCCAAATTTTCCAAATTTTAATTGGCTTCCAAATCTTGATTGGTATCTTGATTGATATCTTGATTGATTTCCAAATTGAGAGTTAAGTAAGTTGTTTGAATTAGGGAATAAAGGCTAAGGTCATGTTGACCATAGTTAAGCCAATTTGAATTAGTTAGTTTCCTATTCTAGTTGAATTAGAGTTTTAGGAAAGCAGTTAATTGCTTCCAAATTTGTTTAGGAAGTTGTGTCAAGTTTAGAAGTCAAGTCAAATAAGGAAACTTGTATTGTTTCCAATTTAGATTAGGGTTTTGAGTCTTGCAAGGCTATAAATAGCCAACTTTAATAGACTATTGAAAAAAACACAATTATGAGATGAATAAAAAATTGAGAGTTTTCTCTTTCTTGTTCCTTTGGGAGCGTTCCTTGATACAAAGTGAGTTGTATCTCCTTTGTTCAAGTTTCGGCTTATCAATTCAAGACCATGTTGAATTGTGGCGCCTTCTACACTTGCCTGAGGTTCACTAATTCGTTTGGTTACGGGTTGAGATAATATCAACAAGTTCGTAGTCACGGGGATTAGAGGGGTCGTAAGGTCTTTCCATCTTTGTATCCATAACCTGGTCAAGATAGATCCTTCCGCTGCCTGATCGATTCGGTTCTTCAAGACAGGTTCTTGTTGGGTCGAGTTCGTATCATCTGGTATCAGAGCTTCGGCTCTTGATTCAGGTTAATATCCTTTTTCTTTTCTTATTTGTCTATTTTTTTTTTCTATCGAAACCCTAGCCGCCTTTCAATTTTAAAAGAAAAAAAAAATTTTTGGTTCTTGTTTTTTTTTTTATTATTATTTTATCACTTGAGTCTAACCTACCCCCTTGATTGAACGAGGTTGGAATTTCTTGGTGTGATTACGTTCTTGAAAACAGGTTTTTCAAGGGTTTAACTCCCATTAAATTTCTTCCAAGTGAAGTCCTAACCTTGCATCGAGTCGTCAAAAGCAAAAAAAAAAAAAAAAAAAAAATACTGTTCACTGCGGTACTGTTCATCGGACTGTTCACACTGTAGCAGTACTGTTCATCGCCGCACTGTAGCAGAACTGTTCATCGTACTGTAGCAGTACTATTCATCCGAAAATTATTTTTTTTTCTCTTTTTTCCCCATACCTTGTGGTTGTTTCTTGTTGTTCTTGCTTCTTGTAGTTGGCTTGATAATTTCTTGAAGTTCTTGGATTACATATAACATTCTCCGAGTTACTCCTTTGTAAACAAGCACTCGATTTGAGGACAAATCGTCTTTCAAGAGGAGGGGAATGATGAGAACATGAAGATTTGCATGGATTCCTTTCATTTTACAAGTCTGCACATTCTAATGATGGTTGATGGTGCAATCGGGCTCGAGAATCATTGAAGATCCAAATTTTCCAAATTTTAATTGGCTTCCAAATCTTGATTGGTATCTTGATTGATATCTTGATTGATTTCCAAATTGAGAGTTAAGTAAGTTGTTTGAATTAGGGAATAAAGGCTAAGGTCATGTTGACCATAGTTAAGCCAATTTGAATTAGTTAGTTTCCTATTCTAGTTGAATTAGAGTTTTAGGAAAGCAGTTAATTGCTTCCAAATTTGTTTAGGAAGTTGTGTCAAGTTTAGAAGTCAAGTCAAATAAGGAAACTTGTATTGTTTCCAATTTAGATTAGGGTTTTGAGTCTTGCAAGGCTATAAATAGCCAACTTTAATAGACTATTGAAAAAAAACACAATTATGAGATGAATAAAAAATTGAGAGTTTTCTCTTTCTTGTTCCTTTGGGAGCGTTCCTTGATACAAAGTGAGTTGTATCTCCTTTGTTCAAGTTTCGGCTTATCAATTCAAGACCATGTTGAATTGTGGCGCCTTCTACACTTGCCTGAGGTTCACTAATTCGTTTGGTTACGGGTTGAGATAATATCAACAAGTTCGTAGTCACGGGGATTAGAGGGGTCGTAAGGTCTTTCCATCTTTGTATCCATAACCTGGTCAAGATAGATCCTTCCGCTGCCTGATCGATTCGGTTCTTCAAGACAGGTTCTTGTTGGGTCGAGTTCGTATCACCTTTGCAAGCCTCCATGGAGTTGGTACTCCAAGAGTTAAACCCCGTTGGTATCCATTCATGGAACAATATCAACCCAAATCAGTCCACACCAAAGGGGAGTTGATTCGCGCTCATCTTGAAGGGAACACTCTGGGGATGGTTGTGTACCAAGGGTTCGTTTAAAGAACAAGTACCTCAATGACCATTATGATTTTTGTCTTGCTCTTAGTCCACATGAAGCTCCAACATCACCAAATCTGCCTTGGTGCCTTGCAAGTGTGTTCGAACCGAAGTTCGATTTCATGGGATACACTTCACACCACTTTGAGGACCCTTACCTCATGACCACAAATGATCAAGTTGAGCATACATTGAAGATGGTTTGTGAGATTCAAGGTTCGATAAGGGTTATTTTCCAACTTAGCACGTGGGTTTTGCATTGGATGCCATCTGTAGCCATCATAACGAGATTGATTCGAAGGCATATAACTCGTCTTGTCACCATTCGTGCTTCAATTTGTGGGCAAATTGCTTTCAAGAGAAGGGGAATGATATGAACAAGAGGAGCAATTGGAGTAAAGCCATGAGTTTTTCTTGGCTGGTTGTGAGCATTTTCAAACTAACCAAGAGACATGAGCACCGAATCATAGTAATCATGACGTATGCAAGTATCATTCAGTCTAAGAGGGCCAATATGTGGTGGCATTAGATTTGGGGTTCATACTACCAACTCTTGTAGTATCATCTATTTCCATCCAGATTTGAGGACAAATCTTTCTCAAGTGGAGGTGACTGATGTGTGCATGGATGGCGGCCTTGACTCAAGGCTTTCATAGAGACATTGAAGGCTTGAATGATGTTAATCAAGTTGTCTACACATTGCTCCAAGCCCATGAAGAGCCAAGTGGAGTCCACGAACTCCCTGAGTAGAGTCGGCCACTGTTGGGCTTTCTTTTAGTCTTGAGCCGTTTAGTTATTGTTTGGATTAGTTACTAGTTGTAGGGCTTGTTGAGTCATGGTTCAGCCCACTTTGTCCAAGGATGGCCGAACCATTTCCCATTCCTTTAGTCTTTAGGTTTTCATTAGTCCCTTAGCCTATATAAAGGCTCACTTTGTATGGTTCAAGGGTAGCCGTTTTATGATAATAAACATTGTTTGTTTCTCTTACATTGAGAGTACAATTCCATTACTTTCAATGGCAAGGGTTCTTGAGTGATTGTCCTTGATTGTTCATCCGACCTATCCACTTGAATAATCACCTCGATTGGAGTCGTCGTTCTACTGCCTTCAACCAATCCATTCAAGCATTGGACAACCTCACTAGATCCTTGGGTAAACATGCTACATGTCTCGAAACGTGTTGATCGAGGACCGTATCAAATATCTTCTTCAATATATCCCAAATCCAGACTATTCACATCCTCCGTGTCTTGACCTTTGCCATCCAGACTTATTTCAATGTTACTCGTGATATCAACTTCTCATAAAGGTATCAACTCTTTAGTACTCAGGTACAAGAATCTGAAAAAGATAATTCACAACTCGAGCCGGCCGGTCCCAAGAGTAAATCACCTATATTAGAGATTCCTACCTGACGTACCATGATAAAGGTTTTACATGATATTAGAGTAAATCATCTATCTTCTCCTAGTATCATGATAAAGGTTTTACACCTATAACATTCATGATTCACAGCTTATAATCAAGAAAAGTATTTAGTTCTTTACACTCATTCACATAATCGGAACCACAACACCACTTGTCCCAAGCTTATCCCGTGCAGAGACCACGCGATGATATGAATGTGCGGATCTAGACGAACAATCAAGTTGAAAAGGCGGGCACGTATGACCCTTCTAAACCCCGAGTTGATGAACTAAGATGAATCTCAACCCAACAACTAACGATTTAGTGAACCAACGATCTGGATAGAAGAACGCCACAATCAAGGTGTATACTTGTTTGATAAGTTCAAGTTGAATAACTCAAGAAAACTCTCAAGTATTCAAGCAAAGCTCTCTTGGAAGAGAAAAGTGAATAAACTCACAAATATAATGTAATTTCTCCCTCCCTTAACAAGGAGGAAGTAAGGCTATTTATAGCCTTTACAAGCAATAACCCTAATCCCCAAAATTGACTAAACTAACCCTACTAATTAATGACAAGGATTCGGCCAGCCCTAAGAGTTTAATGGACTGACTTTTAACTAATATTTAACTATAAAAAGATAAATAATAGAACTAGCTTAACTCTTCCTTAAGCGTGACCACTAGGTGAGGACACGCCTAACTAGCAACAGGCGCTGGAGGGTCTTCTACTTGGAGCAATGTGTAAAGTTTTGAATCTTCATTCTCCAAGCCTTCAATAATCTTTAAATCATCTCCAATGCGGCCTTGGATTGTACTCACAAGGGCTTGTAAAGATTCACGCATCTTCTTGGCACGAGCTCTTGTGACTGGACCACTTGGTACTTGAATGACTTGGGCAACTTGTGTTTGACCAGCCTTGAGCCCCTCATCAATCCCCTCCTCTTGTAGGCGATTTGTCCCCAAATCAAGCTCGTCATCTGCATGAAAAGGACTCAAGTCAGCCACATTGAATGTAGCATGTACTCCATACTCACCTGGAAGGTCAAGTTTGTAGGCATTGTCATTGATGCGCTCCACAACTTGAAATGGTCCATCACCCCGTGGAAGTAGTTTGTTGCGCCTTTGGTTTGGAAAACGCTCCTTTCTCATGTGTATCCAAACCCAATCACCTGGTTCAAACACCATCTGGCGACGTCCCTTGTTGGCACTTTGAATGTATTGAAGGGTACGTTTCTCAATATTAGCTCTAGCTTTGGTATGCAAATCCCGCACAATCTCAGCCTTTTTCTTACCATCTAGGTTAACTCTCTCAGAAATAGGTAAAGGAGACAAGTCTAAAGGTGTGAGAGGGTTAAATCCATAAACAATTTCAAAAGGTGAAAATTGAGTAGAAGTATGCACAGTGCGATTATATGCAAATTCAACATGAGGCAAACAATCTTCCCAAGATTTAATGTTCTTTTTAATAATTGCTCGCAACAATGTAGATAAAGTCCGATTAACCACTTCAGTTTGTCCATCAGTTTGTGGGTGACTAGAAGTAGAAAAAAGCAATTTAGTCCCTAGTTTACACCACAAAGTTTTCCAAAAGTAGCTAAGGAACCTTACATCCCTATCAGAAACAATGGTACGAGGTACCCCATGTAAACGCACTATGTCTCTAAAGAATAAATCAGCCACATGTTTAGCATCATCAGTTTTATGGCAAGGAATGAAGTGAGCCATCTTTGAGAAACGATCAACTACCACATAAATGGAATCATGCCCTTGTCTAGTTCTAGGTAATCCAAGTACAAAGTCCATAGACAAATCTACCCAAGGTTCATGTGGGATGGGTAAAGGAGTGTAGAGTCCATAAGGATGTACCTTTGATTTTGCTTGGTGACAAGTGACACACCTTTGTGTATGCCTCTCGACGTCCCTCTTCATGCGAGGCCAGTAGAAATGCTCTTGGAGAATTGACAAGGTCTTCGCCACTCCAAAATGTCCCATGAGGCCTCCACCATGAGCCTCTCTAACCAATAAAAGTCGCATGGAGCACATTGGGATACATAGTTTGCCTTTGTAGTACAAGAACCCCTGCGACATAGAATAATGCTCACGAGTAACTCGTGGCAAGGTTGTGAAAATCTCACCAAAGTCTAGGTCAGCTGCATATAAATCCTTAATGAACTCAAAGCCAAGCAACTTAGTGTCTAGTGTAGTGATTAGTGTATACCTTCTAGAAAGTGCATCAGCCACTACATTAGTCTTTCCAACCTTATATTTGATGACAAACACAAAACTATCAATGAAAGCCACCCACCTCGCATGCCTTTTGCTCAATTTGGTTTGTGATTTGATGTGTTTGAGCGATTCATGATCAGTGTGGAGTACGAATTCCCGAGGTCTGAGGTAGTGTTGCCAAGTTTGGAGAGCTCGCACCAAGGCCATCAATTCTTTGTCATAAGTAGAGTAGTTCAACGAGGCACCAGTCAACTTCTCACTAAAGTAGGCCACTGGTTTCCCCTCTTGAATGAGCACAGCTCCAATACCTATACCAGAAGCATCACACTCTACTTCAAAAGCCTTGTCAAAATTAGGTAAACTTAATACAGGTGCATGTGTGAGCTTGTGTTTAAGTAATTGGAAAGACTTAGCTTGTTCTTCTTCCCATTGGAATGGCACATTCTTCTTGATAATGGCTGTAAGTGGGGCAGCAATGGTGCTGAAATCCTTGACAAAGCGTCTATAGAAGCTTGCCAAGCCATGGAAACTCCTTACCTCACTTACACTGGTTGGTATTGGCCATTCATTTATGGCCTTCACCTTTTCTTGGTCAACTCGTATTCCCTGGTCACTCACAACATAACCTAGGAAGACAAGTTGATTAGTGCAAAAAGTACACTTCTTAAGGTTAGCATAGAGGCTCGCCTTTCGAAGTGCATCTAAGACCATTCGTACATGCACAACATGCTCTTCTGTACTCTTACTATAGATCAATATGTCATCAAAGTAGACTACCACAAATTTACCAATAAAAGAACGCAAAACATGGTTCATTAACCTCATGAAGGTACTAGGTGCATTAGTTAAGCCAAAAGGCATGACCAACCATTCATACAGACCATGTTTTGTTTTAAATGCTGTTTTCCACTCATCCCCTTCTTTCATGCGTATTTGGTGATAACCACTCTTCAAGTCAATCTTAGTAAATATAATAGCACCATGTAACTCATCAAGCATGTCATCTAATCGAGGTATGGGATGGCGATACTTTACCGTTATGGCATTTATGGCTCTACAATCGGTGCACATCCTCCATCCTCCATCTTTCTTTGGCACAAGTAGGACAGGTACAGCACAAGGACTTAAACTCTCTTGAATCCAGCCCTTACCAAGCAAGTCCTCTACTTGCCTTTGTTGCTCCTTAGTTTCCTCCGGATTAGTCCTATATGGTGCCTTATTAGGAAGGGAAGAGCCAGGAATGAAATCAATTTGATGTTCTATTCCCCTCAAAGGTGGCAACCCATTAGGTATATCCTCAGGAAATACGTCTTGGTACTCCTCACCACTATTATTCAGCCATTGTAGTTTGTAAGGTCGGGGGTGATCACTTGTTGGCATGCTCAATCGTTCCACCATGAGTGCACTAGCAACATTGGTACAGCTCCCTGGGTCAATTACCAAGCTACAAAGTGATGTGTGCACGGACCTTGGCCCACGCAATGGCCCAATCCGAGTTCCATTGGGCCCAGTCACACATGCACGGGCTAGGCAATTCAAGACATTGAAGGCTTGGAAGGTGACAACCCAGTTGGCTACACGATGATCCAAGCCCGTGAAGAGAGCCCGCGAAGAGCCAAGTGGGCCATGGCCGATTAGGCCTTAGTGTTAAGAGTCTTAAGTTTAGATTAGTCCTTTTGTTAGCCATGGATTCGGCCCACCTTTGTCTAAGGATGGCCGAACCACTAGGCCTTTGTTTTAATTTAGTCCATGGGTTGGCCCACCTTGTCCAAGGAGTGGCCGACCATCTAGCTTTGCGATATTAGGGTTTCGGATATTAGGGTTTCATTAGTTTTGCCTATATAAAGGCTTGCTTTGCAAGCATAAAGGGTAGCCGTTTTATGATAATAAACTTGTTCTTGTTTCTCTTAGATGGAGAGTACAATTCCGTTACTTGCATTGGCAAGGGTTCTTGAGCAATCTCGTGATCGTCCTTGATTGTTCTACCGACCTATCCACTTGAGTATCCACCTCGATTGGAGTCGTCGTTCTACCACCTTCAATCAAATCGTGTTGTCCGTTTGATTTTAGGTTCCGCAAACCAAGCGTTGGACAATCTCGCTAGATCCTTGGGCAAACGTGCTACGTGTCTCGAACGTGTTGGTCGAGGAACGTATCAGTTGGCTTCAGAGCTTTGGTGGAGGTATCTTCCGTTATATCCGTAGTTTTTGTCTTAATTTTCCTTATTTCCGCTGCACTTGTTTCAAAAAGAAAAAAAAATTTCTGGTCATTGTTTGTTGTTGAAGTCGAGTCCAAATCTGTCCGTTTGTGCCTGCCTTGTTCTACAAAAAAAAAAAAAAAAAAAAAAACCCGTCACTGTTCATCGTACTGTTCACCGTCACTGTTCATCATACTGTTCATCGTTACTGTTCACCGACACTGTTCCTGGTACTGTTCATCCGAACACAAAATCTTTTGGGTGTGTTATCTTCTTTGTGTTGTGTCTAGTTTGTTGATAATTTCTGTCCACAACTTGTTTCTTGCGTTGAGTCGTTTGTTGCATCAAAAAATTCTGGTCGTTGGTGTTTCAACATTGCTCCCAAATCTGTCTCGTTAGTTGGTTGTCGCTTGGGCAGCAAGAACAATAACGTGACGGCTGCTAGGGTTTCCTTATCTTGCTAGGGTTTCCTTCTCTTGCTAGGGTTTTCCTTACTGCTAGGGTTTTCTACTTGCGGCTAGGGTGTCTACTTGCGGCTAGGGTTTTATTTGCGCTAGGGTTTCTTTGTTTTCACTTGGAGACTCTCCTATATTCTCTCATATATTTTAGGAACACTCTCCTACATTCTCTCATCCATTTTAGGAAACTTGCCTATTTTCTCTCATCCATTTTAGGAAACTCTCCTATAATCTCTCATCCATTCTAGGAAACTTTCCTATATTCTCTCATCCATTTTAGGAAACTCTCCTATAATCTCTCACCCATTTTAGGAAACTTTCCTATAATCTCTCATCCATTCCAAGAAACCTTTCCTAAATTCTCTCATCCATTTTTAGGAAACTTTCCTAATTTTTTGGAAACTTTCCTAAATTCTCTCATCCATTTTTAGGAAATTTTCCTAAACTCTCTCATCCATTTTTTTGGATACTTTCCTAAATTCTCTCATCCACTTTTAGGAAATCTTCCTAAACTCTCCCATCCATTTTTAGGAAACTTGCCTAAAATTCTCTCATCCATTTTTAGGACCTTTCCTATATTCTCTCATCCACTTTAGGAACCTCTCCTATATTCTCTCATCCACTTTAGGAAACTCTCCTATATTTTCTCCTAGTTTTAGGAACACTTCCCTACACTTTCTCCTACATCTTCGTGATTACTCTTGAGGAAGAAGTTGGTGACAATTACTGGATTTTTACGGCATTTCTCAATTACTCGGTCCAACAAGTAAGGAATTTTGGTAAGCTTATTTGAGTGCTTTGAGTGATATACGAGTGATGAGCACATACACGAGAGCTTGTGTGTTGTGAGGAAAATTCCTTTGCTCTACTAACCGTTTGCAGGTCACATAGTCATGCCCACCGGAGTTGCATCTTGCTCATACAATCAAGAATTCGTGGAGACCGAACCTTTCAAGAGGAGATGTCCCAAGCGAAGTACCTCCAGGTATAAACAAGATTGTGATGAGTATGAGAAGGAGCAAAGAAGTTTGCGCCGAACGTCTAAATCAAGGTCAACCTCAAGCAAACAAGTTTCATCTCCAAAGTGCCTTGACAATCAAGGCAAGGCGTTCGAGAACTCTCGAATTGAGGCAAAGCTTCGTGAATCAAAGGATAAATTCCTAAGTCAGACTAAAGCATTGATTGATGATATGATGGAAAGACTTAGCCAAGTGCTGGATTCACACCTGGAGCAACTTAACCATGTGCCAACTGGTGGTAATAAAGGAAAAATTCATCCTAGTCCCTCGTTGATTGGAGAGCCAAATATGAATGAGTTACAACTGAGCCATGAACATGAGCTAGACAATGAAGATCAAACCTCATGTACAATGCGTGAGCAATGGTCTGAGAAGAATGGAGTGGAAAAAGACAAGAATAATTTGGCCTTAGTGAAGAGTAAAAAGGAGAAGTTGGCCGTGTTTACAAAGGCTGAAAGTGTGACCATTTTGTTTGCTAACCAGCTAACATGTGTTTTGTTTAGTACCTCTTCTTTTGTGCAGGTTACACAAAGTCAAGTAGAGTTGGTCATGGCATGTTCCATTCCGAAGTCACTTGGACACTTTGCGAGTTTCCATGGAGTTTGTCTCCTAGGAGCTAAATCTCGTTGGTATCAATCCATGGAACAACCTGCATTCAAACCTGTCCGCGCCATTGGAGGAGTCATTCGAGCCCATTATTTTGATGAGAAGTATTGTAAAGCTGTCCAAAATTTTCCCACAATGACTAAAGAGTTGCAACCTGATTTCATGCTTGTTCCAGCTACGTGTTGCGCGAATGCATGTGATTCGTATGGGGTAGACTTCACTTCATTCCTGTCGCTTATGTTGGGTGCTGCCCGCAAGGGTGTCAATCAAGATCCGAGTGCTGTTCTTACCTCACTGGTTCGTGTTTCTATGGATGTGCAACACGGGTGGCTCAGTGTCCCACCTCTAGAGTGGCAAGTTGCGTCGATTCAGTGCCTAGGGCTGAATTACACCACCTTGCACAACCAGGTTCGAGGCTTTTCTAGTTTCAAAGAACATCGTTATGAAGTGCATGTGAATGTCCGGGTGCGAAGGCTAATTAGCGAGTTTTGGGTTGCAACCTGGAACGTTCACAAGCCTTATACACGTTCCTTCCTACCTTGGAGAATGTCCTTGTTTGAGAACCCTTTGAAGCTGACTAAGAGACATGTGCACCAAATTATCTTAATCATAACATATGCAAGTATCCTTCAATCTAAGAGGGCCAATATGTGGAGACTTGGGTGTCACACTACCCACTCTCATTAGTATCATTCATCTCCATCCAGATTTGAGGACAAATCCTTCTCAAGAGGAGGGGACTGATGTGTGCACGGACCTTGGCCCACGCAATGGCCCAATCCGAGTTCCATTGGGCCCAGTCACACATGCACGGGCTAGGCAATTCAAGACATTGAAGGCTTGGAAGGTGACAACCCAGTTGGCTACACGATGATCCAAGCCCGTGAAGAGAGCCCGCGAAGAGCCAAGTGGGCCATGGCCGATTAGGCCTTAGTGTTAAGAGTCTTAAGTTTAGATTAGTCCTTTTGTTAGCCATGGATTCGGCCCACCTTTGTCTAAGGATGGCCGAACCACTAGGCCTTTGTTTTAATTTAGTCCATGGGTTGGCCCACCTTGTCCAAGGAGTGGCCGACCATCTAGCTTTGCGATATTAGGGTTTCGGATATTAGGGTTTCATTAGTTTTGCCTATATAAAGGCTTGCTTTGCAAGCATAAAGGGTAGCCGTTTTATGATAATAAACTTGTTCTTGTTTCTCTTAGATGGAGAGTACAATTCCGTTACTTGCATTGGCAAGGGTTCTTGAGCAATCTCGTGATCGTCCTTGATTGTTCCACCGACCTATTCCCCTGGAGTATTCACCTTCATCGGAGTGTCGTCTACCATCTACGTCAAATCGTGTTGTCCGTTTGACTCTAGGTTCCGCAACCCAAGCGTTGGACATCCTCGCTAGATCCTTGGGCAAACGTGCTACGTGTCTCGAAACGTGTTGATCGAGGAGCGTATCACAAAGCTTGTCCATTACATGACACCTTGAGTAAAATATGTTCTCTCGTTGAAGGTCATCTCTACTAGCTTGAGCAGTTAGAGCTCGCCTTGCAACCATACCAACTTTACCATGAGCTGGTATCTCCTCAAATTCCTCTTCATCCTCAACCAAGGGAGGCATGTCCTCACACTCTTCCTCCTCATCCGTTTGTACTTCCCCATTGGGTAGTATAAGCATAACCCTTTGATTTGGGCATTGGGAAGCAATATGTCCAAACCCTTGACACTTAAAACACTTAGTGTCTCGGTATCGAACTTTGCTTACCTCATGAGTAGGCCTACCATCGCCCCTTGAGGGTGGTTTTGAGGGAGATGCATTCGGCCTTAGAGACTCCTTGGTTGTCCCACCTTGTTTGGCCAAGGGGAATGCACTAGAGGGGCTGACTTCCCTCTTGAAGGGTTGGTTCCTCCAATTTCCAACTTGAAAGTTGGAATTTTGTCGAATTGGACCCCTCCTCTTGAGCCTCCTTTCAATCTTAATAGCCTTATCTAGCATATCATGGAGGTCCACATAATGGTGCATCTCCACTTGATCCGCTATTTCAGGCCTCAATCCACTTAAAAATCGTGCCATAGTAGCTTCCCGGTCCTCGACAATGTCGGCCCTTAACATGGCTATCTCCATCTCCTTATGATAGTCCTCCACGCTTTTGGCTCCTTGTGTTAAATTTTGAAGTTTGAGGTACAAGTCACGGTGGTAGTGACTAGGAACAAAGCGTTTCTTCATGACACCTCTCAATTCGGTCCATGTAGTGATAGGGTATTCACCACTTCGCCTTCTACTAGTAGTGATTTGATCCCACCACACTATGGCGTAGTCGGTGAATTGCATGACTGCAAGTCTCATTTGCTGCTCTTCAGTGTAATCATTGCAATCAAAGATCAACTCCACTCGTTTCTCCCATTCCAAATAGACATCGGGGTCGGATTTGCCTTGGAAAGTAGGCAATTGCATTTTAACGCCTTTGATTGGATCCACACCAGCTTTACGGTGTTTATTCTTCCATGTCCTCGACCCATATTCCTCCTCGGAGTTGGAACTTTCATAGTCACGGGTTGGTGCTTTGTGTCTCCGGGACTTAGAATTGGTTTGGGAGTGTTCGAGACTATCCATCCTCTCATGCAATGGTTCTAATTCCTGTTTCATTAGCTTGAGCAATTTATCAGTCATAGCTTCCATCACAAGTTTAATATCAAAAGGAGTAGTTTCCTTCCCTTCGGACATGTTGAGGTATTCCTGCAAAAATAGAGTTAGGGAAAATAACACCTCACTCACTCCCTTAGTATATCACTCACACTCGTGTTTCACTCAAGTGTATTAAAACACTCTAATGATCTCACCAAACACTTCTCAAGTCACTAGATTGCTTTTCTTGAAGAAATCAGAATTTTCTTGAAGAAATTCAATCAAACTTGAACCAAATTACACCCAAGTGTGGCGGATGAAGGCTGTGAGTTTTGGAAGCTTGTTGGACTGATGGTAAGACACAAAATGAGATGTATAATATGCTGGAAAAACACCCTAAGCTGTCCGCCTAAAAAAAAAAAAAGAAAAGAAACCAAAAGAAATAAAAAAGGAAAGTTTGGTTTGTGACTAGTAGCTAATTTTAGGAGTTAACTACCAAGTGGAATCCAAAACTGATTAGGACTCTTGGGACTTGTAAACCACGTTTTTATTGGCTGGAAATACTATAAAATAGGCATCAAAGGTCGGCTGGGCAGTTGGCACAAATCACAATCAAGAAACAAAAGCAAGAGGCGGCTACAAAGTAGGAAACCCTATCTTATCTTTCCACCTTTTGTGGCTATCTAATAGCAAGGTTTCTTGGTTGTTTTGGGGTGTTAATGGCTGCTGGTTTTCTGGTATTTCGTGGACAAAGAAATGCGGCCAATAGTTCAAGATTGAAGGCAACAAGGTTTGTTCTTTCAACCCAAGTTCGGCTAGGCTACCCAAGCAAACTATTTCTTGTTCTTGAAATCCGATTTGTGTGTTTTTGTATTTTTTTTTTTATTTTTCTCTCTTGCGTTGTTTTTTTTTTTTCTCTGCAAGATGGATCTTTCTTTCTTTTTCAATTCGGATCCCACACACAAGAAACAAGATCTTTGTCAAATTTGAGCAAGGCAGCCGCAAGTTTGAGCCAAGAACTTTGGTTTTGTTTTGAAGGTTCAAGATTTGGAAAAGGTTGAGAACAAGATTTTCAAGAACCCTTGTTTTCCCACCCAAGAACTTCAAGATTCAATCAAAATTTCCAGATTGCAGGAGTTTGAACAACAATATGCAACAAAAACTTGATGGCAGCCCACGAAAATTCAAGAAACTACAAAACCCTAACTTCAAGAAATTCAAGATATCAATTTTTGCAGCCCAAGAACTTCAAGATTCAATCCCCACAATATCAAGGACGCTAGGAAATTTCAAGGTCAGCCATGGTTTCATCAAGACACAACCAGAAAATAGGTTTTTTCTCTCTTTTTCGGATGAACAGTGTTTTCGGGTGAATAGTACCCGATGAACAGTAACCTCTTTTTTTTTTTTTTTTTTTGTTGTTGTTGTTGTTTTTGGATGACTCTATATGAATTCAAGACTTCAAGATACAAGACACAAGACCCACGAAAACAAGACACACGATGGATGAATTGCGGACAACAACAAACACGAAAATTCAAGACAATCAACGAAAACAAGGATAAACAACAAGAACCAAGACAAAACCCTAGCCGCTTATGGAATTCCTAAACGACCAGAATTTGACACTATAAGAAACGGAAAAAAATTTTTCTTTTTTTTTTTTTTTTAACGAAAACTTACAAGATGCAATGGGATATACTTGATGTCGTCGACTAGCTCGTGATACCAACTGATATGAATGTGCGGATCTAGACGAACAATCAAGTTGAAAAGGCGGGCACGTATGACCCTTCTAAACCCCGAGTTGATGAACTAAGATGAATCTCAACCCAACAACTAACGATTTAGTGAACCAACGATCTGGATAGAAGAACGCCACAATCAAGGTGTATACTTGGTTGATAAGTTCAAGTTGAATAACTCAAGAAAACTCTCAAGTATTCAAGCAAAGCTCTCTTGGAAGAGAAAAGTGAATAAACTCACAAATATAATGTAATTTCTCCCTCCCTTAACAAGGAGGAAGTAAGGCTATTTATAGCCTTTACAAGCAATAACCCTAATCCCCAAAATTGACTAAACTAACCCTACTAATTAATGACAAGGATTCGGCCAGCCCTAAGAGTTTAATGGACTGACTTTTAACTAATATTTAACTATAAAAAGATAAATAATAGAACTAGCTTAACTCTTCCTTAAGCGTGACCACTAGGTGAGGACACGCCTAACTAGCAACAGGCGCTGGAGGGTCTTCTACTTGGAGCAATGTGTAAAGTTTTGAATCTTCATTCTCCAAGCCTTCAATAATCTTTAAATCATCTCCAATGCGGCCTTGGATTGTACTCACAAGGGCTTGTAAAGATTCACGCATCTTCTTGGCACGAGCTCTTGTGACTGGACCACTTGGTACTTGAATGACTTGGGCAACTTGTGTTTGACCAGCCTTGAGCCCCTCATCACGCGAGGTGGCTCTGATACCACTTGTGACGACCCCACCTCCTCTTAGAGCGTGTCCAAGAGTTTGGCAGACCGCCCGCCCAACTCTAGCCAAGACTCACTCATTCGCTTCAATCAACTCTCAAGATTAACCATGCAATCCTCCAAAAATAACATTGAAGTTCTACAATTCAACCAAAAAAGTCAAATGTATGATACAACATCAAATGTCGAAATACATTCTATCCACCAAAAGTATAAGTACAAGAGATACACTCTAGTTCACACTTAATTGTTCTGGCCTCCACTCCTGTAAGGAAAACAAAAACTAAAGGAATGAGTTAAAAATCTAGTGAGGTTCCTAAGTAAGCAATCAGGTAGATAAAACACGGAAGTATTGTGAGGACCCAAAAATTTTCATATTTTTATCTTATTTTACTGGCTTATTTAATTATTTATTCACCTGTTTTCTTCGAATAATTTATTTCAACCATTTTTAAGTCCATTTGTATGGAACAACGTCTCTTTTATGTTTTTGAAACATTTCGTTAGAAAATTTTATTTTTCAAAGACTCGTTTAATGAGGAATAACGAGTACATGTTTTTCAAGGCAAAGTTCGATTCGAAAGTGCAATGATTTTGGAGAATTAAGAATGATCAATAGTAGACTAAAAAAAGTTAATTGAGAGATTAGACATGAGTGAGTTAAAAAAAATTAAGCTTATACCGTGCACGCGTCAAAAGATTCCCAAAAGTCGTGCCAGTACAAACTAATTGGAGATTTGAGGACTCATGCATTAGTTTTGAAATAGGTATTTTTTTATGCTTAATTACCCTAGTATTAGTAATGTGTGCACGGATCTCAGCCCACGTAATGACCCAGTCCGAGTCCCATTGGGCCTAGTCACACGTGCACGAGCCAAGTTCTTCAAAGAATCCCTCCAAGGCTTTGTTCGAATGGTCCAAGACCAACATGGAGTCCATAGAGATATTGAAGGCCTAGAAGGAGACAACCAAGTTGATGTGTGCACGGATCTTAGCCCACGTAATGACCCAGTCCAAGTTCCATTGGGCCCAGTCACACATGCATGGGTCAAGCTCTTCAAAGAATCCCTCCAAGCCCTTGTTCGAACTGTCCAAGACCAACATGGAGTCCATAGAGATATTGAAGTAATCTACACCTTGATCCAAGCCCATGAAGAATCAAGTGGGCTTCGACGTGAGTCGGCTGAGTAGGGCCACTTAGTAGATTGGATTAATTGCTTAGTAGAAGCATGGGCCAACCCATCTTGGTGTCAAGAAGGCCGACTGCTCTTTTAGGGTTTTCTTAGGGTTTTTCTTGTTACCTTTAGCCTATAAAAAGGCTAGCTTTATAAGGTTTTTGATACAAGTTTTGTGAATAAAGTTTCCTTTATTTCAATTCTTCCTCTAAGAGAGAGTGTCGATCCCTTTACTTGCTTGGCAAGGGTTATTGAGTAATCTTGCGTCTTGTCCATGATTGTTCTACCGACCTATCCCTTGGAGTAATCACCTTCATTGGAATCGTCGTTCTACCGCTTTAAACCAACTCGTGTTGTCCGTGTTGATTTAAGGTCCCGCAAATCAAGCGTAGGACAATCTCGCTAGATCCTTGGCAAACGTGCTACGTGTCTCGAAACGAGTTGATCGAGGAACGTATCAGTTGGCTTCAGAGCTTTGGTTGAGGTATCTTCTGTTATATCCGTTGTTTTGTCTTAGTTTTCCTTGTTTCCACTGCCTTGTCTTACAAAAAATTTTTTTTTCCTATTCGCGTGTTTGTGCATTGTAGACAAATCTGTCCACAACTTGTTTCTTGCTTGTGAGTCATTAGTGTGTCCCCAATTCTGTCCGAACTTGTGTTTGTTTCGCGTCTTCAATTCTACCATCGTTATCTTTGCAAATCTGTTTGAAGTTGAGTCACTAGGGTTCCATCGTGTTTTGGTGTTTTGTTGAGTCAATTCTGTCTGTCCTTGCACCCCAACGTTACTCTAAATCTGACCGTGTTTGTGAAGTTGTTTGGTTACAAAATTCTGGTTGAAACCTACCAGGTCTGATTTGTTTCATGAAGCCATCGCTTGGGCAGCAAGGAAGTCGGCCTTGTGGCGGCTAGGGCTTCCTTCATCGTTAGGGTTTCATGTGCGCAAATCTGTCCAAGTTTGTTTGCTTCATCCAAGTTGTTTTAATTAATTTCCTAAACTGATTTGGGGTTTAAACTTGTTGGTGCTGCGAATCTTGAAGGAAATCTACAAGAATTTTAGGGTTCTTGAGGTTCTTGAAACTAATCTTGAAACTCTTGAAAGTTTCTTGGAGAATTCTTGCAAGAACTTGCGGGGTTGAATGTTTCTTGTGTGAAAAAAAGGGGGCTGACCGAATCTGGTTTGGTCAATCAGCCAAGTGCTTGGGTTGTCCTTAATAAAAAAAAAAGGGGGAAGAGAGGAACAAAACAGAAACGCAGGTTGAAGTTCTTGAAACATGCGTGGGGGATTCTTGGAGGCTTGTACATGTGCATTGAGGACCATATCAATTCTGGAATTTAACTTCAAGTTCGGTCAAGTTGTTGTGTTAGTCGTTTGATAAGCCAAATACAGAGAAAAAAAAAAAAGAAGAGAGAAAAAAAAAGAGGGAGGAGTCGGGTAGAGCAACAATAGAAGGAAAGTCGAAGTTTTATTGCTAGACGGATTCTTTCTTGGTCAAAAATTCTGACCAATTCTGACCAACCTCTTCTTGAAAATCTTGAGCACTTTGAGCCTTGATCACTTGTACCACCCTTTGAGGTTCTTGGAGTTCTTGATTATCTTGAGCCTTGAAAACTTGCAATAAAAAGTTTCTTGTACGCTCTCGCATCCATACAGGGCTTTCGTGGTTTAGGAATAAATTTCTTGGGAGCTTCTTGAGCAAGCCGTATGGGGGACTCTTGAGTGACATTGCTCACGTTATCTTGGGAAGCCATTGTCTTGAACCAAGAACCAAAACTGCCTTGTCTTGCGAAGGAAGGGGAAGGGTCAAGTTGCTTGTTTCTTGGGAGTAAGAGAGCCGAGGGGAAGGGTCAAGTTGCTTGTTTCTTGGGAGTAAGAGAGCCGAATTTTTGGGAGTAGGGTGCGGCTGTGAAGAGAGGGGTTTTATAAGGGAGTAGCCGACTTTGGGGTAGGGTTTAAGAAGGAAAATTCTGGAAATTTTCGGTCAACAAGAGGAGAGGGCCGAATCTGTTTTGGAGAAGGGTTTGGAAGTTGCTCAAGAGAGGTCTTCAAAGGAGTTCCAAACTCTAACTTGTTTTCCAAATTAATTTAGGAAACTAAGTAAAATACTTGGATGACTCTTTGTTTCACTTGGAAACTTCCCTATTTTCTCTCCTTGCTCTAGGGAACCACTCCTACTCTCACTCCTACATTTTAGGAACCACTCCTACATCTTAGGAAACCTAGGGTATTCTTTCTTAGCATTATTTCCAAGTCTGTCCGCCACTAATAACCTTTCAAATTTCGTCCTTTCCATCTCAAAAATCTCAACCAATTGTGTCTGGCATTCTTGAATACTCTTGAGGGTAAGTTGGTGACGAACATTGCACTCGAGCAGCATTTCTTAACTACCTAAACCAATAGGTAAAGGTACTTGGTAAGTCTAATAGAGTGACTTGAGTACTATACACGAGCGTGAGTGATATACTAAGGGAGTGAAGTGAGGTTATACTTGCATTTTTGCCTTGTTACTAACCTTTTGCAGGACACCACGAGAGACATGGAGCAACATCAACCAACCACCGACTACTCATCAGTTCACTGCCATGAAGAATGAGCTTAGGCGAATCAGTGAGCAACAAATGGAGGAGTTGCACACTCGTTTTGACGAGTTATCCAAGAGTCTCACACGAGGCTCTCGTTCAAGATCCCACAATCGGAGTAACCATGGCACCAAAGAGGCGAATAGTGAAGACTACTCCGCTAGTGAGGATGAGGAGCAACCCGAGAAGCCTAGGAGGGACATGCCTAAAAACGAACTAAAGGGGCTTAAAATTCAAGTGCCCGTATTCAAAGGCAAAAGTGACCCTGAAACTTACTTGGAGTAGGAAGGCCGCATCGAGATGGTCTTCGACTGCTATGATTATAGCGAGGAATAAAAAGTTAAAGTTGCCACCGTTGAGTTCACCGACTATACCCTAGTTTGGTAGGACCAAGTAAGGACCCATAGGAGGAGAATGGGGAACCGTGAGTCCAAACTTGGCGAGAGCTCAAGGCATTGATGCGTAAGCGATTCGTTCCAAGCTACTACAACCGAGATCTCCACTCCAAACTGCAAACCCTCACTCAAGGCAACATGAGTATGGAGGACTATTACAAGGAGATCGAGATGGCCATGATGAGGGCGAACCTTCAAGAAGATAGTGAAGCAACCATGGCTAGGTTTCTTCGAGGTCTCAACCCAGACCTTCAAGAAGTCTTGGAGCTCCAACAGTATATGGACATGCATGACCTTCTTGAACTCGCTATCAAGGCCGAGAGGGGAAAGAAACTAAGGCGAGGAGCCCGTACCTTCCAGACTACCAGCTCGACCTCATGGAAGGGCAACCAACCACGGAGGGCGACCCACGAAGCTGGGTATTTGGCCACACCAACTTCTTCAAGCCGAATTCAAGGTAATATTCCTAACCGAAATTCCAATACTACCCCTAACAAAGTTACTGGTGTATTCCCAGGTCTACTTCTAAGGCACCACATGAGACTCCTAAGACTAGGAGTAGGGACATCAAATGCTTTAAGTGCCAGGACATATTCAATCTCAATGTCCAAACCAACGAGTCATGCTAATCACTCACAATGGCGAGATCGTATCCGATGATGACGACTGTGAGGAGATACTCGAACTAATCAAAGGCGACTGCCTGGATGTAGACTCAGCTGAGGAAGATTGCTAGCTACGCAAGGAGAAGTAGGGTGCTTGGTGGCACGACGAGTGCTAACCGCCCATGTTAAGGAGGACGAACAACTACAACGGGAAAACCTGTTTTACACTCGTTGTAAAGTAGGTGACAAGGTGTGTAGCCTCATCATCGATGGTAGGAGTTGCACGAATGTGGCGAGCTTACTCATGGTTGAGAGTTTAGGGCTCCCAACTACACCCTTATCGCCTCCAATAGCTAAGTGAGGATGGAGAGGTCCGTGTCTTCAAACAAGTACGCGTTCCCTTTTCTATTGGAACTTACACTGATGAAGTTGTTTGTGACGTCGTGCCTATGCATGCTACCCATGTCATCTTAGGGAGACCCTGACAATTTGACAAACACGTCACATTCGACGGAAGTGCAAACAAGTACACACTCTTCCATGATAGCAAATGCAAGGTCCTCACACCACTCACACCTGCACAAGTGTATGAGGACCAACTTAAGTTGCAAAGAGAGTGTGAACAAGGCCATCAAAGGAGAAAACAAAAGGTAGTCGACCCTGGCAAGAGCTCCACTTCTACAAGTGAGCAATCGACCAAGGATCAAATGAGCACACCTAGTGTTACACATGACAAATCACCCACTACACCTACCACTAGGAAGCAAAACATGATCATTAAGGTTAAGGATGTTAGAAATGTTGTCAATTCTGATCAGCCTGTACTTCTCATGATTTGCAAGCATGTGCTTTTAGATATTGCTGAACTCGATCGATAAGGCATTGCCTTCTAGTATGGTTGCTCTTTCGCAGGAATTTGAGGATGTTTTCCCTGACGAGGTCCCTGATGGCTTACCACCCATTCGAGGGATTGAGCACCAAATCGACCTCATTCCTGGAGCACCACTACCCAACAAACCTGCTTACTGTATGGGTCCTGAGGAAACAAAGGAGCTTCCACGGCAGGTTGATGGCCTATTAGGTAAGGGTTGGGTAAAAGAGAGTCTCAATCCTTGTGTTGTGCCTGTGGTACTTGTCCCCAAAAAGGATGGTACTTGGCGAATGTTCACTGACTATAGGGCCATCAATGCCATTACTGTTAAGTATCGTCATCCCATTCCTAGATTAGATGATATGCTCGATGAACTCGATGGTGCTATAATATTCACCAAAATCGACTTAGGGAGTGGCTATCATCAAATTAGGATGAAAGAAGGTGATGAATAGAAAACGGCCTTCAAAACCAAGCATGGTCTCTATGGGTGGCTAGTCATGCCTTTTGGGCTAACTAACGCCCCTAGTACCTTCATGCGACTAATGAACCATGTCTTGCGGCAATTTATTGGCAAATTTGCCATTGTTTACTTTGATGATATTCTGATATATAGTCGCAGTGAACATGAGCACTTGGAGCATGTGAGACTAGTTCTTGAGATACTTCGAAAGGCGCGTTTATACGCTAACCTTAAAAAGTGCATTTTTTGTACTAATGAACTTGTGTTTTTGGGCTATGTAGTAAGTTCGCTGGGTATCAAAGTAGACGAGTCCAAGATTGAGGCCATCAAGCAATGGCCAACTCCTACATCCGTCCCTGAGGTGCGCAACTTTCTTGGATTGGCGGGCTTCTATCGGCGCTTTGTCAAGGACTTCAACACCATTGCCGCCCCAATGACCGCCGTGACCAAGAAGAATGACAAGTTCTATTGGGGGGAAGCCCAAGAACAAGCATTTCTTACTCTCAAAAACAAACTCACACATGCACCTGTCTTGGCATTACTAAACTTTAACAAGACTTTTGAAATCGAAGGTGATGCTTCTGGTGTAGGTATTGGCGCTGTCCTCATACAAGACAAAAGGCCTTGTGCCTTCTTTAGCAAAAAACTAGAAGGAGCTGCCTTAAACTACCCCACGTATGACAAGGAGTTGTATGCACTGGTGGGCTTTGGAGACCTGGCAACATTATCTTCGCCCTCGGGAATTCGTGATACACACTGATCACAAGTCACTGAAGTTTCTCAAGGGGCAACCTAAGTTGAGCAAGAGACATGCCAAATGGGTAAGCTTCATTGACACCTTCTCCTATGTGATTAAGTACAAGACTGGCAAAACGAATGTGGTAGCTGATGCCTTATCATGTAGACATTCTTTGCTTGTCTTCCTTGATGATAAGTTATTAGGGTTCGAGATGATTAAGGAGCTCTACACACATGATCATGACTTTGGTGACATATATGCTGCGTGTGTTAAGAACCCACATGGAAAGTACTTTTTGCATGATGGATTTCTATTTCATGTGGATAAACTGTGTGTGCCTAATTCTTCCGTCCATGATCTTTTGGTTAGGGAGGCACATAGTGGTGGTCTCATGGGACACTTTGGCATGGTTAAGACTCTAGCCATGTTACAAGAGCATTTTTACTGGCCTCACATGCGTCGAAATGTTGAGCGCATGGTTGGTAGATGTGCCATTTGTCATAAGGCAAAGTCTAAAACAAATCCGTACGGCTTGTATACCCCATTGCCTATTCCCCACTATTCTTGGGTAGACTTGTCCATGGACTTTGTCTTAGGACTCTCTAGGTCACCTAGGGGAAATGACTCCATCTTTGTAATGGTTGATAGATTCTCTAAGATGGCTCATTTTTTCCCCTGTCACAAAACTGACGATACATCTCATATTGCTAATTTGTTCTTCAAAGAAATTGTCCGTCTGCATGGTATGCCTAGAACCATTGTTAGTGATAGAGATGTCAAATTTCTGAGTTACTTTTGGAAGACTTTGTGGTCTAAACTTGGCACTAGGTTATTATTCTCCACCACCAGTCATCCACAAAGCGATGGACAAATTGAAGTTGTCAATCGCACACTTGGCACACTACTTGAGGTTTTGATTAAGAAGAATCTTAAAACTTGGGAAGAGTGTTTGTCTCATGTTGAATTTACCTACAATCGAACTGTTCACAGTGCTACACACTACACATCTTTTAAGATTATTTATGGCTTTGACCCGCTGACCCCCCTTGATTTAGTACTCTTACCTTCCTCTAAGCACACAAGCTTAGATGGAAAAAAGAAGGCTGAATTTGTGCGCAGGTTACATGAAGTCGTTCGGGCAAACATTGAGAGGCGTACTCAACAATACCTCTAGCAAGCCAACAAGCACCATCGTAAGATGGTTTTTGAGCCTGGAGATTGGGTTTGGCTACACTTGCGAAAGGAGAGATTCCCCAAGTAGCGACAAAGCAAGTTGTCCCTAAGAGGTGATGGACCCTTCCGAATGCTCCAACGAGTTAATGACAATGCTTACAAATTGGAGCTCCCTAGAGAGTATAATGTTAGCGCGACCTTCAATGTCGTGGATTTGAGCCCGTTTCTTGACGAGCAGGATCCAGATTTGAGGGCAAATCCTTCTCAAGAGGAGGGGACTAATGTGTGCATGGATCTTAGCCCACGTAATGACCCAGTCTGAGTTCCATTGGGCCCAGTCGCACGTGCACGGGCCAAGCTCTTCAAAGAATCCCTCCAAGCCCTTATTCGAACTGTCCATAAAGATATTGAAGGCTTGGAAAGAGACAATCAAGTAATCTACACCTTGATCCAAGCCCATGAAAAATCAAGTGGGCTTCCACGTGAGTCGGCCGAGTAGGGCCTCAGTCTTTAATACTTAGTAGATTGAATTAGTTGCTTAGTAGAAGCATGGGCCGGCCCATCTTGGTGTCAAGAAGGCCGACTGCTCTTTTAGGGTTTTCTTAGGATTTTTCTTGTTACCTTTAGCCTATTGTAAGGGTTTTGATACAAGTTTTATGAATAAAGTTTCCTTTATTTCGATTCTTCCTCTAAGAGAGAGTGTCGATCCCTTTACTTGCTTGGCAAGGGTTATTGAGCAATCTTGTGTCTTGTCCATGATTGTTGGAGTCGTCGTTTTACCGCTTTAAACCAACTCGTGTCGTCCGTGTTGATTTAAGGTCCCGCAAACCAAGCGTAGGACAATCTCGCTAGATCCTTGGGCAAACGTGCTACGTATCTCGAAACGAGTTGATCGAGGAACGTATCACAAGTCATCTACACCATGATCCAAGCCCATGAAGAGTCAAGTGGGCCTCCAAGTGAGTGGGCCAAATAGGGCTTTAGGCCTTAATGTTTACTTAGAGTAGATTAGTTGCTTTAGTAGAGCATGGGCCGGCCCATCTTGACACCAAGATGGCCGAATGCTTCCCTTAGGGTTTTTAGTAACCTTTAGCTGCTAAAAAGGCTAGCTTTAGTTTAATGGTAGACGTTTTATCAAAAAAACTTTTGATTATTTTCGATTCTTCTTAGAGAGAATTCGAGCCTTTTACTTGATTTGGCCAGGGTTATGAGCAATCTTGCGTCTTGCCCATTAGAGTAATCACCTTTGTGGAGTCGTCGTTCTACTGTCTATAATTAAATCGAGTCGTCCGTTTGATTCTAGGTTCCGCAATCCAAGCGTTGGACAACCTCACTAGATCCTTGGGCAACGTGCTACGTGTCTCGAAACAAGTTAATCGAGGAACGTATCAGTTGGCTTCAGAGCTTTGGTGGAGGTATCTTCCATTATATCCGTAGTTTTGTCTTAGTTTTCTTTGTTTCCGCTATTGTTTTACAAAAATAAAAAATCTATTTGTTATAGTTGTTATTCTTGTTGCGTCGTTTCGTTAAAAAAAAATTCTGTCCATTGGTATTACTTCGAGTCTTGAATCTATCCATCTTTGTGTCATTGAATCTTGTTGCTAATCTGTCCGCCTTGTTGCACATCGCTACAAAAAAAAAAAGAAGGGAAACAAAAACAAAATCTGTCCACCCGTCTCTTTCTTTGTTGTGTCAAATCTGTCCGGAACTTTGCTTGGTCTTAGTGAGTCCAATTTCTGTCCATTCGTCCGTAGTTGTTGTGACCAATCTGTCCGCAAATTGCTTCGTGGTATTGAGTCCGTTGTTGCATCGAATTTCTGCCCGTATGTGTTGCCATTGTTGCTTCTAAACCTGTCCGAAAATATTGCTCATTGTTTAGCGTCAAATCTGTCCATGCATGTGTCATTGTTGCCATTGATCATCTGACCGTATCTTGTGTCCTTGTTGCATCCAAATTCTGTCCAAGTAGAAAGCCCAAGCCGAAGCTACAAGAAAGCAAGTAGGCGACGGCTAGGGTTTAGCTTTGACGGCTTTATTTTCCAAATCTATCCAATTGGTTCATGAGTTATACAAACTGTTTTCTTAATTTTCTAATCTGACCTTGGATTAAAACTTGTTGGTGTTGTGAAATGTTGAAGAGAATCTACAAGATTTTAGAGTTTCTTGAAGTTCTTGGTTACTACCTAGAAGTTCTTGAAATGCTTGAACGTATCTTGCTAGTTCTTGAGGGACTTGGGTTGTACGTTATTGCGAGTTGAGGGGCTGACATTATTTCTGGAATTTTTACTACTTCAGCCGAGTATTTGGTGTTGTTCTTTCAGTAAAAAAAAAACAGAAACAAAAAAAAAAAAGAAAGAAAACCATTCGGCTAGGACAAGAGGGCCGAACAAGAAAAGAAAAGGAAGAACTCGGTTCTTTATTGCCAAATCAGTTTGTTACATCTTGTTTCTACCCAAAACAGAAATTTAAAACGCAAGAAAATACTCAAAAATTCTGACCAACCTCTTCTTGTGGCTCTTGATCACCTTGTGCCTTGATAACTTGAACCACCCTTCGAGGTTCTTGAATTTCTTGGCCACCTTGTTTCTTGAAAACTTGAACTTCCCTTCGAATAAACAATTTCCTATACTCCCTAGCGGTGGTGAAAGGCTTTCTTGGTTTGGGAATAAATTTCTTGTAGGATTCTTGAGCAGCCCATTGTGGGGGGGCTTGAGTGACATTGCTTCCATCGTTTTGAGATGCCATTGTCTTGCACCAAAGGGGCGAAACTGTTTGTCTGTCGCGCAAGGGAAAAAAGACCAATTGCTTGGTTTCTTGCAACCGAATCTGATTTGTGTTGGTGAAGAGGGGTGCGGCTGCCTTGGGGGTATTTTATAGAACAACCAGCCGACTTTGGTGAAAGGGGTTAAGAAGGGAAAAATTTGGAAGTTTCGGTTGGCATAGCAAGAAACCAAATCTGAATTTGCAAGTCAACTTAGAGAAGAAGTTGGGAGTTTCTAAAGTTATTCAAGAAAGGGTTCTAAAAGAGTTTCCAATTTAACTTGTTTTTCCAAAATCACTTTAGGAAACTAAGTAAAACACTTGGATAACTCCTTGTTTTCTTGCCTACTTCCCTGCTTTCTCTTCTACGTTTTAGGAAACCACTCCTACATTTTAGGAATCTACTCCTACCTTTTAGGAAACTAGGGTTTCTTGCCCTTGTGTTCACATTGGCATCTTCCTTGCTATCCGCCACTACCTCCCTTCCAAAATCGGCCATTCCACTTCATTTTTCACCCACATGTGTGTCTTACACTCTTGATTACTCTTATGGAAACGTTGGTGACGATTATTGGACTTGAGTAGCATTTCTCACCTACCTAAACCGATAGGTAAAGGTGTTGGGTAAAATCTTTAAAAAGTGTTTGAGTGATAAAACACGAGAGAGAGTGACACACTAAGGGAGTGAAGAGGGGTTATACTTGCATTGTTTTCTTGTTACTAATCTTTTGCAGGGCATAAGAGAGACATGAAGCAACAACAATCAACCGCAGACTACTCCTTGATGTTCACCGCCATGAAGAATGAACTAGTGAGCAACAAATGGAGGAGTTGCACACTTGGTTCGATAAGGTATCCAAGAGTCTCAAACGGGGCTCTCGTTCAAGATCCCACAACCGGAGTAACCATAGCACCGAAGAGGCAAATAGCGAGGACTACTCCACTAGTGAGGATGAGGCGCGACCAGAGAAGCCTAGAAGGGACATATCTAAGAACAAATTCAAGGGCCTTAAAATTCAAGTGCCTGCGTTCAAGGGCAAAAGTAACCCTGAAGCTTACTTGGAATGGGAAGGCCGCATCCAAATGGTCTTCGACTATTATGACTATAGTGAGGAACAAAAAGTTAAAGTTGCCACCGTTGAGTTCATCGACTACGCCCCAGTTTGGTAGGACCAGGTGAGAACCCACAGGAGGAGAATGGAAGAACCACGAGTCCGAACTTGGCGAGAACTCAAGGCATTGATACGTAAGAGATTCGTTCCAAGTTACTATAATCGAGATCTCCACTCCAAACTACAAACCCTCACTCAAGGCCACATGAGTGTGGAGGACTATTACAAGGAGATCGAAATGGCCATGATGAGGGCCAACATTCAAGAGGATGGTGAAGCAATCATGGCCAGGTTTCTTAGAGGTCTCAATCCTGACCTTCAGGAAGCCTTGGAGCTCCAACATTATGTGGACATCCATGACCTTCTTGAACTAGCCATCAAGGCCGAGAGGGGAAAGAAATTGCGGCGTGGGACCCGTACCTCCCAAACTTCTAACTCACCCTCCTGGAAGGGAAACCTACCATGGAGAACAACCCACAAAGCTGGAAATTCGGCTACACCTAGTCGAACTCAAGGTAATGCCTCTACCCGTAGTACCAATTTTACCCCTAACAAAGCTCTTGATGCATCTAGGTCTAACTCTAAGGCACCACATGAGACTCCTAAGACTAGGAGTAGGGACATCAAGTGTTTCAAATGCCAAGGGTTTGGACATATTCAGTCTCAATGTCCAAACTAACGGGTCATGCTAATCACTCACAATGGCGAGATCATGTCCGATGATGACAATTGTGAGGAGATGCTCAATTAATCAAAAGCGACTGCCTGGAAGAAGATTCAGCTGAGGAAGATTGCTCGCCTACACAAGGGGAAGTAGGTTGCTTGGTGGCACAGCGAGTGCTAACCGCTCGCGTTAAGGAGGACGAGCAACTATAAAGAGAGAACTTATTTTACACTCGTTGTAAAGTAGGTGACAAAGTGTGTAGCCTCATCATCGATGGTGGGAGTAGCACGAATATGGCAAGCTTGCTCATGGTTGAGAGTTTAGGGCTCCCAACTACTAGACATCCACACCCTTACCGCTTCCAGTGGCTAAGTGAGGATGGAGAGGTACGTGTCTTCAAACAGGTACGCATTTCTTTCTCAATTGGTACTTACACTGATGAAGTCGTGTATGACGCAGTGCCAATGCATGCTACACATGTCATCTTGGGGAGACCTTGGCAATTTGACAAACACGTCACATTCGATGGAAGGGCAAATAAGTACACACTTTTGCATGAAAGCAAACGTAAGGTCCTCACATCACTCACACCTGCACAACTGTATGAGAACCAGCTTAAGTTGCAAAAAGAGTGTGAACAAGACCGTCAAAGGAGGAAATAAAAGGCGGTCGACCCTGGCAAAAGCTCTACTTCTACAAGTGAGCAATCGACCAAGGGTCAAGTGAGCACACCTAGTGTTGCGCATGACAAATCACCCACTACACCTACCACTAGGAAGCAAAACATGATCATTAAGGCTAAGGACGTTCGAAAAGTTATGAATTCTGATCAGTCTGTACTTCTCATGATTTGCAAACATGTGCTCTTAGATGTTGCTGAGCTCGATAAGGCATTGCCTTCGAGTATGGTTGCTCTTTTGCAGGAATTTGAGGATGTTTTCCCTGACGAGATCCCTGATGGCTTACCACCCATTCGAGGGATTGAGCACCAAATTGACTTGATTCCTGGAGCACCACTACCCAACAAACCTGCTTACCATATGGGTCTTGAGGAGACAAAGGAGCTTCAACGGCAGGTTGATGGCCTATTAGGTAAGGGTTGGGTAAAAGAGAGTCTAAGTCCTTGTGCTGTGCCTATGGTACTTGTCCCCAAAAAGGATGGTACTTGGCGCATGTACACTGACTGTAGGGCCGTTAATGCCATTACTGTGAAATATCGTCACCCTATTCCTAGGATAGATGATATGTGTGACAGCCCCACCTCCCCCTAAGGCGAACCAAAGGGTTCGGCGGACCGCCTGCCCAACTCTCGCTGGGACTCACTCACTCACTACAGTCCTCAAAAAATTACAAGACACAACAACGCAAATAATACATCAAATTCTCCAAGAATTACATATCATAAGCGAAGCGGAAACTAATTCTAAGCGTGGAACGTACACATACATCCACTTCAAATCCAAACAGTCATACTAGCCCAACTATTACACAAAATGAATCCAAATCTAAACTGTACAAGATATATGCCATCCAGTCACACAAATAACGTAATACAAGCGCTTCCTTTGCCTCGATCCCTGTGGGGAGAAGAAAACATTTGGGGTGAGCTTGAAGCTCAGCGAGTGACCAGTAAATCAATAATTAAATAAGCTTTACAATAGTGCATTTAAATGATATCAAGAATTAGTGATCAAATGTGCGTATATTGCTCTTTGGAGCCAGTGAAATCCTTGTACTTAAATATCCAACGCTCCCATAGATCAAGTAACAGATAAACAAAAATAAGGAGCCATCGTGCTTCAAAAAATACGTAAACAGTAGTGGAGACGCTGGTTCTAAGCACAAGATTTTTCCAAGAACTCATCGGAGCCAAAATGTCATGGCACACACACAAACACAATGATATGCAATCGTGTAACCAATGCAAGAATTATTTCAAAATAACTTTTGGGAAATAGTTGAGGGATCACTCACCAAACACGACTCACGAACCTTATCCAGCATACATCATTGCCTTGCTCAAGTCGAAACCCTAGATTACAAATATCGGGTCAAGCAAAGGAATTCTAATATTATCAAGCTTCTATAACCTTTTGGCACTTTAATCACAATTGAAGCTACACTTATCGGATTGAAACGAATCTTGTGGCGTTACGAAGCTAAGACATATACCAACATTTCTTATGAAGACCTCCAAAGCCTAATCATACATTTTCAGGGTCCAATATTGAAATCTCGGAGAGGACAGAAAAGGGTCTATAAACAGTCAAGGGTATTTCGATCAATTCACAAGCTACAGTACTTCGATCAAACTAAAATTTTGCAGGTAGGTAGTTAACTTGAATGTCTACAACTTCCATGTATTGAACAAAAGCTGGTTCGGTCTAAAACATAGAGAAATTGGCAGTCCACGTTGAGTCCAAAAACAAGGTAAGACTAAAAGTACACTTCTAAAGCAACCTTTGCATATAACCATTACTAGCAGCAATTAAGGCTAGAAATTCCACCTTAACACTAGAATAAGTTCCACTAACCATATACATGCCAAAATCAAAGAGGAAATAACTCAGATCAAGTCTAGAAATATCGCTAATATGGAACTTATCCTCCCAACTTCCAAATCACAAGAATTTCCATAAAATTAATCAAGATCAACTCAAATTCAAAACAATCAAATACTCTCAAAGATTGGACAGCATTTCCCCTTAATTTTCTTATTTTCCATCCTACAAAACATTACCAATAACATCTCAATTCAACCACATTTACATATACAACTCATAGCCTATAAAATACACCTAATTAGGGCCACAATACCCTTAAATCTTAACCAATTAAGAGCACAAGAACCAATCATAAGAAAGCCCCAAATCAAAACCCTAAATCTAAAATTTTCCATAACAACCGCAATTAACGTACAAAAGCTCCATTTAACACAATTTAGAGCTATCATAACCATCATGTGAAAACAAAAAAATTCCCCAAAAATCAGAAAATTACCATCATACTACTTTAAATCCAGAAATCTCTCACAAAACTACGCAGTTAACAACTATAACCTACTACTATACAATTATTAAAACAAAGAGAGAACTTTCTTATCCAACTTACCTTAAAACTCAAGAAAGCTAGCAACTTAGGGCACCAAGACCTCTATTCCTCCTTAGTACACACTTGTATGGAATAGATTACAAAACTAACGGTGAAATCTCAAGATTTGGACAAGAAAGTAAAACTAGAAAATGAAGAACTTTTCTCTCTTCGTTCTCTCCCAAACAGCCGGCCAAGCAAGGAGCAAAAAGTGAAGATATTGCAGCCAAAAACAAGACAAGAAAGAAGAAAAAGCAGCCAGTCAAAGTTGATTTCCAGGCCGGATTCAAGGCAGTGGCTGACCAATGTTTTTTCAAAACCCTCAAACAATCCGGCCAACAATCCGGCCAAGAACTGGCTAGATTTGCGGCCGGATTTGGTCCAGAACCTTTCCACCAAAAGTTTTACTTTCCAAGTTCAAACGTTGCGCTCCTCCGCTCTTCCAACAAAGATATATATAGATATATATTGATATGTTTCTCGATCAACTCGTTTCAAGACACGTAACATGTTTGCCCAAGGATCTAGCAAGGTTGTCCTACGTTTGGATTGCGGGACTTTAAATCAACATGGACGGCACGTTTTGATTTAGAGCGGTAGAACGACACTCCGATGAAGGTGAATACTCCAGGGGAATAGGTCAGTTGAACAATCAAGGACAGGACACAAAATTGCTCAAGAACCCTTGCCAACGCAAGTTAAAGGCTCGAACTCTCTCTTAAGAGGAAATCGAAAATATTAGAAATTTTATTCATGAAACTTGTATCCTTAATCTTACAAAGCTAGCCTATTTATAGGCTAAAGGTAACAAGAAAAAACACTAAAGAAACCATAAGAGGGGAGTCGGCCATCTTGACTCCAAGATAGGCCGGCCCATGCCTTCTACTAAGCAACTAATCCAACTGAATAAGTAACAAAGACTAAGGCCCTACTCGGCCGACTCACAAGGAGGCCCACTTGATTCTTCATGGGCTTGGATCAAGGTGTAAGTTACTTGATTGTCTCTTTCTAGGCCTTCAATATCTCTATGGGCTCCATGTTGGTCTTGGACAACTCGAACGAAGGCTTGGAGGGATTCTTTGAAGAGCATGGCACGTGTGACTGGGCCCAATAGGACTCGGACTGGGTCATTGCGTGGGCCCTGATCCATGCACACATCAATCCCCTCCTCTTGAGAAGGATTTGCCCTCAAATCTGGATCCTCCTCATCAAGAAATAGGCTCAGGTCTGCGACATTGAAGGTCGCGCTAACATTGTATTCCCCAGGTAGCTCCAATTTGTAAGCATTGTCATTAACTCGTTGGAGCATTCGAAAGGGTCCATCACCTCCCGGGGATAACTTGCTTTGTCGCTGCTTGGGGAACCTCTCTTTTCGCAAATGTAGCCAAACCCAATCACCAGGCTCGAAAATCATCTTGCGACGGTGCTTGTTAGCCTGCTGGGTGTATTGTTGAGTACGCCTCTCAATGTTTGCTTGAACGGCTTCATGTAACCTGCGCACAAAATCGGCTTTTTTTTTCCCACCTAAGCTTGTGTGCTCAGAGGAAGGTAAGGGTACTAAATCAAGAGGGATCAGCGGGTTAAAGTCATAAACAATCTCAAAAGGTGAGTAGTGTGTAGCACTGTGAACAGCTCGATTGTAGGCGAATTCAACATGAGGCAAGCACTCTTCTCAAGTTTTAAGATTCTTTTAATCAACGCCCAGAGTAGTGTGCCAAGTGTTCGATTGACAACCTCAGTTTGTCCATAGTAACCTACTGCCAAGTTTAGACCACAAAGTCTTCTAAAAGTAACTCAGAAATTTTACATCTCTATCACTAATGATGGTTCTAGGCATACCATGCAGACGGATAATTTCCTTGAAGAACAGATTAGCAATATGAGATGCATCGTCAGTTTTGTGACAGGGGATAAAATGAGCCATCTTAGAGAATCTGTCAACCACTACAAAGATGGAGTCATTTTCCCTAGGTGACCTAGGGAGTCCTAAGACAAAGTCCATGGACAAGTCTACCCAAGGATAGTTAGGAATAGGCAATGATATACAGGCCATATGGAATTGTCTTAGACTTCGCCTTGTGACAAGAACCAACCATGCGCTCCACATCTCGACGCATGTGAGGCCAGTAGAAATGCTCTTGTAACATGGCTAGGGTCTTAATCATGCCAAAGTACCCCATGAGACCACCACTATGTGCCTCTCTAACCAGAAGATCATGGACGGAAGAATTAGGTACGCACAGTTTATCCACATAAAATAGAAATCCCTCATGCAAAAAGTACTTCCCATGTGGGTCACAGCATATATGTCACCAAAGTCATGATTGTGTGTGTAGAGTTCCTTAATCATCTCGAACCCTAATAACTTAACATCCAGGAAGACAAGTAAAGAATGTCTACGTGATAAGGCATCAGCTACCACATTCGTTTTGTCAGTCTTGTACTTAATCACATAGGAGAAGGTGTCAATGAAACTTACCCATTTCGCATGTCTCTTTGCTCAACTTAGGTTGCCCTTTGAGAAACTTCAGTGACTCGTGATTAGTGTGTATCACGAACTCTCGAGGGCGAAGATAGTATTGCCAGGTCTCCAAGGCCCTCACCAGTGCGTACAACTCCTAGTCATACGTTGGGCAGCTTGATACGTTACTCGATCAATTCGTTTCGAGACAAGTAGCACGTTTGCCCAAGGATCTAGCGAGGTTGTCCTACATTTGGATGGCATGACTTTAAATCAACACGGACGACACGTTTTGATTTAGAGCGGTAAAACGACACTCCGATGAAGGTGAATACTCTAGGGGAATAGGTCGGTTGAACAATCAAGGATAGGATGCAAGATTGCTCAAGAACCCTTGCCAAAGCAAGTTAAAGGCTCGAACTCTCTCTTAAAAGGAAATCGAAAATACTAGGAATTTATTCATAAAACTTATGTGTAAAAGCTTACAAAGCTAGCCTATTTATAGGCTAAAGGTAATAAGAAAAACCCCAAAGAAAACCCTAAGGAGCAGTCGGACATCTTGGTGGACAAGATGGGGCGGCCCATGTTCTTCTAAACAACTAATCCAAGCTAATAGGCATTAAGGACTAAGGCCCTACTCGGCCGTCTCACGTGGAGGCCCACTCGATTCTCCATGGGATTGGATCAAGGTGTAAGTTACTTGATTATCTTTGTCTAAGCCTTCAATTTCTCTATGGGCTCCATGTTGGTCTTGGACAACTCGAACGAGGGCTTGGAGGGATTCTTTGAAGAGCTTGGCCCATGCACGTGTGACTGGGCCCAATGGAACTCAGACGGGGTCATTGCGTGGGCCCTGATCCATGCACACATCAGTCCCCTCCTCTTGAGAAGGATTTGCCCAGATCCTCCCCATCAAGAAATGGGCTCAGGTCCCCGACATTGAAGGTCGCGCTAACATTGTATTTCCCAGGGAGCTCCAATTTGTAAGCATTGTCATTGACTCGCTGGAGCACTCGGAAGAGTCCATCACCTCTTGGGGATAACTTGCTTTGTCGCTACTTGGGGAACCTCTCTTTGAGCAAGTGTAGCCAAACCCAATCTCCGGGCTCAAAAATCATCTTGCGACGGTGCTTGTTGGCCTGCTGGGTGTATTGTTGAGTCCTCTCAATGTTTGCTCGAACGGTTCATGTAACTTGCGCACAAAATCAGCCTTCTTTTTCCCATCTAAGCTTGTGTGCTCAGAGGAAGTAAGGGTACTAAATCAAGAGGGGTCAGCGGGTTAAAGCCATAAACAATCTCAAAAGGTAAGTAGTGTGTAGCACTGTGAACAGCTTGATTGTAGGCGAATTCAACATGAGGCAAGCACTCTTCCCAAGTTTTAAGATTCTTTTTAATCAACGCCCAAAGTAGTGTGCCAAGTGTGCGATTGACGACCTCAGTTTGTCCATCGCTTTGTGGATGACTGGTGGTGGAGAATAATAACCTAGTGCCAAGTTTAGACCACAAAGTTTTCCAAAAGTAACTCAGAAATTTGACATCCCTATCACTAACGATGGTCCTAGGCATACCATGCAGACGGACAATTTTTTTGAAGAACATATTAGCAATATAAGATGCATCGTCAGTTTTGTGACAGGGGATAAAATGAGCCATCTTAGAGAATCTATCAACCACTACAAAGATGGAGTCATTTCCCCTCGGTGACCTAGGGAGTCCTAAGACAAAGTCCATGGACAAGTCTATCCAAGGATAGTTGGGAATAGGCAATGGGGTATACAGGCCATATGGGTTTGTCTTAGATTTCGCCTTGTGACAAGTGACACATCTACTAACCATGCACTCCACATCTCGACACATGTGAGGCCAGTAGAAATGCTCTTGTAACATGGCTAGAGTCTTAACCATGCCAAAGTGTCCCATGAGACCACCACTATGTGCCTCCCTAACCAGAAGATCACGGATGGAAGAATTAGGCACACACAGTTTATCCACATGAAATAGAAATCCATCCTGCAAAAAGTACTTTCTGATATGAATGTGCGGATCTAGACGAACAATCAAGTTGAAAAGGCGGCACGTATGACCCTTCTAAACCCCGAGTTGATGAACTAAGATGAATCTCAACCCTCAACTAACGATTTAGTGAACCAACGATCTGGATAGAAGAACGCCACAATCAAGGTGTATACTTGGTTGATAAGTTCAAGTTGAATAACTCAAGAAAACTCTCAAGTATTCAAGCAAAGCTCTCTTGGAAGAGAAAAGTGAATAGACTCACAAATATAATGTAATTTCTGGATCCCTTAACAAGGAGGAAGTAAGGCTATTTATAGCCTTTACAAGCATTAACCCTAATCCCCAAAATTGACTAAACTAACCCTACTAATTAATGACAAGGATTCGGCCAGCCCTAAGAGTTTAATGGACTGACTTTAACTAATATTTAACTATAAAAAGATAAATAATAGAACTAGCTTAACTCTTCCTTAAGCATGACCACTAGGTGAGGACACGCCTAACTAGCAACAGGCGCTGGAGGGTCTTCTACTTGGAGCAATGTGTAAAGTTTTGAATCTTCATTCTCCAAGCCTTCAATAATCTTTAAATCATCTCCGATGCGGCCTTGGATTGTACTCACAAGGGCTTGTAAAGATTCACGCATCTTCTTGGCACGAGCTCTTGTGACTGGACCACTTGGTACTTGAATGACTTGGGCAACTTGTGTTTGACCAGCCTTGAGCCCCTCATCAATCCCCTCCTCTTGTAGGCGATTTGTCCTCAAATCAAGCTCGTCATCTGCATGAAAAGGACTCAAGTCAGCCACATTGAATGTAGCATGTACTCCAAACTCACCTGGAAGGTCAAGTTTGTAGGCATTGTCATTGATGCGCTCCATAACTTGAAATGGTCCATCACCCCGTGGAAGTAGTTTGTTGCGCCTTTGGTTTGGAAAACGCTCCTTTCTCATGTGTATCCAAACCCAATCACCTGGTTCAAACACCATCTGGCGACGTCCCTTGTTGGCACTTTGAATGTATTGAAGGGTACGTTTCTCAATATTAGCTCTAGCTTTGGTATGCAAATCCCGCACAATCTCAGCCTTTTTCTTACCATCTAGGTTAACTCTCTCAAAAATAGGTAAAGGAGACAAGTCTAAAGGTGTGAGAGGGTTAAATCCATAAACAATTTCAAAAGGTGAAAATTGAGTAGAAGTATGCACAGTGCGATTATATGCAAATTCAACATGAGGCAAGCAATCTTCCCAAGATTTAATGTTCTTTTTAATAATTGCTCGCAACAATGTAGATAAAGTCCGATTAACCACTTCAGTTTGTCCATCAGTTTGTGGGTGACTAGAAGTAGAAAAAAGCAATTTAGTCCCTAGTTTACACCACAAAGTTTTCCAAAAGTAGCTAAGGAACCTTACATCCCTATCAGACACAATGGTACGAGGTACCCCATGTAAACGCACTATGTCTCTAAAGAATAAATCAGCCACATGTTTAGCATCATCAGTTTTATGGCAAGGAATGAAGTGAGCCATCTTTGAGAAACGATCAACTACCACATAAATGGAATCATGCCCTTGTCTAGTTCTAGGTAATCCAAGGACAAAGTCCATAGACAAATCTACCCAAGGTTCATGTGGGATGGGTAAAGGAGTGTAGAGGCCATAAGGATGTACCTTTGATTTTGCTTGGTGACAAGTTACACACCTTTGTGTATGCCTCTCGACATCCCTCTTCATGCGAGGCCAGTAGAAATGCTCTTGGAGAATTGACAAGGTCTTGGCCACTCCAAAATGTCCCATGAGGCCTCCACCATGAGCCTCTTTAACCAACAAAAGTCGCATGGAGCACATTGGAATACATAGTTTACCTTTGTAGTACAAGAACCCCTGCGACATAGAATAATGCTCACGAGTAACTCGTGGCAAGGTTGTGAAAATCTCACCAAAGTCTAGGTCAGCTGCATATAAATCCTTAATGAACTCAAAGCCAAGCAACTTAGTGTCTAGTGTAGTGATTAGTGTATACCTTCTAGAAAGTGCATCAGCCACTACATTAGTCTTTCCAACCTTATATTGGATGACAAACACAAAACTATCAATGAAAGCCACCCACCTCGCATGCCTTTTGCTCAATTTGGTTTGTGATTTGATGTGTTTGAGCGATTCATGATCAGTGTGGAGTACGAATTCCCGAGGTCTGAGGTAGTGTTGCCAAGTTTGGAGAGCTCGCACCAAGGCCATCAATTCTTTGTCATAAGTAGAGTAGTTCAACGAGGCACCAGTCAACTTCTCACTAAAGTAGGCCACTGGTTTCCCCTCTTGAATGAGCACAGCTCCAATACCTATACCAGAAGCATCACACTCTACTTCAAAAGCCTTGTCAAAATTAGGTAAACTTAATACAGGTGCATGTGTGAGCTTGTGTTTAAGTAATTGGAAAGACTTAGCTTGTTCTTCTTCCCATTGGAATGGCACATTTTTCTTGATAATGGCTGTAAGTGGGGCAGCAATGGTGCTGAAATCCTTGACAAAGCGTCTATAGAAGCTTGCCAAGCCATGGAAACTTCTTACCTCACTTACACTGGTTGGTATTGGCCATTCATTTATGGCCTTCGCCTTTTCTTGGTCAACTCGTATTCCCTGGTCACTCACAACATAACCTAGGAAGACAAGTTGATTAGTGCAAAAAGTACACTTCTTAAGGTTAGCATAGAGGCTCGCCTTTCGAAGTGCATCTAAGACCATTCGTACATGCACAACATGCTCTTCTGTACTCTTACTATAGATCAATATGTCATCAAAGTAGACCACCACAAATTTACCAATAAAAGAACGCAAAACATGGTTCATTAATCTCATGAAGGTACTAGGTGCATTAGTTAAGCCAAAAGGCATGACCAACCACTCATACAGACCATGTTTTGTTTTAAATGCTGTTTTCCACTCATCCCCTTCTTTCATGCGTATTTGGTGATAACCACTCTTCAAGTCAATCTTAGTAAATATAATAGCACCATGTAACTCATCAAGCATGTCATCTAATCGAGGTATGGGATGGCGATACTTTACCGTTATGGCATTTATGGCTCTACAATCGGTGCACATCCGCCATCCTCCATCTTTCTTTGGCACAAGCAGGACAGGTACAGCACAAGGACTTAAACTCTCTTGAATCCAGCCCTTACCAAGCAAGTCCTCTACTTGCCTTTGTTGCTCCTTAGTTTCCTCCGGATTGGTCCTATATGGTGCCTTATTAGGAAGGGAAGAGCCAGGAATGAAATCAATTTGATGTTCTATTCCCCTCAAAGGTGGCAACCCATTAGGTATATCCTCAGGAAATACGTCTTGGTACTCCTGTAAAAGGTCAGCAATAGCACTAGGCAAGGAAGCACCAAGTTCATTAGTGAGCAAAGACTCTTTACAAAACAAGATAAGCAAAATCTGGTTAGAGTGCAAAGCCTTTCGTACATCTCTAGTTCTAGCAAGCATGATGGATTTTCTCTCCTTTTTCCCTTCAATGGCCGAATGTGAAGTGTCAATTTTAGGAGAAGATGGTTCGGCCAATTTGCTCTTTGTATCATGCAAATTTTTCTTTTTATTGTCACAATGCATGTCATATTCCTTTTGCAACCCAATTTGGTCCTCATGCACTTGTTGAGGTGTAAGAGGTGCAAGTGTGATCTTTTTAGTATCATGCACAAAGGAATACTTATTCAAGAATCCATCAAAAATGACCCTTTTATCAAATTGCCATGGCCTTCCCAAAATAATATGAGTAGCTTGCATAGGCACAACATCACATAAAACATCATCTTTATATCTACCAATGGCAAAATTAATTAAAACTTGCTTATGAACACGTACCTCACCACTATTATTCAGCCATTGTAGTTTGTAAGGTCGGGGGTGATCACTTGTTGGCAAGTTCAATCGTTCCACCATGAGTGCACTAGCAACATTGGTACAGCTCCCTGGGTCAATTACCAAGCTACAAAGCTTGTCCATCACATGGCACCTTGAGTAAAATATGTTCTCTCGTTGGAGGTCATCTCTACTAGCTTGAGTAGTTAGAGCTCGCCTTGCAACCATACCAACTTTACCATGAGCTGGTATCTCCTCAAATTCCTCATCTTCCTCAACCAAGGGAGGCATGTCCTCACACTCATCCTCCTCATCCGTTTGTACTTCCCCATTTGGTAGCATAAGCATAACCCTTTGATTTGGGCATTGGGAAGCAATATGTCCAAACCCTTGACACTTAAAACACTTAGTGTCAAGGTATCGAACTTTGCTTACCTCATGAGTAGGCCTACCATCGCCCCTTGAGGGTGGTTTTGAGGAAGGTGCATTCGGCCTTAGTGACTCCTTGGTTGTCCCACCTTGTTTGACCAAGGGGAATGCACTAGAGGGGTTGACTTCCCTCTTGAAGGGTTGGCTTCTCCAATTTCCAGCTTGGAAGTTGGGATTTTGTCGAATTGGACCCCTCCTCTTGAGCCTCCTTTCAATCTTAATAGCCTTGTCTAGCATATCATGGAGGTCCACATAATGGTGCATCTCCACTTGATCCGCTATTTCAGGCCTCAATCCACTTAAAAATCGTGCCATAGTAGCTTCCCGGTCCTCGACAATGTCGGCCCTTAACATGGCTATCTCCATCTCCTTATGATAGTCCTCCACGCTTTTGCCTCCTTGTGCTAAATTTTGAAGTTTGAGGTACAAGTCACGGTGGTAGTGACTAGGAACAAAGCGTTTCTTCATGACACCCCTCAATTCGGTCCATGTAGTGATAGGGTATTCACCACTTCGCCTTCTACTAGTAGTGATTTGATCCCACCACACTATGGCGTAGTCGGTGAATTGCATGACTGCAAGTCTCATTTGCTGCTCTTCAGTGTAATCATTGCAATCAAAGATCAACTCCACTCGTTTCTCCCATTCCAAATAGACATCGGGGTCGAATTTGCCTTGGAAAGTAGGCAATTGCATTTTAACGCCTTTGATTGGATCCACACCAGCTTTATGGTGTTTATTCTTCCATGTCCTCGACCCATATTCCTCCTCGGAGTTGGAACTTTCATAGTCACGGGTTGGTGCTTTGTGTCTCCGGGACTTAGAATTGGTTTGGGAGTGTTCGAGACTATCCATTCTCTCATGCAATGGTTCTAATTCCTGTTTCATTAGCTTGAGCAATTTATCAGTCATAGCTTCCATCACAAGTTTAATATCAAAAGGGGTAGTTTCCTTCCCTTCGGACATGTTTAGGTATTCCTGCAAAAATAGAGTTAGGGAAAATAACACCTCACTCACTCCCTTAGTATATCACTCACACTCGTGTTTCACTCAAGTGTATTAAAACACTCTAATGATCTCACCAAACACTTCTCAAGTCACTAGATTGCTTTTCTTGAAGAAATCAGAATTTTCTTGAAGAAATTCAATCAAACTTGAACCAAATTACACCCAAGTGTGGCGGATGAAGGCTGTGAGTTTTGGAAGCTTGTTGGACTGATTGTAAGACACAAAATGAGATGTATAATATGCTGGAAAAACACCCTAAGCTGTCCGCCTAAAAAAAACGAAAAGAAACCAAAAGAAATAAAAAAAAGGAAAGTTTGGTTTGTGACTAGTAGCTAATTTTAGGAGTTAACTACCAAGTGTAATCCAAAACTGATTAGGACTCTTGGGACTTGTAAACCACGTTTTTATTGGCTGGAAATACTATAAAAATAGGCACCAAAGGTCGGCTGGGCAGTTGGCACAAACCGCAATCAAGAAACAAAAGCAAGAGGCGGCTACAAAGTAGGAAACCCTATCTTATCCTCCCACCTTTTGTGGCTATTTAATAGCAAGGTTTCTTGGTTGTTTTGGGGTGTTAATGGCTGCTGGTTTTCTGGTATTCGTGGACAAAGAGATGCGGCCAATAGTTCAAGATTGAAGGCAACAAGGTTTGGTCTTTCAACCCAAGTTCGGCTAGGCTGCCCAAGCAAACTATTTCTTGTTCTTGAAATCCGATTTGTGTGTTTTTGTATTTTTTTTTTTCTTTCTTGCGTTGTTTTTTTTTTTTTTTTTTTTTTCCTTTTTCTGCAAGATGGATCTTTCTTTCTTTTTCAATTCGGATCCCACACACAAGAAACAAGATCTTTGTCAAATTTGAGCAAGGCAGCCGCAACTTTGAGCCAAGAACTTTGGTTTTGTTTTGAAGGTTCAAGATTTGGAAAAAGTTGAGAACAAGATTTTCAAGATCCCTTGTTTTCCCACCCAAGAACTTCAAGATTCAGTCAAAATTTCCAGATTTCAGGAGTTTGAACAACAATATTCAACAAAAACTTGATGGCAGCCCACGAAAATTCAAGGAACTACAAAACCCTAACTTCAAGAAATTCAAGATATCAACTTTGCAGCCCAAGAACTTCAAGATTCAATCCCCACAATATCAAGGACGCTAGGAAATTTCAAGGTCAGCCATGGTTTCATCAAGACACAACCAGAAAATAGGTTTTTCCCTCTCTTTTTCGGATGAACAGTGTTTTCGGGTGAATAGTACCCGATGAACAGTAACCCTTTTTTTTTTTTGTTTTTTTTTTTTTTGTTTTTTTGTTTTTTTTGGATGACTCTATATGAATTCAAGACTTCAAGATACAAGACACAAGACCCACGAAATCAAGACACACGATGGATGAATTGCGGACAACAACAAACATGAAAATTCAAGACAATCAACGAAGCAAGGATAAACAACAAGAACCAAGACAAAACCCTAGCCGCTTATGGAATTCCTAAACGACCAGAATTTGACACTATAAGAAACGGAAAAATTTTTCTTCTTCTTTTTTTTTTTTTTAAGGAAAACTTACAAGATGCAATGGGATATACTTGATGTCGTCGACTAGCTCGTGATACCAACTGATATGAATGTGCGGATCTAGACGAACAATCAAGTTGAAAAGGCGGCACGTATGACCCTTCTAAACCCCGAGTTGATGAACTAAGATGAATCTCAACCCTCAACTAACGATTTAGTGAACCAACGATCTGGATAGAAGAACGCCACAATCAAGGTGTATACTTGGTTGATAAGTTCAAGTTGAATAACTCAAGAAAACTCTCAAGTATTCAAGCAAAGCTCTCTTGGAAGAGAAAAGTGAATAGACTCACAAATATAATGTAATTTCTGGATCCCTTAACAAGGAGGAAGTAAGGCTATTTATAGCCTTTACAAGCATTAACCCTAATCCCCAAAATTGACTAAACTAACCCTACTAATTAATGACAAGGATTCGGCCAGCCCTAAGAGTTTAATGGACTGACTTTAACTAATATTTAACTATAAAAAGATAAATAATAGAACTAGCTTAACTCTTCCTTAAGCATGACCACTAGGTGAGGACACGCCTAACTAGCAACAGGCGCTGGAGGGTCTTCTACTTGGAGCAATGTGTAAAGTTTTGAATCTTCATTCTCCAAGCCTTCAATAATCTTTAAATCATCTCCGATGCGGCCTTGGATTGTACTCACAAGGGCTTGTAAAGATTCACGCATCTTCTTGGCACGAGCTCTTGTGACTGGACCACTTGGTACTTGAATGACTTGGGCAACTTGTGTTTGACCAGCCTTGAGCCCCTCATCACTTTCCATGTGGGTTCTTAACACACGCAGCATATATGTCACCAAAGTCATGATCATGTGTGTAGAGTTTCTTAATCATTTCGAACCCTAATAACTTAGCATCAAGACAGACAAGCAAGGAATGTCTACGTGACAAAGCATCAGCTACCACATTCGTCTTGCCAGTCTTGTACTTAATCACATAAGAGAAGGTGTCAATGAAGCTTACCGATTTGGCATGTCTCTTGCTTAACTTGGGTTGCCCCTTGAGAAACTTCAGTGACTCGTGATCAGTGTGTATCACGAACTATCGAGGGCGAAGATAGTGTTTCCAGGTCTCCAAGGCTCTCACCAGCGCGTACAACTCCTTGTCATACGTTGGGTAGTTTAAAGCAGCTCCTCCCAGTTTTTTGCTAAAGAAGGCACAAGGCCTTTTGTCTTGTATGAGGACGCGCCAATACCTACACCAGAAGCATCACACTCGATTCCAAAGGTCTTGTTAAAGTTTGGTAATGCTAACACAGGTGCATGTGTGAGTTTGTTTTTGAGGGTAAGAAATGCTTGTTCTTGGTCTTTCCCCCAATAGAACTTGTCATTTTTCTTGGTCACAGTGGTCATTGGGGCGGCGATGGTGCTGAAGTCCTTGACAAAGCGCCGATAGAAGCCCGCCAATCCAAGTAAGCTACGTACCTCAAGAACGGACGTGGGAGTTGGCCATTGCTCGATGGCCTCAATCTTGCACCTGTCTACCTTGATACCTTGCGAACTCACTACATAGCCTAGAAACATAAGTTCATTAGTACAAAAGGTGCACTTCTTAAGGTTAGCGTATAAACGTGCCTTTTGAAGTGTCTCAAAGACTAATCTCACATGCTCCAAGTGCTCCTGTTCGCTGCGACTATAGATCAAAATATCATCAAAGTAGACAATGACAAATTTGCCAATAAAACTCCTCAAGACATGGTTCATTAGTCGCATGAAAGTGCTAGGGGCGTTAGTCAATCCAAAAGGCATGACTAGCCACTCATAGAGACCATGCTTGGTTTTGAAGGCTGTTTTCCACTGATCGCCTTCTTTCATCCTAATTTGATGATAGCCACTCCTCAAATCGATTTTGGTGAATATTACAGCACCATCGAGTTCATCAAGCATATCATCTAATCTAGGAATGTGATGCCGATACTTAACAGTAATGGCATTGACGGCCCTACAGTCAGTGCACATGCGCCAAGTACCATCCTTTTTGGGGACAAGTACTACAAGCATAGCACAAGGACTGAGACTCTCCTTTACCCAACCCTTACCTAATAGGCCATCAACTTGCCTTTGAAGCTCCTTTGTCTCCTCAGGGCCCATGCGGTAGGCAGGTTTGTTGGGTAGCGATGCTCCAGGAATGAGGTCGATTTGGTGCTCAATCCCTCGAATGGGTGGTAAACCATTAGGGACCTCGTCGGGAAAAACATCCTCAAATTCCTGCAAAAGAGCAACCATACTCGAAGGCAATGCCTTATCGAGTTCAGCAAAATCTTAAAGCACATGCTTGCAAATCATGAGAAGTACAGGCTGATCAGAATTGACAATTTTTCTAACGTCCTTAGCCTTAATGATCATGTTTTGCTTCCTAGTGGTAGCTGTAGTGGATGATTTGTCATGTGTAACACTAGGTGTGCTTATTTGACCCTTGGTCGATGGATCACTTGTAGAAGTGGAGCCTTTGCCAGGGTCGACCGTCTTTTGTTTCCTTCTTTGACGGTCTTAAGTTGGTCCTCATACACTTGTGCAGGTGTGAGTGGTGTGAGGACCTTGCGTTTACCATCATGCAAGAGTGCGTACTTGTTTGCCCTACCGTCGAATGTGACGTGTTTGTCAAATTGCTATGGTCGACCCAAGATGACATTGGTGGCATGCATAGGCACGACGTCACAAACAACTTCATCAGTGTAAGTTCCAATGGAAAAGGGAACGCGTACCTGTTTGAAGACACGTATCTCTCAATCCTCACTCAGCCATTGGAGGCGATAAGGGTATGGATGTCTAGTGGTTGGAAGTCCTAAGCTCTCAACCATGAGTAAGCTTGCCACATTTGTGCAACTCCCACCGTCGATGATGAGGCTACATACCTTGTCACCTACTTTACAACGGGTGTAAAATAGGTTCTCCCGTTGTAGTTGCTTGTCCTCCTTAACTCGGGCGGTTAGCACTCGTCGTGCCACCAAGCACCCTACTTCCTCTTGTGTAGGCGAGCAATCTTCCTCAGCAGAGTCTTCATCCAGGCAGTCGCCTTTGGTCAATTCAGGTATCTCCTCATCGGACACGATCTCGCCATTGTAAGTGATTAGCATGACCCGTTGTCCAAACCCTTGGCACTTAAAGCATTTGATGTCCCTACTCCTAGCCTTAGGAGTCTCATGTGGTGCCTTTGAAGTAGAACTTTGTTAGGGGTAGAATTGGAATTTCGGTTAGGAACATTACTTGAATTCAGCTTAAAGAAGTTGGTGGGGCCGAATATCCAGTTTCGTGGGTTGCCCTCCGCAGTTGGTTGCCCTTCCATGAGGTCGAGTTGGAAGACTGGAAGGTACGAGCTCCTCGCCTCAGTTTCTTTCCCTTCTCGGCCTTGATAGCGAGTTCAAGAAGGTCTTGCAGCACACGATAGACCATCCGGTAATGAAGGGTTGCAGCAATAGCATCTGAGACCTGTTCAGCATCGTCCACATAGTGTTGGAGCTCTAAGGCTTCTTGAAGGTCGGGGTTGAGACCTCGAAGAAATCTAGCCATGGCTGCTTCACTATTTTCTTGAAGGTTCGCCCTCATCATGGCCATCTCGATCTCTTTGTAGTAGTCCTCCACGCTCATGTTGCCTTGAGTGAGAGTTTGCAATTTTTAGTGGAGATCTCGGTTGTAGTAGCTTGGAACGAACCGCTTACACATCAATGCCTTGAGCTCTCGCCAAGTTCGGACTCACGGTTCTCCTATTCTCCTCCTATGGGTCCTCACTTGGTTCCACCAAACTAGGGCGTAGTCGGTGAACTCAACGGTGGCAACTTTGACTTTTTGTTCCTCGCTATAATCACAGCAGTTGAAAACCATTTCGATGCGGCCTTCCCACTCCAAGTACGCCTCAGGGTCACTCTTGCCTCTGAACGCGGGTACTTGAATCTTAAGTCCCTTTAGTTCATTCTTGGGCGTGTCTCTTCTGGGCTTCTCAGGTTACTCATCATCCTCACTAGCGGAGTAGTCTTCGCTATGCGCCTCTTTGGTGCCATGGTTACTCCGGTTGTGGGATCTCGAACAAGTATGATGACCCCACCTCCCCCTAATGCGTACCAAAGGGTTCGGCGGACCGCCTGCCCAGCTCTCGCCAGGACTCACTCACTCGTATCACATGCATACATCCATAGACCATAAATAACATCGCAATTGAAGCTTATAATTTACATTGATGCACAATCAAGAAACAAAACCTCAATATACCCGAACTGGTTCAAAGTGTATACAATCCGGATACAAAACATTCTATTCGAGTAATAGCGCGAGTACAAATCAAAAGTCAAAACAACTAGTCTATACTAGACTTTACATATCTCACGCCTCGCTCGTACCCCTGAAAGGAAAACAAAAGGAGTGGAATGACCTAAAAGCCCAGTGAGGTTCCAAATAGCAAATTGACCATTATTTATAAGTACAAGTTTTCGATATAGCAAAGTAACGAGCATGAAGAGTTCATAAAAGTGAGCAATAACACGTCAAGTGAAAATCTCAAAATGAGCGAGTGTAAAAGTTTTTCAAAAGAAACAATAATCCAATAAATAATAATCACTCCAAAGTATAAGGATACGAATGGCTCTCAGGAGCCAAATTCCCATTGCATTACCAGAAGCTTGATCACGTAGTAGTTGACACTCCGTCAACTTTCAAGTAAGTAACCATTCCAGTAGAACACCACTTAAACGACTCTCCGTCCACCGTTCAAACCCCCAGCTGGGCCCAAAATCCTCAAGAAACACGGGTGGTAATACTCGAGTATACCAATTAGTCGAGAAGATATCACCCCACTCGACAAAACAAGAGACCCAGGCTTCGTTACCCAATCGACCAAGCCCTTGCCGGCTCGACTTAAGTAACTCGCCGTAGGGTTTCTGGAATTCCAAGTGCGCGCATCATAAACAAGTATATCAAGTCAATTGCAACAATAAACAAGTATATATCACATAAGGGCAAGTGCGATAAAGTACACTCTTGCCCTAACAATTCACGTATATAACATGTAATCATATTGGTCACGTATCAAGTTCAAGTATCAAGTTCAATTCGGTATTTGAAAGCACTCACCAAAACAAGTATAGTGCTTTAATGATCTCGTCCATATGGTACTCCTGGCTTGGAGTTCAAATCTGCGATAAAAAATTCTTAAGAACTTGTAAAAACATGTAAGGTTCGAAACTTAGACGCTTCGTTCAATAAAGGTCAAGAAATTGAAATTCACTGGGTGAATAGTCACAAAATGGTTGCTCATTTTTCAAACTGAACATTTTTGTAACATGTATACTTGGAAATAACATTTAAGTCAAGTGTGGAAGAAAAACGGGTTTACATTGATTATTATGTCTTTTCCTCAAGGGTACAAGTCCGGCTAGGTTTTAACATATACCCCTCGACAACAAGATAGCCAAAGTTCTAGATGGTTCAAGTACTATTCATATCAACTCGACCCAAGTCGCAAGTGTCTCTCTATAGTCTTTGCGCGTAAATTTGGCCAGCATGCCCTTTGTGTTTACCTAATTTTTCAGCCATTTAGGCTTCATTCTTTTACTCAATCCAACCCAAAGTTATTCATATCTCAAAGTCAGTTCAATAGCCATTCCATAGGCTTAAAACAATACAAGAACAAAGATTACGTTAATAACAAGTGCAGAAATGAAACTTAACAAAAGACAGTTTTGACGGGTTTTTGCGGAAATGACACAACTGATACTATGCTTATCAGATTGAGACACAACTTATACCATTTCGAAGCTAAGACGAAGGCCTACAATTTTTATGAAGATCACTTGGTCCAATTTCCAGTGTAACCTAGTCAAATTCCCAATTCATATAGCCTGGTTCCAACTATTCGGCTAATCAACTGTCCTGCATTCAAATGACCATATCTCAGTCTACCGAGGTCCGGTTAGGGCGTTCTTGGCAGCATTGAAAAGCTAAGCCAGGGTACTAAAACTTTTATGTTTTGGCAAATGGCTAAATCCGAACAGATTATAGTGAAATAGACTAAACTGTCCACGCGGAACTCTGGAATGTAACCTAGAACAGTGAGGGTATTTTCATCTTTTCACAAGCTACGTTGCTCCGATTGAGCTGAAATTTTGTAGGCACTATAAAATACCATTCTCTACAACTTTCATGTTTTAGGCCAAGCCTAATTCGCCCTCTAACTATGAGAACTAAAACCGGGTAGAATATAATCCTAAAATTCCAGAAATCTGGAATTTTTGAAATCTCAAGTCAATCCTTCCATTTTCTTGCTTCCAATTCTACCAAAGCCCCTTATCTACTCTTATATACAACATATACTAAATATAAAACAAGGTTAGGCAGAAATTAATCAAACCCTAGCTTGCATATATCATCCAAAATCATCACCACAACTTGCATATCTTGTAATCAAGCCAAAACATGGACTAGATAACATCTTAAACCAAAATTTAAAAGAAAAAGAACCATGATCAGATCTTATACCTCAAAGACAAAGCTTGGAAGAGTGATTCTCCACCTCCTTTGGAAATTTTTTGTTCCCCTAGCTTCCCAACTCACAACTCACTTTTTAACGGTTTGGTTTCCTTTCTTTCTCACTTGGTTGATCAAACTCAAGATGAAATGGTTGTTTTTCTTGTTTTTCTTGCTCTCCCTTTTCTCTCTCTCTCTCTCGGCTGTGATGGTGCAGAAATGAAGAGCTTTGGAGTTGGTTTTAGGGATAAATATGAGGTAAGTTCATTAGTCAACCAACCAAGGGAAGACTACCACTTGTTGCTTCAAGATTGGTTCTTAATTTTTTTCCTTTTCCTTGTTGTTTTTGGTCAAAAATTTCGGCCAGCTTGCTCAGATTTATAGCTGATGTTTGGCTCTAATATTAAAGAGATGAAGTATATAAAAAATGATGGTCAAATGGTGCGTTCAATCGGTAGTGCACGGTACCCGTCGGCTCGCACCGTTTTTCTTAAAATCACACGTACTAGGGTTTTTACTTCCTATTCACTAACTTTTTATCATTGCCCTTACTCACATATTATTTCTCTCTTAAAAGTCACTTTTAATCACCAAATTTGATCCTTGCTCCGTACCGAAAAATTATCCGGCGAAAAATCGTAAATACCCTAATTTGCTCCAATCTTGGAAACGAAGAGTGAAACCCTACTTTCTAGGTTTATTTGCACTTAGTGTGGAATGACTGGGTGGTAGGGCTTTAATAAAATCATAAGTTCCAAATAAAAGGAAATTTTTAAGAAAACGTGAGGGATTTTACAATTCCAGTGATTAAAATTAGGGTTTCTATTAAAATATGAGACATTTAAGAAAACCGGTTAGTCACAAGTAAACTAGGGTTTTTTATTACAATATTAGGGTTTCTAATCTTTTAAAACAAATAAGGTTTTAAATCAAACCCAAAGAAATACACTTTAGTATCTTCTTTACAAACAACCTCCTAATATTTGGGGTGTCACAACAAGAGCCTCGTGTGAGACTCTTGGATAACTCGTCAAAATGAGTGTGTAACTCCTCCATTTGTTGCTCACTGATTCGCCTGAGCTCATTCTTCATTGCGGCGAACAACAAGGAGTAGTCGGTGGTTGCTTGTGGTTGCTCCATGCCTCTCGTGATATCCTGCAAAGGTTAGTGACAAGGAAAAGAAAAGTGCAAGTACAACCTCACTTCACTCCCTTAGTGTATCACTCACGCTCGTGTATAGTACTCAACTCGCTCTATTAGACTTATGAAGTACCTTTACCTGTCGGTTTAGGTAGTTGAGAAATACTGTCACCAACTTTTCCTTAGGAGTAACCACGAGATGAGACTCAAAATTGGCGTGGGGAGTGACATAGAAAGGGTTGGTTTGGACGACTTGAGGTAGCGGACAACAAGGAAATAGGCGGCAATGGAATACAAGAAGGGAAGGAAACCCTAGCTTTCCTAGAGTGTAAGAGTGGTTTCCTAAAGTGGGTGAGAGAGAATATAGGAGGGTTTCCTAGAATAGATGAGAAAATGTAAGAGACCTTCCTAAAGTGGATGAGAAAATATAGGGAAGTGTCCAAGTAAACAAGAGTTATCCAAGTGTGTACTTAGTTTCCTAAATGAATTTGGAAATCAAGTTGGCTTTGGAAACTCCAAAACAGGTTTGGTTTCTTTCCTCCCTCAACCGAAAATTTCCAGAATTCTTTCCTCCTTAAAACCCTTAACCAAGTCGGCTACACCCTTATAAAACTCTCTCCCTCACAGCCGCAACTTGCTCCAAGCAATTCGGCCCCCTTCACACTTCAAGGAACAAGACAATTCGGCCCCCCCTCTCTTTGCAAGGCAAGGCAGCCTTGGTTCTTGTTTCAAGATAATGGCCTCCCAAGATAATGTGAGCAATGTCACGCAAGGATCCCCCAAGCGACTTGCTCAAGAAGCTCCCAAGAAATTTACTCCTAAACCAAGAAAGCCCCGTATGGATGCAAGAACGTACAAGAAACTTTTTATTCGAAGGGAGGTGCAAGTTTTCAAGGCTCAAGATAATCAAGAACTCCAAGAACCTCAAAGGGTGGTACAAGTGATCAATGCTCAAGGTGATCAAGATTTTCAAGAAGAGGTAGGCCAAAACTTTTGAGTTCCTTTCCTTTTCCTTGGTGTAATTGATGCAATTGAGCACGAGACCCAAAGTGTACAAGTAGACCCTGTGAAAGTGCCCCTAGGCCCGGTGACACGAGCACGAGCTAAGAGATTCAAGGAGTCCCTCCAAGCCTTGGTACGTGCCATCCAAATCCAAGAGAAACCGGCCATTGAAGGAATTGAGTTGGAATATCCTTGCACGACTACTAAAATGCTGCTTACAATTGAAGATGCAAGTGTTCAAGCTCCAAACGGCGGGCTGAGCCGCAGTAAGTACCCTCGCTGAGCCATACGGGGATCTCGCTGAGCCGTTCGGTCAGCGAGTCGGGGGTCCAAGGGGGCGACGCGCCCCTGGCTTGGGGGCCCGGGGGCGCAGCGAAGCCCTCGGTGGGGGTTCGGGGGCAACGCCCCCGAGGCCTATGATCTATAGTTAGTTGGGCTAGCTTTCGGTCAAGTGAAGGCCCAAGGGGCTGGCCGAACTTTTCTTGTTATTTTTCCAGTTTATTAGGTCTTAGTCACGGCTATTAATAGCCTCAAGCCGCATGTTACATTCAGTTTTTGGAGGGTATTAAATAAAATTTCCAGAATTTCGTCCATTCCTTGTGGCAAATTCCCTTAGCTTGTGAAAGCTAAGTTGAACATCCTAGAGCTGATCCTAGGCTGTTCGTGACTTATCAATCAAGCACACATACTTGATTGTGGCGTCCTCTACCGTTAAATCTGTTCTTGAGTGGTCCAAGTTCAGGTTCAACTCCATCCAATCTTCATCGTGTTCCTCTAGATCCGAAGTTGCTTCCGCGTCTCGCATCAGTAATTGTCTGGTTTTCGTACCCCAAGATGTAACAAATCTGAGTTGGCAATAAACGAACCAAGTTTTCCTCTTTCTTGTTCGGCCCTTCTTTGTTTGGTTTGTTCCACCTGAATGGCTTTCTTCTTGTTTTCGTTTCTGTTTTTTTTTTCTTTTTTTTTTTATATCAAACGAATATCACGACTTGGCCGAACTAGAATAAAATTCCAGAAATAAGGTCAGCCCTCAACACGCAAAAACACACAACCCAACTTCCTCAAACTAGCAAGATTTCTGCAAGACTTCCAAGAATTTCAAGATAGTAATCAAGAACTTCAAGAAACCTTAAGACCTTGTAGTTCCTCTTCAAGATTCCAACGCCAAACAAGTTTAGCCACAAAATCAGTTTTAGTAAGCTACGCAAACAACTTAGACGCACAATTGAACACTTGGACAGATTTGACAACCAAAAGGCAAACCCTAGCCGCGCAAGTCTCCTAGCCGCACAAAACCCTAGCCGCGGGTTTTTTTTTTTTTTTTTTGTAGTTTCGAATATGACTAGATGCTGGGCAGAATTGATGCAACAGGAGTACACAACCTGGGCAGATTAGAGCTAGCAACAATAACGCACACCTGTGGGCAAAATTGGGGTGTACAACAAACAAGTTCGTAACTCACAATACCAACCAAGTGACGGCCAGATTTGTAGCACTACTTGGACAGAAATTTTTCCACCAAGTTATGGCACAAATCAAGGTCAGATTGGTGACAATCTATGACCAGAATCTGGCATAACACCAAACATAAACGGCGGACAGAAAACAAAACCGAAGGCAACAAGCACAAGGCACGTGCTGGCAGATTTCCTTTTTTTTTTTTTTGACACAAGAAACACTTAACCAAACAGGAATTTGTCGACACACAAGAATACGGACAGAATTGAACAACAAAGTCACGACTGAATTGACACAACAAGAAACAAAAATTGCGGATAGATTTTTTTTTTTTTTGTTTTTGACAAACGACGCAACAAGGATATAGCTACTCGAACAGAATTTTGTAACAAAGGCAGCGGAATCAAATAAGAAAAAGAAAACTAAGACAAAGCTACGGATATAACGGAAGATACCTCAACCAAAGCTTTGAAACCAACTTATACGTTCCTCGATCAACTCATTTCAAGACATGTAGCACGTTTGCCCAAGGATCTAGCGAGGTTGTCCTACGTTTGGATGGCGTGACTTTAAATCAACACGGACGGCACATTTTGATTCAGAGAGGTAGAACGACACTCTGATGAAGGTGAATACTCTAGGGGAATAGGTCGGTTGAACAATCAAGAACAGGATGCAAGATTGCTCAAGAACCCTTACCAAAGCAAGTTAAAGGCTCGAACTCTCTCTTAAGAGGAAATAAAAAATACTAGGAATTTTATTCATAAAACTTGTGTGTAAAAGCTTACAAAGTTAGCCTATTTATAGGCTAAAGGTAACAAGAAAAATCCTAAAGAAACCCCTAGGGAGCAGTCGGCCATCTTGGTGGACAAGATGGGCCGGCCCATGTTCTTCTAAACAACTAATCCAAGCTAATAGGCATTAAGGGCTAAGGCCCTACTCAGCCGTCTCACATGGACGCCTACTTGGAGGCCCAATCGATTCTCCATGGGCTTGGATCAAGGCGTAAGTTACTTGATTATCTCTGTCTAAGCCTTCAATTTCTCTATGGGCTCCAAGTTGGTCTTGGACAACTCGAACGAGGGCTTGGAGGGATTCTTTGAAGAGCTTGGCCCGTGCACATGTGACTGGGCCCAATGAAACTCGGACCGGGTCATTGCGTGGGCCGTGATCCATGCACACATCACAGCTCCTCCTAGTTTTTTGCTAAAGAAGGCACAAGGCCTTTTGTCTTGTATGAGCACAACGCCAATACCTACACCAGAAGCATCACACTTGATTTCAAAAATCTTGTTAAAGTTTGGTAATGCTAAAACAGGTGCATGTGTGAGTTTGTTTTTGAGGGTAAGAAATGCTTGTTCTTGGCCTTCCCCCCAATAGAACTTGTCATTTTTCTTGGTCACGGTGGTCATTGGGGCGGTGATGGTGCTGAAGTCCTTGACAAAGCGCCGATAGAAGCCCGCCAATCCAAGAAAGCTGCGCACCTCAGGGACGGATGTAGGGGTTGGCCATTGCTCGATGGCCTCAATCTTGGACTTGTTTACCTTGATACCCTGCGAACTCACTACATAGCCCAGAAACACAAGTTCATTAGTATAAAAGGTGCACTTCTTAAGGTTAACGTATAAACGCGCCTTCAAAGTGTCTCAAGAACTAATCTCACATGCTCTAAGTGCTCCTGTTCGCTGCGACTATAGATCAGAATATCATCAAAGTAGACAATGACAAACTTGCCAATAAAACTCCTCAAGACATGGTTCATTAGTCGCATGAAGGTGCTAGGGGCGTTAGTCAACCCAAAAGGCATGACTAGCCACTCATAGAGACTATGCTTGGTTTTGAAGGCCGTTTTCCAGTCATCGCCTTCTTTCATCCTAATTTGATGATAGCCACTCCTCAAATCGATTTTGATGAATATTACAGCACCATCGAGTTCATCAAGCATATCATTTAATCTATGAATGGGATGACGATACTTAACAGTAATGGCATTGACGGCCCTACAGTCAGTGTACATGCGCCAAGTACCATCCTTTTTAGGGACAAGTACCACAGGCACAGCACAAGGACTGAGACTCTCCTTTACCCAACCCTTACCTAATAGGCCATCAACTTGCCTTTGAAGCTCCTTTGTCTCCTTAGGGCCCATGCGGTAGGCAGGTTTGTTGGGTAGTGGTGCTCTAGGAATGAGGTTGATTTGGTGCTCAATCCCTCGAATGGGTGGTAAACCATCAGGGACCTCGTCGGGAAAAACATCCTCAAATTCTTGCAAAAGAGCAACCATACTCGAAGGCAATGCCTTATCGAGTTCAGCAACATCTAAAAGCACATGCTTGCAAATCATGAGAAGTACAGGCTGATCAGAATTAACAACTTTTCTAACGTCCTTAGCCTTAATAATCATGTGTTGCTTCCTAGTGGTAGGTGTAGTGGGTGATTTGTCATGTGTAACACTAGGTGTGCTCACTTGTGATACGTTCCTCGATCAACTCGTTTCGAGACACGTAGCACGTTTGTCCAAGGATCTAGCGAGGTTGTCCTACGTTTGGATTGCAGGACTTTAAATCAACACGGACGGCACGCTTGGATTTAAAGTGGTAGAACGACACTCCGATGAAGGTGAATACTCCAGCGGAATAGGTCGGCTGAACAATCAAGGACAGGACGCAAGATTGCCCAAGAACCCTTGCCAAAGCAAGTTAAGGCTCGAATTTTCTCTTTAGGAAGAAAACGAAAATACTAAGAATTTTATTCATCAAACTTCTGTCGTTAGTCTTACAAAGCTAGCCTATTTATAGGCTAAAGGTAACACAAACCCTAAAGAAACTCTAAGAGAGGAGTCGGCCATCTTGACTCCAAGATGGGCTGGCCCATGCTTCTACTAAGCAACTAATCCAATCTAATAAGTATCAAGGACTAAGGCCCTACTCGGTCGACTCACGTGGAGGCCCACTTGATTCTTTATGGGCTTGGATCAAGGTGTAGATTACTTGATTGTCTCTTTCCAAGCCTTCAACATCTCTATAGACTCCATGTTGGTCTTGGACAATTGGAACAAGGGCTTGGAGTGATTCCTTGAATTGCTTAGCCCGTGCACGTGTGACTGGCCCAATGGTACTCGAACTGGGTCATTGCGTGGGCCAAGGTCCGTGCATACATCAGTCCCCTCCTCTTGAGAAGGATTTTGATGCGGTTGAGCACGAGGCCCAAAGTGTACAAGTAGACCCTGTGAAGGTGCCCCAAGGCCCAGTGACACGAGGACGAGCTAAGAGATTCAAGGAGTCCCTCCAAACCTTGGTACGTGCCATCCAAACCCAAGAGAAACCAGGCATTGAAGGAATTGAGTTGGAACATCCTTGCACGACTACTAAAATGCTGCTTACAATTGAAGATGCAAGTGTTCAAGCTCCAAACGGCGGGCTGAGCTGCAGTAAGTACCCTCGCTGAGTCGTACGGGGATCTCGCTGAGCCGTTCGGTCAGCGAGTCGGGGGTCCAAGGGGGCGACGCGCCCCTGGCTTGGGGGCCCGGGGGCGCAGCGAAGCCCCCGGTGGGGGTTCGGGGGCAACGCCCCCGAGGCCTATGATCTATAGTTAGTTGGGCTAGCTTTCGGTCAAGTGAAGGCCCAAGGGGCTGGCCGAACTTTCCTTGTTATTTTTCCAGTTTATTAGGTCTTAGTCACGGCTATTAATAGCCTCAAGCCGCATGTTACATTCAGTTTTTGAGAGTATTGAATAAAATTTCCAGAATTTCGTCCATTCCTTGTGGCAAATTCCCTTAGCTTGTGAAAGCTAAGTTGAACATCCTAGAGCTGATCCTAGGCTGTTCGTGACTTATCAATCAAGCACACATACTTGATTGTGGCGTCCTCTACCGTTAAATCTGTTCTTGAGTGGTCCAAGTTCGGGTTCAACTCCATCAAATCTTCATCGTGTTCCTCTAGATCCGAAGTTGCTTCCGCGTCTCGCATCAGCTGGCATCAGAGCTGGTTAGAGGTATCACGAATATCCTTTTTTATTGTTTTTAGATCTGTTTTAGTCTTCTAAATTCGTAGCTCAAGTGCTCGGGTTTGTCAAGTCCTAAATCTGTCTTGGTTGTTTCCTTGTCAGAAATCTGTCTTTGTTGTTTAGTTGTTGTCCGAAATTTTCTGTCCAGTTTTGTCTTGTGTTTATGTTCTGTTTAAATCCAAAAAAAAAAAAAAAAAAAACTATTGTGATGCATACCTTATTGTCATTCCCTTGAGTCGTTGCTGGAATTAATTTGCTGGGATGCCGAACCTGTTTGCACTTGTTTCTTGAACCTTTGCGTTGTTGCTTTGCAAAACTCGAACATCAAAACCTTATTGGGGAAGTCTTGAGCTTCTTGGATCAAAGAGGTTAATCTTGGCAGTCTTGAAACCTGAAATAAACCTTCAACCGTGTTCTTGTTTTCATGGAACTTTGATCTTGAAACCAAATCTGTCCAAGTTGTTTACGTTAATTGCTGTGAAATTCTGGTCTAAACTAGCTGGATATTGTGTGAAAACACCCCAACAGAAGTCAAAAAAAAATTTCTAAGAATGACGGCTCTAGTTTCCAATTTTTGACCAGCCTTCAAGTTTTACCAAATCTGATTCAAACTTGGACTTCCAAATCTGAACAACCTCCAATTCTTGACCAGCCTTCAAGTTTTACCAAATCTGATTCAAACTTGGACTTCCAAATCTGAACAGCCCTAGTCTTGGTCAACCTTCAAGCCACCAAATCTGATTCAAACTTGGACTTCCGAATCTGAACAACCTCCAATTCTTGACAGCCTACAAGTTTACCAAATTTGGTGCAAAATCTGACTTCCAAATCTGACCAGCCCCAAAATTTCGAATTTGAACCACTTGGGACTCCCAAATCTAACCAAACTCCAAGGTTTCCAATCCTTGGCAACCCCAAGTGTCCAAATCAGATCAAACTTTCCAATTTCCGAATCTTGAATTCTTGAATTTTCCTAAAACCGTTGGAGCAATTGTGACACCCGATTGGGCTGAGTTTTAGGTAGTAGAGTGCCCATTATTTGAGCAGCCTAAGGCCACCCAAAATACTCCAAAACCCTTACCAAAAAGACCACGGACCAGCAGCTCAATAAATTCCAGAAAATTGGGTTTCGGGTAGAGTTTTCTAGGATTTTCAAAATTTCAGCATTCAAGTTAATTGTCTTATTTTCTTTTGCGTCGTTAGTTATTGTCCAGCTATATTCTAAGTCTTGAGTCGTGTCTAGGTCTTCAGTCATTCAACTCCATTTTATTGCTACTAGCTTGTGTGTCACTTGTTGACTAGTCAAGAACGTACACTGCGGTGACGCCTAGTTTGTTCAACTCAAGCAACAAGCAAGTCAAGGAATTGCTTGGTAAGATTATTAGAGAGTGATACACTTGAGTGAAACACGAGTGTGAGTGACCTATACATCGTATTAAAAAAAAAAAAGAGAGAGGAACTCGTTTTGTTTATTTGTTTTGCAGGTGGACTAAATATGTCTAGTGGAGTTGGTGAACAAACCATGGACATCAAATTACAGTTGGAAGCCATGATGAGGGAGTTCAAACGATTGCTTAAGAATGAAATTGAGCCATTGCATGATCGAATTGATCAGTTGGAGAACTCGAGACCTCCACCTACCCCGAGTAAGGGCAAAGAATCGGCATACTCAAACGATGAAGAGGAAGCATTTGAGGGAAGGTACCAAAATGATCAAAGGTTCCAACGTTGAGGAGACGACACCATTAAAGGTGTCAAACTCAAGATTCCCTCATTCCAAGGCAAGTCGGACCCCGAGGCGTACTTGGAATGGGAACGGAAAATTGAGTTAGTCTATGAATGCCACACCTATACGGAGGAGCAAAAGGTGAAACTAGCAGCCGTAGAATTCACTGACTACGCCTCCATTTGGCGGGACCAACTTAGACTAAGCCGAAGGAGAAATCGTGAGAGACCTGTGGAAACTTGGGAGGAAATGAGGAGTCTGATGAGAAAAAGATTCGTTCCGAGCTACTATAGCCGAGATCTACACCGTCGGCTACAAGCTCTCAACCAAGGGTCCATGTCAGTTGAGGATTATTACAAGGAGATGGAAATGGCCATCATGAAGGCGGATTTGCGTGAAGATGGAGAGGCCACTATGGCTCGTTTTCTACATGGATTGAGGCCCGAGATTGCCGAAGTAGTGGAACTCCAACACTACCTCGACATGAATGAAATGCTCGAGAAGGCGGTTACAATTGAACGGCGCCTCAAGAGGAGGGGTACGGCGCGACAAAGCACTACTTATCAAGCTGGAAATTGGCGCACTTCTCAACCAAAAAGGGAGGAGAAAGCCGCAGCTCCTTCTTACCCTCCAAGGCCGAATGGCCTCCCTTCCAAGGCGACGCCCAAGCCTGACTTTAAGGCTAATAATGCAGCTTCCAAACCACGTGGCCGAGACACCAAGTGCTTTAAGTGTCAAGGATTTGGCCACATCGCTTCTCAATGCCCCAGCCAAAGGACCATGCTGATGTTGCCAAATGGGGAAATTGTATCAGATGAGGAAGAGGAGTACGAGGGGATGCCACCTCTAGAAGAGGAAGAGAATGAATCGAGTGAGGAGATACCTACGCATGAGGAGATTGGATGCCTAGTGGTTCGAAAGGTCCTCACTACCCGCGCCAAAGAGGAGGAAATGGAGGTACAACGGGACAACCTTTTCTACACAAGGTGTCATATCAAGGATAAGGTGTGTAGTGTTGTTATTGATAGTGGGAGTTGTGCCAATGTCGCTAGTCTACTCATGGTAGAAATGCTAGGGCTCCAAGTTATCAAACATCCAAGACCTTATCGCCTTCAATGGTTGAACAATGAAGGGGAAATACGTGTGTTTAGACAAGTGAAAGTGCCATTCCGAATTGGCAAGTATGAAGACGAGATTACTTGTGATGTCGTGCCAATGCAAGCAAGTCACCTCATTCTTGGACGGCCTTGGCAATATGATCGCGATGTCGAATTCAAGGGAAGAGCTAATAAATATGTCTTTACTCATTGCAATAGAAAGGTGACACTTGTACCTCTCACCCCAAAACAAGTGTATGAAGATCAAATGAGGCTGCAAAAGGAGTATGAGCTAGAACTTGAGAGGAAAAAGCGAGAGAAAAGTGAGGAAGAAAAAGGAGAGAGTAGGGCCGAACCCCTAGGGAAGAAAAAGGCAACAAGTGGGTCGGCTATGAGAGAAGAAAATAAGGGGAAGCTAAGCTTGCTAGCAAAAGCCAAAGATGTAAGGCGAGCTTTGTCTTCCAACCAACTCTTACTTATGCTTGTGTGCAAAGAAGAGTTGGTCACTTCATCCATACCCACTGACTCCTTGCCTTCTACTATTTTACCTCTCTTGCAGGAATTTGAGGACGTATTTCCTGAGGATGTACCTGATGGACTACCACCATTAAGGGGAATCGAGCACCAAATCGATCTCATTCCTGGAGCACCATTGCCTAACAAACCAGCCTATAGAATGGGTCCTGAGGAAACAAAGGAATTGCAAAGGCAAGTGGAGGAATTGCTAAGGAAAGGTTGGGCTAGAGAAAGTCTAAGTCCATGCGCTGTACCAGTGATTCTCGTGCCAAAGAAAGATGGAGCGTGGAGAATGTGTACCGACTGTCGAGCAGTCAATGCAATCACGGTAAAATATCGTCACCCTATCCCTAGGTTAGATGATATGTTAGATGAATTGCATGGTGCCATTATATTTACTAAAATTGATTTGAAAAGTGGTTACCACCAAATAAGAATGAAAGAGGGAGATGAGTGGAAAACCGCTTTCAAAACTAAACATGGTCTATACGAGTGGTTAGTAATGCCATTTGGTTTAACTAATGCACCTAGTACCTTCATGCGTTTAATGAACCATGTTTTGAGACCTTTTCTTGGGAAATTTGTAGTGGTTTACTTTGATGATATTCTGATTTATAGCAGAAGCTTAGAGGAACACCTTGAGCACCTCAAAGCCATCTTTGAAGTACTTCGAAGGGAAAGGCTATATGCCAACCTTAAGAAGTGCACATTTTGCACTGATCGTGTTGTGTGATACGTTCCTCGATCAACAAGTTTCGAGACACGTAGCACGTTTGCCCAAGGATCTAGCGAGGTTGTCCAACGCTTGGGTTGCGGAACCTAGAGTCAAACGGACAACACGATTTGACGTAGGTGGTAGACGACACTCCGATGAAGGTGAATACTCCAGGGGAATAGGTCGGTGGAACAATCAAGGACGATCACGAGATTGCTCAAGAACCCTTGCCAATGCAAGTAACGGAATTGTACTCTCCATCTAAGAGAAACAAGAACAAGTTTATTATCATAAAACGGCCTTTTAAACCTTACAAAGCAAGCCTTTATATAGGCAAATACTAATGAAACCCTAAACCCTAATATCGAAAAGCTAGATGGTTGGCCACTCCTTGGACAAGGTGGGCCGATCCATGGACTCAATAAAGCAGGCCTAGTGGTTCGGCCATCCTTAGACAAAGGTGGGCCGAATCCATGGCTAACAAAAGGACTAATCTAAATTTAAGACTCCTAACACTAAGGCCTAATCGGCCATAGCCCACTTGGCTCTTCACGGGCTCTCTTCATGGGCTTGGATCATCGTGTAGACAACTGGGTTATCACCTTCTAAGCCTTCAATGTCTCGATGAACTCATTGTTGGTCTTGAACATTCCGTACAAGGGCTTGGAGTGATTCCCTGAATTGCTTGGCCCGTGCACATGTGACTGGGCCCAATGGAACTCGGATTGGGCCATTGCGTGGGCCAAGGTCCGTGCACACATCAGTCCCCTCCTCTTGAGAAGGATTTGTCCTCAAATCTGGATGGAGATGAATGATACTAATGAGAGTGGGTAGTGTGACACCCAAGTCTCCACATATTGGCCCTCTTAGATTGAAGGATACTTGCATATGTTATGATTAAGATAATTTGGTGCACATGTCTCTTAGTCAGCTTCAAGGGGTTCTCAAACAAGGACATTCTCCATGGTAGGAAGGAACGTGTATAAGGCTTGTGAACGTTCCAGGTTGCTACCCAAAGCTCGCTAATTAGCCTTCGCACCCGGACATTCACTTGCACTTCATAACAATGTTCATTGAAGCTAGAAAAGCCTCGAACCTGGTTGTGCAAGGTGGTGTAATTCAGCCCTAGGCACTGAATCGGCGCAACTTGCCACTCTAGAGGCGGGACACTGAGCCACCCGTGTTGCACATCCATAGAAACACGAACCAGTGAGGTAAGAACAGCACTCGGATCTTGATTGACACCCTTGCGGGCATCACCCAACATAAGCGGCAGGAATGAAGTGAAGTCTACCCCATACGAATCACGTGCATTCGCGCAACACGTAGCTGGAACAAGCATGAAATCAGGTTGCAACTCTTTAGTCGTTGTGGGAAAATTTTGGACAGCTTTACAATACTTCTCATCAAAATAATGGGCTCGAATGACTCCTCCAATGACGCGGACAGGTTTGAATGTAGGTTGTTCTATGGATTGATACCAAAGAGATTTAGCTCCTAGGAGACAAACTCCATGGAAGCTCGCAAAGTGTCCAAGTGACTTCGGAATGGAACATGCCATGACCAGCTCTACTTGACTTTGTGTAACCTGCACAAAAGAAGAGATGCTAAATAAAGCAAAGGTAAGTTCGTTAGGAAAATAATAGACCCTCATATTCTTGCTCAAAATCAGCCCACTTTCTCTCTTCTCTTCCTTTTTACCACCCATCTCATCAGATTTTTCCATTTCTTTTTCTAGTTTAATAGCTGCCCCTTTGATCTCATTGCTTTCAACTCCCTCGGATTTTACCTCTTCAGGCTCAAATTCCTCATCTCGGTTTTTCTCCATCCTATAACGCTCAAGCTCACTTTTCATGCGTGCTAGATCAATACAAAGCTGGTCATAAGTAAGTGATACTAGTCCAAGACGACGACCATTAAATAAGAAGGAATACTTATTAGTATGTCCATGATATTTAACTTCTCGCCTTGACATCCATGCTTTGCCCAACAACACATGTGTCACTTGAATTGGGACTACATCACACAACACCTCATCCACATATTTGCCGATTTGAATAGGTACAAGTGTGTGCTTAGTAACCCAAACTTCACCATGAGTGCTCGCCAACTTGTACGGTTGAAGATGATCAATGGTTGGAAGATTTAATTTCTCAACCATGATAGCACTTGCAAGGTTGACTTCACAACTCCCATCAATGGCCAAGCTACAAATTTTATCTTTGACACCGCAACGGGTATAAAACCAACCAAGCAACTGAGATTTGACGATGTCCAATTGCTCATCTACACCACGTAATGCCACTTCTTTGACTCCCTTAGGATCAAGAAGACAATGTTGTGAGCTAGCTTTTATGTGTCTTGTACTCGCCATGAATGTATGAGGAAACCTGCAAAAAGTTAGCAACGAAACCGAAGATATTGCCTTTCACGCTCCCTTACGTGTATTCACTCGCACTCGTGTATATAGATGTCACTCCAATGGACTTACCAAATATCTTTACCTGTTGGGTTACGTAGTTGAGAAATGCCGCTCAAGTCCAATAACTGTCACCAACTTTTTTCACAAGAGTAACCAAGAAGGTAAGACACAGATGTGGGTGCAAAATGAGGTGAAATGGACGAATTTGGAAGGGATGTGGGTGGTGGTCAGCAATGGTATGTGTGTCACAAAAAAAAGGAAACCCTAGCTTCCTAAAGTGTAGGGGTAATTTCCTAAAGTGGATGAGAGAATATAGGAGAATTTCCTAAAGTGGATGAGAGAATGTAGAAAAGTTTCCAAAAAAAAAAATGGATGAGAGAATATAGGAAAGTTTCCTAATATGGATGAGGGAATATAGGAGAATTTCCTAAGGTGGATGAGAGAATATAGGAAAGGTCCTAAAAAATGGATGAGAGAATTTAGGTGAGTTTCCAAAAAAATGGATGAGAGAATTTAGGAAAGTTTCCAAAAAAAACGGATGAGAGAGTTTAGGAAAGTTTCCTAAAAATAGATGAGAGACTTTAGGAAAGTTTCCTAAAAAAGGTAGGAGAGAGAGTGTCCAAGTGAGTACAAAGAGTTATCCAAGTGCTTTACTTAATTTCCTAATTGATTTTGGAAACAAGTTAGTTTTTTGGAAATCTTTTGAAAATCCTTTTCCTCTTGAACAACTTTTGGTAACCTTCTTGAAACAACTTTTGGTAATCTTCTTGAAACAACTTTTGGTAATCTTCTTGAAACAACTTTTGGTAACCTTCTTGAAACAACCTTTGGTACTTCTTGAAACAACTCTTGGTAACTTCCAAATTCTACTCCAAGAAAGATTGCACAAATCAGATTTGGTTCCCTATTCAAAACAATTCGGTTGCCCCTTTCTTTCCTTTCCCTTTTTTTTTTCTCTTGCCAACCGATTCCTCTTTTCTTTCTTTCTTTTTTTTTCGTTTTTGTTTTCTCTTTTTTTTTTCTTGACTACAACTATCAACCACGACACAAAACAAGGAAGTCCACAAATAATAACTACCAAGAACTCCAAGATCTTTCAAGAACTTTCAAGGAAGTTGTCAGGAACTTCAGAAATTTCAAGATTGTGGTCAAGAATTCAAGAAGCTCAAGATTATTGTAAGTTCTCTTCAAGATTCACAAAATTCCAACAAGTTTTGCCAAAATCCAGATTTGAAAACCAAGTAAACAAGTTGGATAAGACAAACGACAAGGCTGGACAGATTTGTATTCGGATGAACAGTAACGATGAACAGTGTCGGGGAACAGTAACGATGAACAGTGTCGGTGTGAACAGTACCGATGAACAGTGTCGATGAACAGTACGATAAACAGTGACGTTTTTTTTTTTTTTTTTTTTTTTTTTTGTAAAACAAGGCAGCGGAACAAGAAACGTAAAGACAAACTACGGATATAACGGAAGATACCTCAACCAAAGCTCTGAAGCCAACTGATACGTTTCTCGATCAACAAGTTTCGAGACACGTAGCACGTTTGCCCAAGGATCTAGCGAGGTTGTCCAACGCTTGGGTTGCGGAACCTAGAGTCAAACGGACAACACGATTTGACGTAGGTGGTAGACGACACTCCGATGAAGGTGAATACTCCAGGGGAATAGGTCGGTGGAACAATCAAGGACGATCACGAGATTGCTCAAGAACCCTTGCCAATGCAAGTAACGGAATTGTACTCTCCATCTAAGAGAAACAAGAACAAGTTTATTATCATAAAACGGCTTTCTTTTTTAAACCTTACAAAGCAAGCCTTTATATAGGCAAATACTAATGAAACCCTAAACCCTAATATCGAAAAGCTAGATGGTTGGCCACTCCTTGGACAAGGTGGGCCGATCCATGGACTCAATAAAGCAGGCCTAGTGGTTCGGCCATCCTTAGACAAAGGTGGGCCGAATCCATGGCTAACAAAAGGACTAATCTAATTTAAGACTCCTAACACTAAGGCCTAATCGGCCATAGCCCACTTGGCTCTTCACGGGCTCTCTTCATGGGCTTGGATCATCGTGTAGACAACTGGGTTATCACCTTCTAAGCCTTCAATGTCTCGATGAACTCATTGTTGGTCTTGAACATTCCGTACAAGGGCTTGGAGTGATTCCCTGAATTGCTTGGCCCGTGCACATGTGACTGGGCCCAATGGAACTCGGATTGGGCCATTGCGTGGGCCAAGGTCCGTGCACACATCATTGTGTTTCTAGGATATGTTGTAAGTGCGCAGGGCATTCATGTAGATGAAGAGAAGATTAAGTCCATCCAGGAGTGGCCAACACCTACCTCTGTAAGTGATGTGCGCAGCTTTCATGGATTAGCAAGCTTCTACCGTCGCTTTGTGAAGGATTTTAGCACCATTGCTGCACCTCTTACCACGATCATAAAGAAGAACGAGAAGTTCTTTTGGGGGGAAGCCCAAGATAAGGCTTTCCAATTGCTGAAACACAAACTCACACATGCACCACTCCTAGCAATACCTAATTTTGATCTGACTTTTGAAGTGGAATGTGATGCATCAGGTGTAGGAGTAGGAGCCGTACTCATGCAAGGAGGGAGACCGATTGCCTACTTTAGTGAGAAATTAAATGGCACGGTCCTCAACTATTCAACTTATGACAAGGAGATGTTTGCCCTTGTACGTGCTCTGGAGACATGGCAACACTACCTACGTGCCCGGGAATTCGTCATCAAAACTGACCACGAGTCTCTCAAGCACCTAAAAGGACAACAAAAGCTGAGCAAACGGCATGCCCGATGGGTAGCCTTCATCGAGTCTTTTCCATACGTCATCAAATACAAAACAGGTAAGTCTAATGTAGTAGCTGACGCTTTATCTCGGAGACACATTTTGCTCACTGCCTTAGATGCTAAACTCCTAGGCTTTGAGCTCATGAAGGAGTTGTATCAGGATGACTTGGATTTTGCCAACGCTTATGCGAATTGGGGAAAATCTGACTTTGAAAAGTTCTTTGTACATGATGAGTTCTTATTTTATCTTACCAAGCTGTGCATTCCTCGAGGGTCCATACGTGACTTACTTATTCGGGAGTCACATAGTGGTGGACTAATGGGACACTTTGGTGTCACCAAGACATTAGCTGTATTGCAGGAACACTTCCATTGGCCTCGCATGCGCAAGGACGTGGAGAGGATTGTTGGAAGATGTGGTGTGTGCCACAAAGCTAAGTCTCGGGTCAACCCAAACGGTTTGTATACTCCTTTACCCATACCTCACCAACCTTGGGTTGACATCTCCATGGATTTCGTGCTTGGGTTACCTCGTTCAAAGCGTGGCCATGACTCAATATTTGTTGTGGTAGATAGGTTCTCCAAAATGGCTCACTTTATTGCATGTCATAAGACGGATGATGCTTTACACATTGCTGATTTATTCTTTAAAGAGGTTGTTCGTTTGCATGGCATACCTAGGACAATAGTATCCGATAGAGATGTCAAGTTTTTGAGCTATTTCTGGAAATCTTTATGGGGTCGGTTGGGAACCAAACTGTTGTTCTCTACCTCTAGTCATCCTCAAACGGACGGACAAACTGAGGTAGTCAATAGGACTTTATCCACACTCCTACGTGCAATCATAAAGAAAAATATCAAGTCATGGGAGGAGTGTCTACCTCATGTTGAGTTTGCATACAATAGGGCTGTGCATAGTGCTACACAATTCTCGCCTTTTGAAGTTGTGTATGGTTTGAACCCCTTAACTCCCTTAGATTTGTTGCCATTACCTTCTTCTGAGCATATGAACTTAGATGGCAAGAAGAAAGCTGAGTTCGTGAGATCATTACATGACAAGGTTCGTACCAACATCGAGAGGAGGACGACCCAATATGTCCAACAAGCCAATAAGCACAGGCGCAAGCTTGTCTTTGAACCAGGTGATTGGGTCTGGTTACATTTGCGCAAGGAGAGGTTTCCAAAACAACGGCAAAGCAAGCTGTCACCACGAGGAGATGGGCCTTTTGAAGTCATTGAGCGCATCAACGACAACGCATACCCCTTAGATCTGCCTGGTGAGTATACTGTTAGTGCTACATTCAATGTTGCTGATCTAAGTCCATTTATTGCAGGGGACGAGTACGATTTGAGGGCAAATCCTTTTCAAGAGGAGGGGAATGATGCGGTTGAGCACGAGGCCCAAAGTGTACAAGTAGACCCTGTGAAGGTGCCCCAAGGCCCAGTGACACGAGGACGAGCTAAGAGATTCAAGGAGTCCCTCCAAGCCTTGGTACGTGCCATCCAAACCCAAGAGAAACCAGGCATTGAAGAAATTGAGTTGGAACATCCTTGCACGACTACTAAAATGCTGCTTACAATTGAAGATGCAAGTGTTCAAGCTCCAAACGGCGGGCTGAGCCGCAGTAAGTACCCTCGCTGAGCCGTACGGGGATCTCGCTGAGCCGTACGGGGATCTCGCTGAGCCGTTCGGTCAGCGAGTCGGGGGTCCAAGGGGGCGACGCGCCCCTGGCTTGGGGGCCCGGGGGCTTCGCTGCGCCCCCGGTGGGGGTTCGGGGGCAACGCCCCCGAGGCCTATGATCTATAGTTAGTTGGGCTAGCTTTCGGTCAAGTGAAGGCCCAAGGGGCTGGCCGAACTTTCCTTGTTATTTTTCCAGTTTATTAGGTCTTAGTCACGGCTATTAATAGCCTCAAGCCGCATGTTACATTCAGTTTTTGAGAGTATTGAATAAAATTTCCAGAATTTCGTCCATTCCTTGTGGCAAATTCCCTTAGCTTGTGAAAGCTAAGTTGAACATCCTAGAGCTGATCCTAGGCTGTTCGTGACTTATCAATCAAGCACACATACTTGATTGTGGCGTCCTCTACCGTTAAATCTGTTCTTGAGTGGTCCAAGTTCGGGTTCAACTCCATCAAATCTTCATCGTGTTCCTCTAGATCCGAAGTTGCTTCCGCGTCTCGCATCAGATTTGTCCTCAAATTTAGATGGGGATGAAAGATACCAACAAGAGTTAGTAGTATGACAACTCAAATCGACAGTGCATTTGTAGGTCAGCCACGCTGGGAACAAACGAAAGGTCACGAGCCAAGTTAAATGCCGTTTGGTCAGCTTCATGAGGCTCTCAAACAAGGACATGCGCCAAGATAGGAAAAAGCTTGTGCAAGGCTCGCGAAACTTCCAGGTAGCAATCCAAAGCTCTCTAATCAGCCTTCCGCCATGGATTGTCATAATGTCGTCTGATATAAGTGGCAGCAATGAAGTGAAATGCACTCCATACGAATCGCATGAATTTGCGCAAGTTGGAGTTGGTGAAGTAAGCTCGTGGTGACCAGCCTTTGGATATGTGAAGAAGCACGAACGTGCACCACTTTCAGCAGGAATAAGCACGATATCAGGTCGCAAGTCTTTAACCATAGTTGGAAAATTTTGGACAGTATTACAACCTACAAAAACAAATTAACCTTCAACTTGAAACAATTCAGAAATCGGGTAAAGAACTAACGGTACATTATTAACTAGATGGTAAGAAGGTGTAGAACAAGATGTAAATGAGAAAACTCCCTTTAACACTTCAATATTCCTTCCACCAATTTGAGATGCCAGTGCTAGTCCTTTACACTTCTCTTCAACACCTACATGAGACCGACGAGAGTTAGTGCTAGTAATCTGCTCAAAATAAGGCAAAGGTGAGGAATGAACCATAGGTAGAGAACAAGAAGTAGAATCTGGAATTTCCCTTTTAAGATGAGCTCGAATCAATCCTCCAATGGTGTGGACAGGTTTGAGTTGACATGGTTCCATGAATTGTGACCAAAGAGATTTAGCTCCTAGAAGACAAACTCCATGGAAACTCGCAAAGTATCCAAGTGACGTGGGAATGGAACATGCCATGACCAACTCTACTTGACTTTGTTTAATCTGCACAAAAGAAGAGGTACTAAACAAAACACATGTTAGCTTGTTAGAAAACAAAACGTCCATGCTTTCAACTTTTGCGAACATGGCCAACTCCTCCTTTTTACTCATCAATAAGGCCAAATTATTCTTGTCTTTTTCCACTCCATTCTTCTCGAACCATTGTTCATTCATTGCACTCAAGTTCGGATTTTCATTGTCTAGTTCATGTTCATGGCTCAGCTGCAGCTCATTCATATAGGGCTCTTCAATCGACAAGGGACTATGATGAATTTCCCCTTTATTACCACCGGTCGACACATGATTAAGTTGCTCCAAGTGGGAATCCCACACTTGGCTAAGTCTTTCCATCATAGAATCAACCAATGCTTTAGTCCGACTTCGAAATCCATCCTTTGCTTCACGAAGCTTTGACTCAATTCGAAATTTCTCGAACTCCTTGTCTTGATTGTCAATGTGACACCCCAACTCTTAAGATGCTATTGTTTTACGGTTTCTTTAGTTCATTTTATTTTAAAACATTGTTTTGTTTCAAGGAAGATATTAAAGTTATTTCTTTGGGTTTGATCTAAAACCTTATTTTGTTTTAAAAGACTAGAAACCCTAAAATTTTAATCAAAAACCCTAGTTTACTTGTGACTATGTTTAAATCCCTCATATTTGACTCAAAACCCTAATTTTATTCTATGGAATTGTAAAATTCATCACATTTTTCTTAAAATTCCTTTTATTTGGAAATTATTCATTTATTATGGCCCTACTACTCAAGCACCCCACAATAAGTGCAAATGAACCTAGAAAGTAGGGTTTCACTTTTCGTTTTCAAGATTGGAGCAAATTAGGGTTTTTGCGATTTTTCGCCGGATGATTTTTCGGTATGGAGCGAGGATCAAATTTGGTGCTTAAGAGTGATTTTTTTAAGTGAGAAATAATATGTGATTAGAAGCAATGATATAAAGTTAGTGAATAGGAAGTAAAAACCCTAGTACATGTGATTTAAGGAAAAATGGTGTGAACCGACGTGTACCGTGCACTACCGATTGAACGCACCACTTGATCACCACTTTCTTACCATACAAGCTTATCACTAATTGAGCAAAATATTTTCCCCCTCATGGCTATCTCTTGACCGAAATTTGTGGCTAAAATGCAAGGAAAGAAAGAGAAAATTTGTGTGGTTGTGGTTGAGCCAAGTGTTGGCCAACATGTGGTCTAAATTAATCCTAATCTTCTTGCTTTCTTATCTTCCAAATCTAGCTCATTCTTCCTCATTTTCTTCTTCTTCTGGCCGAGACAAGAGAGAGAGAAAAGGGAGAGCAAGAAACAACCATTTTCTTCTTGAATTGCACCATCCAAGTGAGAAACAAAAAATTCTAAACCGATTAAGTTGTTATCTAGCTCAAGTGCTACCTACCGGTGTAATTTTCTTGAGGAACAAAGACCATGAACACTTGTTTCTAGTTGCCTTGGAAAGGTATACATGCTCACCTTGATTCTCCAATTAAATTCATGATTTGTTGTTAAATATGTCACATATGGTTGAATTATTGATGTATGTGGTGAAATAAAGGCTTGGATCATGATTTTCCATTTTATTTGATTTTTTACAGCTTTCCTATGATTCTTCTAATGCTTAAAATTTGGGGCTTTGATGTTTAAAGTTTAATATGGGAAGTTAAGATGGTGAAGCAAGCCAAAAATAAAGGAATTAGCATTTGATTTCAAGAATTTCCAGATTTCAGGAACTTGAAAATTCAGTTTTGCCCGGTTTTAGTACTCATAGTTAGAGGCCGAATTAGGCTTGGCCTAAAAACATGAAAGTTGTAGATAATGGTATTTTATAGGTGCCTACAAAATTTCAGCTCAATCGGAGCAATGTAGCTTGTGAAAGACGAAAATACCCTCACTGTTCTAGGTTACATTCCAGAGTTCCGCGTGGACAGTTTAGTCTATTTGGTTGTGTTTATTCACTATAATCCGTTCAGATTTAGCCTTTTACCAAAACATGAAAGTTTTAGTACTCTATCTTAGCTTTTCAACGCCAGCAAGAACACCTTAAACGGACCTTGGTAGCCTGAGATATGACCATTCTATTGCAGTACAGTTAATTAGCCGTATAGTTGGAAGTTGGCTCTGTAATTTGGGAATTTGACCAGGTTACACTGGAAATTGGACTAAGTGATCTTCATAAAAATTGTAGACCTTTGTCTTAGCTTCGAAATGGTATAATTTTCATTTCAATCCGATAAGCGTAGCCTCAGATGTGCCCGTTCCGCAAAAACCCGTCAAAACTGTTTTTGTAAACGTTGTTTCCGCACTTGATATTAGCTTAATTGTTGTTCTCGTATTGTTTTGGAGCCTATGGAATGGCTATTGAAATGGAATTGTGTTATGGATAACTTTGGGTTGGATTGAGTAAAATATTGAAGCCATAAATGGCTGGAAAATGGGTAAACACAAGGGGCATGCCGCCGAATTTTCACGAGAAAGATAAACTAGTCTTTGGAGTCCTAGTTTTATATTTTGCAAATTTAACTTGGATACACTGAAAAATGGATTGAGTTATCTTCATGGAAGTTGTAACCTTTTGTCTAAGGTTCGAGACACTATCTAGTACATTTTGATCCGATGACCCTAGCTCCCGTTATGGACAAGATCGTGTAACCGTTTTGATTATTTTGACCGTTTTCAATTGTATTCGATCGTTTCAGTTATAAATTGTTGTTGTATGGCCGTTTCACTCATGTGTGTATATAATCTGCCCATACAGATCTTGAGGCTTTTGACGGTGACGGTCAAGCTCCGTGAATTGTATCATTTTTCGTGCCAAGTTGTATCAAGTGAGTAATTGGGTGGTTATTGATGTGAAATTGTTAAAGTGCTTTGTACATGTTAAATGGGTACGTAAGCGAGGGTGTACTTTATCTCACTCGACCTAAGCCCATCCTTTGTTTTGATTTCCTATGTGAGAATTCATGCTTTATGTTGAGTATCACCCTCTTGCTATGTGCTGAGGAGGGGAATTACATGACTTGAGTATCACCCTTTTGCTGTGTGCTGATAGGGGTGATCTCGTGACTTGAATTAAACCCCATTTGCTGTGTGCTGTTTGGGGTAAGTATCTTGTTGTGCACTTGTTGAGAGATACCATCTATTGAGAGATCGGATATCTCAGGGCTTGGTTCCAACCCAGTTCTAAGGGTTAGACGAATTATTCGAGCCAGCCGGGGCTTGGTCGAAGATAGTTCCATGCTAAACTTGGGATTTAGTTTCTTGTTATGGCTTTGACGAAAGCTAAGTTACTTTATTTCGCTCGAGCTACTGTGTGCTGTTAACTGGCCAGGGGGGGTTGATAAGGTGAACGGGGAACGTTTAAGTGGAGTCTACGGACCATGAGTACTTGGTTGACTGAGTGTCAACAGGCATTCAAGTTCGGGGAATTGAACTGGCTTTGGAGCCGCCCGTATCCTACACTTGTGATGTTACTTTTCTGTTATTGATGTGAAATATCCTGATTTACTTGTTTAATTATGTGAGTTTTATTTTTTCCCTGATTGCTCACTAAGCATATAGCTTACCCCATTCCATTTGTTTTCCTTAGCAGGGGGCCAACGCGGGGATCGCTCGGGCAGGTGTTAGACCTTTGAGCTATAGAATAGTTGAACTTGTACTTGTATAAGTTGACGAGTAAGATGTATATAGTTATCGTGGTGGTTGTTGTTAACACCTTTTCTAGGGATTACTTTCTGGTACTCGTGGTATGTATGACTTGATGAACTAGTTTATGCAACTTTTGAAGCTGTAATAGAGTTAATAGAGCTTTCTTTTGGCGTGGAATCTATTTTTTCATTTTAAGTATTGAGTCCCAGCGAGAGCTGGGCAGGCGACCCGCCGAACCCTGGGAAACGCCCTAGGGGGAGGTGGGGCCGTCACAGTCAAGGTATTTCTTTGACGAATCTCGTTTGCTTGAGGTTGACCTCGATTTAGATGCTCTGCGCAAACTTCTTTGCTCCTTCTCATACTCATCACAATCTCGTTTATACCTTTCATATACACATGAAGCACGGTAACGTTCCATCTCTTCCTAGAGTGAACGAAACTCATGTTGTGAACTAGAGTCCATGGTACTAGAGTGCTTGGGAGTAGGCCACTTGGAGCCCCTCCTCTTGAGAGGCTCACACTCCAAGAATTCTTGGTTGTATGAGTAAGAGGCAACTCCCCTAAGCATGATTACGTGACCTGCCAAAATGGTTAGCAAAGAAAAAAGAGATCCCTCACGACACACAAGCTCACGTGTATGTACTCATCACTCGTGTATCACTCAAAGCACTCAAATAAGCTTACCAAAATTCCTTACTTGTTGGACCGAGTAATTGAGAAATGCTGCTCGAGCCCAATAATCGCCACCGACTTTTCCACAAGAGTAATCAAGTGTGTAAGACACAAATGTGGGTGGAAAATGAGGTGAAATGGACGAATTTGGAAGCGATATTGGTGGTGGTCAGCAATGGTATGTGCGTCACAAAGAATAGGAAGACTAACGTGTAGGAGTAGTTTCCTTAAGTGGATGAGAGAATATAGGAAAGTTTCCTAGAATGGACGAGAGAAAATATAGGAAAGTTCCCTAAAGTGGATGAGAAAATATAGGATGGTTTCCTAGAATGGGTGAGAGAATATAGGAGAATTTCCTAAAGTGGATGAGAAGATATAGGAGAGTTTCCTAAAGTGGATGAGAGAATATAGGAAGGTGTCCAAGAGTTACCCAAGTGTTGTACTTAGTCTCCTAAACTAAATGGAAAACAAGTTGGGTTTGAAATCTTCTTAAAATCCCCCTTTTGTACAACCTTTAGAAGCGCCTAAACTCTTCTCCCAAACAGGTTGGTTTCCCTTTCCCCCCTATGGCTGACCAACTCCAGCAATTTCACCTTCTTAACCCTTCCACAAGTCAGCTAGCCTTTCTGATGAGGGGCTCAAGGCTGGTCAAACACAAGTTGCCCAAGTCATTCAAGTACCAAGTGGTCCAGTCACAAGAGCTCGTGCCAAGAAGATGCGTGAATCTTTACAAGCCCTTGTGAGTACAATCCAAGGCCGCATCGGAGATGATTTAAAGATTATTGAAGGCTTGGAGAATGAAGATTCAAAACTTTACACATTGCTCCAAGTAGAAGACCCTCCAGCGCCTGTTGCTAGTTAGGCGTGTCCTCACCTAGTGGTCATGCTTAAGGAAGAGTTAAGCTAGTTCTATTATTTATCTTTTTATAGTTAAATATTAGTTAAAGTCAGTCCATTAAACTCTTAGGGCTGGCCGAATCCTTGTCATTAATTAGTAGGGTTAGTTTAGTCAATTTTGGGGATTAGGGTTAATGCTTGTAAAGGCTATAAATAGCCTTACTTCCTCCTTGTTAAAGGATCCAGAAATTACATTATATTTGTGAGTTTATTCACTTTTCTCTTCCAAGAGAGCTTTGCTTGAATACTTGAGAGTTTTCTTGAGTTATTCAACTTGAACTTATCAACCAAGTATACACCTTGATTGTGGCGTTCTTCTATCCAGATCGTTGGTTCACTAAATCGTTAGTTGAGGGTTGAGATTCATCTTAGTTCATCAACTCGGGGTTTAGAAGGGTCATACGTGCCGCCTTTTCAACTTGATTGTTCGTCTAGATCCGCACATTCATATCAGTTGGTATCACGAGCTAGTCGACGACATCAAGTATATCCCATTGCATCTTGTAAGTTTTCCTTAAAAAAAAAAAAAAAGAAGAAAAATTTTTCCGTTTCTTATAGTGTCAAATTCTGGTCGTTTAGGAATTCCATAAGCGGCTAGGGTTTTGTCTTGGTTCTTGTTGTTTATCCTTGCTTCGTTGATTGTCTTGAATTTTCATGTTTGTTGTTGTCCGCAATTCATCCATCGTGTGTCTTGATTTCGTGGGTCTTGTGTCTTGTATCTTGAAGTCTTGAATTCATATAGAGTCATCCAAAAAAAAAAAAAAAAAAAAAAAAAAAAAAAAAAAACAAAAAAAAAGGGTTACTGTTCATCGGGTACTATTCACCCGAAAACACTGTTCATCCGAAAAAGAGAGGGAAAAACCTATTTTCTGGTTGTGTCTTGATGAAACCATGGCTGACCTTGAAATTTCCTAGCGTCCTTGATATTGTGGGGATTGAATCTTGAAGTTCTTGGGCTGCAAAGTTGATATCTTGAATTTCTTGAAGTTAGGGTTTTGTAGTTCCTTGAATTTTCGTGGGCTGCCATCAAGTTTTTGTTGAATATTGTTGTTCAAACTCCTGAAATCTGGAAATTTTGACTGAATCTTGAAGTTCTTGGGTGGGAAAACAAGGGTTCTTGAAAATCTTGTTCTTAACTTTTTCCAAATCTTGAACCTTCAAAACAAAACCAAAGTTCTTGGCTCAAAGTTGCGGCTGCCTTGCTCAAATTTGACAAAGATCTTGTTTCTTGTGTGTGGGATCCGAATTGAAAAAGAAAGAAAGATCCATCTTGCAGAAAAAGGAAAAAAAAAAAAAAAAAAAAAAACGCAAAAAAGAAAAAAAAAAATACAAAAACACACAAATCGGATTTCAAGAACAAGAAATAGTTTGCTTGGGTAGCCTAGCCGAACTTGGGTTGAAAGACCAAACCTTGTTGCCTTCAATCTTGAACTATTGGCCGCATCTCTTTGTCCACGAATACCAGAAAACCAACAGCCATTAACACCCCAAAACAACCAAGAAACCTTGCTATTAAATAGCCACAAAAGGTGGGAGGATAAGATAGGGTTTCCTACTTTGTAGCCGCCTCTTGCTTTTGTTTCTTGATTGCGGTTTGTGCCAACTGCCCAGCCGACCTTTGGTGCCTATTTTTATAGTATTTCCAGCCAATAAAAACGTGGTTTACAAGTCCCAAGAGTCCTAATCAGTTTTGGATTCCACTTGGTAGTTAACTCCTAAAATTAGCTACTAGTCACAAACCAAACTTTCCTTTTTTTTTTTATTTCTTTTGGTTTCTTTTCGTTTTTTTTAGGCGGACAGCTTAGGGTGTTTTTCCAGCATATTATACATCTCATTTTGTGTCTTACAATCAGTCCAACAAGCTTCCAAAACTCACAGCCTTCATCCGCCACACTTGGGTGTAATTTGGTTCAAGTTTGATTGAATTTCTTCAAGAAAATTCTGATTTCTTCAAGAAAAGCAATCTAGTGACTTGAGAAGTGTTTGGTGAGATCATTAGAGTGTTTTAATACACTTGAGTGCAACACGAGTGTGAGTGATATACTAAGGGAGTGAGTGAGGTGTTATTTTCCCTAACTCTATTTTTGCAGGAATACCTAAACATGTCCGAAGGGAAGGAAACTACTCCTTTTGATATTAAACTTGTGATGGAAGCTATGACTGATAAATTGCTCAAGCTAATGAAACAGGAATTAGAACCATTGCATGAGAGGATGGATAGTCTCGAACACTCCCAAACCAATTCCAAGTCCCGGAGACACAAAGCACCAACCCGTGACTATGAAAGTTCCAACTCCGAGGAGGAATATGGGTCGAGGACATGGAAGAATAAACACCGTAAAGCTGGTGTGGATCCAATCAAAGGCGTTAAAATGCAATTGCCTACTTTCCAAGGCAAATCCGACCCCGATGTCTATTTGGAATGGGAGAAACGAGTGGAGTTGATCTTTGATTGCAATGATTACACCGAGGAGCAGCAAATGAGACTTGCAGTCATGCAATTCACCGACTACGCCATAGTGTGGTGGGATCAAATCACTACTAGTAGAAGGCGAAGTGGTGAATACCCTATCACTACATGGACCGAATTGAGGGGTGTCATGAAGAAACGCTTTGTTCCTAGTCACTACCACCGTGACTTGTACCTCAAACTTCAAAATTTAACACAAGGAGGCAAAAGCGTGGAGGACTATCATAAGGAGATGGAGATAGCCATGTTAAGGGCCGACATTGTCGAGGACCGGGAAGCTACTATGGCACGATTTTTAAGTGGATTGAGGCCTGAAATAGCGGATCAAGTGGAGATGCACCATTATGTGGACCTCCATGATATGCTAGACAAGGCTATTAAGATTGAAAGAAGGCTCAAGAGGAGGGGTCCAATTCGACAAAATCCCAACTTCCAAGCTGGAAATTGGAGGAACCAACCCTTCAAGAGGGAAGTCAGCCCCTCTAGTGCATTCCCCTTGGCCAAACAAGGTGGGACAACCAAGGAGTCACTAAGGCCGAATGCACCTTCCTCAAAACCACCCTCAAGGGGCGATGGTAGGCCTACTCATGAGGTAAGCAAAGTTCGATACCGAGACACTAAGTGTTTTAAGTGTCAAGGGTTTGGACATATTGCTTCCCAATGCCCAAATCAAAGGGTTATGCTTATACTACCCAATGGGGAAGTACAAACAGATGAGGAGGATGAGTGTGAGGACATGCCTCCCTTGGTTGAGGAAGATGAGGAATTTGAGGAGATACCAGCTCATGGTAAAGTTGGTATGGTTGCAAGGCGAGCTCTAACTACTCAAGCTAGTAGAGATGACCTCCAACGAGAGAACATATTTTACTCAAGGTGCCATGTGATGGACAAGCTTTGTAGCTTGGTAATTGACCCAGGGAGCTGTACCAATGTTGCTAGTGCACTCATGGTGGAACGATTGAACTTGCCAACAAGTGATCACCCCCGACCTTACAAACTACAATGGCTGAATAATAGTGGTGAGGTACGTGTTCATAAGCAAGTTTTAATTAATTTTGCCATTGGTAGATATAAAGATGATGTTTTATGTGATGTTGTGCCTATGCAAGCTACTCATATTATTTTGGGAAGGCCATGGCAATTTGATAAAAGGGTCATTTTTGATGGATTCTTGAATAAGTATTCCTTTGTGCATAATACTAAAAAGATCACACTTGCACCTCTTACACCTCAACAAGTGCATGAGGACCAAATTGGGTTGCAAAAGGAATATGACATGCATTGTGACAATAAAAAGAAAAATTTGCATGATACAAAGAGCAAATTGGCCGAACCATCTTCTCCTAAAATTGACACTTCACATTCGGCCATTGAAGGGAAAAAGGAGAGAAAATCCATCATGCTTGCTAGAACTAGAGATGTACGAAAGGCTTTGCACTCTAACCAGATTTTGCTTATCTTGTTTTGTAAAGAGTCTTTGCTCACTAATGAACTTGGTGCTTCCTTGCCTAGTGCTATTGCTGACCTTTTACAGGAGTACCAAGACGTATTTCCTGAGGATATACCTAATGGGTTGCCACCTTTGAGGGGAATAGAACATCAAATTGATTTCATTCCTGGCTCTTCCCTTCCTAATAAGGCACCATATAGGACTAATCCGGAGGAAACTAAGGAGCAACAAAGGCAAGTAGAGGACTTGCTTGGTAAGGGCTGGATTCAAGAGAGTTTAAGTCCTTGTGCTGTACCTGTCCTACTTGTGCCAAAGAAAGATGGAGGATGGCGGATGTGCACCGATTGTAGAGCCATAAATGCCATAACGGTAAAGTATCGCCATCCCATACCTCGATTAGATGACATGCTTGATGAGTTACATGGTGCTATTATATTTACTAAGATTGACTTGAAGAGTGGTTATCACCAAATACGCATGAAAGAAGGGGATGAGTGGAAAACAGCATTTAAAACAAAACATGGTCTGTATGAGTGGTTGGTCATGCCTTTTGGCTTAACTAATGCACCTAGTACCTTCATGAGATTAATGAACCATGTTTTGCGTTCTTTTATTGGTAAATTTGTGGTGGTCTACTTTGATGACATATTGATCTATAGTAAGAGTACAGAAGAGCATGTTGTGCATGTACGAATGGTCTTAGATGCACTTCGAAAGGCGAGCCTCTATGCTAACCTTAAGAAGTGTACTTTTTGCACTAATCAACTTGTCTTCCTAGGTTATGTTGTGAGTGACCAGGGAATACGAGTTGACCAAGAAAAGGTGAAGGCCATAAATGAATGGCCAATACCAACCAGTGTAAGTGAGGTAAGAAGTTTCCATGGCTTGGCAAGCTTCTATAGACGCTTTGTCAAGGATTTCAGCACCATTGCTGCCCCACTTACAGCCATTATCAAGAAAAATGTGCCATTCCAATGGGAAGAAGAACAAGCTAAGTCTTTCCAATTACTTAAACACAAGCTCACACATGCACCTGTATTAAGTTTACCTAATTTTGACAAGGCTTTTGAAGTAGAGTGTGATGCTTCTGGTATAGGTATTGGAGCTGTGCTCATTCAAGAGGGGAAACCAGTGGCCTACTTTAGTGAGAAGTTGACTGGTGCCTCGTTGAACTACTCTACTTATGACAAAGAATTGATGGCCTTGGTGCGAGCTCTCCAAACTTGGCAACACTACCTCAGACCTCGGGAATTCGTACTCCACACTGATCATGAATCGCTCAAACACATCAAATCACAAACCAAATTGAGCAAAAGGCATGCGAGGTGGGTGGCTTTCATTGATAGTTTTGTGTTTGTCATCCAATATAAGGTTGGAAAGACTAATGTAGTGGCTGATGCACTTTCTAGAAGGTATACACTAATCACTACACTAGACACTAAGTTGCTTGGCTTTGAGTTCATTAAGGATTTATATGCAGCTGACCTAGACTTTGGTGAGATTTTCACAACCTTGCCACGAGTTACTCGTGAGCATTATTCTATGTCGCAGGGGTTCTTGTACTACAAAGGTAAACTATGTATTCCAATGTGCTCCATGCGACTTTTGTTGGTTAAAGAGGCTCATGGTGGAGGCCTCATGGGACATTTTGGAGTGGCCAAGACCTTGTCAATTCTCCAAGAGCATTTCTACTGGCCTCGCATGAAGAGGGATGTCGAGAGGCATACACAAAGGTGTGTAACTTGTCACCAAGCAAAATCAAAGGTACATCCTTATGGCCTCTACACTCCTTTACCCATCCCACATGAACCTTGGGTAGATTTGTCTATGGACTTTGTCCTTGGATTACCTAGAACTAGACAAGGGCATGATTCCATTTATGTGGTAGTTGATCGTTTCTCAAAGATGGCTCACTTCATTCCTTGCCATAAAACTGATGATGCTAAACATGTGGCTGATTTATTCTTTAGAGACATAGTGCGTTTACATGGGGTACCTCGTACCATTGTGTCTGATAGGGATGTAAGGTTCCTTAGCTACTTTTGGAAAACTTTGTGGTGTAAACTAGGGACTAAATTGCTTTTTTCTACTTCTAGTCACCCACAAACTGATGGACAAACTGAAGTGGTTAATCGGACTTTATCTACATTGTTGCGAGCAATTATTAAAAAGAACATTAAATCTTGGGAAGATTGCTTGCCTCATGTTGAATTTGCATATAATCGCACTGTGCATACTTCTACTCAATTTTCACCTTTTGAAATTGTTTATGGATTTAACCCTCTCACACCTTTAGACTTGTCTCCTTTACCTATTTCTGAGAGAGTTAACCTAGATGGTAAGAAAAAGGCTGAGATTGTGCGGGATTTGCATACCAAAGCTAGAGCTAATATTGAGAAACGTACCCTTCAATACATTCAAAGTGCCAACAAGGGACGTCGCCAGATGGTGTTTGAACCAGGTGATTGGGTTTGGATACACATGAGAAAGGAGCGTTTTCCAAACCAAAGGCGCAACAAACTACTTCCACGGGGTGATGGACCATTTCAAGTTATGGAGCGCATCAATGACAATGCCTACAAACTTGACCTTCCAGGTGAGTATGGAGTACATGCTACATTCAATGTGGCTGACTTGAGTCCTTTTCATGCAGATGACGAGCTTGATTTGAGGACAAATCGCCTACAAGAGGAGGGGATTGATGAGGGGCTCAAGGCTGGTCAAACACAAGTTGCCCAAGTCATTCAAGTACCAAGTGGTCCAGTCACAAGAGCTCGTGCCAAGAAGATGCGTGAATCTTTACAAGCCCTTGTGAGTACAATCCAAGGCCGCATCGGAGATGATTTAAAGATTATTGAAGGCTTGGAGAATGAAGATTCAAAACTTTACACATTGCTCCAAGTAGAAGACCCTCCAGCGCCTGTTGCTAGTTAGGCGTGTCCTCACCTAGTGGTCATGCTTAAGGAAGAGTTAAGCTAGTTCTATTATTTATCTTTTTATAGTTAAATATTAGTTAAAGTCAGTCCATTAAACTCTTAGGGCTGGCCGAATCCTTGTCATTAATTAGTAGGGTTAGTTTAGTCAATTTTGGGGATTAGGGTTAATGCTTGTAAAGGCTATAAATAGCCTTACTTCCTCCTTGTTAAAGGATCCAGAAATTACATTATATTTGTGAGTTTATTCACTTTTCTCTTCCAAGAGAGCTTTGCTTGAATACTTGAGAGTTTTCTTGAGTTATTCAACTTGAACTTATCAACCAAGTATACACCTTGATTGTGGCGTTCTTCTATCCAGATCGTTGGTTCACTAAATCGTTAGTTGAGGGTTGAGATTCATCTTAGTTCATCAACTCGGGGTTTAGAAGGGTCATACGTGCCGCCTTTTCAACTTGATTGTTCGTCTAGATCCGCACATTCATATCACTTTCTATAAGAACCCCTCTTAGGCAGCCGCACCTTACTCCCACAATTCGGCTCTCTCTACTCCCAAGAAACAAGCAATTCGGCCCTCCCCCCCTTCAAGACAGATTTGGTTCTTGTTCCAAGACAATGGCCTCCCAAGATAATGTGAGTAATGTCACTCAAGGGTCCCCCAAACGACTTGCCCAAGAAGCTCCCAAGAAATTTGTTCCTAAACCAAGAAAGCCCCGTATGGATGCAAGAACGTACAAGAAACTTTTTATTTGAAGGGAGGTGCAAGTGTTCAAGGCTCAAGATAATCAAGAACTCCAAGAACCTCAAAGGGTGGTGCAAGTAATCAAGGCTCAAGGTGATCAAGATTTTCAAGAAGAGGTTGGTCAAAATTTTTGAGTGGTTCTTGTAATTTTTTTTTTCTGTTTTTGGGAATAACAATTCAAGAAAGAATCCGTTTAGCAATAAAACTTTGGCTTTCCTTCTATTGTTGCTCTACCCGACTCCTCTTTTCCTTTTTTTTTATTATTTTGTTTTGTTTTTGGCTCGTTAAACGACTAACACAACGACCTGACCAAACTTGAAGTTAAATTCCAGAGTTGATATGGTCCTCAACGCACACGTACAAGCCTCCAAGAATTCCCCACGCAAGCTTCAAGAACTTCAACTTGCATTTCTATTTTTTTTTTATCACAACAACTTGGCCGAACTGGAATAAAATTCCAGAAATATGGTCAGCCCCTCAACACCCAATAACACACAACCCAACTTCCTTAACTAGCAAGATTTCTTCAAGACTCTCAAGAATTTCAAGTTAGTAATCAAGAACTTCAAGAAACCTTAAGACCTTGTAGTTTTTCTTCAAGATTCCAACACCAAACAAGTTTAACCACAAAACCAGTTTAGGAAGCTACGTAAACAACTTAGATAAACAATTGAACTCTTGGATAGATGTGACAACCAAGGAAAACCCTAGCCGCACCTTTTTTTTCTCTCTCTCTTTTTTTTTTTTTTTTAGTTTCGGCTAGGACCAAAAGCTGGGCAGAATTGATGCAACAAGAGTACCAAAATCTGGTCAGATTAGAGCTAGCAACAGATGCACAACTCACAACGAACAAGTTTACGACTCAAAATACTACCAAGTGACGGCCAGATTCGTAGCACTACTTGGACAGAAATTTTTCCACCAAGCTATGGCTCAATCAAGGTCAAATTGGTGACAATCTACAACCAGAATTTAGAAGCAATACGACACATAAGTAGCGGACAGAATTTTTCAATGAAACGACGCAACAAGGGCCAAGACACTACACGGTCAGAAAATTTTTTTTTTTTGTTTGAAAGGACGCAAACAAGATATGGACAGATTGGACACGACAACAATAAGCAACTAAACGGACAGAATTGAACAACTAAGTCACGCCTGATTTGACGCAACAAAACACAAAATTGCGGACAAAATTTTTTTTTTTTGACACAAGGCAGCGGAACTTAAGAACAAAATAATGGATATAACGGAAGGTACCTCAACCTAGCTCTGAAGCCAACTGATACGTTCCTCGATCAACTCGTTTCGAGACACGTAGCACGTTTGCCCAAGGATCTAGCGAGGTTGTCCTACGTTTGGATTGCGGGACTTTATATCAACACAGATGACACGCTTGGATTTAAAGTGGTACAACGACACTCCGATAAAGGTGAATACTCCAGCGGAATAGGTCGGCTGAACAATCAAGGACAGGACGCAAGATTGCCCAAGAACCCTTGCCAAATCAAGTTAAGGCTCGAATTCTTTCTTTAGGAAGAAAACGAAAATACTAAGAATTTTATTCATCAAACTTCTGTCTTTAGTCTTAAAGGTAACACAAACCCTAAAGAAACTCTAACAGAGGAGTCGGCCATCTTGACTCCAAGATGGGCCGGCCCATGCTTCTACTAAGCAACTAATCCAATCTAATAAGTATCAAGGACTAAGGCCCTACTCGGTCAACTCACGTGGAGGCCCACTTGATTCTTTATGGGCTTGGATCAAGGTGTATATTACTTGATTGTCTCTTTCCAAGCCTTCAACATCTCTATAGACTCCATGTTGGTCTTGGACAATTGGAACAAGGGCTTGGAGTGATTCCTTGAATTGCTTAGCCCGTGCACGTGTGACTGGGCCCAATGGTACTCGACCTGGGTTATTGCATGGGCCAAGGTCCGTGCACACATCAACTTGACCCTTGGTCGATGGCTCACTTGCAGAAGTGGAGCCTTTGCCAGGGTCGACCGCCTTTTGCTTCCTCCTTTGACGGTCTTGTTCACACTCTCTTTGCAACTTAAGTTGGTCCTCATACACTTGTGCACGTGTGAGTGGTGTGAGAACCTTGTGTTTGCCATCATGCAAGAGTGCGCACTTGTTGGCCCTTCTGTCAAATGTGATGTGTTTGTCAAATTGCCAAGGTCTCCCTAAGATGACATGGGTAACATGCATAGGCACGACGTCACAAACAACTTCATCAGTGTAAGTTCCAATGGAAAAGAGAACGCGTACCTGTTTGAAGACACGTACCTCTCTATCCTCACTCAGCCATTGGAGGCGGGAAGGGTGTGGATGTCTAGTGGTTGGAAGCCGTAAGCTCTCAACCATGAGTAAACTTGCCACGTTTGTGCAACTCCCACCGTCGATGATGAGGCTACACACCTTGTCACCTACTTTACAACGGGTGTAAAACAAGTTCTCTCGTTGTAGTTGCTCGTCCTCCTTAACTCGGGCGGTTAGCACTCATCGTGCCACCAAGCACCCTACTTCCCCTTGTGTAGGTGAGCAATCTTCCTCAGCAGAGTCTTCATCCAGGCAATCGCCTTTGGTTAATTTGGGTATCTCCTCGTAGTCGTCATCATCGGACACGATCTCGCCATTGTGAGTGATTAGCATGACCCGTTGGTTTGGACATTGAGACTAAATATGTCCAAACCCTTGGCACTTAAAGCATTTGATGTCCCTACTCCTAGTCTTAGGAGCCTCATGTGGTGCCTTAGAAGTAAACCTGGATACATCGGTAACTTTGTTAGGGGCGGAATTGGAATTTCGGTTAGGCACATTACCTTGTATTCGGCTTGAAGAGGTTGGTGTGGCCGAATATCCAGCTTCGTGGGTCGCCCTCCGTGGTTGGTTGCCCTTCCATGAGGTCGAGTTTGAAGACTGGAAGGCATGGGCTCCTCGCCTTAGTCTCTTTCCCCTCTTGGCCTTGATAGCGAGTTCAAGAAGGTCATGCATGTCCACATAGTGTTGAAGCTCTAAGGCTTCTTGAAGGTTTGGGTTGAGACCTCGAAGAAATCTAGCCATGGTTGGTTCGCTATCTTCTTGAAGGTTCACCCTCATCATGGCCATCTCGATCTCTTTGTAGTAGTCCTCCACACTCATGTTGCCTTGAGTGAGGGTTTGCAATTTGGAGTGGAGATCTCAGTTGTAGTAACTTGGAACAAATCGCTTACGCATCAATGCCTTGAGCTCTCGCCAAGTTCGGACTCGCGGTTCTCCCATTCTCCTCCTATGGGTCCTCACTTGGTCCCACCAAACTAGGGCGTAGTCGGTGAACTCAACGGTGGCAACTTTGACCTTTTGTTCCTCGCTATAATCGTAGCAGTCGAAAACCATTTCGATGCGGCCTTCCCACTCCAAGTACGCCTCAGGGTCACTCTTGCCTTTGAACGCGAGTACTTGAATCTTAAGTCCCTTTAGTTCGTTCTTGGGCGTGTCCCTTCGAGGCCTCTCGGGTCGCTCCTCATCCTCACTAGCGGAGTAGTCTTCGCTATGCACCTCTTTAGTGCCATGGTTACTCCGGTTATGGGATCTGGAACGAGAGTCTCGTGTGAGACTCTTGGATAACTCGTCGAAATGAGTGTGCAACTCCTCCATTTGTTGCTCACTAATGCGCCTAAGCTCATTCTTCATTGCAGTGAACAATAATGAGTAGTCGGTGGTTGCTTGTTGTTGATCCATGTCTCTCTTGGTGTCCTGCAAAAGGTTAGTAACAAGCAAAGAAAATGCAAGTATAACCTCGCTTCACTCCCTTAGTGTATCACTCACGCTCGTGTATAGTACTCAAGTCGCTCTATTAGACTTACCAAGTACCTTTACCTGTTGGTTTAGGTAGTTGAGAAATGCTGCTCGAGTCCAATAATCGTTACCAACCGTTTCCCACAAGAGTAAGCAAGAGTGAAGGACACAATTGGGTGATACGTTGAGATAGAGTGGACGAACTTCGAAGGGTTATTGCCAGCAGGCAGGTTTGGAAATAATGCTAAGAAAGGAAACCCTAGATTTCCTAAGATGTAGGAGCGGTTCCTAAAACGTAGGAGTGAAAGTAGGAGTGGTTTTCCAAAACAAGGAGAGAAAATAGGGAAGTGTCCAAGTGAACAAAGAGTTATCCAAGTATTTACTTAGTCTTCTAAACCAATTTGGAAAGCAAGTTTGAGTTGAAAACTCCCTTTGAAGACCTCTCTTGAGCAACTTCCAAACCCTTCCAAATCAGATTTGGCCTCTCCCTTTTAGTTGACTGAATTTCCAGAATCTTTCCTCTTAAATCCTCCCCGAGGTCGGCTAAACTCCCTATAGAACCTCCTCTCACAGCCGCACACTTCACCCCCAACACAAACCAGATTTGGTAGCTCCCTATTTCAACCGAATTGGACCTCTGAAATTTCCAGATTTCTTCCCTCTTAAATCCTTCCCAAAGTCGGCTAACCCTCCTATAAAAAACCCTCTTAGGCAGCCGCACCTTGCTCCAAGAAGTTCGGTTCTCTCTACTCCCAGACCAGATTTCCATTCGGCCCCTCCCCTTCCAAGGCAGTTTTGGTCTTTGTTCAAAACAATGGCTTCCCAAGATAACGCGAGCAATGTCACTCAAGAATCCCCCAAGCGACTTGCTCAAGAAGCTCCCAAGAAATTTACTCCTAAACCAAGAAAGCCCCGTATGGATGCAAGAATGTACAAGAAACTTTTTATTCGAAGGGAGGTGCAAGTTTTCAAGGCTCAAGATAATCAAGAACTCCAAGAAGCTCAAAGGGTGGTATAAGTGATCAAGGCTCAAGGTGATCAAGATTTTCAAGAAGAGGTAGGCCAAAATTTTTGAGTTCCTTTCCTTTTCCTTGGTGTAATTTTCTGGTTTTGGGTAACCCAAGATGTAACAAATCTGAGTTGGCAATAAACGAACCAAGTTTTCCTCTTTCTTGTTCGGCCCTTCTTTGGTTTGTTTGTTCCACCCGAATGGCTTTCTTCTTTTTTTTTCGTTTCTGTTTTTTTTTAACTTAAGCAATCAACACAACAACTCGGCTGAAGTAGAAACAAATTTCAGAAATAATGTCATCCCTCACATGCACTACACACAACCCAACTTCCTAGCAAGATTTCTTCAAGACTTTCAAGAATTTCAAGATAGTAATTAAGAACTTCAAGAAACTTTAAGACCTTGTAGTTCCTCTTCAAGATTCCAACGCCAAACAAGTTTAGCCACAAAATCAGTTTTAGGAAGCTACGCAAACAACTTAGATAAACAATTGAACACTTGGACAGATTTGACAATCAAAGGAAAACCGTAGCCGCGCAGGACTCCTAGCCGCACAAAACCCTAGCCGCACCTTTTTTTTTTGTAGTTTCGGCTATGACCAAATATTTGGGCAGAATTGATGCAACAAGAGTACAAAATTTGGTCAGAATAGAGTTAGCAACAATAATGCACAACTTTGGACATAATTGGGGTGTACAGCGAACAAGTTCGCAACTCAACAATACTAACCAAGTGACGGCCAGATTTGTAGCACTACTTGGACAGAAATTTTTCCACCAAGTTATGGCACAAATCAAGGTCAGATTGGTGACAATCCCCATAATTTGACGCAACACGAAACACAAAATGGCGGATAGAAAAACAAAACCGAGGCAACAAGAACAAGGCACGTGCGGGCAGATTTTTTTTTTGACACGAAGAAACACTTTAACCAAACAGGAATTAGTCGACACACAAGAATACGGGTGCGGGTAGAAACGTTTTTTTTTTTCCAATGAACTGACGCAACAAGGATATAGCTATTCGAATAGAATTTTTGTAACAAAGGCAGCGGAATCAACTAAAAAAAGAAAGAAAACTAAGACAAAGCTACGGATATAACGGAAGATACCTCAACCAAAGCTCTGATACCGAGACACGTAGCATGTTTGCCCAAGGATCTAGCGAGGTTGTTCTACGTTTGGATTGCGGGACTTTAAATCAACACAGATGGCACGTTTTGATTTAGAGCAGTAGAACGACACTCCGATGAAGGTAAATACTCCAAGGGAATAGGTTGGTTGAACAAGCAAGGACAGGATGCAAGATTGCTCAAGAATCCTTGCCATCGTAAGTTAAAGGCTCGAACTCTCTCTTAAGAGTTAAAGGCTCGAACTCTCTCTTAAGAGGAAATCGAAAATACTAGGAATTTTATTCATGAAACTTGTATCCTTAATCTTATAAAACTAGCCTATTTATAGGCTAAAGGTAACAAGAAAAAACCCTAAAGAAACCCTAAGAGGGGAGTCGGCCATCTTGACTCCAAGATGGGCCGGCCCATGCCTTCTACTAAGCAATTAATCCAACTGAATAAGTAACAAAGACTAAGGCCCTACTCAACCGACTCACAAGGAGGCCCACTTGATTCTTCATGGGCTTGGATCAAGGTGTAAGTTACTTGATTGTCTCTTTCTAAGCCTTCAATATCTCTATGGGCTCCATGTTGGTCTTGGACAACTCGAACGAGGGCTTGGAGGGATTCTTTGAAGAGGGGCCCGTGCACGTGTGACTGGGCCTAATGGGACTCGGATTGGGTCATTGCGTGGGCCCTAATCCATGCACACATCATATATAATCTCACACTTGATATACACAATCACACGTTCATATATATAGAATGAAAACCCTTCTTCTTTCGGGGCGTCACAAACTCCCCCACTTAAAAGAATGTCGTCCTCGACATTCCCACTTGTACTTACCAGATCCAAATAATCCTCAAAAGCCAGTCAAATACCAAGAATCACTCCAATCTCACTTATCAAATAGTAATAATCCAATTAACCAAATAAAACATCCAAAAGAGCTCGGTTCAAGCAACTAGCCCTGAGTTGGACTCAAAGTCCCAGATATTTAGAAGAAATTCAGGACATAGCAAACCTCGGATCGAAAATTTACTCCTGATGGTGCTGGACAACACAACAAGCTAGCACACGGCTATACTTCACCAGAGAATTTCAGTTTAAGTATTTACCCCTGGTGGTGCTTGATAACACAACAAGTTAGTACAACGGCTATACTTCACCAGAGAATCTCAATTCAAGTATTTGTCCCTAGCGGTGCTTGACAACACAACCAGTCAGCACAACGGCTAAATTTTGCCAGAGAGCCTCAGTTCAAAAATTCCATCCTTGGTGGTGCTGGACAACACAACAGGCATGCCTTACCGGAAGAATGGTGGTGCTGGAAAACACAACAGGCAATACCCCACCAGAGAGACTCAGTTCAACCGCAACAAGAGAGTAGTAGCCGGTCTACAACCACATAGATAAACATGCAAGTTCAAAAGCAGGATCAAAGCAGGGTTCAAACATATAAGTTCAAAAGCAGAGCCAAATACTTCAGGTTCACGGTGCACGAGTACGAATAAGAACTCACTCGACTAGCCTATGCCTAGCATTTCGCATTCTCAAGTAGTCACAGAATTCAAGTCCACTTACAGGTCATATACGAAGTAAACCACTGGCTCATGCGTAAATGAAATGCCATCAGGCAAGTCAAGTCATTAAGTGTACATAAGAGCACACTCGCTTAAACAAGTTGATGTGTGCATGGATCAGGGCCCACGCAATGACCCGGTCCGAGTTCCATTGGGCTCAGTCACACGTGCGCGAGCCAAGATCTTAAAAGAATCCCTCCAAGGCCTTGTTCGAATGGTCCAAGACCAACATGGAGTCCATAGAGATATTGAAGGCCTAGAAGGGGACAAGCAAATCAACTACACCGTGATCCAAGCCCATGAAGAGTCAAGCGGGCCTCCAAGCGATTGGGCCGAATAGGGGCTTTAGGCTTTAGTGTTGCTTAAGGTTAGATTAACTGTATAGTAGAAACCTGGGCTGGCCCATCTTGACACCAAGATGGCCGACCACTCCTTTAGGGTTTTTTTAGGGTTTTTCTTGTTACCTTTAGCCTAATAAATAGGCTAGCTTTGTAAGCTTGAAGACACAAGTTTTATGAATAAAGTTTCCTTTATTTCGATTCTTCCTCTAAGAGAGAGTGTCGATTCTTTTACTTGCTTGGCAAGGGTTATTGAGCAATCTTGCATCTTGTCCATGATTATTCATACGACATATCCCTTGGAGTAGTCACCTTCATTGGAGTCATCGTTCTACCGCTTTAAACCAACTCGTGTCGTCCGTGTTGATTTAAGGTCCCGTAACTTGGGCAAACGTGCTACGTGTCTCGAAACGAGTTGATCGAGGAACGTATCAGTTGGCTTCAGAGCTTTGGTTGAGGTATCTTCCGTTATATCCGTTGTTTTGTCTTATTTTGTCTTAGTTTTCCTGAGGTATCTGTCTGCACTTAATTCCTTCTTTGTTGCATCAAATCTGTCCACGACGTGTTGTTATTGCGGGTCGTTTGATGCTCACCAAATCTGTCCACATTTTGTTTTGGTATTGAGTCGCTAATTAATTTTCCCAAATCAATCCGCGTGGTGTGCGCTTGTATAATCAAAATTCTGGTTGCACACAAGTCTGCCTTGGCCGAAACCACAAGAAAGAAGGGGCGACGGCTAGGGTTTTGTGCGGCTAGGGGTCTTGCACGGCTAGGGCTTCCTTTGTTGTCAAGTCTGTCCAAGTTTCTTTGGTGTTATCCAAGTTATTTTAGTTAATTCTCTAAACTGATTTTGGGGTTTAAACTTGTTGGTGTTGCGAATCTTGAAGGAAATCTACAAGAATTTTAGGGTTCTTGAGGTTCTTGAAACTCTTGAAAGTTTCTTGGAGAATTCTTGCAAGAACTTGCGGGGTTGAACGTTCTTGTGTGAAAACAAAAAAAAAAAAAATAGGCTGCCCGAATCTGGTTTGGCCAATCGGCCAAGTGCTTGGATTGTCCTTAAGTCAAAAAAAAAAACAAAAACACAAACGCAAGTTGAAGTCTTGAAACTTGCGTGGGGAATTCTTGGAGTCTTGTACGTATGCATTGAGGATCAATTCTGGAATTTAACTTCAAGTTCGGTCAAGTTGTGGTGTTAGTCGTTTGATGAGCCAAGAAAAAAGAGAAAAAAAAGGAGGAGTCGGGTAGAGCAACAATAGAAGGAAAGTCGAAATTTTATTGCTAGACAGATTCTTTCTTGAATTGTTATCCCCAAAAAAAAAACAGAAAATTACAACTAACCTCTTCTTGAAAATCTTGATCACCTTGAGCCTTGATCACTTGTACCACCCTTTGAGGTTCTTGATTATCTTGAGCCTTGAAAATTTGCACCTCCCTTCGAATAAATAGTTTCTTGTACGCTCTCGCATCCATATAGGGCTTTCTTGGTTTAGGAGTAAATTTCTTAGGAACTTCTTGAGCAAGCCGTTTGGGGGACTCTTGAGTGACATTGCTCACGTTATCTTGGGAAGCCATTGTCTCGAAACAAGAACCAAAACTGCCTTGGAAGGGGAAGGGCCGAGTTGCTTGTTTCTTGGGGGTAGGAAGAGCCGAATTTTTGGGAGTAAGGTGCGGCTGTGAAGAGAGGGGTTTTATAAGGGAGTAGCCGACTTTGGGGAAGGGTTTAAGAAGAGAAAAATTCTGGAAATTCTGGTCAACAAAGGGAAAGGGGGCCGAATCTGTTTGGAGAAGAATTTTGAAGTTGCTAAAAGTTGTTAAGAGAGGTCTTCAAGGGAGTTTCCAAGACTAACTTGTTTTCCAAATTAGTTTAGGAGACTAAACACTTGGATAACTCTTGGACACTTTCCTATATTTTCTCATCCACTTTAGGAAGCTTTCCTACATTATCTCATCCATTCTAGGAAACTCTCCTATATTTTATCACCCACTTTAGGGAACTTGCCTATATTCTCTCATCCATTCTAGGAAACGTTCCTATCTTCTCTCATCCACTATTAGGAAAGCTGGGGTTTCCTTTCTTCGTGTTCACGTTGCCGCCTATTGCCTTGCTGTCCGCCACCCTAAGACTTCCAAACCCACCCTTTCTACATCATTCTACACTCCAATTTTGTGTCTCATTTCGTGATTACTCTTGTGGGAAGAGTTGGTAACAATTATTGGACGTGAACGGCATTTCTCAACTACCTAAACCAACAGGTAAAGGTACTTGGTAAGTCTAATAGAGCGGTTTGAGTACTATACACGAGCGTGAATGATATACTAAGGGAGTGAAGTAAGGTTATACTTGCATTTTCTTTGCCTTGTTACTAACCTTTTGCAGGACACCGCAAGAGACATGGAGCAACAACAAGCAACCACTGACTACTCATTATTATTCACCGCAATGAAGAATGAGCTTAGGCGTATTAGTGAGCAACAAATGGAGGAGTTGCACACTCGTTTTGACAAGTTATCCAAGAGTCTCACACGATGCTCTCGTTCGAGATCCCACAACCGGAGTAACAATGGCACCAAAGAGGCGAATAGCGAAGACTACTCCGCTAGTGAGGATGAGGAGCAACCGGAGAGGCATCGAAAGGACATGCCCAAGAACCAACTAAAGGGACTTAAGATTCAAGTACCCGCGTTCAAAGGCAAGAGTGACCCTGAGGCGTACTTGGAGTGGGAAGGCCGCATCGAAATGGTCTTCGACTGCTACGATTATAGCGAGGAACAAAAAGTTAAAGTTGTCACCGTTGAGTTCACCGACTACGCCCTAGTTTGGTGGGACCAAGTGAGGACCCATAGAAGGAGAATGGGAGAACCGCGTGATACGAACGTCGCCAACCTTGTGACGAAACCCGTAAAAGATTAGCTTCAGGATCGACAAGAGGACACCAAGTTTGAAGCGGATGACCTCAACCCGTTAATCACGTGGTTAGCGAACCTTGGTATAATGGTAGAAGACGCCACAACCTAGTGCGATTCTAGATTGATAAGTCACGAACACCTAGAGAAATTCTAAGGTATTCAAGAAGCCTTGGAGAAACCAAGAAAACTCTCAAAATCTGATTTATTGATTGAATGCCTAAACCATTGGAAGTGTGGGCTATTTATAGCCTTACACAGAGATGAACAACTAAATGTGGAACTAGTCTAGAGTTGTGGTCTTGACTAAGACTAACAATTGTAGTGATGAGGGGCTCAAGGCTGGTCAAACACAAGTTGCCCAAGTCATTCAAGTACCAAGTGGTCCAGTCACAAGAGCTCGTGCCAAGAAGATGCGTGAATCTTTACAAGCCCTTGTGAGTACAATCCAAGGCCGCATCGGAGATGATTTAAAGATTATTGAAGGCTTGGAGAATGAAGATTCAAAACTTTACACATTGCTCCAAGTAGAAGACCCTCCAGCGCCTGTTGCTAGTTAGGCGTGTCCTCACCTAGTGGTCATGCTTAAGGAAGAGTTAAGCTAGTTCTATTATTTATCTTTTTATAGTTAAATATTAGTTAAAGTCAGTCCATTAAACTCTTAGGGCTGGCCGAATCCTTGTCATTAATTAGTAGGGTTAGTTTAGTCAATTTTGGGGATTAGGGTTAATGCTTGTAAAGGCTATAAATAGCCTTACTTCCTCCTTGTTAAAGGAGCCAGAAATTACATTATATTTGTGAGTTTATTCACTTTTCTCTTCCAAGAGAGCTTTGCTTGAATACTTGAGAGTTTTCTTGAGTTAGTCAAATTGAACTTATCAACCAAGTATACACCTTGATTGTGGCGTTCTTCTATCCAGATCGTTGGTTCACTAAATCGTTAGTTGTGGGTTGAGATTCATCTTAGTTCATCAACTCGGGGTTTAGAAGGGTCATACCGCCTTTTCAACTTGATTGTTCGTCTAGATCCGCACATTCATATCAGTTGGTATCAGAGCTAGTCGACGACATCAAGTATATCCCATTGCATCTTGTAAGTTTTCCTTAAAAAAAAAAAGAAGAAAAATTTTTCCGTTTCTTATAGTGTCAAATTCTGGTCGTTTAGGAATTCCATAAGCGGCTAGGGTTTTGTCTTGGTTCTTGTTGTTTATCCTTGTTTCGTTGATTGTCTTGAATTTTCATGTTTGTTGTTGTCCGCAATTCATCCATCGTGTGTCTTGATTTCGTGGGTCTTGTGTCTTGTATCTTGAAGTCTTGAATTCATATAGAGTCATCCAAAAAAAAAAAAAAACAAAAAAAAAGGGTTACTGTTCATCGGGTACTATTCACCCGAAAACACTGTTCATCCGAAAAAGAGAGGGAAAAACCTATTTTCTGGTTGTGTCTTGATGAAACCATGGCTGACCTTGAAATTTCCTAGCGTCCTTGATATTGTGGGGATTGAATCTTGAAGTTCTTGGGCTGCAAAGTTGATATCTTGAATTTCTTGAAGTTAGGGTTTTGTAGTTCCTTGAATTTTCGTGGGCTGCCATCAAGTTTTTGTTGAATATTGTTGTTCAAACTCCTGAAATCTGGAAATTTTGACTGAATCTTGAAGTTCTTGGGTGGGAAAACAAGGGTTCTTGAAAATCTTGTTCTCAACTTTTTCCAAATCTTGAACCTTCAAAACAAAACCAAAGTTCTTGGCTCAAAGTTGCGGCTGCCTTGCTCAAATTTGACAAAGATCTTGTTTCTTGTGTGTGGGATCCGAATTGAAAAAGAAAGAAAGATCCATCTTGCAGAAAAAGGAAAAAAAAAAAAAAAAAAAAAACAACGCAAGAAAGAAAAAAAAAAAATACAAAAACACACAAATCGGATTTCAAGAACAAGAAATAGTTTGCTTGGGCAGCCTAGCCGAACTTGGGTTGAAAGACCAAACCTTGTTGCCTTCAATCTTGAACTATTGGCCGCATCTCTTTGTCCACGAATACCAGAAAACCAGCAGCCATTAACACCCCAAAACAACCAAGAAACCTTGCTATTAAATAGCCACAAAAGGTGGGAGGATAAGATAGGGTTTCCTACTTTGTAGCCGCCTCTTGCTTTTGTTTCTTGATTGCGGTTTGTGCCAACTGCCCAGCCGACCTTTGGTGCCTATTTTTATAGTATTTCCAGCCAATAAAAACGTGGTTTACAAGTCCCAAGAGTCCTAATCAGTTTTGGATTACACTTGGTAGTTAACTCCTAAAATTAGCTACTAGTCACAAACCAAACTTTCCTTTTTTTTATTTCTTTTGGTTTCTTTTCGTTTTTTTTAGGCGGACAGCTTAGGGTGTTTTTCCAGCATATTATACATCTCATTTTGTGTCTTACAATCAGTCCAACAAGCTTCCAAAACTCACAGCCTTCATCCGCCACACTTGGGTGTAATTTGGTTCAAGTTTGATTGAATTTCTTCAAGAAAATTCTGATTTCTTCAAGAAAAGCAATCTAGTGACTTGAGAAGTGTTTGGTGAGATCATTAGAGTGTTTTAATACACTTGAGTGAAACACGAGTGTGAGTGATATACTAAGGGAGTGAGTGAGGTGTTATTTTCCCTAACTCTATTTTTGCAGGAATACCTAAACATGTCCGAAGGGAAGGAAACTACCCCTTTTGATATTAAACTTGTGATGGAAGCTATGACTGATAAATTGCTCAAGCTAATGAAACAGGAATTAGAACCATTGCATGAGAGAATGGATAGTCTCGAACACTCCCAAACCAATTCTAAGTCCCGGAGACACAAAGCACCAACCCGTGACTATGAAAGTTCCAACTCCGAGGAGGAATATGGGTCGAGGACATGGAAGAATAAACACCATAAAGCTGGTGTGGATCCAATCAAAGGCGTTAAAATGCAATTGCCTACTTTCCAAGGCAAATTCGACCCCGATGTCTATTTGGAATGGGAGAAACGAGTGGAGTTGATCTTTGATTGCAATGATTACACTGAAGAGCAGCAAATGAGACTTGCAGTCATGCAATTCACCGACTACGCCATAGTGTGGTGGGATCAAATCACTACTAGTAGAAGGCGAAGTGGTGAATACCCTATCACTACATGGACCGAATTGAGGGGTGTCATGAAGAAACGCTTTGTTCCTAGTCACTACCACCGTGACTTGTACCTCAAACTTCAAAATTTAGCACAAGGAGGCAAAAGCGTGGAGGACTATCATAAGGAGATGGAGATAGCCATGTTAAGGGCCGACATTGTCGAGGACCGGGAAGCTACTATGGCACGATTTTTAAGTGGATTGAGGCCTGAAATAGCGGATCAAGTGGAGATGCACCATTATGTGGACCTCCATGATATGCTAGACAAGGCTATTAAGATTGAAAGGAGGCTCAAGAGGAGGGGTCCAATTCGACAAAATCCCAACTTCCAAGCTGGAAATTGGAGAAGCCAACCCTTCAAGAGGGAAGTCAACCCCTCTAGTGCATTCCCCTTGGTCAAACAAGGTGGGACAACCAAGGAGTCACTAAGGCCGAATGCACCTTCCTCAAAACCACCCTCAAGGGGCGATGGTAGGCCTACTCATGAGGTAAGCAAAGTTCGATACCGAGACACTAAGTGTTTTAAGTGTCAAGGGTTTGGACATATTGCTTCCCAATGCCCAAATCAAAGGGTTATGCTTATGCTACCAAATGGGGAAGTACAAACGGATGAGGAGGATGAGTGTGAGGACATGCCTCCCTTGGTTGAGGAAGATGAGGAATTTGAGGAGATACCAGCTCATGGTAAAGTTGGTATGGTTGCAAGGCGAGCTCTAACTACTCAAGCTAGTAGAGATGACCTCCAACGAGAGAACATATTTTACTCAAGGTGCCATGTGATGGACAAGCTTTGTAGCTTGGTAATTGACCCAGGGAGCTGTACCAATGTTGCTAGTGCACTCATGGTGGAACGATTGAACTTGCCAACAAGTGATCACCCCGACCTTACAAACTACAATGGCTGAATAATAGTGGTGAGGTACGTGTTCATAAGCAAGTTTTAATTAATTTTGCCATTGGTAGATATAAAGATGATGTTTTATGTGATGTTGTGCCTATGCAAGCTACTCATATTATTTTGGGAAGGCCATGGCAATTTGATAAAAGGGTCATTTTTGATGGATTCTTGAATAAGTATTCCTTTGTGCATGATACTAAAAAGATCACACTTGCACCTCTTACACCTCAACAAGTGCATGAGGACCAAATTGGGTTGCAAAAGGAATATGACATGCATTGTGACAATAAAAAGAAAAATTTGCATGATACAAAGAGCAAATTGGCCGAACCATCTTCTCCTAAAATTGACACTTCACATTCGGCCATTGAAGGGAAAAAGGAGAGAAAATCCATCATGCTTGCTAGAACTAGAGATGTACGAAAGGCTTTGCACTCTAACCAGATTTTGCTTATCTTGTTTTGTAAAGAGTCTTTGCTCACTAATGAACTTGGTGCTTCCTTGCCTAGTGCTATTGCTGACCTTTTACAGGAGTACCAAGACGTATTTCCTGAGGATATACCTAATGGGTTGCCACCTTTGAGGGGAATAGAACATCAAATTGATTTCATTCCTGGCTCTTCCCTTCCTAATAAGGCACCATATAGGACCAATCCGGAGGAAACTAAGGAGCAACAAAGGCAAGTAGAGGACTTGCTTGGTAAGGGCTGGATTCAAGAGAGTTTAAGTCCTTGTGCTGTACCTGTCCTGCTTGTGCCAAAGAAAGATGGAGGATGGCGGATGTGCACCGATTGTAGAGCCATAAATGCCATAACGGTAAAGTATCGCCATCCCATACCTCGATTAGATGACATGCTTGATGAGTTACATGGTGCTATTATATTTACTAAGATTGACTTGAAGAGTGGTTATCACCAAATACGCATGAAAGAAGGGGATGAGTGGAAAACAGCATTTAAAACAAAACATGGTCTGTATGAGTGGTTGGTCATGCCTTTTGGCTTAACTAATGCACCTAGTACCTTCATGAGATTAATGAACCATGTTTTGCGTTCTTTTATTGGTAAATTTGTGGTGGTCTACTTTGATGACATATTGATCTATAGTAAGAGTACAGAAGAGCATGTTGTGCATGTACGAATGGTCTTAGATGCACTTCGAAAGGCGAGCCTCTATGCTAACCTTAAGAAGTGTACTTTTTGCACTAATCAACTTGTCTTCCTAGGTTATGTTGTGAGTGACCAGGGAATACGAGTTGACCAAGAAAAGGTGAAGGCCATAAATGAATGGCCAATACCAACCAGTGTAAGTGAGGTAAGAAGTTTCCATGGCTTGGCAAGCTTCTATAGACGCTTTGTCAAGGATTTCAGCACCATTGCTGCCCCACTTACAGCCATTATCAAGAAAAATGTGCCATTCCAATGGGAAGAAGAACAAGCTAAGTCTTTCCAATTACTTAAACACAAGCTCACACATGCACCTGTATTAAGTTTACCTAATTTTGACAAGGCTTTTGAAGTAGAGTGTGATGCTTCTGGTATAGGTATTGGAGCTGTGCTCATTCAAGAGGGGAAACCAGTGGCCTACTTTAGTGAGAAGTTGACTGGTGCCTCGTTGAACTACTCTACTTATGACAAAGAATTGATGGCCTTGGTGCGAGCTCTCCAAACTTGGCAACACTACCTCAGACCTCGGGAATTCGTACTCCACACTGATCATGAATCGCTCAAACACATCAAATCACAAACCAAATTGAGCAAAAGGCATGCGAGGTGGGTGGCTTTCATTGATAGTTTTGTGTTTGTCATCAAATATAAGGTTGGAAAGACTAATGTAGTGGCTGATGCACTTTCTAGAAGGTATACACTAATCACTACACTAGACACTAAGTTGCTTGGCTTTGAGTTCATTAAGGATTTATATGCAGCTGACCTAGACTTTGGTGAGATTTTCACAACCTTGCCACGAGTTACTCGTGAGCATTATTCTATGTCGCAGGGGTTCTTGTACTACAAAGGTAAACTATGTATTCCAATGTGCTCCATGCGACTTTTGTTGGTTAAAGAGGCTCATGGTGGAGGCCTCATGGGACATTTTGGAGTGGCCAAGACCTTGTCAATTCTCCAAGAGCATTTCTACTGGCCTCGCATGAAGAGGGATGTCGAGAGGCATACACAAAGGTGTGTAACTTGTCACCAAGCAAAATCAAAGGTACATCCTTATGGCCTCTACACTCCTTTACCCATCCCACATGAACCTTGGGTAGATTTGTCTATGGACTTTGTCCTTGGATTACCTAGAACTAGACAAGGGCATGATTCCATTTATGTGGTAGTTGATCGTTTCTCAAAGATGGCTCACTTCATTCCTTGCCATAAAACTGATGATGCTAAACATGTGGCTGATTTATTCTTTAGAGACATAGTGCGTTTACATGGGGTACCTCGTACCATTGTGTCTGATAGGGATGTAAGGTTCCTTAGCTACTTTTGGAAAACTTTGTGGTGTAAACTAGGGACTAAATTGCTTTTTTCTACTTCTAGTCACCCACAAACTGATGGACAAACTGAAGTGGTTAATCGGACTTTATCTACATTGTTGCGAGCAATTATTAAAAAGAACATTAAATCTTGGGAAGATTGCTTGCCTCATGTTGAATTTGCATATAATCGCACTGTGCATACTTCTACTCAATTTTCACCTTTTGAAATTGTTTATGGATTTAACCCTCTCACACCTTTAGACTTGTCTCCTTTACCTATTTCTGAGAGAGTTAACCTAGATGGTAAGAAAAAGGCTGAGATTGTGCGGGATTTGCATACCAAAGCTAGAGCTAATATTGAGAAACGTACCCTTCAATACATTCAAAGTGCCAACAAGGGACGTCGCCAGATGGTGTTTGAACCAGGTGATTGGGTTTGGATACACATGAGAAAGGAGCGTTTTCCAAACCAAAGGCGCAACAAACTACTTCCACGGGGTGATGGACCATTTCAAGTTATGGAGCGCATCAATGACAATGCCTACAAACTTGACCTTCCAGGTGAGTATGGAGTACATGCTACATTCAATGTGGCTGACTTGAGTCCTTTTCATGCAGATGACGAGCTTGATTTGAGGACAAATCGCCTACAAGAGGAGGGGATTGATGAGGGGCTCAAGGCTGGTCAAACACAAGTTGCCCAAGTCATTCAAGTACCAAGTGGTCCAGTCACAAGAGCTCGTGCCAAGAAGATGCGTGAATCTTTACAAGCCCTTGTGAGTACAATCCAAGGCCGCATCGGAGATGATTTAAAGATTATTGAAGGCTTGGAGAATGAAGATTCAAAACTTTACACATTGCTCCAAGTAGAAGACCCTCCAGCGCCTGTTGCTAGTTAGGCGTGTCCTCACCTAGTGGTCATGCTTAAGGAAGAGTTAAGCTAGTTCTATTATTTATCTTTTTATAGTTAAATATTAGTTAAAGTCAGTCCATTAAACTCTTAGGGCTGGCCGAATCCTTGTCATTAATTAGTAGGGTTAGTTTAGTCAATTTTGGGGATTAGGGTTAATGCTTGTAAAGGCTATAAATAGCCTTACTTCCTCCTTGTTAAAGGAGCCAGAAATTACATTATATTTGTGAGTTTATTCACTTTTCTCTTCCAAGAGAGCTTTGCTTGAATACTTGAGAGTTTTCTTGAGTTAGTCAAATTGAACTTATCAACCAAGTATACACCTTGATTGTGGCGTTCTTCTATCCAGATCGTTGGTTCACTAAATCGTTAGTTGTGGGTTGAGATTCATCTTAGTTCATCAACTCGGGGTTTAGAAGGGTCATACGTGCCGCCTTTTCAACTTGATTGTTCGTCTAGATCCGCACATTCATATCATGTAGGCTTGACTATTCCATAAGACTAAGAATTGTGGGCTTGACCAAACCTTATGAGGTCATCCCTTAGGTAAACAACCTTATGAGGTCATTGCTTAGGTAAATAACCTTATGAGATCATCGCTTAGGTAAATAAAGCAAGGCTATGGACCATTAAGCCCTTATTACAATGACTTAACTAAAACAGCAAATGTGACTAGAGAAGGGTCACACATGGTTCTCTTTGGCGTGCACTACATGGATGACTTTCATTCCTTCATGCTCAAGCCCCTCAATGACCTTGGGGACAATTTCTTGGCCTTGTATCTCATGAACAAGTCCTTGGAGTTCCTTCCTCATCTTGTTAGCTCGTGCTCGAGTTACGGGTCCTAGGGGAACTCGAATAGTTCGCACTGGTGTCTCTTGGTTCGTATCATCCCCCTCCTCTTCAAAAGGATTTGTCCTCAAATCAGCTTCATCGTCTGCAAGAAAAGGAGATAGATCAGAGACATTGAATGTAGCGCTCACATTGTACTCACCAGGTAGGTCCAGTTTGTAAGCATTGTCATTGATGCGCTTGATGACTTGGAACGGCCCATCTCCTCGGGGAAGTAATTTATTGCGCCTTTGGACTGGGAACCTTTCCTTGCGTAGATGTAACCACACCCAGTCACCAGGTTCAAACACAACGCGTTGGCGTCCCTTGTTAACCCGTTGAGCAACTTGGTCCATCCTTCGCTCAATGTTTAGGCGTACCTGCTCGTGTAATCAGTCCTAGTAGGACTTGAACCTTATCCAATGGCATAGCTTAACTCGTATCATTCCCCTCCTCTTGAAAGCAATTTGCCCACAAATTGAAGCATGAATGATGATAAGAAAAGTTACATGCCGTCGAGTCAATTTTGTTATGATTACCACAAGTTTCATCCAATGCATAAACCACTTGCTAAGCTGGAAAGTAAACCTTGTTGAACTTTGAATCTCACGAACCAGTTTCAATGTATGCCCAACTTGATCGCTTATGATCATGAGGTAAGGATCCTCAAAGTGATGCGATGTAGATCCTATGAAATCAGACTCCTCAAACTTGAATAAGCTTGCAAAGTATGGAAGCTGACTTGGTGAAGTTGGAGCTTCAAGTGGACTAGGTACAAGATGAGCATAGGTATTGTAGTGACCATTGAAGACCTCGCTCCTTGTGTAAACTCGTGGAACGTGGTCGATTCTAATGTCTTGAGGGTACACATAGTTTGATCCTCCAAAGACGTGAATAGCGTTGAAATCATCCGATTCCATGAATGGGAACCAAATTGATCTAACTCCTAGAAGACAAACTCCATGGAAACTCGCAAATTGTACAAGTGACTTTGGGATGGAACATTGTAAGATCAAAGCGATTGCACTTTGCTTGACCTGCACAAAACAAGGAACACTAGACAGAGCAATGTTAAGGTTGTTAGAATGGCAATAAATCCCCTCACTCTCATTTTTGTTGAAACTTAAAATCTCAGTCAATACTTTGGATTTTTCAATCTCTTTCTCATGCTCAATAGCTGTCTTTTTCCTCTCATTATTTTCAACCTCTTTCTCCTTTTCAACTCCCTCGGATTTTACCTCATCAGTCACAATTTCCTCATCTAGCTCTTTTTTCATACTATAATGCTCATGCTCACTTTTCATGTATGCTAGATCAGTACAAAGTTGGTCATAAATAAGTGGTACAAGTGCAGAACGACGACCATTAAATAAGAAGGAATACTTATTAGTATGTCCATCATATTTAACTTCTCGCCTCAACATCCAAGCCTTGCCCAGCAACACATGTGTCATTTGAATTGGGACTACATCACACAACACCTCATCCACATACTTGCCAATTTGAATAGGTACAAGTGTGTGCTTAGTAACCCAAACATCACCATGAGCACTCGGCAACTTATACGGTTGAAGATGATCAATAGTTGGAAGATTTAATTTGTGAACCATGATAGCGCTTGCAAGATTGATTTCACAACTCTTATCAATGGCCAAGCTGCATGTTTTATCTTTGACACCACAACGAGTATAAAACCAATCATGCAACTGAGATTTGACGATATCCAATTGCTCATCTACACCACGTAATGCTACTTCTTTGACTCCCTTAGGATCAAGAAGAAGATGTTGTAAGCTAGCTTTTAAATGCCTCGTATTCGCCATGATGTATGAGGAAACCTGCAAAAAATTAGTGAAACAAAAGATATTTTTCCTCGCCACACAAGCTCACATGTTTACACTCGTCACTCGTGTATCACTCAAGTGTTTAAAACACTCTAATTAACTCACCAAGGTATTTTCAAGGCTCCTCGGTCAACTCCTCGAACAAGTTAGAACTCCTTCTAGTGTGGATCGACTTACCAACCAGGGTCACAAGATTGTAGCACTTTGAACGAAAAAAAAAATAAAGGATGAAGGGACTGACCACGACTCAAAGAATGACTCAAAGTTGAATTTTAAGGATCCTAGACAAAACTCTACCCAAAACTGGAATTTTGAGTTGCTGGTTGCTGCATTTTTGGGCAATGTTTTGGTAGATAAATGGACACTTAGAGGATTCAGAATGACACTTAAAACTGACCTAATGATGCACAAAAATTTCCAGAATTCATGATTGGACAGAAATCCCCAATGGTTGCAAAGATGGAATCCGAATGGAAGATGAATTTGTGTTGCGGTAGGACTGTTTTGGAAACTCAAGGCTGATTTTTTTTTTTTAAACCATTGGAAACAAGGATTAGTCTTCCTATTTACTGGTTCCCACGAATTCTAAGGTCAAGTTCAAGATTGGAACTGATTTGGTTCCTTTTGGGAACAAGGGTGGAAAATTTGACTTGAACAGGTTGGAAATTTTGACTTCAATAGGTTGGAAAATTTGACTTGAATAGGCTGAATGTTCTTCTTCTTCCTTTGTTTTTGTTTTCTAATCAGCCAAGAAGAGTCAAATTTCGTGGCTAAAATGTTCTTAGTCAAGAAAGAAGATTATTGTGGTGAAGACAAGGATTTTGGCAGCTGGAATTTTGCAGCCTTGTTGTTTACCAAGATTTGGTTCCCAAAACCCAGAAACTTCAAGATTCTTTCAAGAATTCAAGATGTTAATTCCCAGAATTCAAGAAACACAAAATTGAAGATGATTTCCTCCCTAAACAATCCAAGATTTCACGATTTGATCAAGACAGATTTTGGTTGGCTTCAAGAATCCCAACTAAAGTTCCAAGAACTTCAAGATTGTGGTTTTAAACAATCAGGAACTTCAAGAAACCCAAGTTTTGATCAAGACAAATTTCCAGGAATTTTTGTAAGGTTGGCCAGCTATTTTTTTTTTTGTATGTAAACAAGAACACAAGGTAATAACTAGATAGGACTCTAAAACCCTTGCTACAAACTGATTTATTTCGGATGAACAGTAACCTCGAATGATCAAATAGAACAAAAGACTGGAATTGAATGGATATAACAGGATAGAAACAAGACTCAAACAAGGAATCAAGAATAAGACACAAAAAAAAAAGGCTGGACCAAACCAGGCTAACCACAGCAATTAACAACAACTAGACACAAGTTTATGTCGTAACAAATCTGGAAAAATAACGCAAGAACACGAAGTAACAAATCTGGAAATTGCGGATAGCAACTTAGAACACGAAAACAGAATTTTCAACAACTTGACTCGAAAAGTAAATAAAAAAAAAGGATATAACGTGATACCTCTAAATTAGCTCTGATTACCAACTGATACGAACGTCGCCAACCTTGTGACGAAACCCGTAAAAGATTAGCTTCAGGATCGACAAGAGGACACCAAGTTTGAAGCGGATGACCTCAACCCGTTAATCACGTGGTTAACGAACCTTGGTATAATGGTAGAAGACGCCACAACCTAGTGCGATTCTAGATTGATAAGTCACGAACACCTAGAGAAATTCTAAGGTATTCAAGAAGCCTTGGAGAAACCAAGAAAACTCTCAAAATCTGATTTATTGATTGAATGCCTAAACCATTGGAAGTGTGGGCTATTTATAGCCTTACATAGAGATGAACAACTAAATGTGGAACTAGTCTAGAGTTGTGGTCTTGACTAAAACTAACAATTGTAGGCTTGACTATTCCATAAGACTAAGAATTGTGGGCTTGACCAAACCTTATGAGGTCATCCCTTAGGTAAACAACCTTATGAGGTCATTGCTTAGGTAAATAACCTTATGAGATCATCGCTTAGGTAAATAAAGCAAGGCTATGGACCATTAAGCCCTTATTACAATGACTTAACTAAAACAGCAAATGTGACTAGAGAAGGGTCACACATGGTTCTCTTTGGCGTGCACTACATGGATGACTTTCATTCCTTCATGCTCAAGCCCCTCAATGACCTTGGGGACAATTTCTTGGCCTTGTATCTCATGAACAAGTCCTTGGAGTTCCTTCCTCATCTTGTTAGCTCGTGCTCGAGTTACGGGTCCTAGGGGAACTCGAATAGTTCGCACTGGTGTCTCTTGGTTCGTATCACCGCGAGTCCGAACCTGGCGAGAGCTCAAGGCATTGATGCATAAGCGATTCGTTCCAAGCTACTACAATCGAGATCTCCACTCGAAACTGCAAACCCTCACTCAAGGCAACATGAGTGTGGAGGACTATTACAAGGAGATCGAGATGGCCATGATGAGGGTGAACCTTCAAGAAGATAGTGAAGCAACCATGGCTAGGTTTCTTCGAGGTCTCAACCCAGACCTTCAAGAAGCCTTGGAGCTCCAACACTATGTGGACATGCATGACCTTCTCGAACTCGCTATCAAGGTCGAGAGGGGAAAGAAACTAAGGCGAGGAGGCCGTACCTTCCAGTCTTCGAACTTGACCTCATGGAGGGGCAACCAACCACAGAGGGCGATCCACGAAACTAGAAATTCGGTCACACCAACTTCTTCAAGCCGAATTCAAGGTAATGTTCCTAATCAAAATTTCAATTCTACCCCTAACAAAGTTACCGATATATCCAGGTCTACTTCTAAGGCACCACATGAAACTCCTAAGACTAGGAGTAAGGACATCAAATGCTTCAAGTGCCAAGGGTTTGGACATATTCAGTCTCAATGTCCAAATCAACAGGTCATGCTAATCACTCACAATGGCGAGATCGTGTCCGATGATGACGATTGTGAGGAGATGCCCGAACTAATCAAAGCCGACTACCTGGATGAAGACTCAACTGAGGAAGATTACTCGCCCACACAAGGAGAAGTAGGGTGCTTGGTGGCATGACGAGTGCTAACCGCTCGAGTTAAGAAGGACGAGCAACTTCAAAGAGAGAACCTGTTTTACACCCGTTGTAAAGTAGGTGACAAGGTGTGTAGCCTCATCATCGACGGTGGGAGTTGCACGAATGTGGAAAGACTACTCATGGTTGAGAGCTTAGGCCTCCCAACTACTAAACATCCACACCCTTATCGTCTCTAATGGCTATGTGAGGATGGAGAGGTACGTGTCTTCAAACAGGTACGCGTTCTCTTTTCCATTGGCACTTACACTGATGAAGTTGTTTGTGACGTCGTGCCTATACATGCTACCCATGTCATCTTGGGGAGGCCCTGACAATTTGACAAACACGTCACATTTGACGGAAGGGCAAACAAGTACACACTCTTGCATGATGGCAAATGCAAGGTCCTCACACCACTCACACCTACACAAGTGTATGAGGACCAACTTAAGTTGCAAAAAGAGTGTGAACAAGACCGTCAAAGGAGGAAACAAAAGGCGGTCGACCCTGGCAAAGGCTCCACTTCTACAAGTGAGCAATCGACCAAGGGTCAAGTGAGCACACCTAGTGTTACACATGACAAATCACCCACTACACCTACCACTAGGAAGCAAAACATGATCATTAAGGCTAAGGACGTTAGAAAAGTTGTCAATTCTGATTAGCCTGCACTTCTCATGATTTGCAAGCATGTGCTTTTAGATGTTGCTGAATTCGATAAGACATTGCCTTCGAGTATGGTTACTCTTTTGCAGGAATTTGAGGATGTTTTCCCTGATGAGGTCCCTGATGGCTTACCACCCATCCGAGGGATTGAGCACCAAATCGACCTCATTCCTGGAGCACCACTACCCAACAAACCTGCTTACCATATAGGTCCTGAGGAGACAAAGGAACTTCAATGGCAAGTTGATGACCTATTAGGTAAGGGTTGGGTAAAAGAGAGTCTCAGTCCTTGTGCTGTGCCTGTGGTACTTCTCCCCAAAAAGGATGGTACTTGGTGCATGTGCACTGACTGTAGGGCCGTCAATGCTATCACGGTTAAATATCGTCATCCCATTCCTAGATTAGATAATATGCTTGATGAATTCGATGGTGCTGTAATATTCACCAAAATTGATTTAAGGAGTGGCTATCATCAAATTAGGATAAAAGAAGGCAATGAATGGAAAACGGCCTTCAAAACCAAGCATGGTCTCTATGAGTGGCTAGTCATGCCTTTTGGGTTGACTAACGCCCCTAGCACCTTCATGCGACTAATGAACCCTGTCTTGAGGCAATTTATTGGCAAGTTTGTCATTGTTTACTTTGATGATATTCTAATGTATAGTCGTAGTGAACACGAACACTTGGAGCATGTGCGACTGGTTCTTGAGACACTTCGAAAGGCGCGTCTATACGCTAACCTTAAGAAGTGCACCTTTTGCACCAATGAACTTGTGTTTCTGGGCTATGTAGTAAGTTCGCAGGGTATCAAAGTAGACGAGTCCAAGATTGAAGCCATCAAGCAATGGCCAACTCCTACATCCGTCCCTGAGGTGCGCAGCTTCCTTGGATTGGCGGGCTTCTACTGACGCTTTGTCAAGGACTTCAGCACCATTGCCACCCCAGTGACCGCCGTGACCAAGAAGAATGACAAGTTCTATTGGGGGAAAGCCCAAGAACAAGTATTTCTTACTCTTAAAAAATAAACTCACACATGCACTTGTCTTGGCATTACTAAACTTTAACAAGACTTTTGAAATCGAATGTGATGCTTCTGGTGTAGGTATTGGCGCTGTCCTCATACAAGACAAAAGGCCTTGTGCCTTCTTCAGCGAAAAACTGGGAGGAGCTGCCTTAAACTACCCCACGTATGACAAGGAGTTGTATGCACTGGTGGGGGTTTTGGAGACCTAGAAACATTATCTTCGCCCTCGGGAGTTCGTGATACACACTGATCACGTGATACGCTCCTCGATCCATGATCGAGACACGTAGCACGTTTGCCCAAGGATCTAGCGGGGATGTCCAACGCTTGGACTGCGGAACCTTTAATCAAACGGACGACACGATTTGATTCAAGACGGTAGGACGACGACTCCAATGAAGGTGGATACTCCACGGGATAGGTCAGTAGAACAATCTAGGACGAGACGCAAGACTGCTCAAAACCCTTGCCAAAGCAAGTAAAGGCTCGAATTCTCTCTCAAGAAGAAGAATCGAAAATAACAACTTTATTGATAAAACGTCTCCCTTAAACCTTACAAAGCAAGCCTTTATATAGGCAAATACTAATGAAACCCTAAACCCTAATATCGAAAAGCTAGATGGTTGGCCACTCCTTGGACAAGGTGGGCCGATCCATGGACTCAATAAAGAAGGCCTAGTGGTTTGGCCATCCTTAGACAAAGGTGGGCCGAATCCATGGCTAACAAAAGGACTAATCTAAACTTAAGACTCCTAACACTAAGGCCTAATCGGCCATAGCCCACTTGGCTCTTCACGGGCTCTCTTCATGGGCTTGGATCATCGTGTAGACAACTGGGTTATCACCTTATAAGCCTTCAATGTCTCGATGAACTCTTTGTTGGTCTCGAACATTCCGTACAAGGGCTTGGAGTGATTCCCTGAATTGCTTGGCCCGTGCACATGTGACTGGGCCCAATGGAACTCGGATTGGGCCATTGCGTGGGCCAAGGCCGTGCACACATCAGTCCCCTCCTCTTGAGAAGGATTTGTCCTCAAATCTGGATGGAGATGAATGATACTAATGAGAGTGGGTAGTGTGACACCCAAGTCTCCACATATTGGCCCTTTTAGATTGAAGGATACTTGCATATGTTATGATTAAGATAATTTGGTGCACATGTCTCTTAGTCAGCTTCAAAGGGTTCTCAAACAAGGACATTCTCCAAGGTAGGAAGGAACGTGTATAAGGCTTGTGAACGTTCCAGGTTGCAACCCAAAGCTCGCTAATTAGCCTTCGCACCCGGACATTCACATGCACTTCATAACGATGTTCTTTGAAACTAGAAAAGCCTCGAACCTGGTTGTGCAAGGTGGTGTAATTCAGCCCTAGGCACTGAATCGGCGCAACTTGCCACTCTAGAGGTGGGACACTGAGCCACCCGTGTTGCACATCCATAGAAACACGAACCAGTGAGGTAAGAACAGCACTCGGATCTTGATTGACACCCTTGCGGGCATCACCCAACATAAGCGGCAGGAATGAAGTGAAGTCTACCCCATACGAATCATATGCATTCGCGCAACACGTAGCTGGAACAAGCATGAAATCAGGTTGCAACTCTTTGGTCGTTGTGGGAAAATTTTGGACAGCTTTACAATACTTCTCATCAAAATAATGGGCTCGAATGACTCCTCCAATGGCGCGGACAGGTTTGAATGCAAGTTGTTCCATGGATTGATACCAACGAGATTTAGCTCCTAGGAGACAAACTCCATGGAAACTCGCAAAGTGTCCAAGTGACTTCGGAATGGAACATGCCATGACCAGCTCTACTTGACTTTGTGTAACCTGCACAAAAGAAGAGATGCTAAACAAAGCAAAGGTAAGTTCGTTAGGAAAATAATAGGCCCTCACATTCTTGCTCAAAATCAGCCCTCTTTCTCTCTGCTCTTCCTTTTTATTACCCATCTCATCCGATTTGTCCATCTCTTTTTCTAGTTCAACAGCTGCCCCTTTGATCTCATTGCTTTCAACTCCCTCGGATTTTACCTCTTCAGGCTCAAATTCCTCATCTCGGTTTTTCTCCATCCTATAACGCTCAAGCTCACTTTTCATGCGTGTTAGATCAATACACAGCTGGTCATAAGTAAGTGATATTAGTCCAAGACGACGACCATTAAATAAGAAGGAATACTTATTAGTATGTCCATCATATTTAACTTCTCATCTTGACATCCATGCTTTGCCCAACAACACATGTGTCACTTGAATTGGGACTACATCACACAACACCTCATCCACGTATTTGCTGATTTGAATAGGTACAAGTGTGTGCTTAGTAACCCAAACTTCACCATGAGTGCTCGCCAACTTGTACGGTTGAAGATGATCAATGGTTGGAAGATTTAATTTCTCAACCATGATAGCACTTGCAAGGTTGACTTCACAACTCCCATCAATGGCCAAGCTACAAATTTTATCTTTGACACCGCAACGGGTATAAAACCAACCAAGCAACTGAGATTTGACGATGTCCAATTGCTCATCTACACCACGTAATGCCACTTCTTTGACTCCCTTAGGATCAAGAAGACAATGTTGTGAGCTAGCTTTTATGCGTCTTGTATTCGCCATGACATATGAGGGAACCTGCAGAAAGTTAGCAACGAAATCGAAGATATTGCCTTTCACGCTCCCTTACATGTATCCACTCACACTCGTGTATATGGATGTCACTCTAAAACACTCTAATGATCTTACCAAGTACCTTTACTTGTTGGGTTAGGTAGTTGAGAAAGGCCGCTCAAGTCCAATAATTGTCACCAACTTTTTCCACAAGAGTAACCAAGAAGGTAAGACACAAATGTGGGTGCAAAATGAAGTGGAAATGGACGAATTTGGAAGGCCAATAGTGGCGGACAGAAATGGAAGTGCGCCAATGAGAACACAAAAGAAAGAAACCCTAACTTCCTAAAATGCAGGAGTGGGTTCCTAGAATGTAGGAGAGTACTCCTAAAATGTAGGAGAGAATGTAGGAGAGTGTTCCTAAAATATAGGAGAGAATGTAGGAGCGTGTTCCTAAAATGTAGGAGAGAATGCCTAAAATTGTAGGAGAGAATGTAGGAGAGTATTCCTAAAATGTAGGAGAGGATGTAGGAGAGAGTTCCTAAAATGTAGGAGAGTATTCCTAAAATGTAGGAGAGGATGTAGGAGAGTGCCCTAAAATGTAGGAGAGAATGTAGGAGAGAATTCCTAAAATGTAGGAGAGTGTTCCTAGAATGTAGGAGAGAATATAGGAGAGTGTCCAAGTGAAAGCAAAGAAACCCTAGCGCAAATGAAACCCTAGTGCAAACGAAACCCTAGCTGCACAAATGAAATCCTAACCGCACAAAGGGAACCCTAGCCGCCACAAGGAAACCCTAGCCGTCAGGAAACCCTAGCCGCCAAGAAACCCTAGCCGCCAAGCAAAACCCTAGCCGCCAAGAGCCCTAGCCGTCGCGTCCTTATTTTCTTGTTGCTTCGACTAACGACTTGGACAGAATTTGGTAGCCATATTGGAACACCAACGACCAGAAATTTTGATGCAACAAACGACTCTATACCACGAAACAACACCCACGGACAGATTGGGCACAACTTTGACCAGAAATTGGACGCAACAACGAAGTACTAAACAGCGGACAGATTTACAACGCAAGGAAACACACGAACAGAATTTTTTGACGCAACAAATGACTCAAACGCAAGAATCAAGTTGTGGACAGAAATTATCAACAAACTAGACACAACACAAAGGAGATAACACACCAACAGATTTTGTGTTCGGATGAACAGTACCGTGAACAGTGTCGATAAACAGTAACGATGAACAGTAACGGTGAACAGTGACTGTGAACAGTAATGATGAACAGTGACGTTTTTTTTTGCCTTTTTTTTTTTTTTTTAGAACAAGGCAGCGGAAATAATGAAAAACTAAGACACAACTACGGATATAACGGAAGATACCTCCACCAAAACTCTGAAGCCAACTGATACGCTCCTCGATCCACGGTCGAGACACGTAGCACGTTTGCCCAAGGATCTAGCGGGGATGTCCAACGCTTGGACTGCGGAACCTTTAATCAAACGGACGACACGATTTGATTCAAGACGGTAGGACGACGACTCCAATGAAGGTGGATACTCCACGGGATAGGTCAGTAGAACAATCTAGGACGAGACGCAAGACTGCTCAAAACCCTTGCCAAAGCAAGTAAAGGCTCGAATTCTCTCTCAAGAAGAAGAATCGAAAATAACAACTTTATTGATAAAACGTCTCCCTTAAACCTTACAAAGCAAGCCTTTATATAGGCAAATACTAATGAAACCCTAAACCCTAATATCGAAAAGCTAGATGGTTGGCCACTCCTTGGACAAGGTGGGCCGATCCATGGACTCAATAAAGAAGGCCTAGTGGTTTGGCCATCCTTAGACAAAGGTGGGCCGAATCCATGGCTAACAAAAGGACTAATCTAAACTTAAGACTCCTAACACTAAGGCCTAATCGGCCATAGCCCACTTGGCTCTTCACGGGCTCTCTTCATGGGCTTGGATCATCGTGTAGACAACTGGGTTATCACCTTCTAAGCCTTCAATGTCTCGATGAACTCTTTGTTGGTCTCGAACATTCCGTACAAGGGCTTGGAGTGATTCCCTGAATTGCTTGGCCCGTGCACATGTGACTGGGCCCAATGGAACTCGGATTGGGCCATTGCGTGGGCCAAGGTCCGTGCACACATCATCACGAGTCACTGAAGTTTCTCAAGGGGCAACCTAAGTTGAGCAAGAGACATGCAAAATGGGTAAGCTTCATTGACACCTTCTCCTATGTGATTAAGTATAAGACTGGCAAAACGAATGTGATAGCTGATGCCTTATCACGTAGACATTCTTTGCTTGTCTTCCTTGATGATAAGTTATTAGGGTTCGAGATGATTAAGGAGCTCTACACACATGATCATGACTTTGGTGACATATATGCTGCGTGTGTTAAGAACCCACATGGAAAGTACTTTTTGCATGATGGATTTCTATTTCATGTGGATAAACTGTGTGTGCCTAATTCTTCCGTCCGTGATCTTTTGGCTAGGGAGGCACATAGTGGTGGTCTCATGGGACACTTTGGCATGGTTAAGACTCTAGCCATGTTACAAGAGCATTTTTACTGGTCTCACATGCGTCGAGATGTTTAGCGCATGGTTGGTAGATGTGCCATTTGTCATAAGGCGAAGTCTAAAACAAATCCATACGGCTTGTATACCCCATTGCCTATTCCCCACTATCCTTGGATAGACTTGTCCATGGACTTTGTCTTAGGACTCCCTAGGTCACCTAGGAGAAATGACTCCATCTTTGTAATGGTTGATAGATTCTCTAAGATGGCTCATTTTATCCCCTGTCACAAAACTGACGATGCATCTCATATTGCTATTTTGTTCTTCAAAGAAATTGTCCGTCTGCATGATATGCCTTGGACCATTATTAGTGATAGAGATGTCAAATTTCTGAGTTACTTTTGGAAGACTTTGTGGTCTAAACTTGGCACTAGGTTATTATTCTCCACTACCAGTCATCCACAAAGCGATGGACAAACTGAAGTTGTCAATCGCACACTTGGCACACTGCTTTGGGCTTTGATTAAGACGAATCTTAAAACTTAGGAAGAGTGTTTGCCTCATGTTGAATTTGCCTACCTTTTGAGATTGTTTATTGCTTTAACCCACTGAGCCCCCTTGATTTAGTACTCTTACCTTCCTCTGAGCACACAAGCTTAGATGGGAAAAAGAAGGCTGGATTTGTACGCAGGTTAGATGAAGCCGTTCGGGCAAACATTGAGAGGCGTACTCAACAATACCTCCAGCAAGCCAACAAGCACCGTCGTAAGATGGGTTTTGAGCCTGGAGATTGGTTTGGCTACACTTGCACAAGGAGAGATTCCCCAAGCAGCGACAAAGCAAGTTATCGCAAGAGGTGATGGACCCTTCCGAGTGCTCCAACGAGTTAATGACAACGCTTACAAATTGGAGCTCCCTGGAGAGTACAATGTTAGCGCGACCTTCAATGTCACGGATTTGAGCCCGTTTCTTGACGAGGAGGATCCAGATTTGAGGGCAAATCCTTCTCAAGAGGAGAGGACTGATGTGTGCATGGATCAGGGCCCACGCAATGACCTGGTCCGAGTTCCATTGGGCCCAGCCACACGTGCGCGAGCCAAGCTCTTCAAAGAATCCCTCCAAGGCCTTGTTCGAATGGTCCAAGACCAACATGGAGTCCATAGAGATATTGAAGGCCTAAAAGGGGACAAGCAAATCAACTACACCATGATCCAAGCCCATGAAGAGTCAAGCGGGCCTCCAAGCGATTGGGCCGAATAGGGGCTTTAGGCTTTAATGTTGCTTAGTGTTAGATTAACTGTGTAGTAGAAGCCTGGGCGACCACTCCTTTAGGGTTTTCTTAGGGTTTTTCTTGTTACATTTAGCCTATAAATAGGCTAGTTTTGTAAGCTTGAAGACACAAGTTTTATGAATAAAGTTTCCTTTATTTTGATTCTTCCTCTAAGAGAGAGTGTCGATTCTTTTACTTGCTTGGCAAGGGTTATTGAGCAATCTTGCGTCTTGTCCATGATTGTTCGTATGACCTATCCCTTGGAGTAGTCACCTTCATTGGAGTCGTCATTCTACCGCTTTAAACCAACTCATGTCGTCTGTGTTGATTTAAGGTCCCGCAAACCAAGCGTAGGACAACCTCGCTAGATCCTTAGGCAAACGTGCTACGTGTCTCGAAACTAGTTGATCGAGAAACGTATCACAGGTTCAAGTGGTATTCGTCCTCAAATCCTTACCTAGTCCTTGAATGTAAATTTGGGCAGCACGCCCTTTGTATTTACCTACTTGCCAGCCATTTATGGCTTCATTATTTTTCTCAATCAGTCTCAAAGTCACACACAGAAAATCTCATTACAATAGCCATTCAATAGGCTCAACAATCATCCAAGTACAATGCAAGTATTACACAAGTATAATAATCCAATCGGACTCATGTTTTGAAGGCAAAAGGCTAAATGGCAGATTCGACATCTTATAACATTTTAGTCACAACTAGAGTTACATTTTAGTGTTAAAGGTCTAGGGGTCGAACCTCGCCCAAGGCGGGTTTAAGGGGTCAGAGTCATGTGACTGCTCCCATCCACTATAAGTACGGTTGCCTGGCCTCCCCTAACAGCTTAAGCTTTTAGGTCAAATGGTATCAGAGCCAGAATGTGGTGGGGGTGAGTGTTAAAGGTCTGGGGGTTGAACCTCGCCCAATGCGGGTTTAAGGGGTGAGAGTAATGTGACTGCTCCCATCCACTATAAGTACGGTTGCTGGGCCTTCCCTAACAGCTTAAGCTTTTAGGTCAAGGTCTTTATACTGGCTCGAAGCTAAGACAAAGGGCTAAAACTTCAATGAAGACCACTCAATCCAGTTCACAATTGATCTAGGTCAAAGGTACAGATTACAGAACCAAAATCTCACTAATAGGCTAGTTAACCGCACTATACGTAAACAACAGTAACTCAAGGTATCGAAGTCCGATTAAGGCATTTTTAGGGGCGTTAGAAAGCTAAAACATAGCACTACAACTTCCGTGTTTTGGTCAAAGGCTAATTTGATACGGATCAAGGTGAAAAATGCAGCCAAAATGAGGAAATATTAAAACCATCCACAAAACTATACTTATGGCAGCAAGGGTAATTTTGTCATTGCACATGCTACAGTAGTCGGATTGAGCTAAAATTTTACAGGCAACTATAATACATCATTTCATACAACCTTCATGTTTTAACTTAAGGCTGATTCGGCCTCCATCATGGCCGAATGAAACTGGGTAGAATAGGGTAATACAAAACCGAAACACTGGAATTCATGCATTCATGTGCTAATCTTCACAATTGTAGCTTGCAACACTACTTTACCTCCGTATCTAAGCTTATTCACATCATCAAACACTAAACCATGTTCCTTCCAAATTCACAAGCATTTCCTCAGGAAAAGTCTCAAGTGCAAAACAAAATCTTCTGCGCTCTAACCATATCATTGTTAAGTCCTTTGACCCCAATCCAACCACAAAAGCTCAAACTGAAATATTCACAAATAAACTAAACGAAAATAGAGTATGGTTAAAGTAATAGCTTAAGATACTATGCCACGTATCACTTATACGTACGACGAAACCCTCAAGCATACTTTGTATATCAAAAGCTTCAAACTCTATATCATTTCCTTGTTTTCAAAATCTCCATAGTTAAACCCAACACTCTCAATCTTGGCATGTCAATAATCAAGTCAAATTCACATGTTGACATTAGTGGCATCAAGGAAGTATAGACAAGGGTAGCCCATCGGAAAGCAAGCTACCGGTATCCAATGTCATAGAAAGGGTAAAAGTATCCTTATAAGTGCAACTAAACCACCTCAAAGTCAAATAAACATTTCTCAAGTCCACACAGTCAGAAGTGAAAGAAACAAATCTTTGGTGTGAATTTCGTAACATAGGCTACAACCTAATCATTCTCTATAAAAACCTTAGCCAGACTATTACTTGATTCATCCATGATAACACTCCTAGATCCAACCCACTCTATCAATCCCACTTACCAGGTCAAATATAAAATCTTTCGTGCCTTCACCTATGCCATCAAAACTCAAATCAAGTACAATCAAGATACATGCCTTTATCCTAGCATTCTCACCATTTGGTACTCAAGTACAAGAATCCATAATAAGACCATTCACTTATAGCAGACACGATTCAAAGTTTTACGTCCAAGAAAAGCACTTAACCCTTAAACATAATCACATAATCAAAACCATATCAACCCTCGGCCCAAGCTCACTTCGCGCAGAGACCACGCGAAGCAAGCTCTAATACCAACTGTGACAGCCCCATCTCCCCCTAAGGCGAACCAAAGGGTTCGGCGGACTGCCTACCCAACTCTCGCCGGGACTCACTCACTCACTACAGTCATCAAAAAATTACAAGGCACAATGCAAATAATACATCAAATTCTCCAAGAATTACATATCATAAATGAAGCGGAATACATCCACTTCAAATCCAAACAGTCACACTAGCCCAACTATTACACAAATGAATCCAAATCTAAACTGTACAAGATATATGCCATCCAGTCACATAAATAACGTAATACAAGCGCTTCCTTTGTCACGATCCCTGTGGGGAGAAGAAAACATTTGAGGCGAGTGACCAGTAAAATCAGTAATCAAATAAGCTTTACAATAGTGCATTTAAATGATATCAAGAATTAGTGATCAAATGTGCGTATATTGCTCTTTGGAGCCAGTGAAATCCTTGTACTTAAATATCTGATGTGTGCACGGATCTTAGCCCATGTAATGACCTAGTCCGAGTGCCATTGGGCCCAGTCACATGTGCACGGGCCAAGCTCTTCAAAGAATCCCTCCAAGCCCTGGTTCAAATTGTCCAAGACCAACATGGAGTCCATAGAGATATTGAAGGTTTGGAAAGAGACAATCAAGTAATCTACACTTTGATCCAAGCCCATGAAGATTCAAGTGGAGCTCCACGTGAGTAGGCCAAATAGGGCCTTAGTCTTTAATACTTATTAGATTGGATTAGTTGTTTAGAAGAACATGGGCCAGCCCGTCTTGTCCACCAAGATGGCCGACCGCTCAACTAGGGTTTCCTTAGGGTTTTTCATGTTACTTTTAGCCTATAAATAGGCTAGCTTTGTAAGCTTTAAGGATACAAGTTTTATGAATAAAGTTTTCCTTTATTTCGATTCTTCCTCTAAGAGAGAGTGTTGATTCTTTTACTTGCTTGGCAAGGGTTATTGAACAATCTTGCGTCTTGTCCATGATTGTTCTACCGACCTATCCCTTGGAGTAGTCACCTTCATTGGAGTCGTCGTCCTACCGCCTATAATCAAATCGCGTCGTCCGTTTGATTTTAGGTTCTGCAATCCAAGCATTAGACAACCTCGCTGGGTCCTTGGGTAAACGTGCTACGTGTCTCGAAACGAGTTGATCGAGGAACGTATCAGTTGGCTTCAGAGCTTTGGTGGAGGTATCTTCCGTTATATCCGTAGCTTTGTCTTAGTTTTTTTTGTTGATTCTGCTGCCTTGTTACAAAAAAATTTTTCTGTTCGTCTAGTTATATCCTTTGTTGCGTCGTTTGTCAAAAAAAAAAAAAATTCTGTCCGCAATTTTTTTTTTGTGTCTTGTTGCGTCAATTCAGTCGTGACTTTGTTGTTCAATTCTGTCCGTATTCTTTGTGTGTTGTTGTCCGAAGCATTCTGACCGTGGAGTCTCCTTTCGTTGTGCCAAATTTCTGGCCTTTTCGCACCATGTCGTCGTTGCTTCCAAAATCTGTCCGCAACTGTGTCACTTGTTTGGAACAAATCTGTCCATGCATGGATCGTTTGTCACCTTGACAACCTGACCGTGTTGTGTCCAAGTCATGCCTTGTTGTCTACAACCTGCCCGTGTTCAACAAGGAAGCAAGGGGAAGTCCTAGTAGTGCGGCTAGGGTCTTCCAAGTTGCGGCTAGGGTTTTTTTCAATTCGCGGTTAGGGTCTTCTTTTGTTGTCAAATCTGTCCAAATCTTTTTGGTGTTATCCAAGTTGTTTTATTGAATTTTCTAGGCTGATTTGGTTTTTTAAACTAGTTGGGGTTGTGAATCTTGAGAGAACTTACACGATCTTGGGATTTCTTGATTGCTATCTTGAAGTCTTGAAGTTCTTGAAAATTATCTTGGAAGTTCTTGTAAGAACTTGTAGTTCTTGATCGTTGATAGAGGGCCGACCAAATTTCTGAATTTTCACTCATTCGGCCAGGTAATTGTGGTGCCTTTAAGTAAAAAAAAAAAAACAGAAAAGAAATTGAAAAGAAAAAAAAAACACCCATTCGGCTAGGACAAGAAGGTCGAACAAGAGAAGAAAAGGGAGAACTTGGGTCTTTATTGCCAAAACAGATTTGTTACATCTTGCTTCTACCCAAACAGAAATTTAAAACCCAAGAAAAGTGCTCAAAAGTTTTGGCCTACCTCTTCTTGAAAATCTTGATCACCTTGAGCCTTGATCACTTGTATCACCCTTTGCGGTTCTTGAGGTTCTTGACCATCTTGAGCCTTGAAAACTTGCACCTCTCTTCGAATAAAAAGTTTCTTGTATGCTCTTGCATCCATACGAGGTTTTCTTGGTTTAGGAACAAACTTGTTGGGAAGATCTTGAGCAGCCCGTGGGGAAGAGGCTTGAGTAATTTCACTTGCATTGTTTTGGTTCGATTCCATAGCCAAAATAGCGTGAGCTTCAAACCAGAAAATCCGAATTGCCTTGTCCTTGAAAGAAAAATAGAGCAGCCAACTTGCCTTGTATCTTGGAAATTCAAGGGCCGAAGTTATTATTGTGTGTGTGAAGGTGACGGCTTGGGCAAGGAAAATTAATAAGCCGCTTGGTGTAGGGTTTTGGGAGGAAGTCCGAAATTTGCTAGGGTTGGAATTTAGAGGTTGTGCAAGAAAGGGTTTCTAAAGAGTTTCCAAAACCAACTTGTTTTCCCAAAATCAATTAGGAAACTAAGTAAATAACTTGGATAACTCTCCTACTTTCCCTCCTAATTTTTAGGAAATCTTCCCTATCTTTAGGGACCTCTCCTATATTCTCTCATTCATTTTAGGAAGCTCTCCTATATTCTCTTATCCACTTTAGAAAATTCTCCTATATTCTCTCATCCACTTTAGGAAATTCTCCTATATTCTCTCATCCATCTTTAGGACCTCTTTCCTAAATTTTGGAAACACTCCTACCCTTTAGGAAGCTAGGGTCTCTCCTTCTTCTTATTTCCATTCGCGCCATTTCCTTCCTTGTCCGCCACTACCACCTTCCAACGATCGTCCATTTCCTTTCGTTTGCATTCCATACTTTGTACCTTACCCTCGTGATCACTCTTGTGGGAAAGGTTGGTGACGACCATTGGACTCGAGCAGCATTTCTCGCCTACCTAAACCAATAGGTAAAGGTACTTGGTAAGTCTAATAGAGCGATTTGAGTACTATACACGAGCATAAGTGATACACTAAGGGAGTGAAGTGATGTTATACTTGTATTTTCTTTGCTTGTTACTAACCTTTTGCAGGACACCACGAGAGACATGGAGCAACAACAAGCAACCATTGACTACTCATTATTGTTCACCGCAATGAAGAATGAGCTTAGGCGCATCAGTGAGCAACAAATGGAGAAGTTGCACACTCGTTTTGACGAGTTATCCAAGAGTCTCACACGAGGCTCTCGTTCAAGATCCCACGACTGGAGTAACCATGGCACCAAAGAGACGAATAGCGACGACTACTCTGCTAGTGAGGATGAGGAGCGACCCGAGAGGCATAGAAGGGACACGCCCAAGAACGAACTAAAGGAACTTAAGATTCAAGTACCCGCGTTCAAAAGCAAGAGTGACCCTGAGGCGTACTTGGAGTGGGAAGGCCGCATCGAGATGGTCTTTGACTGCTACGATATAGCGAGGAACAAAAAGTTAAAGTTGCCACCGTTGAATTCACCGACTACGCCCTAGTTTGGTGAAACTAAGTAAGGACCCATAGGAGGAGAATGGGGGAACTGCGAGTCCGAACTTGGCGAGAGCTCAAGGCATTGATGTGTAAACGCTTCGTTCCAAGCTACTACAACCGAGATCTCCACTCCAAACTGCAAATCCTCTCTCAAGGCAACATGAGTGTGGAGGACTATTATAAGGAGATCGAGATGGCCATGATGAGGGCGAACCTTCAAGAAGATAGTGAAGCAACCATGGCTCGATTTCTTCGGGGTCTCAACCCAGACCTTCAAGAAGCCTTGGAGCTTCAACACTATGTGGACATGCATGACCTTCTTGAACTTGCTATCAAGG